>JAJTUV010000340.1:0-1230000 GCA_021653895.1 Mastomys natalensis
TGTTCAAAGTCAAAGATTATATGACTCAATTTAAAAAATTCAAAATCAAATATGTGCTTGAATGTCTGGTTGCTATATAAAAGCTGTATAAAAATTTAGTGACTTAAGTAACAAATGCTACCACAAAGGGAAATAGAATAGACATTTGGGTGGGTGGAGGAAAGAAACTGGGGAGGGACTAAGGAGGGGACCAGGAGGGATATAATAGCGGGAAGACTAATGGAAAAGTACTGGGAGAGAGAACTGGCATCATTTGTGTATGGTGGGAGGGGGAGCATCTCTGTGATGAGCTAGTGATCTAGGACAACTCCAGAAATCTATGAAGGTGACCCTGGCTAAGACTCCTAGAAAGAGGAGATAGAGAACCATCTCCCATTACTAGTAGGTGGCCATCTACTATAATGAGGCAAGAGTTCCAATGGAGGGATAGGGACACCAACCTTTGATCCACAATTTTTCCTGTCTATAAGATGTTCTAGAATAAAGACGAGAGAATGGTCAATGAATGACTGTTCCATGCCATGACTTGAGACCCATGCCATGAGAGGAAGCCCATTTTGTTTAATGATATTTTTATATACTTGCAGACAGGAGCCTAGCATAACTGAGGCTTCACCCAGCAACTGTTGGAAACAGATGTAGGGAACCACAACAAAACATTAGGAATCTTATTGAAGCAGGGGGAGGAGGATTGAAGGAGCCTGAGAGGTAAAAGACATCACAAGAAAACCTATAGAATCAACTAATCTGTGTCTGTAATGGCTCATAGAGACTGAACCACCACACAGAGATCATGCATGTGGTAAACATAGGCCTTCTGCATATATGTAACAGTTGTGAAACTTGATATTCATGTGATATCCCTAACAGCAGGAGCAGGGACTATCTCTTATTCTGTTGACTGCCTTTTAATCCTGTTTTCTTTACTGGACTACCTTGTCTAGCCTCAATAGGAAATATGGCCTAATCCTATTGCAACTTGATATGCCAAGGTAGGTTGATATCCATGGGAGGCCTCCCCTTTTCTGAGTAGAAATGGAGCAGGGAATGAGGGAAGGGAGGGGAGATGGAAGGACTGGGAGGAGAGGAAGAGGGTGAAGCTGCAATTGGAATGTAAAGTAAGTAAATTAATGAAATAAAAGAATGTGGAGATGACTTAATAGGTAGTTCTTTGTCAGTCATTTATGAGATTCTGATTGATTTGTTTACAGTGTTCATCTTAAAATTTAAATGGGACTAGCCTTCCTTCAAGCTCACTCATGTAGCTATTGGAAGATCAGAAGGTCTTCCAAACTTACTTACATGTTCCTTCTCTGACAGACCTGACTTTATATATACCTGCTTTACCAACAGACAATGAGCTACTATAAGATAACATCCAGAAACTTTCTTAGGGTGAATAATCTAATCACTTGTGCAGTGTGGACTAGTAAGTTCCACCCATATTCCAGGGGTAATCATACAGACAGAAAATATCAGGAGACAGGAATCACCACAGGAAGCCTACAAAAATAATTGATTTCAATTTTATTTTTAATTATGTGCATGTGTGTACATGTATCACATGAGTGAGCATGCCTGTGGAGGCCAAAGGAGGGCATTGACATTGGATCTCTTACTGTTCCATAGGCCACTAGAGTTTAATACTTTTGTCTTTTGGTATCTGCTATAGTACCTCACCATACACCTTCTCATTACCTTACTTAGTTGCAGTAATTATTAGTGTATATTCTGACCATCTATTAGTATTCATGTGTGAATGCTAATAAAACCTATATGACTTTATTATTTTACATTGTTTCACTAAAATACTATCCTAAAATTTGTCCATTTGAAAAATTAAAAGAATATTACTAATTAGCATATAGACTATGTAGGAGTTCCCTCCTGGAGGAAACTGATTTTTGCTCTTAGTAGCTCTTGGCCACTAGTAGCCCTTCATCTAGAGAAAGATCTTGAGAATCTGTACTATCCACATTGGCAGTACAGATGGTGTTTTGTTATAGTGATCTTGTTCAAGCAACCATGTTAGGGGTCACGGGTACCTTTTCCTGTCTTTTGGTGGGATTCTCTCTAGCAGCAGCATTCTGATCCTCTGGTTCTTATACTCTTTCTATTTCCTTTTCTGTGATACTCATGAAATCTTAAAGGAATCCCCTCCTCCCTTTTTTAGGTGATAGTGATTCAATTTTGTGGAATGGTTTCTCACTGTGTTTCTTACAAGTTTGCATGACAGTTAATAAAGTTGAACATTTTTCATAAACTATGTTGTTTTTCTTCTTTCTTTCTTTCTTTCTTTCTTTCTTTCTCTCTCTCTCTCTCTCTCTCTCTCTCTCTCTCTCTCTCTCTCTCTCTCTTTTTCTCTCTCTCTCTCTCTCTCTCTCTCTGTCTTTCATTTTGTTTTCAGAGTGCCCATTTCTTAATAGGGGCTATTCTTCTTCAGTTTGTGTGTGTGTGTGTGTGAAAACTGTTAAACATTCTTTTTAAAATATATATTTTATAAAATTTCAATTCCATTTGTTATCTTTTTGCTCTGCTAATGGTTTTCTTTGCTGTGTAATGGTGGAGAACACATACTCTCATGGTTAAGTTTATTTTATGTATTTCTGTAGCTTTTGTGGATAGATTCATTTCCAGATTTTTTCCTCTTCAATCCTTTATTATTGATGTATAAAAATGACACTAGATTTTATATACTAATTTTTTTGTTCTACTAATCAACTTCTGGTAACAAACATCTGTAATTATGTCTCTAAAAATTAGAGATAACATCAGTTGTTGGCATTATAGAAACTGTTGTTATTTAAAAAAGAAAACGGCAGAGGGTTCCAGGAGGAGAAGTTTATTTAGGGTAGAGAGGAGAGCAGAGAGAGGTGAAGGTGGTGGCCGGCCATGACCACGCAGAGGGTGGAGGGGAGAGGGAGATACGACCTGCAGGCGCGCGCGGGGTCCCAGGGGCAAGAGAGGAAGAGAGCAAGAGAGAGAGGAGGGGCCAGACAGTCCCTCTTATAATAGTGGGCAGGGCTACCTGGCCGTTCTCAGGTAGCTTTGGGGAGGAGCATACCTAGCTGTTGCTAGATAACTGTGGAGGTGGAGTTTAACAGAATGCTAACAGAAACATTTGAGGAAAAGCAGTAACAGGGACACAATTTTTAAATATATAAAATTATTTAAATATACAAAGTCATTTTCTTATTAGACTTAAATTTACAAAATATACCATAGAAAATTAGGAATTCAGCTATGCAATATATAAATATAAATATAAATATATATATATATATATATATATATATGCACATAGTATGCATAGTATGCATACTAATGGCAAACAACAAATAATGGTTTAATGAAAATATTACAATACTACTCTACTGAGAGATGGAAAACTATGAAACTGGATATTAGCATAAGAAATAAATAATTGTCTCCAATAATACATAGATAAAAGTGGGTGAAACTGAAAAAAAGCAAGAATTAAATGTATATATTAGTTAGAAACATGAAATTTTATAATAAGAAAAATAAGCAAGTAATTTGGAAATGACAAAATAGAATATTGATGTGAGAAGAGACTATGTGTACATACTACTCTGATAAATAACCATAGTTTGAATGGCCAGTATAATATAGCATTATTATTTTTGTTTTATATATAAATTTCATTTATTATGGAATACTTGAAAAATCTAGATGTGGCAAAACTATTTCTTGGTTAACATCATATTATCATAACTACTGTTTTATAAATTTTTAATACTTAAAACTATGTGACACTTTTCCCCATGACATTTTTTATATAATTTTTAAATAATGAGAAACACAAAACAATCTGGGAGAAAAAGGAAGTGACATTTGAATTGGGGCTTAAAATAGAATAATGAAACAGTTTAGTTCTCACTGTGTGTCAATTAGCTAGCTGCTTTACATGCATTACCATTTAATTTTCATAATAATATGAGAAATAGCTACCATTATAAATCATAGTTATACTGAGTAGGAAACTAAACTTAGGAGGACATTTTGCTCAAGGCCATGTGCCAAATATATATGCTCTAACTTGAAATACCACAATCACATGGTCTGAGATGTTGATCTAGAACAGACTCAGATAGACTGCATTTCTAGCTCTAGAGATTGAGTCATGGACCTTGTCACATCCATGCTTGATTCACTATGCACAGGAGCTGATTAAACACAGAAATACCATGATATCACATTCAAAACATATACCATTATACTGTATTCAACACCATTAAGCCTATTCAAGTATGAGGTGCTTCAAGTATGTTGACTCCCATTGTTACCTCTTGTCTTTTGTGATTGGTTTATATCCACACTCATTCTACTACTCTTATATATACTTTATTGATTATTTTATTATTTGAAAATATATATACATATACTGAATTCTAATTGTTTCTCCCCTCTACTCCCACTTATATTCCACCCTTATCAAACTTCTCTAAATTTTATCAGTTTTTTTTTTCTCTCAGATTCATGACTTTTGGGTTTCCTTTGTCACCTATTTACCTTAACCAGGTCTATGTGTTTGGTCACTAGATTGGAATTACCTATTGGAACTTAATGGAATCATCAGTGGATACAGAATAGAAGTCAATGACGCAATTCCCTGAATATATAGATAGCAAATAGTTCATCAGTGAGAGGTAAAGCTCCCTGGGCCATTTCTGCATTCATGCTTGATTGTTGGTGAGCCCATTCTTATGCAGTGATCGTGACAGGCATCTATAGATGCTGTGAGTTTGGGATCATAGTTGCTGTATTGCCCAGAATATGAACATTTCAAGACACCTCTATTATCACTTCTGTAAAGAAGGAAATAGAGGTTTTGATTGGAAATTCATTGAGTCTCAAATAGTTTTTGGTAGTATGGTCATTTTCACAATATTAATTCTACCAATCCATGAGCAAGGGAAACCATTTATCTTCTAGTGTCTTCCTTGATTTACTTTTTCAGAGTTTAAAAGATTTCTTTTAGAACTTATTTATCTCCTTGAATAGGTTTACTCTAGAGTAATTTTTTTTTAGTCTATTCTGAATGTATTGTTTCCTGATTTCTTTCTCAGTGTCTTTGCCATTGGTATAGAGAAAGTCTCCTGATTATTGTGTGTTCATTTTATGTCATGACATTTTTCTGGAAATATTATTTCTAGGAATTTTGTTGTAGAGTCTTTAGACTCTTTTCTAATAGGGTCATACCAGCTATGAAATGAGAATCTTTGATTTCTTCCTTTCATGATTACATCACTTTTATTCTTTTTTTTCCTTGTTTTATAGTTTTGAGATTTGTAGAGACAGAACAGCCCTATCTTACTTTTCATCTTAATAGGATTGATTGTTTTGGGTTTTTCATCATTACAATAATGTTATTTGTGGGTTTGGCAGATAGAGTGTTTATTCTGTTTCCTCGCGTTTTATACTCTCTGTGAAATTTTTTATTGGAAAGTGATATTGGACTTTGTAGATGTCTCTTTATGGATCTATTGAGAAGAACATGTGATTTTTGTCTGTAAATCTGTTTATATGATTATAGCATTTACTATTTGATGTATGTTGAACCATTATTGTGTTTCTGAGTCAAAGCCAATTTGATCATTCTGAATAAACTTTTAGTGTGTGCCAGTATTTGGTTTGCAATTATTTGGCTGAAAAAACACATTCTCTCTCTCTCTCTCTCTCTCTCTCTCTCTCTCTCTCTCTCTCTCTCTCTCTCTGTCTATCCCTCTATCTCTATCTCTTTCTCTCATTTTCATCTGTTTTTTTGGAACTAGCTTCATGGAAGATATTTGGGAGAATTTTTTTGTATTTTAATTTTTGAAAAATAGTTTGAGTAAAATTGGCTTTTATTCTGCTTTAAATGTCTGATAGAATTGTGTGATAGTATTCTACTGTCTGATAGATATATATAGATATATAGATATGGGCTACTTTTAATAGGGAATTATTAAAATTGTTACTTCTTCAATTCTCTTGACTGTTATAGGTCTGTTTATAGTATTGATTCAATCTTAGCTTAACTCAGGTGGGACAGATGTGTTTTAGACTCTTCATTTTGTGGAAAATAGGTTTAATATATATCATTATGATCCTCTGAATTTCAGTGGTATCTGTGGTAATATCTTCTTTTCTGTCTCTAATTTTATTAATTTGAGTCTTCATTGTGATTCTTCTAGTTAGTTCAAATAAGGATTTGTCAATCTTGTTTAGTTTTTGGAAGAAGCCATACATTTGAAAGAACACAAGATGGAGTGTCTGATAGTGATTAACGGGAGGAGAGGGAAGAAGGATGATGATGTAATTATATTACAATCTCAAAAGCAAATGACATTACTTTAAAAGAGAAAAATAGGCAAAACCAAAAAACTGACTACATTTGATTATTTTTATATTTTTTGCTTGGGTTAGTTCTTATTTTTTAAAAGCTCTTGAGGATTTTTTTATGGATATTTTTCTCACATTTTTATATGAACACTTAAAATCATACATTTCTGTCTTAAAACTGCTTTTATTATATTCTAGTGATTTTCTTATGTTTTCTGTTCATATTCATTTAATTTCAAAACCTTTTAAAAATTCCTTCATGACTTCCTTAATGGCTCATTCAATAGTATGTTGTCTAACCTCTGAGAGTTTGTGAGTTTTCTGGAGTTTACTTTGAAATAGGTTTGAAGCTTTATTCTGTTGTGGTTAAATGGAATACATAGAGATATTTGTTTTCCTAATTTTTTGGACCTTGCTTTGTGTCACAGTATGTGGTCTTTATTAGAAATACATCCAGTGTTATTGCAAAAAAGAAAGCATCTTCAACAATGGTGCTGGTCTACTTGGCTGTCGATATGTAGAAAAATGAAAATAGACCCGTATTTGTCACCTTGCACAAAACTCAAGTCCAAAGGGATCAAGGATCTCAACATAAAACAAGATACACTGAATCTAATTGAAGAGAAAGTGCGAAAGAGCCTTGAACTCATTGGCACAGGGGAAAATTTTCTAAATAGAACTTCAATGGTACAGGCTCTAAGATCAAAAACTGATAAATGGGACCTCATGAAACTGGAAAGCTTCTGTAAGGCAAAAGACATAGACAATAAGACAAATCTGTGACCTACAGATTGGGAAAAAATCTTCACAAACCCCACATCCAATAGAGGGCTAATATCCAAAATATATAAAGAACTCAGGAAGCTGATCACCAACAAAACCAAACAACCCAATCAAAAAATATGGTATAGAACTAAATGGAGAATTCACAACAGAAGAATTTCAAATGGCTAAGAAACACCTAAAAAATGTTCAAAGTCTTTAGTGATCAGAGAAATGCAAATCAAAACGACCCTGAAATTTCACCTTACACCAATCAGAATGGCTAAGATCAAAACCTCAGGCGAGAGTACATGTTGTTGAGGATATGGAGAAAGAGAAACACTCCTCCATTGCTGGTGGGATTGCAAACTGGTACAACTACTCTAGAAATCAATCTTGAGGTTCCTCAGAAAACTGGAAATAGATTTACTGAACACCCAGCAATATCACTCTTGGAATATACCCAAAATATTCCCCACCATGCTACAGGGCAAGTGTTCCACTATTTTCATAGTGGCCTTGTTTGTGATAGCCAGAAGAGGGAAACAACCCAGATGTCCCATGACAGAAGAATGAGTACAGAAAATGTGGTTCATTTACACAATTGAATACTACAGAGCTATTAAGAATGAGGATATCCTGAGTTTTCTGGGCAAATGGATGGAACTAGAAAATATCATCCTGAATGAGGTAACTTAGACCCAAAAGGACATGCATGGTATGTACTCACTAATAAGTGGATATTAGCAAATAAAAAAAGTACAGAATACCCAATATACAGTCCACAGAACTCAAAAAGGTCAATAAGCTAAAGGGCCCAAGTGAGGATGCCTTAGCCCCACTTGGGAGGGAGAAGAAGAAGGTGACCTCTGGGTATCCACCACCATGGTGCATCAAGTCTATTAGGCACATCCTCCCCCACTGAGGCAGACAGGGCAGCCCACTTGAGGAATAGATTTCAGAGACAGGCAACAGTTTCAGGGACATTTTAGTATTTCTTTATTGAATTCAATTTTCATACTTCAGATTTCCCTCATTATTTTATTTAACCATTTTTATTTGTTTTATTAGACATCATTCCCAAGTTTACTTCTAGTTCATTCAGTTTTTTGTCTTCTCTCTGAATTTTTAAAAAATCTTTGAACATGCTTATCATTTTTCTTTTGAATTCTATGTCTTTAGATTGTCTAACTTGTTCTTTTTGAGAATAATCACTATACAACTATTGATCTTTAGGAGATAAATAGTCTTGATTTTTTATTTTTCCTGGTGTGTGTGTGTGTGTGTGTGTATGTGTTACCAATGGAGTCTGAGCATCTGGAGCTGGATTATTGGTTGTGTATAATTCTATCAGCTTAGAGTTTCCAGGAGGAATGACTGCTCATAGTTTGAGAAACCCAGAGAGAAATCAACAAACGGAGTAGTATTCTTACTGGATACATAAGTACCTGGAGAGAGAGTGCTCTAAGTTAGGACACTGGATTGGGCAGTTAAGGGGGTCCTTAGTGGTGGAGCTAGAGAAGGTACTTCTGTTGTTTGGTTAGCTTCAAAGACTGGATTCTGGAGATGTGTTTGAGTATGGTAGATGGTGGTGAAGGTAATTTTATGGGAACCTAGAAACATGGGCTAGTTACCACCTGAAGAACCTGTAGTGCATTCTATGGGGTGAAGCTCCAGGGAAGTTGGTGTCCTGGGGAGGAAGTAGAGTGACCTAGCTGTTATGAAGTTGTGAGAGAGCCAGGCATGCTGGTTTTCATTTTTATAATATAAATTCATCATGTAAAGGAACTCATATCATATTTGTCTTTCTGGGTTGTGATTACTTTACTAAACAGGATATGTTTCAGTTCCATTTATTTCTACAAATGAGATTATTTCATTTTTTATTTTCAGTAGAGTCCAGGGGATCAATAGTTAAAGATCTAGACTAATTCAGACAAAATCCATACCTGACTATCCTGTCAAACAGAAATTCTATCAATATATATAAATTATTGTAAACTTTTCCTTACAAATTGAAGAAATATATCATCTATTATATTTAGATTTCCAGAGAACAAATAAGAGATTAAAATTGATAGCTTCTAAACACAACCTGGTATTATGGATTGTAATATAGAACAGAAAAAGGACACAAGTTGAAAGCTTGCATAATTCAAATATAATTTAGAGTTTAATAAATAATGTCATTCATTTTTATTTCTCTGTTTCGGCAAATATCCAGAATATAAAATTAACATGAAAAATAGATGAAAGACTTATTGGGACTTGATGTGCTATTTTCTGTAACATTTTTGTAAGTGAAAATTACTTCAATATAAAACAGTTGTTAAAACCACTGTCTTCAACATTATAAGGCCAAATGTTTTGTTGATTTGATGCCAAGTCCTAAAATAGTTCATCAAACTCTTGTAAATGTTATTTAGGGTTGTTAGTTTGTCTCTTGTGACCTAGTCTTTCAGAATGTCTTTTCCATTCAGCATCAATAAGCTTGTTACAATGATTATAAATTTGATCTAGTTCTGTCTGGGTATTTTAAATCATTGTGCATTTAGGAAAAACTCCATCTATGCTTGGTTGTTTAAAATGCTTAAGATATAGATGTCTTCTGTAAATAATTACTCTTAGTTGTCTTTATGTCCTTACATTGAACACAATCTGGAACCCATGGAATAAAATAGAAAATGAAGAATTAGAAAGCTAAGTAGAAATGGCTGAAGATGTCATTCAGGTACAGTCATTTTGGATGTTTTTCATGACTAATCCAGTGACTTGGTTAGGACAGCTATTGGATTTCAGAGCCAAATCACGCTAGGTCTCACAAGATTATTGTAATTGTGTGTGTGTGTGTGTTTAGGTAATCGTAAAATAGAATGATTCCCTTTGGTTTTTTAAATGTAACAGCATTAGTGTTATTTAGCCCTTGTCCTTCATTTTCTTTATTGCTTTCCCTAACCCATTCTTATCTAAGCCTTGTGTTTCTTTTCTATTTCCTACTTTGAAGCACCTGCATCCTGCTATTCTCTCCAGTACTTCATCTTCTAATTCCCATGGTCTCTTTTTACTTAGCTGTTTTCTGTGCTTACTCCAAAGTGGGAAGCTGAGGAAGCACTGAACACAGAGGTAAAGATCAGATGAAGTCCTGAGGTCAATGTGTATTTTCTTTTTTATATTAGTACAGTGATGTGGAGGATCTAATGTCTCAGATTCAAGGGAATAGAAAAGCCTCACTCTGTCTCTAGGGTGAGGCTCAGAGGGATACCAAAGCCTTTCTCTACTCATAGTGCTAATGTTGGCAGTCCGTGCATGTACAAGTGTTCACAATTGTTAACCAAAGTGTGCAAAAACTCACAACTGCAGCTTCCTCCTTCTAGGGATTTAGATCCAGAGACTGATCCAATATAGAGATCTCTTACCTAGACTAGCTAATTCCTCCCCCCAACTAATTGTGTATAATAATCATGATGGCATTGTTGCATAGTTGGTGCTACTTCATCAGAGTGGACCACTTGACCCCATATTTACTGTATCTCTGCTTGCATGTCTATTTTTTTTCAGTTTTTTTCACCATCCCAGTGAGAATTCTGGACCCTCCTTCCAACAGGTTGTAGCACTCCAAACTATATACTTTCATCAACAGATTCAGAAATAAGAACTACAAATAAGAAAGAGCACATGGCATTTACCTTTCTGGGCTGGAGTTACCTCACTCAGTATCTTCCAGGTCCATTAATTTACCTGCAAATTTTATGATTTCATTTTCCTTTATAGCTTAATAGAATTTCATTTTGTATATGTGCTACATTTTTACTGTTCATTCATCAATTGAAGGATAGTTGGGGTGTATCTATTTCCTTGATTTTCTCACAACATAGCATAACAATGAATGTCTCATGCTTCATACAGAGATGAAAATAGTCCATGATTTTGCATGCATATTGAGCACTTAAACACAATAAAGCTCAGGAAAATGTAATAATAACAAAATGTTCTGCCTTTCAACTTCTTGAATTGGGGTTTTGGGTAGGAATTCTACAAGGAGTCTTCTGTAATCTAGCTTATGAGTCTATGGAACATGGGGCCAGTTGTTCAAGCATATGAATTGTATAATATAAACACCCATTGCTTCCTGAGACAAAGCTTGTATAACATGAAACAGTATGAGGGAAATAATTCCCTGAAGGAGTGGGCCCCATGAGCTATTAGGGATACCTAATTATCATTGGCTGATATGTTCCCAAGAATATCAGGAACTGAAAGACAATAAAAGAAGGATAGACATTACTAAAGAATCTGGGGCATGATGGAGAGTGTTTAAAGCCAAATTCACTGGGATTGATAAAACTGTGTCCAGCAGTATCAACTTAGATAAGGACAAGTGAATCATAGGCAGAATCATAGTGACCTGTCCCTGAACCTACACCCAGCTGATACCCTGTTCTGAAAAGTATCTGTACACCCCCTGAACACCTATGCTCCGGTGCCATTCTCTTCCCCACATCCTGCCTTTTAGTGTTTATAACCTTGTGTAAATAAGTAAATTACTATGTGATTTAAATAACTAAATAAATTAAAAAAAAAAAAAAAAACTTTGTCCAGAAAAAGAAGTGCACTGATTTAGAAGGAACTTTTGGATGGGCATGGTGCTTTACTGGCTTGGCTGAGTCCCATGAGAGGATATGATGGTTTTTGTAAGGTAAGGAAATCTCTGGCAGATCTCAGTGGTATTGAGTAAGGTTTATAAGGTGCTAAATCATCAATTATGAGACATTTTAAAAAGTGAAGCAGAGAAAAGTTTCTTTCAATGTAATTTCATATAAATTTGGAATGATTTGTGATCTTCTTGAGTTCCTAGAGGGAGAAGGGAGTGGTAATGTTGAATGGAATGATTAGAGTTTGTTCTGAGTTGGGTACACACTCCCACTGGAGAGAAGTCTGAATGCATGTTGATCCTGAAGAAAGCATAGCAGAGGTGGAGACTACATGTATACTGGAACCGTTCATAAGCATCCATGTGTGGCTGATGGAGAGGCAATAGCCACTTCAGTGGACCAGACCCGTCAGATCTAAGCAGATGGTTCTAGTAGCAAGAGTATAAACATAAACATAGTCTCACTTTTCTTGGCCCCAAATCCTGTTACACTTGGAGGAGAGTAACACAACATGGTGCAGCAACAATACTCTAGAGTAAGGAAGTAGAGAGCTTATAGGGACTGACTTCCTATTACTGAGAGATATATGAGATGGCATTCTGTATTTATATGCTACCTAACATTAACCTTTTGACAAAAATATGTCTTACAAGTAAAAGTATCATTTTTATACCATTTCTTACATTGTAAAATTTCTTGTTTTAGTATCCCCTTCCTTGTTTAAGACATTTTCTCTGAATTAATACACTTCTTCCTGGAAGAAAGAGGAAAACTCCTAAGACTAAAGAGTCACCAAATCTTTCACGGCTCAGGAAATTCTCACAATTTACAGGACTCTTGAAACTCCTACCCAGGGGTAGTTATAGAAGTGGAGAACACTCTGGAGGGGAAGATGAGACACTATGATAAATGACCCCAAGTCCTGGAGGAAACTCCAGTGATAATAGCCTTCATGAACCCATGCTGTTGTGGGCTTTTCAGCAATGCAGCTGCTTCAGTCACAGATGTTTCTCTAACTTAATCAGTAAACTTACCTTTCACAAAGCTACATTTGAATGGAATCATTTCAGTGATCTCTCATCAGTACCCCATCTTGAATGAAGAGTCATTTGTGTATTTCAGGAAAAGTCACACAATTTCCATTGTGATACCAGTTTGGTTAGGTGGAGGAAGAGTGAGGTTTAAAGGTGGAGAAGTAAATACCCACTGACCACATGAGAGATTTTAACCACAAGAAAATGCTAGGTCACTAGGGAATGATCTAATGAGCAATGTTTTCAGAGAGCTCTCTGGATGTTTCTTTATAGGAGATTGGAGAAGTGTGTGACAGAAGAAATGATCTGAAGCTCTTGGAAACTGTACAAATGAGAGACCTATAGAGGCAATACAAATAAATGAAAGTGAACATATTTGCGGTATATTTTAAAGATACTTTTAGTGAGTTGAATAGTGTCCCTACTTTATGGCAATGATCCAATCTATAAAAATTGTGAGTATATTATGTTATGTGGAAAAAGGTATTTGGCTTCTTCAATAAGTGTTTTGCACTTATAAATAGGGACAATATCCCGAATTAACCAGGTAGTCTAAAATAATCACACAATACTTTAAAAGAACAAAATTATCTGCAAATAAAAATGAAAGAGAGAATTAGGGAGATGTTATTTGGACACAGCAAATGTGTAAAGGATTTCCTACAGTATCATTGGCTTCTGAGAAGACTGTGCCTAAGTTGGGCAGTCCTGTGTAGCTGATTCAATGTGGGTAGATAAAGCATGGCTACTGTGTGTTCCATGATGGCATGTACATGGGAAAGACCAAGAACATTTCTATTTCCAGTCGGAAGTAAAGTTGCTTAAAGATTCTGTGATCCACAAGGAGAAGAATAAATTTGGTTGAAATAATAAGGTATTCCGAATGTCATCTGGGCCTATAAACCATTGCTTTGACTATGTGACGACATAGGAATACAATTGGGAAAAAATACAATTGGAGAGACTTCAAATCTCTTTGTGTGGAATTAAAACTTGACAATAAATTCAATTTCTGTGTGGAAAGATAAAGGCACATTTGTTGGATATGATAATTGTCAAACTGACATTCAGCTCAGGTGGTAAATCACTGTCATCACCTTCATAGAGCACTGAGAGGAGAATCGAGGAGTACAGAGAGTAAAGTAGAGCAAGTGAGTGTAACTCGGAAGACAGGATATTTTTGTAAGTCTGTTTGTTAAATATCTTTTGTATACTGCAGCAGGATGAGGAGATGGGCATTTACTAATTTAGTCTTGCTCAGAGGGCAAGGGCTAAACAATGATAATACAAAGGCTCATCTATGTACCTAACAAGATGCATACTCTATTTCCTAATTGCTCTTTGTAACTCATTCTACAATAATTGCTTATTCATCTTTCTTCATAATTATAATTCTTTCAATTTGTTCATCAGACATTCTGATTGCCAAATAGCATGCTATAAATTTGGCAATGATTTGACTCTGAGATGACTGATTAGTGATGTACATATTTATTTTATTCTTAAACATTTTAAAAAGCTAATTTAGTCCCAACTTCCTGTTTGAACAACGCAATCATTTAAATGGATTTGAGAAAAGGCACACTTTGTAATAACCTTTAGCTAAGAATACATTTAAGATTTAAGGATTTAAAGTGAATTAATATCTGATTTGCCTTGAAAGTACTCTGATAAACCTCTGTTCCTTTATCCCCATGACTGAAAACTTAGGTTATTTTCACATTAGCCTGAGATAAAGTATTAGTGTGATTAAAGAAGTTAATAATACTTCTGCAGAGCAATTGGTTTGGACTTATCTTCCAGATGAAATAGAGGATTGGAACAACAACTAACAGAAACTTTAAAGAAGCCCAGTGAAGAATTTTTTCCTAAGAAATTCTGCTAAGTAGCACAGATTTTAATGGACACGACTGATAGTGCACTTTTGTCTACTCCTGGATTTCGTTTATATTAACAGTGCATATTAATTTAATATTTTGTCAGAAAAAAACTTTCTAGTGATTATGGTTTTTCTATTCCTTATGTTATTTGTCCTGTCTACAATGAAAGAGAGTTCAAGTTATAAGTTTTCACGACTCAAATTATTTTTTGACTCCTTCAAACTGAATATTCAACAAATTCCAATACTTTCACCTACTTGATTAACCATTTAATATCTCTTATTTTTCAATACTTTTATTAAATGTACTTATAAAACACCTAATAAGAGTTTAGCATGTTATCAGAAACTGTACAAATATGCAATATTGAACACAAATAAAGCAGGGTTATTTTTCTCCATTAATTTATTTATATACTTTACATCCTGATCACAGACACCCCTCTCTTCCAGTCCCCACATTGCACAGCCCCTTTCCCACTCTTTCCCCCCCTTCTCTCCTGAGAAGTAGGAGGCATCCAATGAGTAACAACCAACCCTGGCACCTCAAGTCACTACAGGCCCTGGTATATCCTCTCCGACCAACACCAGACAAGGCAGCCCAGTGAGAAGAACAGGATCTATAGGTCCACAGGCCCACAGGCCCACAGGCAGGCAACATATTCAGGGACAGGCCTTGATCAAGTTGTTGGGGGACCCACATGAAGACTAAGCTACATATCTGCTACATATTTGTTCATGCTTGGGTGTGGGAGGGGCGTTTGGCTAGGTATAGCCAATTTATTCTCATTCATTGGTGGTTCAGTCTGTGAGAACTTCCAAGGATCCAGATTAGTTGGCTCTGTTGGTCTTCCTGTGAAGTCCTTGTCCCCTGTGGTGCCCTCAGTCCTTCCCCAAAGTCTTCCATAAGACTCCTGAGCTCTGCCCAATGTTTCGCTGTGGGTTTCTGCATCTGTTTCAGGAAGCTACTGGGTGGAACTTCTTAGAGGACAGATATTCTAGGCTCCTTTCTGCAAGCATAACAGCGACATTGGTCTATAGAACCACAGAGGGTAGGTATGGAGTAAGGTACTGGGAGGGGAAAGCAGATAGAGAAGGAAAACAAAATAAACAGTTATAAATAGATGGGCATACTAGAATAGGAGGACCAGTGAGGAGGAGAGAGAGGGATAAGGGAGTGATAGCTAAAAGTAAGGGCCATTAAGGGAGTATTGAAACCTGATACAGTAGAAGCTTCCTAAAATATATGCATATGTGAATGTGATCTAAATGAAATTGCCAAATAATAGGGGAGACAGAGACTGAACTTGTCACCAAATGAAGCTTTCAGTACTTGGATTATGTTATATAAATTGAGTTGTTGGTCAAAGGAGTCCCATGGAAACCCACAAACAACTACGGCTGTTTTCTGGACTATTGATTGCTTTCCACAAACTGTAGGGAGACTGGATTTCTGAAGATAACACCTATACAACTCAGTGGACATGGAAAGTGGAATTGGTGTCTACATAGAGCCTTCACCCCTATGTGCTAGCTTCTTTGGTTCAGGAAGGCACTCTTCATGCTACCAACTCAAGTTACAAATCCTGTGATCTACAATGATATGCAAGATATGCTAGGGCAATGGTGGCACAAAGCTTGTGGGAGTAACCAACCAATAATTGATTTGACTTAAGGTCCACTCCTCAAGGTGGAAACCAAACCCAACACTGCTAGGGTAACCAAGAACCTAAGACAAGATATCTCTGAGATCTAGGGTAAAACCAAAACAAAAATGAAATGAAATATAAATGAAGTGATAAAATGATATTTTGCTATACTCATAAGTAAGTGCTTTCTTCAGCTGTCATGAGAGAAGTTTTATCCTATAGCTGATGGAAATAAATACAGAGACCCACAGGCAGATAATGTACAGAGAATCAGACCTTGGAATACTCAGATCTAAATGGGATTTTTCCATAAAACTCCTTTCCTCGTGTATTTGGGAATCCTATGGAAGAGGAGGAAAGCATGTTAGAACTAGAGAGGATGGAAGACACCAAAGAAACAAGCCCATCTAAATCACTCGTGTGAATTCACAGAGACTGATGCATTATGTATAGGGCCTCAACAGGTCTGTACCAGACAGGAACCCAGAGCTGAAAGAAGTAGACATATGCTCTCATTTCTCACCCTAAACTATCTCTATTTGATAACCACTTGTAGGGAAAATTGATTTTTTTCCAAGAGAATCTCATTAAGGACTAAGACCTCTTAAGAGTAGACTGTATGCTCAGCAGTAGGTGGCCAACAGAAAATGAACTCAATGGCACCTTGGGAGGTTCCTTGTCTCATAATGACCTATCAGGGAGTTTTCCACTTTTTAAAAATCTATCGCATTTCTTAATTTTTATTTTATTTATATTCATATTTTTCTTATCTATTTTACCTTATTGGTTCTTTGCATATATATTATGGCTTCCAGCTTAGTGTTTTTATGGGATTACTGAATGTTCAAAGTATCTCTATACCTATATCTGTTTCTTCAGCTGTTTCTTGGGTCCTTTTCCTTCTGTTAGTTGGTTTTGTCATATTCTGATGAGGGTTTTTTTTTTGTTATATTATACTATATTATACTGTACCATATATTAATTGTATATTATAATTTTAGTCCTATCCCTTTAAATCCTGTTCAGTTTTTAATGACCTAAAAGGGACGAATCCAGGTGGGAGAGGAGGTAGGAGAGACTGGGAGGAATAGAAGGAACAGAAACCTTAATCAGGTTTCATTATGAGAGAAAACCACTTTAAGTAAAAGAAAAGTAAATAAAGAGAAAGAGCAATCAAGGAAAGAAAAGGGAAAACGTAAAGACAGACAAGAAAAGCACAGTCCTCCTTTACATGCTAGCAATCTATTGTTGGCCTTTTCTCATCCCTAAAAGATTTTGGCCAGGTTCTATAGCTTGGCCTGTGGTGGTGTAACAAGACAATATCTCACACTCTTGGATTCATCTCACACTTAAGATCTCTGATTTCTTCTGTCACATCACAGACATATTCTTCTCCTTTAGGGAACAGGACATGTACAGTGTTCTCACTGGAACCATTATTCCACCTACCGAAAACTTCAAGTATATTCAGTTCCATTTGTTTCTATTTCCTTAAATGTGTCATTTCTTCCCACCATTGTCAGGTACTACTCCTTAGGTTTTTTGTTTGTTTCATTGCTTGTTTGTTTCGTTTTATTTTGTTTTTGTTGTTGTTTTACCTTTGTTACTCAAAATGTCACTAATACCATCAACTCTGTAGGTTCTATGATTCAGATTACAAGAGTTTCAGCTATTCTTTGGCCTACTCTATCTCATCTCACAAGGCTGAAATTGCAATCATCCACCTACATTCCCTTAGCCCAGTGCTTTGCCTGTCTGAAAATTCTTACTAGGGATTCCTCCTCTACTACTCTCCTGTCTCCTCCCCAAAAACAACTCTTAGATTTTTTTTCTATAATATTAACCTTGAAGATTTTCTCATTGACCACTTATTAGAAAACTAGCTCCATAGCATGTCTTTATAATTAAAACAGACAATACTAAGGATAGTATTAGCTTCTTTTGCACATTGTTCTAAAATTTTTAATTTTTCTTTTTGAGGTTAAAATATAATTACTTCATTTATCTCCTCCTTTTTTCTACCCCAAACTTTTCATGTATACCTCCTGTTTTTTCTTTTAAATTTCTGGCCTCTTTTTCAATAGTTGCTACATTCATGTGTGTGTGTGTGTGTGTGTGTGTGTGTGTGTGCGCATAAGTGTTCATATTTGTATGTGTGGACATATTCACATATATTCCCAAACATATACTGTTCATTTTGAACAATGCCATTCACATGTATGTGCTGAGGGCTAACCATTTAGTTTTAGGTATGGTATGGTGTTGCCTGGAGAGGACTGTTTCTCCCACTCTGAGAAATCCTTAATTGTTTGTAGTGTTTTGTGCAGTATTGATGTCTTGCAGACTTTACATTTCCTACTTTGGCAAGCTTATTATTATCCTTGTTCATCTCATGTTTAGCAGGTTACATTGCTGAGACTTCTAAAGACTTCAATGTGATAAATTACAGAATTTCCAACAGTATTACACATATATATACCTGCTACTTGCATTTTATAAGTGGAGAAATATCTTGCCCAAGATGGTGAGAAATATGTTGAAGAGTGAATAGGCCATATCCATAGTTCATGTGCTTAACCAATATTTAAGAAATTGAGTAGTGTCTAGAATTTGTTACATCTCCATGAAATGTTGATATTGAATATCATCATTTCATATGCATTTAAGAAAAAGCCAATTTTCAGAACCTTGGTTATATGTTCAGAAATAGCAATACCAATATCAAAATGCTTGTCAATCTTCTTCAATGTCTTCCCTTTTTATAATATTGTGAGATGTAGGAAACCTCAATTCAAACATATAAACCATATAAAACTTTCTTTGGTAGTCAGGTTTCTGGTTTAGAAACTTGAGGGATCACATCATTTAATTGATTTAGAGAAAAAATGCATTGGGTGCCTGTAGAGTTCTGTTGTAGTAATTATTTAAAAAGGCCTCTGGCTCAGGCCGACTATTTAGGCTGCAGCGGTTCTGCCTAGCCCAGCCTCCGTGTTTCTTGGTCTGAGGCCACATGCGTGCTGCAGCTAGAACTGGCCTGCCAGAAACACCAGCCCTGCCACCCACTAGATGCCAGCATGAGAGATGGCTCTGCCAATCTTCCATGCTATCTACACAAGGTAGGGCATTGCCCAGACTATTCCGCCATCCATGCAGGCCCAGTAAGAGAATGAGACTAATTCTAATAGATTAATCAAAGCTTATATATTTGGCAATGATCAGTAACAAGATACCCATACAATCAGAAGTGTAACCCAATACCCAACCTAGGTATACCAACTAGCTTTGACTGCTACAGACATGTGAACATCCGTCTTCATCGCTCCTACATCTCTGCCCTCTCTCGCTCCTCCTCTTCCTTTTATTTCTTTCTCTCCTAACTCCTCCTCTTCCTTTTCCTCTTCCTCTCCTAACTCCTCCCACCTTAGCTCCTCCTACTGAGTTCTAGTGTAATTCTGGAGCTTCTAGAGGATATCATGAGGCACCATGAAAATGGCCAGAATCAAGGGAGGAAAAGAAGCAGGGACAAAATGGAAAAATAACTATATAAGCAAACACTTGGTACTCATTAGAGATTGGCCATGTAGACCACACTCTCATTACCAAAGCTGCTGGAGATCATCATTGGTCTGAACCCTGGATATTATAACAGCCATCTCAGAAAAGTTTGAATGAGGTCCTATGCCTAATCTTTCTTAATAAAATTCCTCTATACTAAATTGAGGCTTGGTATAGTTTTCAAGGATATTGCTGATGAAAGACTTGTATCTTTCCTAAACTTTCCACTTCAAAGAAATGTTTAAAATCCTTAATCTCCAATATCTTTTAGAGATAAGGTCTTTGCAGTATTATTGAATGAAAAAGATGACATTAGTATAGGACTTAATCTAATTCATTCTCTATAAGAAAGGAAAAAGTGGTTATAGATGTAAGGAGAGGGAATAACCTAGAAGACACAAATAGATCTCAAAGTAACTATTCCTCACAGCCCTTAAAGGAGCTAGTCAACTCAATTAATATCCTTATCCTATACTGTTCATCTCTACAGCTACAATAAAGGACATTTCTCTTGTTTATACTACCTACTACCTGTATTGCATTATTTGTTACAGCAGCCCTAGCAAAGTAATACAGACTTTAAATGGACTTACAAAGAAATTTTTACTAGGTCTGATGGTTACTCATTAGCATTCAGGATATATGTTCTTGCCAGCATTGGAATCAGGTTCAGTACACAAACGCTGCTACAAGTCTGGATTCTTCTTCAACATGTCTTAACTCACACACTCTATACATGGTAATGTAGAGCTTGATTCCTGTAATAACATAGTCTCTTTACAAAAAGAATACCAATGTGCAGATTCTACATGCTGACACCTAATGAAGGATTTGGATCCTTCAGAATATTTTATTTCTGGAAATATCCATTTAAAAACAACTTGTACTCTAGCACTGAAAATTCTATGGTTAGCTAACAAAATATTTCTCTTTACACTTAGCCTTTTTTGGTTTTCCTTTTCTGTAAATTAAAGTTATATGAAGCTGACTCTTAGGTTCAGGAACCTGTGTGATATATTTTACTACATTATAATTCAATTTTCCCATTTAATTAGTGTCCAACTGCAGCTGACTCAAATATCTAAAATAACTGTTTTTGTCATACTAAGTCTCCTAGGATAATATACGATCATGTCTTCATAAAATCAGCATCATAGAATGATTTCCTTGATCCCAGAGTCCACATATTTTGTCAGACCAGCCATACTTCTTAGAGTTCAGAGTTGGATAAAACTGATAACTATTTCCTCCTTTGGTAACCTGCATAGAATTTTATAGCACTGTGAAAGGTAGCCAGTAGGGATGATGCTTCCAGGCAGGTATCAGCTTGATTTTTTTATTTTAAAACTCCAGTATGTGTGTCTTCAGCAATTAAGTTTTAATGTCAAGTTTTGAAAGGTAGCCATGAGCATTAGCAATAGTTTATAATATTTAAGGATCTATGTGTCTCTACTAACCAACAATTACTAAAGAGATAATCCATTCCTGAGTTTTCTAACAGAGGGTATCTAGTTGGGTTTCATCTCTTTTTTGTAAGGTAATTTCATTAAAGAAATATTTGTCTCTCTTCTTTGTCTCTGCCACTCTCTTGTCTCTGTCTATCTCTGTCTCTCTGTCCCACCCTCTTTATTAATAATTATATATTATATAATATATATATATATATATATATATATATATATATAATATATTCATTCATCTCCAGAAGAGTTACTCTTGATCAGTCAGAGTTTGATTCTTAGTTCTCAATCAATCTTTGGTGAATGTTTCATGTATGAGTGCTGTTTAATACATTGTGGTATATGTTCAATATTCAAAGTGAACTAAAATACAAAGAGATGCTTACATTCATTTTTACGTTACAGACACTCTTAGAAAACAGTACACTTTCCTCTGCAATGTATCATAATGATTAGGAATATGAGCTTACATTAGTGTCTCAGCTATACCTCTCATTCACATGGGAGAACTCATACAAACTCCATTTAAAATTGAAGGAATATATCTACAGTAACTACTTTTTAAACAGAAGTTATTCTCTTGTTATGAATTCAAACCCTTGGACTATTGTTCTCTAGTTGATATTGATAGATCTTTGTGAGATCTGCTTTTTTTGAAACATAAGAAATATATAAGAGGAAGAGAGTTGTCCTCAGAGGCTTTGATGGTCTTTCTTAGTGTCTCTATGAAGGAAAAGATAACAGGTTAACAAACCTCTCTAGAGATAAACAAAAGGACAGTCATGTGGCTGAGCTTCATGGTGGGCATTTGTCACATTATATTCTCTGTTTTAATTCAAATAAAATATGACATCCTAAAATTTTTGAGGTCACCTGTGGAAACTTGAAAAATATCCAACATTTATTGAGTGCCTACTATTTGCCAACAGTGTAATGCTCATTACATGTTGCAATTTACTTGATCTAAATAGCTAGTGTGATGCACAAGTATATTCCTTCAATTTTAAATGGAGTTTGTTTGAGTTCTCCCAGTGAATGAGAGGTATAGCTGAGACACTAATGTAAGCTCATATTCCTAATCATTATGATACATTGCAGAGGAAAGTGTACTAATATTCAAAGCACATTAGACAGGTTTAAGATTGAAATAATTTTTAACTCCTGTCCATGGCTTTGTGAATGGTTTTCAAACATTTATCTATTAGAAGAGCAAATTATGGAGACAAAGTGTGGAGCAGAAGACTGAAGGAAAGGCCATCCAGAGACTGCCCACCTGAGGATCTATCCCATATACAGTCACCAAACCATACACTATTGTGGATGCCTGTGAATGCTGACAGGAGCCTGATATAGCTGTCTCTGCCAGAGCATGACAAATACAGAGGCAGATGCTTGCAGCCAAACATTGTACAGAGCACAGGGTCCCCATTGGAGGAGTTAGAGAAAGGCCTGAAGGAGCTGAAGGGGTTTGCAACTCATAGGAACAACAATATCAAACAACCAGACCCCCTCCCCTGAGTTTTCAGGAACTAAACCACCAACCAGAGTACACATGGAGGGACCCATGGCTCCAGTCACATGTGTAGCAGAGGATGGCCTTGTCAGGCATCAATGGGATAACAAGCCCTTGGTCCTATGAAGGCTTGATGCCCAAGTGTAAGGGTATGCCAGGGCAGGGAGGTGGGAGTGGATGGGTGGGTGGGTGGGGAACACCCTCATAGAAGCAGGGGTAGGGAAGATGGGATAGGGCATTTCAGAGGGAACCAAGAAAGAAGATAACATTTGAAATGTAAATAAAGAAAATATCCAATAACAAAAGAAAAAGAATTCCTCATATTTTTTCTATACCTTTCAGTTTTAAATTCATTTATTAGAATTTGGTCCTTTGACATGTGACTAGGAACCATCTCCTACATGTGTCCCACAATGTAATACAATCTTTTGCAATTAAATTTATAAAATAAGCACCTTATTAATTAAACGAATTACCAGAAATGTTGCAACATGTCACATTTTGGGCAGACGTTAAATCTTTGATGTCCAGCCTTTGATATGTGGTTTTAAGATTTACAGAAACTCATAACCATAAGCTGCATTTGGTTGAACTCTCAGGGTGGACTGCTGACTTCTCAGTTGTCAGTGTTCAAATGAGAAGAACAATAAAAATAATAATAACAACCAAGTTAAAAGTTTAAAACTCAGCATAATCTTAGACTAATTTGGATTTGGGTTTAAATATTTTATTAGCTCATTAAATAAGTGTTAAATCTTATCATTAATTAGGATTTTTTATGTGGATAAGGTACATATCTAGGAAACATTGAATATGACATATTGGAAAATCATGGAAGTAGATGACAGTCAATTTATAATAATTTAAACATTGATTGGATCAGTTTTATCCTGTGAAATCTATTGTATTAATTTACTGATAACTGAGTGCCAGGGGGCAAGCCCTAAGTGTTCTTCTTTTGTCTTGGTTCCTCTTGAGGTAGCAGAGGGGAAGAGTGTTGTTGTGGGTAAGACTTGGTCCTACCAAATGTTAAGGGTTGCGTATAATAAAAAAACTTTTACCTAGTAGCTGACCTGCCTTCTGGGTTCCTATGAGGAAAGAAACAGTTTAACCTTGTCATGAAACAGCAGGAGATTAAGTAAAGTACCCTTGGTTCTATCTCCAGGAACTGCAGGGCTCTAACTCTCAGCCTGTCATTTGAAGTCACTGAAGAAAAAGGGACACTAGAGGCAGGAGGAGGGGGAAGGGATAGGAGTTCCTGGGAGGGAGGAAGGAAAGGGAGTAAGGGGAAAACACCTGAAATGTAAATAAAAGTTCCAATAAAAAAAAAGGGACACTTTGAAAAAAGTGGTTTTAGCTTTTCTTTCTTTTCCTTTTTTTTTTCCTGTTTTTTATTTAATTTTTTAAATCTTTTTTTCACATCCAGTTGTTATCTCCCTTCTGATCTGCCCTCCAATAATTCTTCATCCAACTCCTCCTCCCCTGTCTCCAAGAGGATGTCCCCACATCACCACACCACTCTATCCCACCCCACCCTGCAACGCCTCCCCACTCTCTGGGGTCTCAAGTCTCTCTATAGTTAAGTGCCTCTTCACTCACTGAGGCCAGACCAGGTAGTCCTTTGCTGTATACATGTCTGGGGGCTCAGACCAGCTAGTGTAGGCTGCTTGGTTAGTGGTTCAGTGTCTGAGAGATCTCAGGGGTGCAGGTTAGTTGGTCTTCCTATGGGGTTGCCCTCCAAACTTCTTCTGGCCTTTCCCTAATTCAATCACAGGGGTACCTGACTTCAGTCCATTGGTTGGATGTAAATATCTGTATCTGCCTCAGTTAGCTGCTTGTTGGGCCTCTCAGAGGGCAGCCATGCTAGGCTCCTGTCTGTAAGCACACCATAGCATCAGTAACATTGTCAGGCCTTGGAGTTTCCCCTCAAGATGGACCCCAATTGGGCTGGTCACTGAACCACCTTTCCCTCAGGCTCTTCTCCATTTTTGTCCCTGCAATTCTTTTAGACAGGAACAATTTTTGGTCAGTCTTTGACTGTGGGATGGCAACCCTGTATTTCTACTGGAGGTTGACTCTACAAGTCTCCTCTCCCTACTGTTGGGCATTTTATCTAAGGTCCCTTCCTTTGAGTCCTAAGAGTCTGTGACCCCCCAGCTTTATGGTACATTCTAGAGGGTTCCCCTACCTCTCACCTCTCAAGGTTGCTTGTTTCTATTCATTCTGCCAGTCCTCAGGACTTATTCCTGTCCATCCCCCCTACCAATACCTGATCATGTTCCCCTTTTCACCACCCTGCTCCCTCTCCTACCCATGTCCCTCCCTCTCTTTGCCCCCTGTGATTGATTTCTTCTCCTTCCCCAGTGGGACTGAGGCATCCTCACTTGGTCTCTTAAACTTGCTCACCTTGAGTTCTGTGGATTGTATCCTGGGAATCCTGTACTTTTTTGGCTAATATCTACTTATTAGTGAGTACATACCATAAATGTCCTTTTGGGTCTGAGTTACTTCATTCAGGATGATATTTTCTAGTTTCATTCATTTGTCTGCAAAACTCATGATGTCCTTGTTCTTAATAGCTGGATAGCATTCCATTGTGTAAATGATTCACATTTTCTGTAACCATTCTTTCATATGACATATGGGTTGCTTCCAGCTTCTGGCTATCACAAATAAGGCTGCTATGAACATAGTGGAGAATGCGCTCCTATGGCATGGTAGGGCAGTTTTTGGATATATTCCTGAAAGTGGTATTTCTGGGTCTTTTGGTAGATCTATTTCCAATGTGTTCTTCAGTCCTCCAAACACTTCCTACAAAAGTTCTTCTCCCAAAATGTTCTTTCTAAAGGTTCTCTCTACTCTCTTCTTCTAATCTTGCTCTTCCATCTCCTCCTTCTCTTCCACTACTTCCCCCTCCCCATTGTCCCCCTTCGCCTCCTGCCCATTCTTCTCCTCCCCCTCTCCATCCCTCCTCCTCCTCCTCTGATGTCACAGTAATGCCCTTACTCTCAATACAATTACTCCCAATGCTATACCTTTACTTCTAGGTTCTTCTTGAGTTCTGTCTAAAAACTTTCCTCCTCTTTCTTTGTCCTCAGCACTTATCTATCTTTCAGAATATATAATCACGTGATGAAAGTTCACCCCAAGTTTACACATAAATTCAAATCATAAATTGAATAAGAAATTTACAACAGAGAATGAAGACTAATTATCTGGCTAAACATTCATCATCTGTCACCAGTTCTACAGGTTCATAGAGAGTTAAAATCCATGACTTTTGTGACTAAGTTATTAGTGATGCTTATACAGATAAACACAGTCAATATTTCATCCTCTATTCTTGCACCTATAATAAATCATGAGTTTCTTTTTATGACATTTGGTTAATTGTTTTACAACCTCGTGGAATGTGCTCAAAATTGTAGCTGCCTACTTGTTATCTCAGAAGCAATTAACTGGTGACACTTGAAGACTAACAAGGTTCTTACTGCAGTTTTGATTATCAGAGAGGACTTAATAGTAGTTCTATTATAAAAGAACTTAGTAATTACTAATATAATTTTAGAAATTCTAATAGGATCATCATTAAGAATTAAGAAGTCATCTATTTTTCTATATAGCATCACTACATGACTGTATATCTTTGCTCTGCAGAAATCTGCTCCAAAGTGTAGGCTAATACCTAGTGATTATTATATATATTTAATAATAACAGAAAAGCTTATTAATAGCAGTAATCTTCCCAAAATTAAATATACTGGACCTTGTTTGCAGAAGCAAATCAATTAAAATTTTAATACATGGCAGAACCATCTCAGGAAGATCACCTGCTAATTTTTAGCTTCTCCTTCGTGGTTCCTGGCAATTGAGATTGTGCCACATACTAGATCAATCAGTATGCAGTATGTGAGAATAAACCTTCATTTAGCCAGTAAGAGATATTTTCCCTGTCCTGATCTTCAATTGTCTGTCAAGCTGATTGTGGTGATGTATATAATATAGAGTAAAAGCAAAATAAAACAAGACACAAAATCATGGTATGGTTCATTCTGTGGACCAGCAAGTTTATGTGACACACAGTTCAGGAAACAGGATTCAAGCAATAGAAAAAAAATACTTTGCAAATTCCTAATCTCCTAGAAGCCTTTGTTTGGTATAAAGATGATTTTTTTTTTTTTTTTTTTTTTTTTTACTGAGTAGAAAAAATAAAGAGAAAGAAACAAGGAGACATACAAAAGAAGAAAGAGAAATGATAGAGATAATATCAAAATTAACTAAATGACATCAGAATTGCAAGTAAAACTTTATCATAACTATTATGTGGTTTGCTGGATTTTCTTGGGATGTGATCCAGAGAAAAATAAATAAATACTTGATTACTTGATAACATTTAGGCATTATGAAGACAGCTTGACTCTTGAATTTTAAAGCAAGAAAGCAGCACAGAGGAGAAGTGCCTAAATTGTGGTCAGTTTGGACTCTGTATCTCTGAAAGTCAAGGTTAGAACCCTACTGAGGGACTATCTGGAAGACGTTTTGGAAAACCTAATAGACTGTCAACATGTTCATCAAGCACTGCAAGTGTTACACACATAGAATCAATAGATCAACATCTGGGGGAAAACATTTGTAACATTTAATGATAACACCACATAAACTAGTATTAAACATTCCTCTTACCCATTAATATAATCAAGTTCCTATCTCCTGCTACTGAACCTTGCAAGTATTCAAAGTTAGCATATGCTGAAATGGCCATGATATCCAAAGCAATGAAAAATATAATAAAATGGTTTATATGGCTGTTCCGAGGCTTGTGAAAATCAGACTTACACTTGTATAGATGCATATCTTTAAAGAGTGGTTAAAATTTATGGATTATGACTTGTAGACTTGTCTATTATATTTCAGTTTATTTCTTTTGCTTCCTATATAAGTTACATCTTTTGTTTCTTTATTAGGGAACAGCAATAGAAAGTAGTGACTAAATATCCTGTCATGGGTATTAGGCACAATATTTTAATCAGACTATTGAGAACAAATAGAATTTCTGCATTTTTATTGCTTTAGACTTTTTAAAATTTTTCTTTCTAATTTAATAATACATCCATTATTATACTGATGTCATTGTCAAATATGTGGTTCCCATGCTTATTTTTTATTTTAATTATTATCTGTATTCTTTAATCTTTTTTTACAGTCCAGAGTTTAATCCCCATTCTGGTCCACTCTCTGACTGTACCACATCCCACACCTCCTCCTGCCACCCTCCCATCTCAAGAGGATGTTCCTACCCTAACCCCACCCCACCAGACCTCCCCAATCTCTGGGGCCCCAAGTCTCTCTAGTGTTAGGTGCATCTTTTCTGAGTCCAGACCCAGCAATCTTCTGTTGTATATGTGTTGGGGGCCTCATATCAGCTGGTGTATGGTGCCTGGTTGGTGGCTTAGTGTCTGAGAGATCTCAAAGGTCCAGGTTAGTCGAGACTGCTTGTCTTCCTATGGAGTTGCCCTTCTCCCCAGCTTCTTCCAGCTTTTCCCTAATTCAACCACAGGGTTCATCAGCTTCTGCTCATTGGTTGGGTGTAAATATCCTCATCTGACTCTATCAGCTGCTTGTTGGGTGTTTCAGAGGACAGTCATGATAGGCCCCTGTTTGTAAGCACATCATAGTATCAATAATATTGTCAGGCCTTCGGGCCTCCCGCCTAGCTGAATTTCAATTTGGATTGTCATTGGGCCTCCTTTTCCTCAAGGTGTTCTTATTTCTGTTCCTGCAGTTCTTTCAGACAGGAAAAATTCTGGGTCAGAGTTTTGACTGTGGGATGGCAATCCAAGATCATAATCTGTAAAATGGTAATAATATCTTTGTGATAGTGTCATAAGTATTAAATGAATTGCTATTGAGTAATATTAAAAGAATCTTTTATGTAAAGTAACCATTCAAAACTGGAAAGTATTAATATTCCGTTAAAGTAATCATACTTCATATTTAATTACTATTACCTCTCAAAGGTCTAAGTTGTTTGTTTGAGACCAACTCTCATGTAACACAGGATGGCCACAAGTTTGCTTTGGCCACAAGTAGCCAAAGATAACCTTTAACTCCTGATCCTTATGGCCTCCACTCTGTAGTTTAGAATCCTAAACAGGCTGAGTTGTTGTGTTAGGTTTTATGTTGTGCTAGAGATTGAACACAGAGATTGTGCATGCAAAACAAACTCATCTAAACTCAAAGAACCATATTTTGTCTCAGTTTTATTACTTAGATTTTATATGTGAGAAAAGTAAATTTTGCAATATTATACCATAGACCAAAATTACCATGGATGGGTTTTAACCAGATGAATGATTCCAAAGTGCTTCCCTTTCTGCATCATTGTGCCAACTGTTGATACTTAAATCCCCAACTTTCTTGTCTATCTGTTCTTTAACTCAAATGTGCCCTTCTAAGAGGAAATGCTGTGATTAAGTAGTTTTCTAAATTCTGTTTCCTGGCATCCGTTGGGTACTGGGAGGTGATGACTTGTGACCTCTCTTGTTTTGTATACATTTTCCTAATGATGCTTTTAAGCTTGGATGTTGCTTGAAGGCTAATTCTCTTGGAGACTAGAAGTAATCTTTTCTTTCTGATATACTATGCACATTATAATGAGCCACTTGAATGGGCATGAACAAAATTTGTTATATTTTTATGAAGAAAATGAACCACTTTAGAAAGTACAAGGATGCTACTGATGGATGTGGGGACAACATGTCCAGCCAAGAGTATTCCAGAAGAAATGATGAGTATAGACAATCCACTAAAATTGTAGAGAGCTTGTACTTGTTTCCTATTAGGGGACATTTGTAGAACAAATACTGTGAACAATTTTCTATTCTCTGAGATCTACTTGGGTGCATACCATCTTTGTCTTATTTTCTTTGTCCACCTTTTTTGTTTTGTTTGAAACATTTTTTCACAAGGAAGAACACAGAACCTAGAAATTGAAAGATGTAATTATCTTGGTATAGCCTGGCATTTTTTTTCTGTCCTGTTAAAGGGAATTGGAGAAGTACTGTGGCTGATAAAGAAGAAAATGTCAGGATGCTATTTGAAAACCAAACAGTATTTCAACAACTTATTAAAGAAAATTATGTGGTGGGAAGAATACACAGAAACTCAAAGCCCAATAAAAGTCAAGAATTTCCTGCAGAAGAGACAATGGAGAATAATTAAGCTATGTTAGAGCAAAGCAAATGAAAAGATATGAAAAATATAATTTCAGAGTATATGTGCCAAGTTTGAGTAGAGGTTTTAGAAGATAATTGAAGTACTTGTGTATAGATATTATGCTATGGACTCAAGCATATACACTGTCTGTTTACATTCTAAAGCCCAAATATGTCTCTTCTGTAAATGAAGAAGACCCTTGGTTATCATTGAACTGCTAGAGAGCCACTCTTCATTGGTATACACAAAGTTAATCTGTGGCACTCAAGTGCCTCAATACTCAAGCTATAGTGATCTATAGAGTGCACAGTGTACTATTAGTCCCTGAATAAAAATGGTACATTTAAAAATGTTACTTTTGAATGTTACATCTACTTCAAAATTACCCTGTTGAAATGTCTTTGCATACATCATAGCACAAAAATTATTAGTAGCCAAAATAGATCTATTCCCCTCCCCCAAATAATCCTCTGCCATTTCAAAGACATTTTTTTATGGAAGGTCTATGATTTGTCTCAATAGGAAATGAGAACTTAGCCAGGTTGGGGCTTTGTAACCATGGAAACAAGCTGTAGGGGAGAGTGTTGACTGAAATAAGCAAAGTAGAGGCTCTAGTTAGGTGCTATTTTAATTCGGTTCCCTACCATGAAATCTCAATATATGTTGCTTTATAATATCCCAGATTATTTCTTTATAGAATTTATTAGACCCACATAGACGTGGGTAGCACAAAGCACATGTATTTTACAGTATTTTTAATAATATATTTATTCCAAAATACATGAATACAACCTGCTCAAATTGTATAACAATTACAGTAAAAGAACATGAATTTGTGAAAGAGCAAGGGAACACAGTGCATGTGAGGGAGGGGTTGGAAGCAGGGAAGGGATAATGATGAAATTTTACATAATTTCAAAAATAAAAACATTTAAAGCAAAACAATTTATCAGCAGCAGCAGCATTATTGTATATATACACATGAACATGATATCTTTGGAGGTTAGATGAGAGCTTTATGTAGTCAATTCTTTCCTTTCTTTGCTTGGAACTAGGACTCAAACTCAGATACTCAGGCTTCGGGTACAGGTTCCTCTAACCGATGAGTATCTCTATGAACGCATAGAAGAGGTTTGTTTTGTATTGTTTTGTTTCCGTTTGAGGTTGTTCACTGCTGGGAATTGAACACAGATCTTTAGATCTGGCATAAGAGACAAGCTCTACTCTTCAATGCACATGCTGATGTTCACAGGTTTGTAGACAGCTATATGTTCTAACTTCTATATGTGCATACTCCTCTCTGATAATACTCCAAATGGCCACGATTTTCTCCTTTTCTCATTATGTAACTTCTCTACTATTCTTTGAGTACAATTACATTAGTTCTGTTTTTCTTCAGGTTTCCTTTCCTGAAATATATAATTTGTAGGGGAGATATTACCTAAGTTTCATTATATGTACTCATAGAATATCAAATTATGTGACTATGTGTTTCATGCAAGTTATCAATTACCTTGAAGATAAATGTTCACTTAGTCCTTACTAACTACCAAAATCTGGCAAATGTTTGCAAAGTGAAACTAGAAATTAGATTGTCCAGTAATTTATGGAAAGAAAATAAACAATCTTTTTAAATCCATAATTATTTTTGGATAAATAAGTATTTAAAGCTCTATATTGAAATCTCAGCCACATTGCTAAGATCATTTGATAGGTGTCCCCTAAATTCATTGGAACAGAAGCATACTCAAATTGAAATGAAAAATAATATCTAAACTACATTGCAAAATTGTTGTTGTAAGGTTTATACAAAAACGATAGTTTGTAATCCAAAAAAATCTTGCTGTAAAGATAAAATAAAATTTCAGATTAGTGGATTATGCCAAAGGTCTAAAATTATATAAAAGAAAAACTATATTATAATGTTCTTCAAATGTAACTTTTCTTTTTCTTGTAAAGTGTACTCTTTGGTACAAATATCTTATTCAATACACTAAGTTTTAACATAAAAGTCTTGTTAGTGAGATGGTTCAATGGATAAAACTGTAGTTGTACAAGTGTGTATCAAGTGAAAATTTCCTTCATTACTAAAGGCAATATAAAATGTTTTCAGGTGGCTTAATGATAAAATTATGTTTCAATAATTGATATTTTCTGCATTGATAAGAAATCTGATATACATGTGGTACAACACCTCTTCATATCACATCATGCTAAAAAGCCAAGTAAAAGTTAAGTGAAATATTAATTTTAATATTTGGTGGCATTAAAAATTAAGGAGAAAGTATAGGAATAACAGAGCAGACCAAACAAATATGAACATTATAGGAATAAATCCAGTAATATTAATAGTTACATTAAAAAATCATTGTTTAATATTCTAATTAACACAAAAGACTAAACTTTTAGGATAAAAGATAGAGAAAATCATTCAGACACACTTAAAATGTAAAAATGAAGATTAACATTACCATATGGAATAAAAAGATAGAAAGTGAATGAAATAAGAAGAAGGCTGGTATACTTTTATAAATATCATCTAAACTTAAAAGAAAGATTATTACTGTGCCATGGTGATAAACAACTCATTAGAAGAAAACTACAAATGTAAGGTCTATGTACTTTATGAACTAGCTTTAAAGTATGTAAGCCAAAACCTCCAAACTCAGAGAGATATGTTTCTTTTTTAGGGAATGTTTAACAACTGTCTTTCAATAATTTATAAAGGAACAAGAAAAACCTTGTAAGGACATAAATAAATTTTTATTCCATTTTGAGAGTGATCTATGATAACTGCACTTTTGGTTTTGAATAAGTTTATTCCTCTCATTCAAGCCAGAAGTGACAATGCCATTTAAGAAGTATTTTATTTATATGACTTAAGAAGTGAGTTGTCCTTGTGTGTAGAAGAAGAGATATCAGAGTGCCCTCTATCTCTATCTGATGAAGACACCTTGAGATGTTACCTTCTGAAAGCAGAAATTCTGTCTTACTAAGGAATAAATCAGCTGGCACCTTAACTATGCTTAGATGAAGTTTGAATCCTTCAGTGAATAGTAGTTAGTACAAATCAACATGAATAAATTTCCGATCAAATACTAGGCTAGGATTTAGTCTTTTCTTTCAGAAAAAAAAAAAAAATTCTTAACTCTTCCTAGAGATCATGTAAATGCAAACCAAAAGTACTTTGAGATTACATCTTACACCTGTCAGAATGGCTAAGATTAATGATACAAGTGACAGCTTGTGCTGACAAGGATGTGAAACAAGGGGAGCACTCCAACCTTGCTGTGTAAGCTTGTGTAGCCCTTATAGAAATCACTATGGCAGTTCCTCAGAAAGAAGGAAATAGATCTACCTCAATATCCAGCAATACCATACTTGGACATACTCGAAGGATGTTTAAATCTGCTATAAAGACATTTACTCAACCATGTTCATTGCTGCTCTATTCATAATTGCCAGAAACTGGAAAAAATATTCACATTTTTTCAAGAGAAGAATAGGTATAGAAAATATGCTACATTTACCCAACAGAGTATTACTCTGCTCTTAAAACAATGGCATCATGAAAATTTCTGGCATATGGATGAAACTAGAAAAATTCATCTTAAGTGTGGTAACCCAGGACCAAAAAGATGAATGTTGTGTGATGGTGTGCATTTGCTTATATCTGGATTTTATCCATTAAACAAATGATAGCAACACTACAATCAATAGACCCAGAGAAGTTAGGCATAAATGAATGGACCATAAGGAACTCATGCATCTCACTAAAAGGAGGAAATAGAATACATTTTATGGGTGGACTGGAGCCAGGAAAGGAGGAATGAGAACAAACGGATCAGGTGAGAAGGGGGAAAGAAGATGGGATTAAGGAAGGGATTAAAGGAAGAGGCAGCCAGAATAGAAGGGCATTGGAGGGGCAGAATGGAAAACTAGTGTATTGTAATTTCCTATAACACATGAAATGATCCTAATGAAGTCTCCAAATAATGAAGGAGACGAAATCCCTACTGGCTATCTCTTGTCACTAATTGAAACTTCCAGTAATGGGACTAGGTTTTATCAAAAGGAGTTGTTGGTTGAAGGAGTCTCATAGAAATCTCCAAATAACTCAAACTACTGCCAAAGCAATATGTTTCTCTGCCCAAACTGATAGCAATGCCTCATTTCTCAAAACAACATCCACTCAACTCATTAAACATAGAAAAGTAAAGCTGATGCCTATGTAAAAACTTCACCCCAACATTCTAGTGTCTATGAAGTGAATAGGTATTCTTCAAAAAAGTAAACACCAGCCCTACCACAAAACCTTTGATCTACAATCTGTCTTATCTGCAACATTTGGTAGGGCAATGATCACACAAACTTTGTGTAACCAACCCATGTCTGATTTGACATAGGCCTACTGCATGTGACGGAAATCATATCTGATCCTGTTTGAGTGACTAATAACCAGAGTCTATATCTCCTAGAGACCTAGAGTAAAACCACATGTTACTTGTCTAAAACAATAATAACCACAAAAACCAACAAGAATAGTGTGACAAAATGACTCCTATGGAAATTCTGCAATACTTATAGATCAGGGACTTTATTCAGCCATATCACAGAGAGATTTTCTCCTGCAGCAGATGAGAACAAACATAGAAACTTGCAGCTAGACATTATGCTTCTAATTAATTTTTACATTGACCTTCAGATACATATGAATAATTTTGACAGTTTTGCCAGTGAATTTGCATATCTACAACATACTTTTAAAATTGGATCTTTACATAGTTTACACCTTCTATGCTTCCTGGAAAGAAATATCTAATCTGACATTCTCACACTCACAAACATTTTCAGAATTTACTTAGGTTCTCTTTAATCTTACTTAAGCAAATCAACTCCTTAAAAGCTACAGTATTTTTTGAAAAGCATCATGACATACTTGATAGTAAATGCAAAATAAATAATACACATATCATGCTAAATATGAAATCATTTATAAAAGATAATGTGGCATAAATTTATCCAGTTTATTTCATATCACTATTTGACAAATAAATTGTTATATTCTCTAAACTTTGAAGTAAAAAACTAAAACTTTGGAGTCAAAAAGCACATATGAGCATCATTTGAATAGAAGTGATATGTACCACACCCTGATTAGCACATATATAATGCTGTGAGTCCACATATTCTTGTCTTATCTGATTAAAACATTGTGCTAAAGATAGGACTTGAGGTGTGGTTCAGTATCCAAAAATCTCAAGGTTTGGCCCCTAGTACCACATTAACTGGACACTGTGAGACTTTGAGGTACAAGTAGGAGGATTGGAAACTCAATATAATTTTCAGATATACAGTGAATTGGAGGCCAGCATGAGCCACCCCCAAAACAAAAGAAAGTTATAGATGGAGGTGATGCAAGATGGGGAAGACTATAGATCTCTGAATAATACAAATCTTTTTAGTTGTACTATTAATAAATCATGCTCATGTCACATTGGACTGTGATATGAGGAAAAGACAAATTCTTGCCATTTAAAGTCACTAAGATGTTGAGGGGTTGGTTGCAGCAAGCAGCTATACTTACACTAATATACTTCATATAGACTACAGTATAAGAACAAAATAAAATATACCAATATGTTTAGATAAATGTATTATTAAGAAATAGTTTACCAAAGCTTGGAGTGATGGAAATATTTCAAGAATGTCTTGGTCTGGTAGAGCATAGCCTGAGAGCCACTGTTTATGAATGATAAAAGGATTGAGCTCTGTGATAAAACCTTGTCATGTGTGATAAAACAAGTACAGGTTTATCTGTACTTGATTTGAACCCATATGTAGTCATGAAGATAAATATTTCGTTTGACAAGAAAAGGATATAATTCACTTTCAGAGGAAGAATGAAGAGACCCCCCAGATAGCTAAAGCATGTATAGACATTATGCTAATGTCAGATGAGGATCACACTTTTGCTACACCGTATCAACAATTTATAAAGCTTGAGTAATTGGACAAATGTGGTATTGGTTTAGGAATACATTTATTCATCCTATGTAATAGAGAATCCATATGTAGATATATATGTGTGAAGTCTGATGTATGAATGAGACTGGGGCAAAAGATCTGTCATGTGACTGGAAACTGAATTGCTAAATTTATATGAAAATGGATACTCCTTTAATATTTAGAAATACAAAAACCCTAGAACAAAATTCAGCAAATGATTCACAGGCTAAAGCTAAGCTAATGCTTGTTTAGAGTTTTGTTAAAATAAAGCCATATATTTGTATATCTTCTTAGCTTCTTTCATGATATAATGGTAGAAATGAATAGTCAGAACAAAAATAACATTTTTAAAGCCAAAAGTATTTGTTATCTAGATCTTAAAAAAAAGTTTAATATCTCTGTTGTAGATGAATTCGCAGATTAAATACTAAATCTAAAGTATAAAACATTTAATGTCATGCATGTAAATACGTTTTAATATTGCATGAGTAAAGGCAAAATTTCTCATAAAAAGAAACAATATTACCTTTATTAACTTTTAAGTTACAATTATTCACTTATTGTATGTGTTAGTGTGTGTATGTACAAGTATGTATGAATGTATATGAACATCAAAGGACAATCTGAGTGAGTCAGTTCTCTCTTTCACCATTTGAGCCCTGGGATTTGTACTCAGGTCATGAGGTTTCCAGAAGGATCTTCACCCACTAAGCCATCTATATTAAAATAAATCATTAAGTTTCAAAAATGAACACAAAAGGACCAGTTGCAAATGAAGATACTTGCACTGCAGAGCATTGAGAATGGATCAATAGGAACAAGACACAGAAGATATAAGCACACACATATCACAAATAAAAAAGTCTAACAGACATCCCCAAGATACAAAGTGATGGTGTAGAGGTGAGCTCTCATATTAAGTAAGCACAGGAAATTATATTTAAGACATCCTTAATCAAGGAACTATCAATCAAAGCTATATCAACTACATTTTGTACCTTATTGACAAATATGTAGACTTCTGACATTACCAAGGTTACAGAATTTGTATACACAGGATATCATACATGAAAATCTTAAGGCACGGAGCAGATCCCGGGCAGCAGCTCTGCACTGAACCTCACAAAACCTGGCAGAAGTGGGGCACCCAGGAGCTCTGACCCAGGCAGTATCTCAGGTAAGGAGACGGAGTTACTGGGACCCACAGGGACCCAGGGATTTCACTCCTGGCCCGGAGCACCGATTCCTTCTGGTCTGGGCCCAAGCGCGCAGCAGACCCCAGGCTGCAACTCTACACCAAATCTCACAGAACCCAGGGGAAGCAGGGCTCCCAGGAGCTCTAAACCTAGCAGCTTCTTAAGCAAGGAGGCAGCAACACTTGCCCCAAACAGGGAGTAACCAGGACCCACAGTGATCCGGGAACTCACTCCTGGCCCAGAGCACTGGTTCCTTCCAGTCTGGGCTCAAGCACTGAGCAGATCTTGGGCCCTAGCTCTAACCTCAGCAGCAACACCCAACCTAAACAGTTCTGACACAACCAAGAGAATAGGAAAGACAGGTTCCAGTCAGAGACAGCACAGGTAGCACCAAGGAGAACCAGATGGCAAAAGGTAAGCACAAGAATACAAAGGCCAGCAACACAGAGCACATGACATCATCAGAACCTAGTTTTCCCACATTAAGTCCTGAACTCCCCATATCACCAGGAAAGCAAGAGTCAGATCTAAAATCACTTCTAATGATGATGATAGAGGACTTTAAGGACATAAATAATACTCTCAAAGAATTCGAGGAGAACACAGGTAAACAGGTAGACGCCCTTAAAGAATCACAAGAGAACACAACCAAACAGGTGAAGGATTTGAACAAAACCATCCAGGACATAAAAATAGAAATAGAAACTATAAAGAAATCATAAAGGGAGACTACTCTGGAGATAGAAAACCTAAGAAAGAAATCAGGAGTCACAGACGCAAGCATCACCAACAGAATACAAGAGATAGAAGAGAGAATCTCAGGTGCAGAATATTCCATAGAAAATATTGACACAACTGTCAAGGAAAATGCAAAATTCAAAAAACTCTTAACACAAAACATCCAGGAAATCCAGGACACAATGAGAAGACCAAACCTAAGGATAATAGATATAGAAGAGTGTGAAGATTCCCAACTTAAAGGGCCAGTAAATATCTTCAACAAAATCATAGAAGAAAACGTCCCTAACCTAAGGAACGAGATGCGCATAATCATACAAGAAGCCTACAGAACACTAAATAGACTAGACCAGAAAAGAAATACCTCCTGTCACATAATAATCAAAACACAAAATGCACAAAACAAAGAAAGAATTTTAAAAGCAGTAAGGGAAAAAGGCCAAGTAACATATAAAGGCAGACCTATCAGAATTACACCAGACTTCTCACCAGAGACAATAAAAGCCAGAAGATCCTGGACAGATGTCATACGGACCCTAAGAGAACACAAATGCCAGCCCAGGCTACTATACCCAGCAAAACTCTCTATTACCATAGATGGAGAAACCAAGATATTCCACGACAAAATTAAATTTTACAATATCTTTCCACAAACCCAGCACTACAAAGGATAATAGCAGGAAAGCCCCAATACAAGGAGAGCAATCATACCCTAGAAAGAGCAAGAAAGTAATCCTCCTTCAACAAACCCTAAAGAAGATAGCCACACAAGCAATGCCTCCACTTTTAGCACAAACAACAGAAGCAACAGTCTCCTCTCCTTAATATCTCTTAATGTCAATGGACTCAATTCCCCAATAAAAAGACATAGGCTAACAGACTGGATACGCAAACAGGATCCAACATTTTGCGATTAGAAACCCACCCACCAGGACAATAACAGACAATCCTGGAAAAGCTGGATAAAACAATTCGAGCAAAGGAGAAACAAGCTGGAGTAGCCATTCTAATATCGAATAATATTGACTTTCAACTTAAAAATATCAAAAAGGATAAGGAAGGACATTTCATATTTGTCAAAGGAAAAGTCAACCAACATGAACTCTCAATTCTGAACATCTATGCACCAAATGCAAGAGCAACCATTTTCATAAAAGAAACCTTAATAAAGCTCAAAGCACACATTGTACCTCACACAATAATAGTGAGAGACTTCAACACCCCACTCTCAGGACTGGACAGATCATGGAAATGGAAACTAGACAGAAGTACAGTGAAACTAACAGAAGTTATGAACCAAATGGACTTGACAGATATCTATAGAACATTTCACCCCCCAAAAAAAGAATATACCTATTTTCTCAGCACCTCATGGTACCTTCTCCAAAATAGAGCATATAATTGGTCACAAGACAGGCCTCAACAGATACAAAAAAAATCGAAATAATCTCATGCACCATATCAGATCACCATGGTCTAAAGCTATTCCTCAATAACGACAAAGACAATGGAAAGCCCACATTCACATGGAAACTGAACAATACTCTACTCATTGATAATGGGGTCAGGGAAGAAATAAAGAAAGAAATTAAAGACTTTTTAGAATTTAATGAAAATGAAGACACATCATACCAAAACCTATGGGACACAATGAAAGCAGTGCTAAGAGGAAAACTCATAACTCTAAGTGCATACAAAAAGAAACTGGAGAAAGAACACACTAGCAGCTTGACAACACACCTGAAAGCTCTAGAACAAAAAGAAGCAAATACACCCAAGAGGAGTAGATGGCAGGAAATAATTAAACTCAGGGCTGAAATCAACCAAATAGAAACAAAGAGAACCATACAAAGAATCAATAAAACCAGGAGCTGGTTCTTTGAGAAAATCAACAAGATAGATAAACCCTTAGCCAGACTAATCAGAGGGCAGAGAGTCAGTATCCAAATCAATAAAATCAGAACTGAAAAGGGTGACATAACAACAGAGACCAAGGAAATTCAACAAATCATCAGATCCTACTACAAAAGCCTATACTCAACAAAACTGAAAAATCTGGATGAAATGGACAATTTTCTAGACAAGTACCAGTTACAAATGTTAAATCAGGAGCAGATAAACCATCTTAACAGTCCCATAACCGTGAAAGAAATAGAAGCAGTCATTAAAAGTCTCCCCACCAAAAAAAGTTCAGGTCCAGACGGTTTTAGTGCAGAATTCTATCAAACCTTCAAGGAAGATCTAATACCAATTCTTGTCAAACTATTCCACAAAATAGAAACGGAAGGAACACTACCTAATTCATTCTATGAAGCCACAATTACACTCATACCTAAACCACACAAAGACCCAACAAGAAAAGAGAACTTCAGACCAATCTCCCTTATGAATATCGATGCAAAATACTGAATAAAATTCTCTCGAACCAAATCCAAGAACACATCAATACACTTATCCATCATGATCAAGTAGGCTTTATCCCAGGAATGCAGGGTTGGTTCAATATATGGAAATCCATCAACGTAATCCACTATATAAATAAACTCAAAGAAAAAAAACCACATGATCATATATCTTGATGCTGAGAAAGCATTTGACAAAATTCAACACCCCTTCATGATAAAAGTCTTGGAAAGATCAGGAATTCAAGGTCCATACCTAAACATAGTAAAAGCAATATTCAGCAAGTCAGTAGACAACATCAAACAAAATGGAGAGAAACTTGAAGCAATCCCATTAAAATCAGGGAGTAGACAAGGCTGCCCACTCTCCCCCTACCTATTCAATATAGTTCTGGAAGTCCTAGCCAGAGCAATTAGGCAACAGAAGGAGATCAGAGGGATACAAATTGGAAAGGAAGAAGTCAAAGTTTCACTATTTACAGATGACATGTTAGTATACTTAAGTGACCCCAAAACTTCCAGCAGAGAACTCCTAAACCTGATAAACAACTTTAGCAAAGTGGTTGGGTATAAAATTAACTCAAACAAATCAGTAGCATTCCTCTACAAAAAGGATAAACTGGCTGAGAAAGAAATTAGTGAAATGATACCATTCACAGTAGTCACAAATAATATAAAATACCTTGTGTGAATCTAAGCAAGCAAGTAAAAGATCTGTATGACAAGAACTTCAAGCCTCTGAAGAAAGAAATCAAAGGAGATATCAGAAGATGGAAAGATCTCCCATGCTCATGGATTGGAAGGATTAATAGAGTAAAAATGGCTATCTTGCCAAAAGTAATCTACAGATTTAATGCAATCCCCATCAAAATTCCCACTCAATTCTTTACAGAGATGGAAAGAGCAATCTCAAAATTCATTTGGGATAACAAAAAACCCAGGATAGCAAAAACTACTCTGAACAATAAAAGAACTTCTGGGGAATCACCATCCCTGATTTCAAGCTGTACTACAAAGCAATAGTGATAAAAACGGCATGGTATTGGAACAGAGACAGGCAGGAGGATCAATGGAATAGAATAGAAGACCCAGAAATGAACCCCCATACCTATGGTCACTTGATCTTCAACAAAGGAGCTCAAACCATCCAGTGGAAAAAAGACAGCATTTTCAACAAATGGTGTTGGTCCAACTGGAGGACAACATGTAGAAGAATGCAAATTGATCCATACTTATCTCCTTGTACAAAGCTCAATTCCAAGTGGATCAAGAACCTCCACATAAAACCAGCTACACTGAAACTAATAGAAGAGAAAATAGGGAAAAGCCTTGATCACATGGGCACAGGGGAAAAGTTCCTGAACAGAACACCAATGGCTTATGCTCTAAGATCAGAAATTGACAAATGGGATCTCATAAAACTGCAAAGCTTCTGTAAAGCAACGGACAATGTCAATAGGACAAAGCAGGAACCAACAGATTGGGAAAATATCTTCACCAACCCTACATCTGATAGAAGACTAATATCCAAGGTATACCAAGAACTGAAGAAACTAGATTCCAGACAATCAAATAACCCTATTAAAAAATGGGTACAGAGCTGAACAAAGAACTCTCAACTGAGGAAACTCGAATGGTTGAGAAGCATCTAAAGAAGTGTTCAGCATCCCTAGTCATCAGGGAAATGCAAATGAAAACAACACTGAGATTCCGCCTCACACCAGTCAGAATGGCTAAGATCCAAAACACAGGTGACAGCAGATGTTGGCAAGGATGTGGAGAAAGAGGAACACTCCTCCATTGTTGGTGGGATTGTAAGCTGGTACAACCACTATGGAAAGCAGTTTGGCGGCACCTCAGAAAATTGAACATAGTGTGTTACCTGAGGACCCAGTTATACCACTCCTGGGCATATACCCAGAAGATATTTCAACATACAACAGGGCCACATACTCCACTATGTTCATAGTGGCCTTATTTATAATAGCCAGAAGCTGGAAAGAATCCAGATGTCCTTCAACAGAAGAATGGATGCAGAAAATGTGTTACATTTACACAATGGAGTACTACTCAGCTATTAAAAACAATGAGTTCATGAAATACTTAGGCAAATGGATGGAGCTAAAAAATATCATCCTGAGTGAGATGACCCAATCACTAAAGAACACACATGGTATGCACTCACTGATAAGTGGATATTAGCCCCAAAACACACAATACCGAAGACGCAATGCATAGACCTCATGAAACTCAAGAAGAAGGAGGAAGACCAAAATGTGGGTGCTTTTGTTCTTTTTAGAATGAGTATCAAAAGATTCAACCAGAGCTCCCAGGGTCTAAACCTCCAGCCTGAGAACAAGTAATTGAGGGTGGCCTTGTCAGACATTAGTCAAATTGGAGGACCATGGTTCCCAAAAGTTTGGATTCCCTAGTGTTGTTGAATCTGAGCGCAGTGAGATAGGTTTGGGAGGATGTTTGGAGGACACCCTCATAAGATTAGGAGGACGGGTATGGGATAATGTGTTAGGGGAAGAATGGGAGAGGAGATAACATTGAAAGGTAAATACGCAAAATATCCAATAAAAAAAATATAATGGGTCTGACAAAAAAAAAGATAGCTTACTTATTTCAAATTATTTTTAAAAGTTTCTAGGAGATGCAAATGGGCTAAGATCTTATTTTAAGCTCTCCACAAAAGAATTTTAGTCTCTGTTTAATATTCTCTAGAGAGATATAAATCCTAATTTCCCTCAACAACCAATTGACAAAAGAGGAGCAATTTTACAAAAAGTAGAAGCTATTATTTATCGATTATATTATAAAGACTGATTAGTTGTTGACTGTTCTATAACAGTCCATTGATAAAAGAGATTAATAATGTAGATTCATGTTTCATTAAATAGAATCTTTATGAGTCTCTGAGTATGGAAGAAGCAGCTGTTGGCGCTTCTGCCCAGATCTTACAAGAACTCTGAAAAATGTGTTTTTATAAATAAAAGAGGGGGAACTGTTTCCCCCCAGAAGGAGTCTCCTGAAACACTCTCCATCATGCCTTGTTTACTTTTAACCTCTAAAACTGAAAGCTCATGGCAAATCTGCTGCTGACTGCCTCTGGCATCCTGAGACCACTAAAGACTATGCCATAGCTATGTGGAAGGTCCCTCTTACCCTTAAATGGAATGGCCTGGACCCAGTTCTCATATGGGGCTGAGGACTGATATGCCTGTTTGATACCACAGAAGGCACAGCTAAATGACTGCCAAAAAGTTTAATGAAATAAAAAGATGTCCCCACAAAGCCAGGCCCAACTATGAATAAGATGAATAACAATTGACCATCAGGGAAGAGAAGTCTCCCTGAGAATTCCCTTCTTTTTCCTTTCCAGGTTAAAGTGAAACACCTGTGATGTCTGCTGGTAGAAGCTCTAATCCTGATGCTGGCCTCTGGACTTATACTACTCAGACATTTGATGGGCCATTGACAAGGACACTAAACAGCTAGAGATTGACATCACTAATCTGAAGAAATCCCTCGTTTCCATGTCTGAAATGATCTCCAAAAATTGCAAAGGACTTTATTGGACTTGATTTACTCTTCTACAATAGAAAAGACTGTGTACAGCTCTTGACTGTATACAGCCCTTAAAGAAGAATGTTGCCCTTACATAGACAAGACAGGGATGGTTAAAGAGAACATGAAAAAGGTCAGAAAAGGCCAGAGAAATGACAGAGAGAGAAAGAGAAAGAGAAAGATGAGAGCTGGTACAAAGACTGGTTTTCAACCTCTCCATGGTTGTCAAGCCCACTTCCTCCCATCTTGGGACCATTAATTGGGTTATTTTTGCTGATTTCTTTTGGTCCCCGGCCTTAAATAGGCTGACTAACTTTGTGATATAACAGATAGACAATTTGGTAGCAAAACCTATTCAGATACATTATCATAAGTTAGCTATGGAGGACCACGAGACTCAAGATGAGGTTGTTACTTTATCCAGGGTGTTCCTCAAACCCATCTCCACCCAACCGAAAAGAAGAGACTTACACCCCTAGACCAAGCAGAGAGGGGCTACCCAGAAACCTCTCTGACTGGTGATCTGAATTCTTGCTTAGGCTGTGAGGCAAAGCACTGCAAGGGAATATAAATAAAAGTTAAAAATATCTATCTGGGTTCCCTGAGGGACAAGCCTGACTGCATAGGGGTTGATGTCAAAAGTATCCCCTCTCCAGGAAAAAGACATCGGGATGGGTATGGCTCTCATGCCTCACTGGACAACGACAGGAGGACCGGAGCCATTACAAGGTCCCCTTCAATTACTGGAGGTCAGGCCTCTATCCCTGCCTTTGCAAGAATAGAATCACCAAGGCCCTTCTATACTTAGAGAAGGGAGGAGATGTCAGGGGCAGCCCTGCATATACACTAAAGGCCTAAAATCAGCCATAGGCCTGACATACATGCATGCTAACACAAAGTCTTGGGTCTCTGTGGAAAAACACTTAAACAAAAGGCTATAAGCTATTGTAAACAGGCAGCTTCTGTGGAAATCTACCAGCCCGAGTAGTCATAGGTCTTATAAATAGGCAGCCTCGGTGGACAGTACCAACTTAGATAAGGACAAGTGAATCATAGGCAGAGTCATAGTGACTTGTCCCCTCAACCTACACCCAGCTGATACCCTGTTCTGAAAGGTATCTGTACTTGCCCTGAGCACCTATGCTCCAGTGCCATTCCCTTCCCCACATCCTGCCTTTTTGTGTTTATAACCTCTGTGTAAATAAGTAAATTACGATGTGATTTAAATAACTAAATAAATTTTTTAAAACTAGAAAAATATAATCTTATAACTTCTTTGTTATAGGAGAGCTGATATCTCCAAATGATGAGCACATAACCTATTTATTTGTAACAATATTTTCAAGAAAAACATCACACATTATTACTGCTCTGTGATCTGTGCACGATAGCCCTGTACTTCAGTTCTTTTCCGTTTCTCAGAGCTACTGTGTACCACCAGACTATTCAGTAGAGCGTACTTATTTCTATTCTTTGGAGTATTCTCCAGTCCTCTGTTCCTTGGAAGGCCAGACTGAATGCTCCGAGAAGCTTCAAGACCATGCCTTATAGTGTTTTCAAAGCAACGGTGAAGACCTTCTTTAGGAAGGCAAACTGTCATGCTGATATTTTCTGTAGGTATTAAAAATGTTCACACAAATTGGGAAAACACTGAGGTGCTGACATAAAATTTGTGATTACTCAAATTATTTATAAATTGGAGTTTAATTATTTTAGACTCTGAAAACACTTAGGACACCTGAGATAACATTAAATTTAAGTAAATGAAATAAAATAAAACAAAATGGTTTAGGAATACATGTAGAATTTACAGAGTACATGCAGAGTTTACAAAGAAAATAACAAAATGATGGATTGGATGAAAACGATTCGGAGAAAGGATACATTTAGATGTAGGTCATTGTCAAGGTCCTAACTTCTACTCTCAGTGATGGATTTGCAGGGGTTTATTAGATTGTCAAAGCAAAGCAAATAAATGAAGCCAAGTAATTCATAAACCAAAAATCCTTGTATATGTATCATAAAATAAGAAATATAATAATAAAGTTACCTGCACCTGAATCTAAAGAATAAAAACTTAACCAACTGATGTATGTCAGGGTAAGAAAATAAAGTCAAGCAACAGATTTAGTTATCTGAAGCATATAGCAAATGAAAAACGACATTTTGAATTTTGGAAGAGAATATACTATTTAACAAAATAACTATTTTTTTTATAAATTAACATATATGTATGTTAATTCTATAGTCTTTAAAAAGCAAATAGAAAAATAAACTTTAGGAACTAAAGACAAGATAAAATATATATCCTCCAAATAAGATTTGTAATAAGAAATGTACTATTTGCAGAGAAAATATTTGAAATATGTCAGTGGTAAAAATGTCTAAAACTGTCTTATGAAATTATCATAAAAATTTTAAGAAAAAATCTTATGTAAAAGATTTTATGATTATGCACTCAGTATAATAAACAAAAAAGTTAATTTCTAATATTGTGAAAGTTACATCAAATTATATGAATAAACTGCTTCATAGACAGAAATGGGATGAAAGCAGAGGTAAATAAGTCACATTATTGCTCAGATTAATGGGAGTTGTTCTTCTTGGTACTTATATTTATTTTAAAGTGGTAGTTTGGGGAAGAACAATTTAATTTTAACTATACATATTCTTAAATGTCCTGGAAACTATACTTCTAAGTTTCTATTGTAGAGGCTAACAAATTGCCATAGTCATTAAAAGAGAATTATTGACTTACATAATAATATGGTGATTTTATTTCTGCATCAGAAATGTTAACAATGACGAACAATGAACCGGCATTGTTAATTTTTCATCTCCAACTCCTCTATTTTGGCTCTGTTTGTAAATTCACTCTCCTAAGAAAGAGACCCATCTCTTGTGAGAGAGCCAACTTCTGATGCCATTAATGATATTCTGCCTGGTTTACAGACAGGAACCTGGCAAGACTTGACTGTCTCCTGAGAGGCTTCACCCAGTCGCAGATGGAAACAGATGCAGAGACTCAGAGCTAAACATAAGGTGGAGTTCAGGGAGTCTTTTGGAAGAGTAGAGGATAGAATTGAATAATTCAGAGGGGTCAAGAACAACACAAAAAGACCTACAGGCGCTAGGCGCATGGTGGATCACAGAGATTGAACTACCGACCAAAGGTCGTGCAAGGCCTGGATCCTACACTTTTGTCTTCATATCTGTCCCTTAACAACTGTAGCAGGGCTTTTTCTTACTGTTGCCTTCCATAGGCTTCTCGCCTTATATGTACTGCCTGGCTGGACCTCAGTGGGAGAGGATATACTTAGTCCTGCTGTGACTAGATGTCCCAGGTTGTGATGGTAGCCAATGGGGGCTTCCAATTCTCAGAGGAGAGAAGGAGGGTGTGATACAGGGAGAGATTTGTTACAGCAGGAATATGAGGAGAGAAGGAAGAGGGCTGTGGTATGTTCTGGATGTCAAGTGAATAAAATATAAATTAATGAAGAAAAGAAAAGTCGAGAGATAGAAGGGAGGGAAGGAGGGAGGGAAGGAGGGAGGGAAGGAGAGAGAGAAAGAGAGAGAGAACTTATTGTTTTTATCACTGTGTTATTTATGACATAGATTCCATAATATGTGAAAGCTTTGTCCTTTGTGCACCAGCTGAGCCATCCACTCATCACTAAAGGGAACTGTTTGTGCTTGCTGCAGAATACCCTGCCATCAGGACCACACACTCTATCCACACTTACTTACGCAGCATTATCATTGAATTACTTGAAAAAGTGGCAGAGATTCCAACAAACGTCATTTAAGTTCCATGATTTATAAACATACATACACACACACATACACACACATGTAGATATAGCTGCCGAACAGTTGAGAGCCTTATAAGTAGCGTTCACTATATCGCAATAGAGAAAACAATTATAAGTATGTTCATCCCCAAATTACAGGAGGAATAAAATAGAAAAATGCTAGCTATATATCAGTATAGTTGAATAATTAAATATTTGATTCTCGTACAATGGAATAAAATCTAAAGAAATCACCAACACATATAGTATTTTGGAAAGAACACATAAAGGTACACATATGTATGTATGTACAGAAATACAGCATGGCTAATAATGACATGTCAAATTGATAACAGTAAATTTAGAGAAGAAATTATGGAACAGGTATACAGTGCTATGCCTGTTTAAAGGCAGTCAGAAATTAAGTTATATACATTTGATAAGGGTTTCTTACCCTGAATATATAAAGTATCCACAAAAGCTAGGCATGGTTGTGCATGCATGTAATCACAACATTCTAGATGCTGAGCATGTAATATTGTGAGTTTAGAAGTGCTTGGATAAATGGAGAGCTCAAAGTCAATTTGAACTGTATTAACAAGGCCCTGTCTTAAAATCCAAGGGTGAGATGTAGCTCTGTGGTAAAGCACTAAACTACCACGCAAGTACTTTATACATTGCCATGCAAGTACACTGATCATACACTTGAGTTTGATCTCAAACACAGCAACAAAAAACAATAACAAAACCCAATAAACAACACTGGAATGTGGAATACTTTTTAAGAACATTGCAATTGTTTATTTGCATTTTCTTGCTTTTATCTGTGTTTTCTTGAGTAGGAGATGATGTGAAAAACAGATCTCAACTAATTGCCTCATTCCAGGGTATCTCTCTTTGGTGTTTATCTATGAAGTTTTGTGTAGATTATTTCGGCTATAAAAGTTACAAAAGCTTGTAACTCTTACTTATATAAACTAATAACTTGAAAACCAGTAAGTAATTGCATTAAAAAGCATAAAGTTCTACCTATTTTAATAATAAATGATGGTTTTGGTAATCTATTTGAAAGCATATAATACAGGTAATCATAATATTAACTTGGAATAGAAGTCCAAAAAAATCAAACCATCTAAACATTAATAAAAGTTGGTATAGATTAGCTATAGCTTTATTTGGCCTTTAAAAATAAATACTTATTTGAGGATGATTTTATTATCCACATTTTCTGAATAAATGTTTCTGTGAGTGAGTATCTTATTAAATCATTTCTGAGCAGCTATATACTGTATTTCCTTGCAAAATCTTACAGCATTGTGAAAAATATCTAAATAAATCCAAAATGTCCAGCATAGGAACATTATCTACTATGAGTAATAATGAAAATGCCTGAGATGAATGGCCAGTCACAGGTATGTAAAAAGCCACAGATGAAGTGGCTTGCTGTTATGATACAGCTAGTTATGGCTACATTATTCTTAACTCAGTTTCATGTGTTTAATAAATAACAAGTCTATATTCTTACATAATTTGAGCTCCATCACTTTTCTATATTGTGCCCTTGGGGGATTTGTAACCATGCTTAATGTACTGTTTCTTAACGTTTAAATTAAATCATTTGCTTACTGGTGCATAAAAACACAGACTATTCATGGATATTGGTGAGGATCTGTGATGTTTCTGATACATACATAAATGGTGGATGCAGTGTTTGAATCAACCTATCTTTTTATTTGTCACTTACAGTGATATAGTCAAAGTCTCTTCTAGTATTTTTTTTTTTTTAATGTAGAGTATGTTGTTACAATCTGCTCATTCTATGGAGAAATACCGGAACAATTTGTTAATCCTGTATGACTACAATTTGACTCATTGTTAACCTTCTTTGATTATTTTGTTCCTGTTTTTGGTTTTGAGACAAGGTCCCAATCTATCACCAGATTGGCATTGGATTCTTTTTTCTTAAACATTTATTTATTTTGTACGTATGAGTGTCTTGCTCACAGTATGTCAGTCTGGGCAACACATGCATGCCAGGTGCTCTCTGAGGTCAGAAGAGGAAACTGGATTCCTTGGAAATAGAGTTATGGACAGTGGTGAGCCACCATGCATGTTAAAGGAACCAAATTGGGGTCCTTTGTAAGAACAAAAAGTGATCTTAACCACTGAGCCATCTCTTCAGCCCTGGCCTTGAATTCTTCAACCTCCTGTCTCAGCCTCCTGAGTTCTGTGATTATAGGCATAAACCATTTTGCCTGGCAATCTCTTTAATTTTAAGGTATTTTTCTGCATTTGGACAGCTCCTTATTTGTGTTTTATAATATTGTATGACATTTTAAAATGGCTACATAAATCATAACAGGGAAATGATAAGGTAAGCAAGTAGACATACAAAATAATGTTCCTTGTTCTCTGTTCCAGTTCTTAAATCAGAGATAGACTCAAATTCTAAAGCTGACAGTGGAGATAAAAATTCTGTACACTCTATACTGTTCTATTTATGTAAACCAGAAACAGATACCAAGACACCGTATATGACACCACTTATACAGAGAGAATGTGATATCTTTTCCAGGAGGCTCCTGGTTCTTTTTCTGAATACAGGTGTTCTTTAAATACATGTTTACTATATGGAAATCATTGAAATATATTTTTAAAAAATTGTCCATTTTGTATACTATATTTTTTTCAAAAATATGTTTCAAAACATGAAAGATTTTTATATGGAAGTAATATTTTATTTAATTGGTCCACAGAGAAAGAAATTATAATGTGTGTGAGTTTCTGCAAGTATAGGTGTGTGCAAAACTCAAATTTCTGGATCAGATTTAAAATCTTGGCAGGTATTATTGGTTTTGGAGATTTGTTTTTAAGATGCAGTATTTTTTCAATCACTAAAAGTCTCTGTCTTACCTACGCTGCACCAGCCTGGTTCTAATCATTGCTCTATGTAAGCTGGTGGCAGACGGAGGGGAGGGTTTGTTGAGAATGGAGAGCAGTCTGCTGTTCTGGAAGCTAGCTGTTTTGCCACTTGTCCCTGAGGCAATCAGATTATGCACTGACATGATTTGACAACAGACCACCAACAAACTTGAAGCATGTCTGGATCCTTAGGTAATAACAACTCAACATGAATATGAATTTCTCAAAATTGTTTGGTTCAGTTTGAATGTATTATATGCTAAACCCACTGTTTGGATTCAGATTAAAGTTTGGGACAAATGGCATAGTTTGTACATAAAATATGTTTTACAAACATTTTTAGAATTTTGTGTGAAATGGGTAAAACACAACATAATGTTGTAAATTATATAAAATTCCAATTGCTCAAATTCAGTAGACTACAATGGCAGTTCTATGCACAAACATCAGCCTGAAAAAAGAACACATGATTACAAGTCTATCATTTTCAAATCCCCTTTCCACTGTCAACCCCCATGAGTCTGCTGGGAAAGATACCTCATTTCCACGTTATAAGTGGTACTTTCATCTAAGGTGTCTTGGTATCTGTTTCTGGTTTACATAAATAGAACACTATAGCACATACAGAATTCTGATCTCTATGAATTTTCCCAAGAATTTGCTCATTTTCATTGGATTGTATTTAACAAATATAATCCAATTTAACTATTGTATTGTTTACAATTCCATGATTACTTCTGCCTTTGCCTGTTATCACTAAAGTAGATTCCACCATGGGCTATTATAGGTAATGCTGCATGACATTTTTTGGTGAGTATTATGTGTATATTTTGTAGGATATAAGCCAAAATTAAAATATACAACCATTTGTAAGGCTTTGTGGTAGACTGCTAAGTGATGCAATTGATTACATCAAATTACATTTCCACAAATAGTATATGAAAGTCCAGAGACTTCATCTCCTCCCTGGTAATGGTTTGTCCTTTGTTTATACCATTCTGGTGGACTTTAGGTGATAATAGACTGAACCTCTGTTTAAGTGCTTAATGACTAATTAAATGTTGTTGCTTTCCTCAAGAGACAGCTCAAATACTTGTTCATTTTCAAGGTATTTTCATTGAATAGATATTATTCATTTTAGAGTAGTTTTAGGGTCATAGCAAAGCAGAACATAACATGTAGTTTCCATATGATTCTTCCTCAAAATATGAGAGTCTCATCTACCATCCACCCCTATTCCTGAGTGGCAGATTCATTATAATCAATAAGAGTTTGTTCGATTCTGCACTGGTAGAACAAAAAATGGACAGTGATGCTGTGTTCACCTCAGAATTCTTCATTCCCCTGTGAGCTCCCCATGCTCTGATTCTCATCACTCCTTCCTCTCAATTTAGATAGGCTCATCTTGTTTCAATCATCACTATGGTTTCCTCTTCCAGTATATCCTATGATTGCACTCTTTTATTTCATGTTCTTACTAGAAGATTTTTTTCCCTGTTAAAATTGGTTTCTCTTAGTTAGTGATATATTTTTAATATTCTTTGATACCTTTTTGAAGTGGGATAGGTCTAATCTTAGGATTTAGAATAGAGTCAATGAGATGGCTTGGCTTATCAATGTACTGGTCACCAAGTCTGACAACTTGCATGTCAGAACCTATATAATAGAAGAACACCAACTCCTGAAAGTTATTCTCTGGCTTCCATGTGCGCTGCACACACACACACACACACACACACACACACACACACATACATACGACACAGAGGTCAAGGTTAATTGACTCTGTTGGTCCTCCTGTGGGATTCCCATCTCCTTCCATCAATCCTTCTATCAACTCTTCATTATGATACCAAACCTCTTCCCAATATTTGGCTGTGGGTATCTGCATCTGTTTCAGTCAGCCACTGAGAGAGGCTCTCAGAGGACAGTTATGCTAGTCTCCTGTCTGCAAGCATAAAAGAGTATCATTAATAATGTCAGGGATTGATATTTGTCCATTCTTCAGATGGATTTCAAGTTGGGCCAGTTATTGGTTGACCATTCGTTCAGTCTCTGCTTCATCTTTGTCCCTGCATTATTTTAGACAGGACAAATTTGGGTGGAAAGATTTGTGGGTGGGTTGGTGTCCTTATCCCACCACTCTGGGGTCCTGCTTGGCTACAGGAGTTGACCCTTTCACTCTGCATGCTGGTGGCTCAGTATTGGTTTCATTTTTCAACCTCTAAGAACATTGTATTGAGTATCATTATCTACACATCTTCTTTGTTGCAGTATCTGTTTAAAATACTTGTCTATATTTTAATATGATTTGTTTCCATATTATAGAGTTCTAAGAATTCTAGGATTTATATTCTTTTCTCAAGTATGTTCTTCACAAGTGACAGATTATTCAGGTGGGCTTTTGTTTATAATACATTGAACTCCCAAGGTTCAATGCTTACTTCATAGGTTTACTGGTTACTTATTGTTTCTCTGAGAAGACAGTTCAATTGTTTGTCCATTTAAAAGATATGTCTCTACTGTTGGTGTTACTTATTTTAGATTCATAGCAAGGCCTAGACAGAACATATGTTTTCTATATGATCCTATACTGCAGCTTACCTTTAATTCTATTTATAGTACTTGTTTCAAAGAATAATTTGTTAATGTTAATGAATTGAACTTTTAAATGACTTTCTTAATTAGATGTATCACTGACATTACATTCTAAACAGTCAAAAAAACCCACAAAAACCTAAAACCCATCTAAACTCTTACCTATGTTATGCTCTCTTAGCTTTATTCTTTTGCATTTATATTTCTATCTATGCTCCATTTTGAACATATTTTTGTTAAGAGTTGCATTTGTGTCAAGATGATATTTTATGAGTTATAAAGTCCATATTTAAAACTTCGTTTACTGAAAAAGAATTAGCCTTTCACCACTGAATTGGCTTAACTTACATCTAAAAAACATGTCAAAGATATTTGTGTAGATCTCTGGGTTTCTTTTTATAATTGTGATTTTTAATTAAACATATTTAAACATTTTATTAATGGAATCTACTTGTCAGATAGTGTACCGTTTGATAGATAATAGTGGGGTTTTGTTTTTGATTTTATGGATGATATCTTTGCTCAACCTATGGTTTTAACTTTCATTTATATTTTTGTAAAAATTTTTAACTTTTTGAGAATATCATACACAAGTACTATTTTTTCATAATTGCTTCTGTCCCTCTACCTTTATGTGTCTTTCATTTGTTAATGATATCTTTGATAAGCAAAAAGTATAAGCACAATAAAATCTAATTTGTATTCTTTATTGTTACTGCATCATGTTTTTTTCCTGTAACAAATTTTTCCATTCAATTAATTCAATGAGTTTATCAAAATTTTCTCTTACCATAATCTACTTTTTCTTTTGAACTTTTTATTGTTTACAAAATTAACAACACAGTAAATGAGTTTGGTTACCACACTTAAATGCACCCATCCTATTTGCTTCCTCAACTCCCCCTTGTCACTTCCTAGCCTCTTCCTGCTGACCCCATCCTCACCTCCTGCTGTCATGTCACAAGTAAGCACATATTTTATTCTTGGTGTTTTTGTATCTTATCCATTCTCTTCATTAGGATTTTTTCCCCTCTCATGGTCTCTTTTCTAGTTACATGACTTACAACCCCTATATAAATACATTAAAATTAATAATAAACTAATAAAATTAATAATCAACTAATAAAAATTAATAACAAACAAAAATTAAATCTGGGATCTAAGTATGAAAAAAACAAGTGGTATTTTTCTGAGTTACAATATTTTGCTTAACACCATTTCTTTTTATTTTATTTATTCATTTTATAACGGGCTCACTACCCTCCAACACCCCCTATCACAGTTCTTTCCCCCATCTCCCTCCCATTTTCCTCTGAGAGAGAGGAAGCCTTCTCCAATTACCCCTGATCCTGAAATATCAATTCGCTGCTGTGATAGGCACATACTCTCAAACTGAGACCAGACACAACAACCCAGGTAGAAGAACATATTCTATAAACAGGCAACAGCTTTTGAGATAGCTCCTGCTCCAGTTGTTTGGGACCCACATGAAGTCCAAGCTACACATCTGCCACATATGTGCTATTGGGTGGTGTGGGAGTTAGGTCCAGTACATGTATGCTCTTTGGTTGATCGTTCAGCCTCTGAGAACTCCAAGGGTCCAGATTAGTTGACTCTGTTCATTTTTCCTATGGAGTTCCTATCCCCATTGGGCCTGCAATCCTCCCCCAACTCTTCCATAAGAGTCCCCAAGCTCCATCTACTGTTGGGCTGTAGACTCTGAGTCGGCTGCTGGGTGGAGCCTCTCAGAGGACAGCCATGATAGACTCCTGTGTGCAAGCATACCAGAGTTTCATTAATAGCGTCAGGAATTGGTGCTTGTACATAGGATGGGTCTCTCAAGTTGAGCCAGTAATTGGTTGGCCATTCACTCAGTCTCTCTCTATCTCCCCACCCTTTTATTTCTTGTGGACAGATAAATTTTGGATCAAATTTTTGTGGGTGAGTTGTTATCCCTATTGTTCCATGGGGTTCCTGTCTGGTTATAGGAGGAAGCCTCTTCAACTTCCATAACCCCAATTCTATGAATTATAGATAAGGTCACCCCTGCTGATTCTTGGGTGTCTCCCTTATCCTAGGTCCTGTCACATTCTCACGGAATGTGCCTCCTACTTCCCCACACCCATCAGATGCAAATTTCCATTATTCTCATGGCCAACCAGCCATTTCTCCTGTCCCTGCCCACACTGGACCATAATCCCTTTCCATTTCCCCTCCCCATTCTGTCTCAACCCAGTTCCCTACCTCTATCTGCCCCCTATGACTATTTTTCTTCCCATTTCAAAGTGAGGTTCAAACATTCTTGCTTGTACCTTCCATCTAGTTTAGTTTATTTGAATCTGTGGAGTGTAATATCATACCTGTATTTTATGGCTAATATCCACTTACAAGTGAGTACATATCATGCATGTCATTTTGAGACTGAGTTTCCTCACTCAGGATGATATTCTCAAGTTCCATACATTTCCCTGAAAAATTCATAATGTCTTTGTTTTTAATAGCTGAATAGTATTCTAATGTGTAGATGTACCACATTGTTTTTATCCGTTCTTCAGTTGAGGGACATCTAGGTTGTTTCCAGTTGCTGGATATTATGAATAAAGCTGCTATGAACACAGTTGAGCAAGTGTTCCTGTGGTATAATGGGTCATCTTTTGGGTATATGCCCAGGAGTAGTATTTATGGGTCTTGATGTAGAACTATTCCCAGTTTTCTGAGAAACAGCCAAACTGATTTCCAAAGTGGTTGTACAAGTTTGCACTCCCACTAGCAATGGAAGAATATTACCCTTGCTCCACATCCTTGCTTACATGTACTGTCTCTTGAGTTGTTTAATTTTAGTCATTCTGAATGGAATCTCAGAGTTATTTAATTTGCATTTCCATAAGAACTCTAACCATTTCTTTAAGTGCTTATTGGCCACTCAAGATTCCTCTGTTGAGACTTGTCTGTTTAGCTCTGAATGTCATTTTTAACTAGATTATTTGAGTTGCTTGTGATTATCTCCTTGAGTTCTTCATAAATTTTGGATATTAGCCTTCTGTTAGATGTAGGGTTGGGGAAGATCCTTTTCTAATCTGTAGCCTGTGGTTTTGACCTATTGGCCGTGTTCCTTGCCTCACAGAAGCTTTTCAGTTCCAAGAGGTCCCATTTGTCAATTGTTGATCTTAGAGTCTGAACCATTGCTGTTCTGTTCAGGAAGTTGTCTCCTGTTCCAATGAGTTCAAGGCTATTCCCTACTTTCTTTCTTATTAGATTTAGTGTATTTAGTGATTTATGTTGAGAAATTTGATCCACTTGTACTTGAGTTTTGTTCAGAGTGATAAATATGGACTTATTTGCATTTACTACTTGCAGACATCCAGTTAGATCAGCAACATTTGCTGTAGATGCTGTCTTTTTTCCATTGTATGGTTAGAATTCTTTATAAAAGAATTCAAGTGTTCATAGTTTGTTGCTTTATTTCTTGTTCTTTCAATCAATTCCTTTGATCAACCTGTCTGTTCCTATACTAATACCATGAAGCTTTTGTGACTATTGCTTTGTAGTATAACTTGAGGTCAGAGGTGGTGATTCCCCTTTTATTGTTCAGGATTATTTTTGCTATCCTGGGTTATTTATTTTTCCATATGAAGATGAGAATTTTCTTGTCTGGTCTGTGAAGAGCTCTGTTGGAATTTTGATGGGAATTGCATTGAATCTGTAAATTGCCTTTGGTAAAGCTGGTCATTTTCATTATGTTAATCCTACTTATCCATGAACATGGGAGATCTTTCAGTCTTCTGATATCTTTCTCTATTTCTTTCTTCAGCAAATTGCAGTTCTTGTCATATAGGTCTTTTATTTTCTTGTTTAGAGTTACACCAAAATATATTATTTATGTCTATTATAAAGGCTGTTGTCTCCCTAGTTTTTTCTTGCCCTGTTTATCATTTGTATAAAGGAGAGCTACTGATATCTTTGAATTAATTTTGTATTGTACCAGACTTTCAAAGAAAAGCTAATACCAATACTTTCCCCAAACAATTCCACAAAATAGAAACAGGAAGAACACTGTAAAACTCATTCTATGAAGTTACAGTCATCCTGATACCTAAACCACACAGACTCAACAAAGAAGCAGAGGTACACATTGATGCAAAAATACCCAATAAAATACTTTCAAACCAAATATAGGAGCACATCAAAAACATCATCCACCATGATAAAATAAGCTTTATCCCAGGGATGCAGAGATGGTTACTATATGAAAATCCATCAATGTAATCCACTATATAAAAAAACTGAAAGAAAAATATCACATGATCTGTCATTAGATACTGAAAAGCCTTTGACAAAATCTAACACCCATTCATGTTAAAAGTATGAGAGATATCAGGGGCATAAGGCCCATACCTAGACATAGTCAAAGCAATCTAAAACAAGCCAATAGCCAGGATCAAACTAAATGGAAACAAACTTAAAGCAATTCCACTAAAATTAGGAACAAGACAAGGCTGCCCATTCTCTCCCTTTCTATTCAATATAGTACTCGAAGTTCTAGCCAGAGCAGTAAGACAACTAAAGAAGATCAAGGGAATACATACTGGAAAGGAAGAAGTCAAAATATCACTATTTGCGGATGATATGATATTATACATAAGCAGCCCCAAAAATTCCACCAGAGAACTCCTACAACTGATAAATATCTTCAGCTTAACATAATTTCTGGCTCCATCCATTTTATTAAAAATAGAATGATCTCACTGTTCTTTAATATTCTATTATGTATCTCTGAGGATACTTAAATCTTCTATGAAAGTAAATTGTTGGGATCTCTAGCTTCAGGTAACATAAATAAATGATGGGTTCAGCTGATGTATTTCTGATTTATTCATAACAGTCACTGTGTGTTGGGCCCCTCATCTCTCCTCCCCATTCATGCTGGCTGTGCATGGAAGGCAGGGGTGCGGATGGCCGGCCCTAACGCCAACCAGCGCACACTCCACCTGCCCAAGAGCTTCTTTCTCTGCTATGAAGATGTCACTGGGGGACAGGGACGAGACATAGGACTGGGTTCCAGGGATGGGAGGCAAAGGGGCCAGTAGAGGACAAGTGGTCCGGAGCTCTGGACAGCCACTAGGGCGTGCATTGGCCTGCATGGAGTGGCCTGGGACAGCAAGGGACTCTGGCTAGATGTGCTGGGCAAGTGACTGCCCTCCTGTCCTTAGGCGCGGTTATTAGGCCACGGTGGCAATTTGAGTACTGGGCGCCAATCCGGGCACCTGATGTAGGAGGATTGTCACCTGAGGCCTCTGATTTTGCGATTAGGATTAGTCTCTCCTTGTCCCATGAGGCTCCTTATTAGGCCCCATTTTGGCCATGGCTTGGGCCTTGAGGACAAACCCAAGTCTGGCTCCAGTTTAAGACCTGTCTTACTCACTTCTGTACTGGAGTGACTCAACATGATCTTTTTAGCCCTGCCTCTGCTCAGCTCTTGCTGATGTAGAGCTTTGCCATTGGCCCTGTCAGTCACCTCATACACTCTGTCACCCTTCCCTGCCTCCTATGTCATCTCACTCCTCCAAAACCCCTCCTCCCTATGCTCCAAGTTTATATAAACAAGAGGTTGTTACATTAAAGTTGAATTCCTACCTTGACGAGACTCCTGGCTGGGTGTGTTCCTTTGGGCCTTGGACACTCACCATATTGCTCAGCCTGGAGAGAAACCCGGCTAGACCAGGACCTCTCTCCTCTCACCTGGACCTGCCAGCAAACAGCCACAACTGTGGTCAAATGGATCCATTCTGGAGTATCAGAGCAGTTCTCCACTGTGTAACATTGCCATCTAAGAATATTTTTCTGCTATTTTTCTACCTCAGCCCCCTTTCCTTCCCCTGTAGTCAAATCAGCATCTAGTCCAAAATCTGTCTGCTTCCTTTTGCTTCCTTCCACAATGTATAGTTCATATTGATATTTCAATCTTTCCCTCTTCTTCCACCACATTCAAGGAAACCACAGTACCCTTTCTACTGTTCTTCTTAATAATCTGGTATCCACAACACCGATATGTAGTCAAAGAGATATTTAATTTGAAGTGAACTTGGCCTCTTGCTTTTAAGCGTGTTGGTCATTCAGCTCAGTAAACAGTAGGGGGCAGTGTAACTGCTTCTCCATAGGAAGCAGACACTAAAAGACTACGAAACTGCCAAATAGAGAGGAGTGTTCCACGGTTTTGAAGAATTCATCCTAAGGCAATGTCAAGTGTGTCCAAGGACATTTTCATCAAGGACACTCTGGTTTAGAAAGGATGTTCTCAGTGCCTGCAGGATGCTGTGCTAATAAAACCATATTTCCTACTCTCAAGTTCCTACTCCTCTTTATTTTGTGCAGTACCTCATGTGGGTAAGCAAATCACAGCAGTTAAAGACAGCTGTGCGGCACTTACATCTGCAAACAGAGTGTGTTCACCAGGTGGGTTTCCTGCTCAGCTCCACTCTTCAATCCATCCTGTAGAGAGAAAAATGTGATTTTGGCTCAAGGATGAAGTTGTTACTCAAGTTCATTAGACCATTCTATTTTATTTCTGTTATTTCTGCATTGTTACCAAAGAAAATATCCAAATTACATGCCCAATTCTTGCTCTCTTCACTCATTTGCAAAGCAATTATTGAAAGGTTTCCCCTTAGTGAGAAAATTATATTGTCTAGGAATTTGAATTTTGGCAGATGGGTTGAGGGGAGAGCAGGTCATGTTGAAGTTAGAATTCTGGTCCTTTTTTTTGTTTTGGTTTATTGTGGAAAGCCATTGGCTTTCACATTGGAATTCTCATAAACATAAAGTGTGTTGTCAACTAATCCAAAAGCAATCTCAAAAACTATAAATTACTTAAGCTGAGCACAAAATTTCTCATTTACTTGGATCGGCATTATATTTGCTCATAAACAATGTGTTATGTGTTTACATGAATGGATAACTAGGCTGTGTTACTAGTCACAACACATTCTAGCATAAGGGACACATTTGAAAGAAGAACAGACACACACACACATGCACACAGGCACACATACACCCACTGAGTTCATAGCAGTGACTAAAACATTGGTACTACAAAAAGAATAAAGAATTTCTTTAGAGAGGTAAGATCCATGCTATGATTGAGAATGTTGATGTCTGTACATCATACTGAGGGCATACACTGTGTTTCTGCTCCTGCTCTCTCTACTACAACCTCTATTAAGCTTTCTAGGCCTTGTGAGATCCTTTACATGCTTAGAAGACTATTCTATTCTCATCTCACTAGGCTTTCTTCTAGGGACTTTACCCCATTGTCATCACTCACAATCTAGTCTTGTATAAAACCAGTTTTGGAAATTTTTATTTCTAAGAATCACCACTAATTACTCAATTCCTTAAAACAGGTTCACTACTATGGACATAGTTTCCCTCTACAAGTCTCTGTTTACTTATAAGTTAACAGTAGTTGTGTGATGTGCTGGCATTGTCAGAAATAAGTGGATCAAGACCTGGAAATGTGTCTGATGTTAATAAAAGTTCAAGAGAGTAGCATTCACTATTCCAAGTGTTCTTGCTGACCTTGCATAAGATGCTGAGCTTTTCCTGTCAAAACAACAAACTTACCTCATCATGGTTGTTCTTTTGTCTCCCCTTTCTCAAAGGAAAATATAAAAAGAGAGTAGTACATCATAATCATGTCAATTGAATAAATAATATATAACCATTGGATATCTATTAAAGAATTTCAGTGCAATATTTTCTACTCCATCTTTATTTTCCACACCTATTAGCAGACTAAACATAGTACAGTTATTATTATTATTATTTAGTTTTATTGTTTTATTATCTTTGGAACTCAACTATCTAACATAATAGCATCAGACAATGTTGTTCCTTTTATCAAACTAGTTCACATTTTTTTCCTCTGGCCCACAGTGTTTGTTGTGTGTCTCTTATATCCATTGGGATCATGCAGTATGGGTGGAATGTATATTATTTAAAATCCTGGCTATCCAAATCCACTCATAGCTTCCTTACTCTTCTCCCTCTCCTCTCCCTCTCCCTCTCCCTCTCCCTCTCCCTCTCCCTCTCCCTCTCCCTCTCCCTCTCCCTCTCCCTCTCCCTCTCCCTCTCCCTCTCCCTCTCCCTCTCCCCTCCCTCTCCCTCTCCCTCTCCGTCTCCCTCTCCGTCTCCCTCTCCGTCTCTCTCTGTCTCTTTCTCTGTCTCTCTCTTTATCTCTCCCTGTCTGTCTCTGTCTCTTTCTCTGTCTCTCTCTGTCTCTTTCTCTGTCTCTCTCTTTATCTCTCCCTGTCTGTCTCTGTCTCTGTCTCTCTCTCTCTCTTGAAAACAGTTTTTTTTTTCATTCAATATATTCTGATTCTGTTTTTTCTTCAACCCAGCTTCTCCAAGATTCTTCTTACCCCCCCCACCCAAATCCACATCCCATCCTTTTTGTCTCTCCTTAGAAGCAAGCAGGCATCTAAAGAATAAAAATTAAATAAAATGCAACAAAAAGAAACAAAGCAGAATAGGACAAAACAAGTAAACAGAAAAAAAGGAGAACCAATGGTAAAAACATTAGAAGTGGATATAGATACAAAGACAAACATGTTCATATACAGAAGAATCCTATTAAAACACAAGACTGGAAGCCACAGTATATACACAGAGAAACTGTAAGGTTAAAAAATGTCTAGACAAAAAACATTATGAGGCAAAATACCTCCAAAGATGCCATTGAGATTGTTTTGTGTTACCCATCTACTGCTAGACATGGGACTTTTCCAGGGAGTCTGAAAGGCCTTCCTTATAGGAATAATAAATCTATAAGATAGAAAGAGCTTTCCAAGCTACAGCAGATAACAGACCCTCTCAATGAAAACCAAAACCATATTCTCTCGGACTAAGTGTAAGCATAGACCCAACCTACCTAGTAGGTAGGAGATGGAATGGAATATTATAGGTTATTCAGTGAAAATATTGTCATCGTTTTGGAGCTCAGGACATTTGCATAATCATACTTTACTTGTCTGCTATTGACTTAAGACAATAATTTTGCAGGAAATTAGGATATTTAATGCTTACACAGTTGATAATAAAGCAATCCTGGTACTTCCCATGATTTTCCATTTCTTTTTTTCTGTTTAAATTCTTCACACAATGTTTTTATTATTATTATTATTCATATTATCAGGGTTGACCATCTGACACATTTATAGACTTCTTTAGTTTGCTTATTATTCTATGTTTTTTCTTCAGTTTTGCTTCTTATACTCCTAGTTTCAATACAGCATATGTCTTCTTGCCCCACTTCACTCTTCTATGAGGAGAGATAGGATCGTTACAATAGCAGCCTTCAGGGTTGGGGATATAGCTCTGTGGTAGAGCACTTGTCTTGCAAGCACAGGGACCTGGGTTCGGTCCTCAGCTCTGGAAAAAAAAATAGACAAAATAACAACAAGAGCAGCCTTCTCTAGTTCCAGATGCCTAGGAACTGCAATAGAGTTTTCTGTATAAAGTTCTCTTGAACTTTCACGCTATTTACTCCAGCACTCCAGTATCCTAATTTACTTTTGGAATTTGTGATGATCTTCCTGTCATCTCAATGCTAACTCCATGCTTTGGCTGTTGACAGAAGCACAACATCAAACTTTGTGAAATGTGAACTGATTCTATGCTGCACTGACGCTTGATGTGCAAAGGGTTAGCTGGTATCTGACAGAAAGCATAAACTTCAGTAGAAATCAGATTTGACTTATCTAATTTTCCTACCATTGTTTTCTCTTTTCTTGTGTGTCACATGAATGAACTTCAAATATGTACATTGCATTATTTTTGAGAATCACTCTACCTGGGTTCTGTAATAATCGTTTTTAAATTTAATTTTTATGAATCATTTACTTAGTATTAAATGACAGGCTGGATGATGTTAGATACAAGCTAAATGAGTTTCAATCCTGAAAATATACTGGGAAATCATCAATGAAATGCAAAGAACAATTAGAATAGGGTGTAACAATAAAACAAGGAGTTTTTCTGGAGTTCTCTACAGCTACACTCATGTTGCTCATTCAGTCCCTGTCAGTTTTGGCTGTCAGCAGTAGAATTCTGGCATTGGGTACCATTCCCATGGAAACTGAGTTAACCTATTTTCTTAAGGAGCATTTCAGTTATTTTCAATGTAGTGACACAATGAAGGATGCTCTTTGCAAGCTTTTCCTCTCTCCCCAAGACAACTAATGCCTTACAGACATTAAGGTGTAATTTACTTTCTACCCTCCGTTCACCTTTCCTTTTTGTTCTGAAAGCTGTTTTGAGTTTAAATACAGTTCTGTTGGAAAGAATTCATCTGATATTCACTATTCATTTTTATATTTAAAGAAAACCTTGTGTGTTACTGTGAGGAACAAAGTTTGAAGGAACAAGGCAGGCTAATATCTGGAAAGATTCATATTGGGTTTTTGTTTGGTTACTGCAGAATGGTCACTGCTGATGGGACACGCCATCCAGGGTGATTTTTATTTTCAACATCAATTCCACATATCTCTGAGACTAAAATCCTTTCTACCAACTCAGCAGCAATCCAGTGGTTGCCATGGAAATTCCCTGTTAAACCACAGAATTGTTTTACTGGATTCTGGCAGCTGGAAAAACTGGATAAGAACACGAATTTGGGGCTTTGACTCTTCATACTTAAATTATTTTTTTCAATATCATTTTACAGAGCCAAAACATTCCCTGACTTCAAAATGCAGATGTATGTTTAAAATGGTGTGCTTGGGATAATGTGAGAGCCAAAATGTATAATTAGTGATGGCTATGGGTGATAGGCATAAAAAATGTTTTCAATTATATCCACAGCCTAGTCCCTGTTATATGTGACTACATTGTCTTTCATGTTTTCTGTAGAGAAACCTTCTGAAAGTGATTCATCTTGAGGTTCTTGAAAATGAATTTAAACATGGAGTTTATAGGTATACCAATCTGATTATCTGTATTCTTATCAACAGAGATCCTTCATAGGCTATGATATGGAAGAAAACAGTTTCAGTGGAAGACAGGTAAGAATGACACTGCATTTCTGTCATTGAGCCTGGCAGAAGGGACAATGAGCAAAGAAATACTATTAGCCCGTGAAAACTAAGAAAAATAAGGTACCCCTTTCCCTGTTCTTCCTGAAAACGTTTTACTCTTACTAACCTTGAATTTAATACAATATGCCTACTTGGGAGTATTAATCCAGAAATGTAGTAACTTTGTAGTAATCTGTTATGACAGAAGTATAAAAATCATATATCAATATGTTATTATTCTTATCTATCATGGTTGCCAAACTTGAAATGTTCTGCTTTACAATTCTGAGTGGTGTTGTTCATGCTGATTTCTATGAATTTCTGATATTGCTGTTCTTCATAGACTATTATACAATTTTATCTTTAGATTGACACCTGAAGTCCATGTGTAAGCAAAATAGTGTAACAACATGAATATTGGCTCTATAACATTCATATTTATTCTGCTTCTAGTAGTGATGACACACATCATGACAGACAGAAAAGAACCCCTTAAATAAAGTCAGGACTCTTGGTGTGGGGCATGGTGGTGGGGACTCAATAGTGAATTCCTTGAAACAAATAACCTTATCATTAGGAGGGGAAGAGCACACAACAATTCTTTACATAGTAGCATATAGCAACCTGGAGGTAAATGGGGAATTTGTGCGCTGGCCTCCATGATTAGTCTGGCACTTGCTTCCTAAGAAAAAAGTAATCCCACTTGCACTTGTGTAATATAGTGAGTTTAGACCATTATTTAGAATTCTGAATACAGAAAGTAAGGGAAGCCAAAAGTACTTTCTCAAGCACTTGTATTTCAGTCCCCTCTTACTAGACAAACAGAAGAAAGATTATCAGAAGCTGTGGGAGAATTTATTTCTTACCTCTTGCTAGGAGAAATAAAACATGTTTGTGCCACAATCAAAATGAATGGTACAAACAAGTATTTTGAATAGAATTTTATTCAAATCCTCAATAAGTGACTGGGTATAGTTAATATGACTTAAAGCTAAATAACAATGTTAATGTCTATGTATGTACAAATGATAGAACACTTGTTGATCAAGCATGAGACTGTGGCATTCAGCTCAATTCACACACGCACACACATACACACACACACACACACACACACACACACACACACAGACTGCTTACTTAAATGTTAGCGATAAGAATTGGCCCAAGTCTGTAATATGATGAAAAATTTTAGAATATTAATTTGCAATTATATATAAATATTATATATTATATATTTATATGTGATTATATATTTATGTATAATATGTAAATAATATAAATAATACATAAATAAATACATATTTATATATATTATCTGTAAATCTACTATATCTAACATATATTTACTAATGTTGAATATATTATATATGTGTATATGTAAATATGTATTTTATATTTATGTACATTATATATAGCATATAAATGTTAATATATAACATATTTATATATATTTATAATTTTATATAAATATATTTATATATTTAATATACATAATTATTTATATATTGCTACTCATATATATATATATATATATATATCAGACAAAGAATTAATCTTAGAGTAACAACAATAATGACAAAAAAGCTTTAAAGTATTTACCCCCTCCATACTTCCAAAACTTAGAAATAAATGACAGTTTTCCTAGCAAAAATAAGTACCATTTATATCATGGTAAAATTATTTTCTTTCTGGAATGAAGATTGCCTGTTGTGAAAGAAGAAGGAGGAAGGCAGAGAGAGAGAGAGAGAGAGAGAGAGAGAGAGAGAGAGAGAGAGAGAGAGAGAGAGAAGAGGAATTACATTAGCCTTTCTGTGGACTATAACCAGTGTCTTTCCTCATGAGTCTGAATGTTTGAAGCAGAGTAAGAGAAACAATTGTCCTGGTGTGCTAAAGATTACATTCCTGGAAGGATTTATGTCATGAAAAATCACTAGAAACTGCAACAAAGGACTTTTTTTGAATTGAGATTGGTTAAATTTTTCAGAACATTATTAGCCTTGTGTAGTACCAATGAAGCAGCCTGACCCTACCTAAGTCCATGAAGGTCAGAGAAAGAGCTATCACACTAAATTCTCTGTAGGATAAAATTTACAAATGGCATACACTCATGTCTCATGCACGGTGCCATGCTCTGAACAAAGAAGAGATGAACTTTGAACAAATACTCGAAGCTGAAGATGCTGCTTGTTGATACTTTACAACTGTGCTGCCAGAATGTCTCATATGTCACTTGCTCACTGATGTCTTGATGAATAAGAGCTTACATGTGTCCATCAACTATGGAACAGGAGAAAAAGGAAACAAGCCCCAACAACAACAGCTTAATTTTTGCAAAGTAAATCCCTGAGAATAAAAATGAGACTGAAATAAACTCATGGGTAGTTTTTATATAAGGAAGACAGTGTGCTAAGTGAGACAAATAGGCCATTCATTATCTTCCTTAGGACAATCAAAGGGTCAGAGGGTTTAATCATAACCACTTTTTTCTCCCCCCACCCCCAAACATGACTAAAACTTCCAAGTTCTTGCTCTCAATATATGGCTTGTGATTCAGACTCATGTATGTTTGGTATCAAAATTTGGCTTTTCTCATTGGACAACCAGAAACTAAGGCTGATTCTTTACCAGCTTGCTGTTTCCTTGAGTCATTTCCTTCATTGATCTGAAAGAGAGATGTGTTGCTTAATTTTCCAGAAGCAGATTAGTCTCACTTAGTTCTCACCATATGAACTACAGAGAGTGGACCTCTGGTGCAACACACACAGACATTTGGAAATGTAACAAATGTGTCCTAACAAGATAGTTAATGCTGGAACTTTAGTTTAAAATCTTAGCATTTCGAGTGAAATATATTTGGCCAAAACATTTAATTTCTGTAAGCTTCATACTTTCAATCGTAAATTGGGACAAATAATAGTTATATGATAAAAATGTTGTTATGGTTAAAAGATAAAATGTATGACAAAATACAATACTTAAAAGCCACTGTGTATCTAAATTACAATCTTAAAAAATAAAAGAAGTAAGTTTTTAAAAAAACAAACAAAAGTTATATGTATATTATGTACATGTTTGTACATAATATATGTACATATTTGAATTATGCATTTCTGAAATTATATATATTTTGAAATTAATATATGTCACACTTCTGAAACAATATATTAATTAATTGAATAAATGCTCACTAATCCTGCTTGCTGTTTGAATTCATATATGTTTGAAAGAAGATAACAAATAATAATGTATCTTGGAATTATATAGGACATTTTGAAGATAGAAATGTAATTACTCAGTGTAAGAAGTAATACAAGCATATGTAATAGAGCCAAAAAGAAAAAGTAAACGCAATGAATTTTTGACTCTGAGAATACTGTAGTTGGTGTTTTGCTCCTAAGATTAATCTCTGGTTATGGCAAGGATATTAGTGATGTTACATTTCTGAAAAGTATCATACAGATTTATTTTAAGAGTCCTTTCTGTCATGGGTGGTTTTCTATGGTTAGGTTTTCTACCCCTGTGATAAAATACCATGACCAAAACAATATGGAGAAAGAAAGTTTATTTCTCTCTACAACTCTCAGGTCATAGTCAATCACTGAGAGAAGTCTGGCAGTAACTCAAGCCAGGACCTGGAGTCTGCTGAAGTAGCAGACATTAAAGGAGTGCTGCTTACTAACTAGCTTTCTCCTCACGGCTTGCTCAGTCTGTCCTTCTCCTCTTCCTATTTTTCCTCCTCCTCCTATTTCTCTCCTCATCTAAATTAATTTTAATCGAAATAGAAGTATATCACTTCCTTCTCGCTTTCTCTTTTCAGAAGCTCCAGATACCTACTCACCAATGCCTCCCATGTCACCTCATTCTCAAGCGGTTAGCTTCTTTTTCTTTATTATTTGTTACAAGTGTGTAGATGCACAAATGTATAAGTAAAAATCTTGAGTTCGGTTTTGTTCTTTGTGTGTATATGGTTTCAAGGCTGATAACTCTTCATTGGACAACCAATAAGGAGGCCCATCCTGGGAGTGGCTACATTTTCTTCTCTGTGAAGTTACTATCTGCCCTATATTTCTTTGTTGAGGGATGAGACCCCCGAAATTTCTCTCTTTTCACTTTAACATGTACATTGATATTAGCATTGTTCAAGTTTTGCTTATGCAGCCATTTCTAGTAGAGACTATTTCACTGCAGTCTTTCTGGGTTTCTGGTTCTTTTTGTATCCTCTTATACTACATTCTCTGAGCCATAGATACAGGGCTGTGATGTAGACATAGCCATTGAGTTTCCCATAGTCTATTGATTCTATATTCTGCCTAGTTGTAGTTTTTGTGATAGTTGCTTCTTTGATGAGGGTTGGTAGCTACAGTTATCTGTGAGTAAAGATAATGTATAGAATATAGTAAGGAAGGAATTATGCTCATCTAGAAAAGTGATTGCAGTATATTTTTTTTTCTAATGTCCATGACCTTTCTATCCCTGGGAAGCTCTCTAATACCAGGCATGATTCGCTTCTTATGGAGTGGGCCTTCAGTCCAATTAGACAGATGTTGGTTACCATCAAGATGTGAGTGCATATAGTGAATCTTTCTAAATATTTTCCTATGCCAGTTATTGTCATTGTTCATAGGTGTTGCTGTTACACAGGGCTATTTTATTGCTTCCTTTCCTTCTTAGATTGTATAGTATTTTCTAGAACCATGGAAACTAGACCATAGAAGAGTCTTTTGGATCATACCCAGTTCAAGCTACCTGAATCATATGTCCCAAGTATGTGGTGTCTTCAGACATAGGGGTATACACCCAACCTCTGAGAAATATTGACCATCAATATTGTTTCAGAAATCACTTGGACTATGTCAACCAATCCTTCAAAAGAGTTTTTTTCTTGTCTAGGACTAGGGTTTATATTAGTCTATGGTTCTTTGGGGGAATATTATTAACCCAAGTGTCAGTCTCCTTTCTTATATAGTCTAGGACTACATGCCCAGGAGTGGCAGTGCCCAGAATGAACAGAGACCTCTCACATTAAACATTAATAAAAATGTCTCAAAGACTTGCCTTCAAATCAATTTGATGTGATACTTTTCTCATTAAGATTTTTCCTTCCAGATTTGTTTAGAGTTGTGTTAAGTTGACAAAAGCCAACCAAGACACCTTCCAAGCCCCTTACCACTCATTAAGGGAAGGTGTCAAGAAGACTTCTTCTAGACATACAACCTTTCTTATTATTCTGCTTAAATAGTTTGTTGACAGAATAAGCATCAAATATTGCTTCTAAGAATAACACTCAAGTTGGTTGTTCATACAAATGGACAGTAACAAATGGCATTAGTCCTCTCTTGGCTAATAGCCATTGTAGCATCTTACTTATTTCCATTTAAGATCTTGTCGTGACATAGACACATAATCCTGTAATTGATGGGATTCAATTTAAACCACCAGAAAATGTGAAAGTAAAGAGACAATGAAATGTGCACTCATAATGCAAGTAGAAAAACATGAGTCATAGATCCCAGAGTCATACATGTCTGTAAAGACTTCATACATATTACTGTGTCTCTCTAAACTTCACTTCCTTCCATGTAGTATATGGATAATAGCTTGTACCTTGAAAGGGTGATACGAAGATGCATCAGATGCAATACATAGATACCTTGCTTACATACTATTCTTTACCTTTCCGTCCTCTGATAAGCATTCAGAATGATGTAAAGATGAGAAGGACCTTCCTGCAGCTCTTTTCATCACTATAGACCTCATGTGAGGACCCAGGATCAGTACTGCCATAGGGTGAGAAAGAGAAGTGAGGCTTGGGTTTTATCATAGATAATCTTCATATTGATGCAGTATATTTGAAGCAACTCCTCCAGTATACAGTCCTCTATATTTGTAGTCTGGAAGATAGAATTAAATTTACAAAACAAGTGTTAGAAAACCCAAAGCACCATGGAAGCTTCAAAATGAGGGAAGCAACCAACAGTCCCACTCAGTTATAATGACTATTAATCACAACAATGACCAGCATGACACTATGGCCCTAAGTCATACATACCTTTGTGGTAATCTACAGGTCTCACATTGGATTTAAGACCCACTTAATAAGAAGAAACTCATGACTGGTACTGGAAACCCAGCCAAGCAATGAAGTCTTGAATCTCGGGGAAGAACCTTCAACAACCACTTCACTAAACTGATATCACCCCTAACCACTTTCTAAATATTTGGATAGTCCTCGCCTCTCTTCTAGAAAACTTCTTTTTGCAACAGATGAAGACCATCACAGAAAACAACTAATCAAAATGAAGAGTTGTTAGAACCCAGCCTTGCTGGGTACATCCACAAAGCAATGGCCACAGCCAATGCTCTGTAAATATGGCTGAAGAGGTAGCAGAAAAGTGGGGAAAGCCAGAGAATCAGGAAGTCTGCTGTTAGAATGTGTTTCATAGCAATGTCAGAAGCTATACCTATAAAATATGAATAACATGAGCAATGAATAACATTGCCAAAACATGAGCTTAACAAAAATAATGTACATATTAAAAAGGACAGAGGAATACCCATGAGGCCTCAATCTACAAAATGAACCAAAGAAAATAGAAATGGTGAGAGTGGGAGAAGTAGACTAGGGAAGAGGACATTAGTTAATTATCCAATAACAAATGGTCAGTGTGGAAGACTTATATTTAAATAGTATTCTGAGGACTGGGCAGGTTATATTTATGATTACATATGCATACAAGTTATACTTAGGAGTATATACGTTCATAAATATACATGTATGCATTGGACAATAATCAAGGAAAAAAAGAAAAATAATTCCTCTATAAGTGTGAAAGAGATCAAAGAGAGAGAGATGTGGGAGGGTCTGGCAAGAGGAGGAGGAGGGAAATGTGCAGTAATTATATTAAAATTTCAAAAATAAAATAAAACACAAAACAAAACAACAAAACAGAAAGAACTTTGGAAGCATAAGCTACTGCCAATTAGTTCTGTGTAAAACTTTAGGGCTGCAGTGATCAGACAAAGCTGTACCACTTTAGGAAAATAATTCTCTCTAATTAGCTCTCATGTAACTCTAAAGGGAAAAGAACACAGAAGGGAGCATTCAGCAAGCGCTTTGTCTACTTATCAGTAATAGTTTTGAGGGCCTGAAATTATTGGTGTGAAAAAGATTATGACCCCATATTTTCCCTCAGATAAACAAAGTCCTTGCTTATTAGGTCAAAGGACCACTTATGTACCATCTTTGCAGTTAACAGATGGAAGAGGAAAGAGGCCCAAGCAGAACACTCTGCCTTACTTTGATGGGGCCACACAAGACTGCTTACAGGGGATATTCCTGGCACATGTGCTGTGCCCTCTGTGCCTTCTGAATGTAACAAAAAATAAAACTAAATCAAAAGTAGACATGAAGTGGGAAAGAGATGAGTGCAGAGGCATAAGGAGAGTTGGAAGGAGGTAATGGTCACTGGTTTTGATCAATATACATTGAGCAAATTCATGTAACTTTCAAAGAATGAAAATATCCTTGTGAAGAGTTTATTGAAACCAGGCAACAATGATTCTAAAATAAATCAAGAAGTATGGTTCTTAAATTCTTAGAGCTTAAAATCTCTGTGATCAAGTATTTTTTAATCTCTAAAGCCCTTAGACGCAATGCTGTATTTAGTTCATCTGTTTTATTTTTACATCTGAAAGACCCCTCTGTCATGAGATATACCAATTGTTTGTCTACATATTTGACTTTCTTGAGCTTTTTAATCATGAAAACCATCCCTTTACTTAAACATTTTTTCATGCTCTGTGCCTAGGTAAATAGAATTTTAACATTTTTGACAAGTAATATTTCAATGACAGTAAAACAATACAAATGGATATTCAAGAGAAGCTAAAATTTCCCTGAATAGTCTGAAAATTCTGAGAAGTTGTAGGTGGATAAAGAAGACCTACATACTGATCCTAGCTCAGTGAGGACATAGAATCTTGCTCCTCAGAGGGACTAGGAAACCAGGAGAACACAGTGTGGGGACTAGAAGGAGTGGAGGGGGGGAAACTGAGGTGGGGTGTATTGTATGAGATAAGAATGAAAGAAAAATAAAAAGTATACTAGACCCTTTTCTATAAGTCACAGAATCTCCATTTGTAAAATTTCCTCACTAGTTTTACCACACATCTAACAACCTACTAAGATAAGACCTGATATGTGTAAGTTCTATCAGTTTCCATGGTCATTGTGTTGCATGTAAAACTGTTATTCATTTTTTCTTGTACAGCAAGATTTCACTTACCTCTGTTTCACCCAGACTATCCCTTTACAAAGACACTAGGGTATTCTATTATAATGGAACTGCAAAATCTTATGCTTCTATCATTGTGCATTTTATATCTTGGTTATTATGGACTACAATTACCCCTAGGATGGCCAACCAGCCGAATAGATAACCTACTCCTTGTTGATCTCATTTCTACCACAACTGCTGTACCATGAACCTCTGTATTGAGACCATCCCAGGAGGATTTTGTTGTCATTGTTATGTGTTTGTTTCTTTGTTTTGAGATCTAACAATATCTAATGGCATAATACCCCAGTTGTTTTATCAGGTCAGTTCTACCCATTCTTTCAGATTTATCTTAAGTATCTTTTCTTTCAAAGATGCCTGTTCATTTTTTCTTTTGTATTCACCCAATATATTCTTCCTTTTTTTTTATTATGCATACTACTCATTCATATTATCAAAGTATTCACATATAATTTATTATTGAGGTTTTCATCTTATTCACATTTTTGAAATTCCCTATTGATATATTCAAATATGTCAGCAGAATATAAGCTCATGGAAGTTATAAACTATGCTTTAAGATTGTAATCCTGTTGCATGAATCTATGAGTATAAACTATTTATTATGGTGCTTGCGAGTTATTTTTTTATGAGTTCACTGTGTAATTTTGATGGCAGTGCCTGTACCAGCTTTGTAGCAAGCCTTCAGAAGATAAACTATTTATTGTTCATCTTTTCTTTGTGCTCTCCTCTACTTGTACAAAGAGGACTGGTCCTCTAATAAGGCAGGAAATATTGCACCAGTAGTATCTGAAGTTCAAAACCTGATACTTAGTTTTCAAGGATGATGGAGTCCTTTGTTCTATTATTACTAAAAGCAAAATTCAGGAAAAAGCTTAGACAACTTACCTTACATCAAAAATATCCATACTGACCAACCACTCTTGGTCAAGAAGTAGAGGAGGAGGAATAAGAGGAGGAGGAAGATGAGGAGAAGGTCCAATTTATGTTGCTCATTTACTCACTGGAGCATGGTGAAACTAATGTGGTTATCTTCTTAAAGAAAACTGAGTCCTTCCCTACCTGCACCCTTGCCCGAAGCTATCGATTGTGGATAGCTACACTTTAGCATCTATACCACAAGTTTTAAGTGTTCTTTTGTATGGCTTTCTGTCTAGACTATTATATTTTGGGAGTAGGTATGGGGAGATGTGGGTTGTCATAGAAGCCTTCTACATTCTTCTTTCACAACTGTCATTCTGCAGTCATCAATTCTATGACAAACATAGCCTCCTTGCACGATACAGTCTGTACGAGCATGGATCATGGACCTGCACTTGGTTTCTGATAACATGAACCACAAACAGCCACATGCTCTTCTGCATCAGCATCTGTCATGGATCTCAGCATGGTTTCTCATAGTGTTACAGACCATGAACATCAATATAGTCCTCCACTGCACCATGGACCATGGACACCATCATAATCCTCAGCAGCAGAACAGGCCAATGACATTAACATCGCCTTGGGTTTCTGCACAGGCTGCACACATCAGCATGGCCCTTGGAAGCAGCAATCCCCAAGAATATCCACACAGGGCAACATGGGCCATAGATATCATCATGGCCTCTAGCTGCAGCAAGACAATAGACCCAGAAATGGCCCTTGGAAGTTTTTCTTGACTTTACTTACTAGACTGAGTTTTATATCTGAGAAGTCTTCATCACATCCAATGTTTGGAAATTTTTCTTCTATATTTTAAGAGTTTTATAGTCTGATATATTATACTTAGGCCTTTAATTTATAAGTTAAGCTTTGTATGTGATATGAGATAAATATTAAACTTTATTTTTTTATATTTGAGTAGGCAGTTTTCACAATATCATTTATTAAAAATGTATCTTTTTTTCTTTATAGTCTCAGTCTTTTTAGTAAAAATCATCTGACCATCTATCCTGATTTAGGGGTTCTTTTGTACTGTGTGCCATTGGTTTGTATATCTGTTTCATATCAGTATCATACTATCTTTAGAACTGTGGTTTTATTCTACATTTTAAAAACTAAAATTTTATGGCTTCCAAGTTTGTTCATTTTAATAAGTTGTCATCAATAGTCATGGTTACTTGAAAGCTTCATATGAGTCTTATTATTTTTTCTAATTATCAAAAGAATAGTATTTAGTTTGTGGGAAGAATGTAACTGAATCTGCAGATTACTTGAAACATATGGATTGACATTATCTAGAAGCATAGAAATTTTTCAAGTCATCTGTATTTTTTATTTCTTTTAACATTATTTTGTCATTTTTAGCATACAGAGCCTTCTAATATTTGGTAAGTTTTTTTATTGCTAACTATTTCATCCTGTTCGATGTTACAGTGCATAAGATACTTTTTCTCAGGATGGAGATACTAGTTAACAACCTGTGCTGCTAATAAAGAATAGTTCCAGCTAGTGGAGAAGGGATGGTGTGTATGGGAGAAAGAACTAGTTTTTCAGAGAAAGGTATGAAATTACTAAAGTAGAAAAGTTTGGGTAGCCAAAAATAATGAATATTTATTATAGCAGCCTTTTATGAATATGACTATGTTCACAATCAATGCAATATGTATTATAAATTTTGAGAAGCTGATGCAACTTCCAAAGAACCGATGGAAAATCTATTCCATGCTTCCTAACTAAAGTGAATCACTTTGGGTATTGTCTTAGGGTTTCTATCTTTATGATGAAACACCATGACCAAAATCAAGTTGAGGAGGAAAGGATTTATTTTGGCTCATTTTGCAACATCTTAGTCTATCCCTGAAGGAAGTCAAGACAGGAACTCTAGCAACGCTGGTACCTGGTGGCAAGAACTGATGCAGGGGCCTTGCAGAAGTACTGCTTACTGGCTTTGTCCACATGGTTTGATCGGCCTGCTTTCTTATATAACTCAGTAGCATAACCCATATAGGCTGAGTCCTCCTGCATCAATCACTAATTAAGAAAAATGTCCTATAGGCTTGCCTATAGCCTGATTTTATGACAGCATTTTTCTTAATTGAGGCTTCCTCCTGTTAGATGACTTTAGCTTGTGTCAAGCTGACATAAAACTATCTAACACAAATGTCATAATTGTGTAAACTTATTATGCCAGTGGTTTGGGTTAAAGATACATACCATGAATGATCCTTTTTGAAAGTGATAATATCTAAATTTTAAAACATCAAGCTTGTTTTTTACCATGTGGTAAATAGAATGGAAACTTTATATATGAAATATAAAGACACACACAGACATATATATACACACACATACACACACACACACACACACAAGAGAGAGAGAGAGAGAGAGAGAGAGAGGAGAGAGAGAGAGAGGGATATGCACATAAAAATATAAGTACTGCAGAGAAACTAGAATCATAAGAACATAGAAGTTCATTAAAAACAAGAAGAAATTAATAGCATAGATAATAAACAAGACTCCTGGAACAGTCACCAGTTTTCACTGGATCATAATGTTTTGATTTCTATAGAAGAAATGTGTTCTTTCCCATATACTCTGTGGCCCACTTTGAGAGCTGATAAAATTCAACACAAATGCTTACTAAGAGACCAGTCTGGATTTGTTTAAAAGAAAGAAAAAACACACCCCCAGGTCAGAAATGGACTTGAAAGGCTGCAGTGGGAACTCTGGAAAGAAAACAGTTTGACTGATGTATGACAGTGGTTGCTAAGTGAAGACCATGAAGCATTTTTTTTTCCAGATCAGATGTGATTCAAGCACAGTATAGATGATAGAGGAAAACAGTGCTTTAGAATAGCTCTGTTATTGCTGCCAAACACAAAGTGTAAATCAAAAGACAGAGGACTTGCAGGAAAACAAACACTTTGCATGAGGTGCTGAGGCAGAACACTTTGGCTTAGTAACCATCAAAGTCCACAAGAGAACAAGAGAAGAATGGAGGAGATCCTTAAAAGTCAATTCAGGCTTTTGCCTGGGGCAGACCCTTAGCTGGTCTGCTCCTGTGGAAACACCTGATCCTGAGACATCCTAGAGGGACCTACTGCACCCAGAGCAGAGGGTAAGACACCTTGCCCACTGCCCCACGCCCCAGAGTTACAATGGTAGCCAGGTGGGGCTTAAGGAACTAGCAGGCACCCAAACCCTGCCCTCCAGAATACCACTCCTTCCGCCCGGACCCTGGTCCTTTTGCCTGGGGCAGACCCTTAGCTGGTCTGCTCTGTGGAAACACCTGATCCTGAGACAACCTAGAGGACCTACTGCATCCAGAGCAGAGGGAGTTTAGAATCACAGGAATACAGAGACATCTGGAATCGGGGATCTGACACAGCAAGATAACTGGAAAGACAGACTGTAGTCAGACACAGTGAGCACAGGTAACACTAGAGTCAACCAGATGGCGAAAGGCAAGTGCAAGAACGCAAGCAACAGAAACCAAAGTTACCTGACATCATCAGAACCCAGTTCTCCCACCATAGCAAGCCCTGGATACCCCATCACACAGAAAAACAGGACTCAGAATTAAAATCACTTCTCATGATGATGATAGAGGATTTTAAGAAGGATATAAGTACCTCCTTAAAGAAATACAGGAGAACACAGGTAAACAGGTAGAAGACCTTAAAGAGGAAACACAAAAATCCCTTAGAGAATGGCAAGAAAACACAACCAAACAGGTGAGGGAATTGAACAAAACCATCCAGGGTCTAAAAAATGGAAATAGAAACAATAAAGAAATCTCAAAGGGAGACTACCCTGGAGATAGAAAACATAGGAAAGAGATCAGGAGTCATAGATGCAAGCATCACCAACAGAATACAAGAGATAGAAGAGAGAATCTTATGTGCAGAAGATACCATGGAAAACATTGACACAACTGTCAAAGAAAATGCAAAATGCAAAAAGCTCCTAACCAGAACATCCAGGAAATCCAAGACACAAGAGAAGACTAAACCTAAGGATAATAGGTATAGATGAGAGTGAAGATTCCCAATTTAAAGGGCCAGTAAATATCTTCAACAAAATTATAGAGGAAAATTTCCCTAACCTAAAGAACGAGATGCCCATAAACATACAAGAAGCCTACAGAACACTAAATAGATTAGACCAAAAAAGAAATACCTCCTGTCACATAATAATCAAAACATCAAATGCAGAAAACAAGAAAAAAATACTAAAAGCAGTAAGGCAGTAGCCTTCCTGTACATGAAAGATAAACAGGCTGAAAAAGAAATTAGGGAAATGACACCCTTCACAATAGTCACAAATAATATAAAATACCTCGGGTGAATCTAACCAAGCAAGTGAAAGATCTGTATGACAAGAACTTCAAGTCTCTGAAGAAAGAAATTGAAGAGATCTCAGGAAATGGAAAGATCTCTCCCATGCTCATGTATTGGCAGGATTAATATAGTAAAAATGGCCATCTTGCCAAAAGCAATCTACAGATTCAATGCTATCCCCATTAAAATACCAACTCAATTCTTTACAGAACTAGAAGGAGAAATTCTCAAATTTATTTAGAACAACAAAAAACCCAGGATAGTGAAAATCATTCTCAACAATGAACTTCTGGAGGAATCCCATCCCTGACCTCAAGCTGTACTACAGAGCAATAGTGATTAAAAACGGCCTGGTATCGGTACAGAGACAGGCAGGAAGATCAGTAGAATAGAGTTGAAGACTTAGAAATGAACCCACACAACTATGGTCATTTGGTCTTGACAAAGGAGCTAAAACCATCCAGTGGAACAAGGACAGCATTTTCAACAAATGGTGCTGGTTCAACTAGAGGACAACATGCAGAAGAATGCAAATCGATCCATTCTTATCTCCTTGTACAAAGCTCAGGTCCAAGTGGATAAAGGACCTACACATAAAACCAGACACACTGAAACTAATAGAAGAGAAGGTGGGGAAGACACTCAATACCTAGGCACAGGGGAAAAGTTCCTGAACAGAACACCAATGGCCTGTGCTCTAAGATCAAGAATTCACAAATGGGACCTCATAAAATTGTAAAGTTTCTGTAAGGCAAAGGACACTGTCAATAGGACAAAACAGCAACCAACAGATTGGAAAAAGATCTTTACCAATCCCACATCCGAGAGAGGACTAATATCCAATATATACAAAAAACTCAAGAAATTAGACTCTAGACAACCAAATAACCCTATTAAAAATGGGGTACGGAGCTAAACAAGAATTCTCAACTGAGGAATGCGAATGGCCGAGAAGCACCTAAAGAAATGTTCAGCATCCTTGGTCATCAGGGAAATGCAAATCAAAACAACCCTGAGATTCCACCTCATACTAGTCAGAATGGCTAAAATAAAAACTCAGGTGATAGCAGATGCTGGCGAGGATGTGGAGAAAGAGGAACACTCCTCCATTGTTGTGGGATTGCAAGATGGTGCAACCACTTGGAAAACAGTCTGATGGTTCCTCAGAAAATTGGACATATCACTACCTGAGGACCCAGCTATACCCCTTGGCATATACCCAGAAGGTGCTCTAACACATAACAAGGACATATGCTCCACTATGTTCATAGCAGCTTTATTTATAATAGCCAGAAACTGGAAAGAACCCAGATGCCCTTCAACAGAGGAATGGATACAAAAAATGTGGTACATTTACATAATGGAATATTACTCAGCTATTAAAAACAATGAATTTGATAAATTCTTATGTAAATGGATGGAACTAGAAAATATCATCCTTAGTGAAGTAACCCAATCACAAAGAAACACACATGGTATTCACTCACTGATTATTGGATTTTAGCCCAGAAGCTTGAAATACCCAAGATTCAACTCACAGACCACATAAAGCTCATGAAGAATGATGACCAAGTAGGGGGGGCTTCAGTCCTTCTTAGAAGGAGTAACAAAATACTCAAGGGAGCAAACATGGATGCAAAGTGCAGGACAGAAACTGAAGGAGGGGCCGTCTACAGACCATTCCACCTGGATATCCATCCCATGTGCAGTCACGAAAGGTAGAGTTATGTGGATGTCAGGATGTACATGCTGACAGGAGCCTGATATAGCTGTGTCCTTAGAAGTCTGTAAGAGTCTGACATATTCAGAGGCAGATGCTCACAGCTAACCATCAAACTGATCATGGGGTTCCCAACAGAGAAGATAGGTGAAGGCTGAAGGAGTTGAAAGGATTCATGACACCATGAGGAAAGCAACAATCCCAACCAACCAGAGCCCCCAGGGTCTAAACCACCAGCCTGGGAGTGCTTAGGGAGGGACCCATGGCTCCAGCTATATATGCAAGGGAGCTCTATATAAGTGGGAGAAGAGATCCTTGGAACCATGAAGGCTGGACGTCGTGGGCGTGGATATTCGATGGTGAGGAGGTGGGGTTCGAGGGAGGGTGGGTGGGGGTACACCAACGTGGAGGCAGGAGGAGGGGGAAAGGGATAGTGAGTTCCTGGGAGGGAAGGGGAAATGGGGTAAGGAGAGAACATCTGAAATGTAAATAAAATTTCCAAAAAAAAAAAAAAGATAAAAGAAAACAAATGAGCAGAGATTCATGGCCTGTGGGACAAACCAGGAAGTTTAATATACCTATGATAGAAGCCACAGATACAGAAAAAGGAAAACACTTGAGAAATGGTGGCTGACTTTTTTGTAATTAAAAATGCTGTCAATAGTACACAGTTTATCAGAGTAACAGTTTTGCTCTATAAAAGAGGAGGATTAAAGATAACCCCAAATGCTTTGTCATTTCCATCAAGAAGTAGAACTTCAGGGTGGAGAGAAGGCTCAACAGTGAAGAACCCTGGCTGCTCTTCCAGAGGAACCAGGTTCAATTCCCAACTCCCACAGGGTGGCTCACAATGGTCTACAACTCCAGCTTCAGGCCTCCTAGGGAACCAGGTATACACATGGTGCATAGAAATACATGCAGAAAAAAACACAGCAGTACACATAAAATAAAAATAAAGGTTTAAATAAAGGTTTTGGTTTGGGGTGAAAACAAGTCAATTCAGGAATGAAACTTAGCTACATTTCATTTAATTTCCCTCTCTTTAGTATCACTTGATAGATGATCAACGTAGGAGCACAGCTACACAGTCAGGCATCATCAATATTCTTGTGACTGTAGTTTGGTCCAAACTCATATTCTTCCAATTTCCCTGTAAACATCAAGTGAAAAGACTCTACACCATCCTTGCTTTTGATTGTTGTTGTTTGTACTTTTTAAAATGGAAAATAGATACTTCTCTCACCCAGTCCACAGTTTCCCGTCTCCCCATTCTTCAAGCTCCTCTAACTACCTCCTATCTCCACCAGATACACTGCCCCTATATTTTCCTTGAGAAAGAAGCAGGTCTCCAAGAGGTGACAACAAAACAGGACAAAATACATACAAAAAGACAAACCACATATTGAGGCTGCACGAGACAATCAGTTGGAGGAAAAGATTCTAAAGGAAGGGAAAAGAGTGAGAAACGCACCCACTTCCATTGTTAGGAGTTGCACAAAAACATCAAGCTTACAGCCATTACATATATGTAGAGGACCTGGTAGAGATCCATTGAGGGCATGCACTTGCTGCTTCAGTATCAGGGAGGCCATATCAATCCTCCTTATTTTATTTACTTGGCCATGTTCTTCTGGTATCACCAGTCCCCTCTGACTCCTACAGTCTTTCTGCTCTCTCTTTTGCAGCAGAGGAACTTGATGAAGTCTCCAATTTAGACTCTTTACACATAATGTATATCTCGTACCAGCTCCAGTATGTTGCTAGAGAAAATTTTTCTGATGACAACTGGACAAGCCATAGATCTACTCATATCATTATGTGTCATCTCTTTGATTTTAGTTGGGCATGGCAATCTTGTTCAGTTCTAAACTATGTCTGTGGGCTGAGTATCCAGTCTCGGGATTCTGGCCATTGAAGCAATGAAGGGCATGGGCTTCTCCCTCTCCTGGAGTGGCCCTCAAATTAAACCATACATTGGTCAGTCAATCCTACAATTCTGAACCACCGTTGTCTACAGCTCATCTTGAAGTAGAATTTTGTGGCTGAATTGGTGTCCAGATTTCTTTTTCAATAGCCTGCAAAGTACCTTCCTGAAACACAGAGACCAGAACATAGTGGTGTAGGCTCCATGCAGACACCAAATTGACTTTTTTTTTTTTTTTTTTTTGAGAAACATTGTTGTTTAATGGTAAAGCTCAGCACACTCCAGCACCAGGATCGGCATGGAGTCAAAGCAGCAGGGATGGCTGGGTGACCCCATGGAGCCTCACATGGCGAAGAGGATGAGGAAGGCGACCATCAAACAGAAGAGTCCCATGGCCTCAGACAGGGCAAAGCCCAGAATGGCATAGGAGAAGAGCTGCTGCTTGAGAGATGGGTTCCTGGCATAGCCAATAATCAAGCTACCAAACACTGTGCCAATGCCAGCCCCTGATCCAGCCACACCAACTGTGGCGCACTGGTCTGGAATTCCCGTCTGGCCACCTGGAGAGGGGAGCTGCTGCAGGAAGGCTGTTTAGATGGGGCCTCTGGTCTACTCAGGAGGAGGCAGACACAGGCCTGATTAGACCCCTGGTACAGGAGCGGATCAGAACTGGAGAAATGAGCAGTGCCTTGGTGGTCTGCATTTTTCAGTCTGCACTCCCACTCCCCTGCAGCCCCTGCTCGGCCCGCAGCACACCCCTGCTCAATGAAATGTATAGATGTTGTAGTTGGCAATGTGGCTCAGCTGTCAGATTTTTAAGAGTGACCTTGGGTCCTGTCATCAGTCTGGGTTGTTTGGGAATCTCCGTGACCCTGCTTGGCCAACAATTCAACCAAGTGCAACCCTAGCCCATCACTGGAAGCCTTGTCTGGTTATAAAAGATGGCCCGTTCAGACTACATGCCCTACCTTACTAGTAGTCCTTCCTAGGGTCATCCTCAGAGATTACAGAAAGTTCCCACTGCACTAGGTTTCCAATCCGTCTCAATTCCCCTCAATTCCAGTCATCTCTTCCAAGACAGTATTAGTTATACCTCACCCTGCTTCTGCTTTGGAGACTTTATGTAGTTGAGGAGATTAATTTATTATTATTCTAATGGAAAGAAAACTCCAAGGACAGCTGAAGGAGTACAAAATAACTCTTCAATGGTGTCCAGACATACTATTTTCTAACACATCCTTTCAGCTCTGTAATTTTCTCTCATTTCTCCTAAATGATTTAAGCAGGATTATTCTTTAGAAACTCTCTAAGAATTCATGTTGTTTAAAATAATTTCATTTTGTGTATGTGTGTACAAATTTCATGTAATCAAATTTTTTTCTGAGTCCTAAGAAAGATACAACAAATAAAAGACTGGCCATTACTCATTACTTACTGACAATAGACCTGAATTCAGTTATTCGTTAGTTGAGTCACTCCAGCCAAGTCACAGGCTCCATAATTGTTACCAATAAATAGTTAAAAGAAAACTGCAAGAGACCACTGAACCCTGTTCCAGTACTCTGTGTTTAAAAATAATCTTACATTCTAGACCACAAGATATACTTACCAAAATGGATATATTGGAAAAAGACAACACAAGATGACTGAAAATCAGAAGAGATAGTATCTGTAATCTAGGCCAACACACTAAGGAGAAAGATAAGTCTTCTAACTGGTTGTAGTCACATTATATCAAACACATTATTCCCTAGTGTTAGTTACTACAGAAGAGTGAGAAATTTTAACTTTCTATTATTCTAAGAACACGGATACTAAAAACGGTTCAAATTAATCATCTTCTGTAGTTATTGAGGTAAGGAACATAAAAAGTAGAAAGAAATTATTTGATTACCTTTTCTACCAATATTTGTAGCAGAGGACTATAGGGTCTTCTGATTCTTGCAAATACGATTTTTAATTCCAAATGTGTATGCTGTGGGAGTTAAAAAATAGTCTTCAGTATTACCAATATTAAAATGTTTTGGGAACTCAGGTAGTGATATGTCCAATTTTCTGAGGAACCGCCAGACTGTTTTCCATAGTGGTTGCACCGTCTTGCAATCCCACCTGGGCATATTCCCAGAAGATGCTATAACATATAACAAGGACATATACTCCACTATGTTCATAGCAGCTTTATTTATAATAGCCAGAAGCTGGAAAGAACCCAGATGTCCTTCAACAGAGGAATGGATACAAAAAATGTGGTACATTTACACAATGGAATATTACTCAGCTATTAAAAACAATGAATTCGATAAATTCTTATGTAAATGGATGGAACTAGAAAATATCATCCTGAGTGAAGTAACCCAATCACAAAAGAACATACATGGTATTCACTCACTGATTATTGGATTTTAGCCAAGAAGCTTGAAATACCCAAGATTCAACTCACAGACCACATAAAGTTCATGAAGAATGACGAACAAGTGTGTGTGGGGGGCTTCAGTCCTTCTTAGAAGGAGTAACAAAATACTCAAGGGAGCAAATATGGAGACAAAATACAGACCAGAAACTGAGGAGTGGCCGTCTGCAGACCATTCCACCGGGTATCCATCCCATGTGCAGTCACCAAAGGTAGACGTTGATGTGGATGTCAGGAAGTACATGCTGACAGGAGCCTGATATAGCTGTCTCCTTAGAGGCCTGCAAGAGTCTGACATATTCAGAGGCAGATGCTTACAGCTAACCATTAAACTGATCATGGGGTTCCCAACAGAGAAGATAGAAAAGACTGAAGGAGTTGAGAGGATTCGGACACCATGAGGAAAGCAACAATATCAACCAACCAGAGCCCCCAGGGTCTAAACCACCAGCCTGGGAGCGCTTAGGGAAAGACCCATGGCTCCAGCTATATATGCAAGGGAGCTATATATAAGTGGGAGAGAAGAGATCCATGGTCCCATGAAGGCTGGATGTCGAGGGGTGGTATTCGAGGGTGCGGAGGTGGGTACGGGGGAGGGTGGGTGGGTGTACAGCATCATAGAGGCAAGAGGAGGGGGGAAGGGATAGGGAGTTCCTGGGAGGGAGGGGGGAGGGAGGAGGGAGGAAAAGGGTAAGGGAAAACATCTGAAATGTAAATAAAATTTCCAATAAAAAAATAATAATAATGAAAAAAATGTTTTGGAATATTCAAAAGCTTTATCTGTGTAGTAAAGATCACAGAACATTTTACTAGGCTTTCTATAGGAAAAGGACTTACTTTTTTCCATGTATATTAATTTTACCCTATTCTAAATGCTTTAGTCACTCCAGTGATTCCTAAGTAATTTGAATTCCTTAAGTAAGGGCAGCTTATACATCCTTTATTTAAAATGTGAACACCTGGAAACTCAATAACATAATAGCTCTATTTGTAATATAAAATTGGGAGTTAAGTCACTTTTAAGTAAATAGAATGATCCTTTACATGTTTGCACCAGTCAAACACCATTCAACTGATTTTCCAAAGAACTCCTAAGTTTCCACTTCAGGAACGTTTCGTTAAAGTGGACACAGGTGTGAGGGGCTAAGACAAACTCATAAAGGAACTTTCTCTGATGCAGACACAGTAGAAAGAATCTTCTTCTGCCTCATGGAGACAGGAGGGCAAGGAGGAGGTATGGGATGTGGAACAGTCAGAGGGTGGTCTGGGAGGGAATAAAATCTGGAGTGTAAAAGAAAGAAAATAAATATATAAAAAGAAAGGATGTTCTGCTATAGCATGCACGTGAAAGGACATGTGATGAAGGATTCTTTGTTAATAATACCCAGGTATTGGTCCACCTTACATTGCATAGTTGAGCTACATTTGTTGGGACTACGTAGAGAGAAACACACCAAAAAACTTCTGGTTGTTTGCTGTTTCTTGCCACTTCCCATGACTTGCTGATTTGATGCACATGCTGAGGTAAGACCTGTGCTGAGGCAAAATCTGTGCTAAGGCAAGGCACATGGAGGACACATGATGTTTGGAGGGTATAAATTGGACTCAAAGGAGTGACAGAGACAGAACTTGGCTTGCTGGTACAGCTATCTCTACAATGTTTGTGGGTCTTGAGTTTTCGCTGTTCTTTGCATCCCTGAGAGAGGCACAGCTGAGAACTTCTCCTGGTGTTCCTGTTGATCCATCCCACCTGCTGACTTGAGCCAAGGCTGAGACCTGGTCTGTCTCTGCTAGGTGGAGTCTCCACTGTTGGTAACCGGACTCTATTGAACTGAAATGCTGGTGTATCCATGAATAGATTGAGCTGCCACTGCTAACCTGTGAATTAAACTCCAATTTCCAGACAAAATAGATAGAGTTTGCTTTCTAAACAGGTCCACTTCCCTCCACCCCCCCCACCCGAATCCTTTCTTTTTCACTACCTCTAGTGAGTGGTAGGCTACAGGAGACATTAAAGTGTTTAAGAACCATCATTAAAAATAGGATTTGAAAAAAATCAAAGTTATAATCTCATGTATCTCAAATCCTAGAGATTTATGCTTACGGAAATTTCTCTAAAGTCTCACTGCTGGCATCTTTACTGATTTAGGAAGATTGCAAATATTCTGACATTGTAGATTTTACAAAAACTTGTGTTTTCTGGCAATTCTTAGCTTGTAAACATTTAATCCTGTTGGGTAGAATACAATATTCAAAGTGGAGGCCTCTAACCAGGTTTTCTTTGTTCCTCGAAAGGGTGAAATAGTAGCACTTATATTTTGGGTGTAAAAAAATCAAACATCTAATTGGACTTAAGGCCTACTTAACAGGAGAGAGTCTATGTCTAGTACTGTAAACCTAGCTAATTACCCATAGCTAGTGAAATCATGGCCCCTAGAGAAGAATCTACTTCTGCCACTTTCCAAAATAAGAATATTTCTAACTGAACTCAATTATGCATTCTTTTTTACTCACTTTACATCCTTCTCACTGCCCCTTCCCAGTCACCCCTCCTAGAATATTCCTCCATACCCTCTCCCTTTTCTACTGAGAGAGTGGGCCCTACGTGGGTACCACTCTATCCTAGCACATCGAATCTGTGATGCTAGGTACATCCTGTCTCACTGACACCAGACAAGATAGCCCAACTCAAAGAACATATCCCGCAGATAGGCCACATTTAATTGGGACTGACTTACAGCTTCTGAGGTTTAGTCCATTATCATCATGGTGAGGAGTATGGCAGTGCTCAGGCAGGCATGGCACTGGAGGAAGTGAGAATTCTACAACTTGTTCCAAAGGCAAAGAGGAGACTGGCTTCCCAGCAGCTAGGACTAGAGTCTTAAAGCCCATGCCCACAGTGACACACTTTCTCCAACAAGGCCACACCTACTCAAACAAGGCCAGACCTCCTAATAGTGCCTCCCCCTGGGCCAAGCATATTCAAACCCCATACCAAGAAGTGTTTTCTTGTCTGGAGGACAGTTCTATACAAATACTGTCAAAAGGAATGTTGCTATCAACAAAATTTAAACAAAGTTCAATGATCGGGTACGTTTGCTAATACCAGACACAGAAATGGAGACAATAGTAACTAGAGCCCAGCCTTAGTGAAGTGGTCCATTTGAAGAATAATAAGAGTGCACAGTGCTGGGTAAACCAGTAAAGCTGAACACTTACTTGTGAAGAATGCAAGAGAGATGGGTGCATTGGGTATGATGATGCATGGGTTGTCTCCAAAAATAAGACTGTGAGCCTCTGGGTTGTCTCCAGAGAACTGGAAAGAAAACACCTTTCAAAGGGAAATGAGACACATGGCAGTGGTGCTGTCTGGTACAAGTCTGGAAAAAGCTACTCGCCACCTATGACTTTAGCAAGGTTTAACTTCTCTAAGTCTTTCTCATTTCTTAATAATAGGCATTTCAAGGGCTTGGGGATTTCAAAGGAAGAAGGAGCTCTTTATTTCTATGTAAATATTAGGATACTATTGACTTCATGCTCAGTTTATACAACTACAGTTTATGGAAAACTTTTTACATTTTTGTTGTTTTGTAGGTTCTGTGGATTTGACAGAAAGTTCCTTGACATAGTGCACTAGAGTAGAGGCACCATTATTGTTTTCTACTCCAGTGTCTTAAAGACAGAGGTAGTGTGGAATCTTCCAGGGCACATGAGTTCTCCTACAAGTTCAGCTCCGGCTATTTTGTGGAACTTCAACACATATCTTTCTAGTGCAACTTGTAGTAACAAACAAACAAACAAACAAACAAATTAGTGAAAGTAGGCTGCAATTAAGAATTTTGGAGAAAAAAAAAAGAATCTTGGAATTGGCTGTGCTGTTGTTTTGGATTCCTTCTTACAAACAATTCTTTCTTGCTAATAGTAACAAAGCAGAAAGGTTTCATCACTGGGCAAGACCTCATTTGTATTATGTCCTTAGCAGACAGTCAGGAACTTTTTCCATTGTTTCTGATTTTTCGTTGCTCTCAGCCTTAAACCCATTCCTTACTTGTAAATTCATCTACTGTCTCATATTCTTACTTTAAACATGAAGTTATTTAGACAGAAAAGACTAAGATATGGGGAAGATGAACTATAGATTTGTTTAAGTCCTGATGCCTATGGCCAAATCTTCATTCTCAGCAAATTCTCATATGGAAACTGATAAAGATAAGATGAAATACACACCAGCTTCCAAGAGCTGTGAGCTGTGAAATTTTAAGCCCTGTGTTGGTTTGGTGAGTTCATCATGCTTAACATCCTAAGTTGTTCAGAAAACATGAACAAGTAAGCAAGTGCCTGAAATTGGAAATACTTGCTTCATTAACTGAGAAACGTGTTCTAACATTACCTTCTGTCTGACATACCAGTCAATTCATCATTTTCAACATTAATTTTAAATTGTACTATGTTCTCTAACGGAGAAGGGGGTAGGAGGATGGGAAGGAAAGGGGGTTTATATTTTCCCCTTTCACTCCTTCATCTTGTTCTTTATGAACAGTTTGCTTCTAATTACTTTATTTGTACACACCAAAGCCTCCATGCTATGCTTTTACTCCTTGTAACTTTCATAATATTTTAACTAATGCCAAATCTTCAAGCTTAATACAGAATATTTGTCTTCTTCTAATACCAACTAAATTACAGTGTTCTTAGAAGATCCCTATCTCTGCTTCCCCCTGGCTGAACCTCAGAATTGACAGAGGTGATTTAAAAATTATACACACTTGATTCTTATTCCAGAAATGACTTGGAATACATTCCTCATAAATTATGCATTTAACATTCCCCAAGTGATTAAGGTTTTGAAAACTACAGCAGACTGAATCCAAAGCAAATTTTTTTTAAAATAAATATTTTAATATATGTTTTGTGATCTTTAAAGTCCTGGTATGTATTATGTTTTAAATAAATATTAACTAAAGTAAACATTGTGGTGACTATGTTTACTTTTTGACTTGAAAAAACTCCACGTAGCTTTCATATTATTTTTTTCCAGAATTATTTTGGAGAATTCAGAAGTGAACATTACATTAAGACATATAAATATTATCCTCTAAAGAATTTCACCCTTCCACTGTCATCATTCTATTTTATTAATCACAATGCTACAAATGTCAGCCTGACACATAGAGTAGTATATTTCCCAAGACTGCTGAAAAATCCATCTCCCTGAATCCAGCAGAACCTCAGACACACTGGCTTAGAATGATGTTACTAACCACACCAAAGAGGTCAGAATCTCTAACGGAGGAATGAATCCCATATATCCAACTTAGCAGTAAATAATTTCAGAAAAATATAATGACTAGAGTTATACTTCTCTGTGAAATAAAGACATGCCATTGTATAACAGAGTGACTGTAGTAGCACATTACAATTAGTTAGGCAAGCCATTCCATGCAAGGCTCAACTTGAACTATCTTCATGTCACAGAATTTGACATGAGCTCTCTAGCTAGAAGCACTTTTTACACTCCATATCTTAGCAAGCTTGGGTGATATTTTCCTGTATCACAGGCAGGCTGGGAAAACCCAAGCAAAGAAAGATGATGCGGCAAAGGCATCATTGGACGTGGATCAGAAAACCAAATGTGAGGAGATATATGTACAGGTTACTTCCTGTGTTGCAATGCGTACGTTATGCTTGTGTATGTTACCTAAATTTGATCAGCTTTGTAATTGTGTTAACGTTAGGAAAAGTATGAGTACAAATGTCTGCATTTTGCAGGGGAAAGGAATTTAACTTCAGAAATTCAGAACCTTTCTGTCAATTATAATTGCAGAGGTGCAAGGCCGAAATGCTTTTATTTGAACTGGGTGTTTTCCCCAAACTTCTGTTATGTATGATCTTCAAACTTTACCTCAGAATATGTTGAGAATTAACAAAAGATTGATAGTTGAGCTAGAGTTTTTTTCTGGGATGCTAGCATTTTGGGGTGTCACTTAACTATCTAGGGTGTATAGAAACACTCTCTCATCAGCAAGAATAGAACAAACCCCTCCCGTACATTACATTAGTTTGGAATCTACACTGATTCTCCTCAGCATCCAGGCTTGAATATTGCCCAGCATTATGAAATCCAGCATTCCAGTCTCACTGTCTGCATTCAGAGCTTCTTTTCAACAAGAACCTAATGGGAGTGCTATGCAGTAATCTATAGCTACTGTTTGCACAGCAGTTTGGGCTACTGCACTCTTCTGCAAATCCCCTGCCCTATAAATTTATGCATGCTTTATCTCCTCCACTTAGCTTTATAGCTGAGCTGGTCTTGGTCTTAGCTCCAAATTCCAAGGGTTGCAATTTATCATTTAGCTGAGTTATTGAGACAATTGTGAGACTTATGATTCCCACTTTTATCATAGTAAGTTCCATTTCACCTGCTATAAAAGAGTTCAACACTTTTTACTTTTTACTATTTTGTCAAGTTCTGTTATTGTTTAGAAAGAGGACTGTCTAGTATTGGGACCCCTCTAGCAATTGTTATAGTACCCCAGAACCTGGAGACCTTCTCTCTGACCATACACACAAGTCATATGACAATGCTTCAAAATGATGGCAAATTCTTCTCATTTTTTACCTAAGTACTAAACTTTGACTTTAGTCCAGGAACGCTTATACAACTAACACCTTTGGTTAATGTGCCTTTTGAATGGACAAAAATTTTCTCACTAATGGTCTTAACATTAATTAAATATTTTTAAACCCTAATGCATCTTAATGATAGGGAACTATTGTAATGAATTTTCAGAAGAGCCAGCTTTTGCCCTCTTTTTATGCCTACCAAATGTGTCAGATTCAGAGGGAGTTCCTTTTTTTGATCAAGACAATGCCTATGGGGCGTTCTTTGGTTTCTACAATGTTAATCGTGTCAAGATGCTGATTGGAATGATATTAGAGATTAGCAAGATGAGAATGATCAAAGCCTTATCATTACATAGATTATAAAACCTAGGGTTTGCTCTTGTAAGAAAAATTGTTCGTGGCCCCTAATCTTTCTAATCTTGACCTCACTGGAGGGTTTTGTGCCTAAGGCAATATTATCAGGATGCAAAACTCAATCTCAGGCTAAATTCCACTTTCTCATAACATGGTTGAATGCTTCCTTAGTGAATAAATTGGTAGCTTGATGGAAATTCCAGGACTCAAACAGAATTTCTAATTCCATTAAGTTGGTGTTCAGTAAACACAGTGAGTCTTGTGGAAATCACACAGAGACCAGCCTCCCATACTTATTCTTTAGGCACATCTAGCTTTTCCCATGCAGTAGCTGTGTTCTTACATTTATAAGTTCATTGTTTAGCACTGTGATTGTCACATAGAAATTTGCATTTCTGTTAGACTCAGAGGCATATTTGAAGGTTTTAAATTTTTTAAATCTAGACTCACACACATAGATTGATTCAGAGTTAAACACTATTGTTTTTGCAGGGTTGAAGTAGGGAGTCTATGGGCAGATAATGAGGTTTTCACCTTAGCAACTCTTGTTCAAGAAAAACATGGGCTTGATTAAGGTGATGAGATTTTTCTTTACTAGAATGTTAAGATCAAACATTTTGAAATGTTTGTTTGTAAGAAAATATATCACATATAAATTGTTATCTAGAATAACACAAATGCACCAAACACTGCTCACTATCGAATGCATGATAGATAGTATTTATATTTCAGGAGATGCTTTACTAGTATACCTGAGGACTATGATGATGCTGTTATTCACTCATTTACTTACACATTGGCTCAACCATTATTCTACCTGTCATTCTCCTGAAATAAACCTTTTCCTTCTTTATTTATAGAATTTTGCCTATACAATTTTACCATTGGGAAAACTGCAGGCTCCTTTTTCCCTTTTTTCATAGCTACTCCTACTAACATTTAAGAGTTAAGACAAGGATACAAAGCCTCTAAGATGTATCTTGAGTTTTCTTTTTTTATTATTGGTTATTTTATTTACTTACATTTCAAATGTTATCCCCTTTCACTGTTTTCCCTTTGCAAACTTCCTATCTCATCCCTGTTCCCTACTTCAATGGGGGTACTCCCCACCCACCCACTCCAGCCTCACCATATCTTGGTTTTTCAAGGGCTTGGTTGTATGCCTTTCTGTATGCTAAATGATCCAAACATGTTTTTTTCTTCTCCTATTCAAAAAGAATGCCATTTATTTTCTTTATCTGTGAAGTATATTTTTACATGATCACAAAAAGGAGGCTTAGAATTCTCTTTCTTGGCCACGCCCGGGCCTCTGCATTGCCGATGGTGCAGCAGCGGGGGGGGGGGGGCGGTGGGGGCTGCTTTTCGCTGGACGCCGGAGTAGAGGCCTTTGTGAAAATGTCTACAGAAGGAGGGTTTGGGGTACCAGCAGCAGTGATGCCCAGCAAAGCCTCCAGTCTTTCTGGCCCAGAGTCATGGAAGAAATCCGAAACCTAACAGTGAAACTTGGAACCAGAAGGGTACTTGTATTGCACATCAGCAGAAACAAGACACAGATATTCACAAATGGATTTTCTAACATGGCAGTCGAATCATGTAACCAAGCAAGAACATGGAAGACTGACAGACTGTTAAAAGGCAGGCCCTGGGGACTGAAGAGAGAGATGGCTTAGTGTTTAAGAGCACTGGCTACTCTTCCTGAGGACCTGAATTCAGCTCTCAGCATCCATATAGCAGCTCACAACCATCTATAACTTCAATTGTAGGGGATGCAACACCCCCTTCTGGTCTCTGGGGAACAGGCACTTATGTAGTCCATAGATATACATGCAGGCAAAGTACTCATACACATAAAATGAATAAGGATAAATAAATCTTTAAAATAAATAGGTTCTGGGCCAGGCATGGTAGCTTCATTTAATCCCATCACTAGGGAAGTAAAGGCAGATGTATTGCTGTGAGTCCAAAGTCAGCCTGGTCTACATAGTAGTTTCAGACCAACCAGAACTATATAATGAGACCCTCTTTAACAACAACCCATTAGAATATTACTTTCAGAAGGATGAGAATCTTGACTTTCTGGATTGTCTCAGTGGGCTTAGTAAAAGAGATTTCTGTTACTTAAAACTCGATTCTGTAGTGTAGCTTAGAACCTACTTTTGACTTTTCTTTGGCTTTCAACTTGAGTAATTTCAGGTCTCATGAAACTTGGCACTGTAAACACAGCAGTAATTTAAATGTAGTGCTCAGATTATAGTCAGGGCATGAGAGTGTTCAAAGATAGTCTTCTGCAGTTTATTCATCCAGTTCCTACAGAGCAGAGGAAGAGTTTGGGTTAGTCCTTCTTGAGTCAGCTGGGAGAAGAGTCAATACTATTCACTCTCAGAAAGCTGCTGTTGACATGAAAGTTAGTGTGGGGCTTCAGTAAGCTGGTAGTAGAGAGACCTCCTTTTCTGAAAACTTACCTTAGGCTCTTATGTGTATCTAGAAAGCTGGGATGGAAGTATAGAAAACTAGGCTGTTGTTAGGAATAGTTAACCTCACCCTTGACAAAACTCCCTGTTATGATCTGTTTTTCACACAATGCATCTTTAATAAAATGTTTTTAATAATAATAATAATAAAAGAATTATCTTTCTTCCTTAGTTTTATTCTCCCTGTTCTTCTCTTTCTCCTCCTTTCACCCTTCCTTCTTTTAGTACTTTCTCTTTGTGCTTTTCTGACTTACTAATTTCTCTACTTCACTTTCAAGCTAATTGAAGTATAGTTGGTATAAGATATGCAGGGCATACATCTTTGTTTAAAGCACAGACTTTGTGGTATTTCACATATATATACACCCATAAGAGTACTCATCAAAATTAAGATCAATATATCTCACTGAACAGAAGTATTTCCTTATACTTTGCTGTGGCTGTTCCCTCTTGAGTCTTCTGGTCTCTCTTCCAAACTCCAGTCATACAGTATATGCTGTGTTTTCTTCTGACCTCCTTTACCCAGAGCACATTTTAGAATGTAATGCACTCTTCTGTATAAGCAGTTGCTCATTTGTGTTTATTGCTGTTATATTCCTGTATCCATAAAATGTGCTTAAAATGTCAATAACCTTTTATTAGTTAGTTCACCTTTTGTGGTTCAAACATTGTCCATCAAAGTCACTGTGGTTCCTCTAATATTTCATTATGACCCTCTGGAAATGACTTGATGTTTAATTTAATTGTTCAATCACCCCATAAAATGTATAAGGAACTCAAATCAATATAAAGAAAATAAATAATCTGATTCTATATATAAGTGAAAACCTGAATAAACATTCCTTATCTTAAAAATATGGGAAAAATCCTGAACAACCACGTCTCAATAGAATACATGCAAACCACTTCTCAATAGAAGACATGCAAATACCCAATAATTATATAAAAAATGCTGAAAATGACCAATGATTGGGGAGATGACCAAGTCCTACAGAGTTTTACCTATTCATAGCCTTCACTGATCATTGTGCTTATAGACCAAGAAAGCATTTCTTTCTGGATTTTTTGGTTTTTTGGACAGCCGAAAACAGTGATCTGAACAAGATCAGAGCATCCTGTCCCATTGAAGATGAGGAAAAGGTCTGGCTGGTCTGAATGATTCTTCCTTACCTCAGGAGACTGTGGTAACAGCACATTCCAAACCTTCATGCTATCAGTGTTTTCCCTCACATAGCTTCTCCATCTTCTCTATTTTCTCTTATAGATTCTTTTTAGCCTTATTTCCCAGACTCAACCCTACATTTCCATCATTTTTTAATATTTGCCAGGTTTTTCTTCTTAGTTATGTTTTCATGGAGAGGGCATATAAAGCACATTACCTTGCTTAGGAATGGTTCTCCCCATTATAGTCTCTTCACGTCTCAGTACAACAGTCATTTTTCATGGTCATCTATACTGCAAGACAAGGCTAAGAGTCCCTCTTACTCATTATTATGATACCTTCCTTATATGTAATATAATGTATCATTGATGGTGATAAATTAGATACATGGATAGATCTACAGGTGTTTCCTGACACATAATAATTTGACGTACTTTTAAAAAATGTTATTATGCTGTGAATCTATAACTGGTAGTGGAAATCTTTAAGCTCAGCTACTTAGTAAGCTGACATAAGAAGACTCTAAAGTTAAAAGCCTGTCTGTTTTACAGAGCAGTCAGGAAAAACCCAGGCAAGTTAACAAAACTTGCCTCAAAATAAATGTCAGAACATGAGAGAAAGAGTTGAGGATTTGACTTAGTGTTAGAATGTTCATGTATCATTTGCACAGCCTTGGATTGAATTCAACTAACACACACAAAAGTACAAATACACACACACACACACACACACACACACACACACACACAGAGAGAGAGAGAGAGAGAGAGACTAGGATACAGGTTCTTGTGCTTAAAGATTTGTCTTTGTTTGTTTTTATGTTTTATTATATTTATTTAAAAGTTTTTGAAGAAAGAGACAACATGAATGTTAAGAAAAGGGGCACTGCCAGGGAGAGAGAAGAGGAGGGTAGAGGATAGGTAGGTCAGGGTAACCAAGTGGAGTCCATATAACAAGAGTACATTGCATGCATGTGTGAAGACTTGCACTGGGATCCAAAGGAAAGGACGTTATTGAACACTCTTTACCTAAGTTTTTCTTCCTCCTTAAAGTGAGACACTCTGTGGAAGTTGGGATTCTCTTGTTTTGTCTGGAAAGCCTGTCCCAGATGTTCCTATTGGGAAAGGCCCAAGCTATTCAGAGTAGAAGAGGCTGAGCAAGCAATGCAGATAAGACTACATGCATGTCCAGTAGGCTGTGGGAAGGAACAACTCTGGACAATTACCCATATAGAAATGGCAGCTCCCAACCACCTGCAAAGTCTGCCAGGTAAAGTCTTATAGCTGTCATAGGTCCTGCCTGAAAGATTGTAGGTGGGACCTTGGCTGCCAAACTGTCTTCCAAAGTAGTTGCACCATTTGACTTTTACCAGCAATGTATGAAGGCTCTAATTCCCCACTTCTCAAGCCTGCTGTTGTCATCAGTCCTTTAGCGTAGTGACAGGAATCATCATGAGGCACTTTTAGCTGACTTTCCCCTGTGACTAGTGAAGTTGACTGTCTCCCTGTTAGTGTTTCCTATGTATAATTATTTTTGAGACATAAGAAGTTTTTTGTTTGTTTGTTTTCTCTGGGTAACAGACACATATCAGTTATGAACAGGGCATGATGTTTTTGTAGGAGTTCTGACCAGGGAAGGAGAAGGAGGAGGAGGAGGATGGGTGGGGAGGAAGGGGGAGGGGGAGAGGGAGGAGGGGGAAGAAGAAAAGGAAGAGGAGGAAAAGGGGGATGAGGAAGAGGAGGAAAAGGGAATGAGGGGGAGGAGAGAGACAAGGAGGAGCAGAAAAAGATGAAGAAGTAGGACAAGAAGGAGAAAGCTGGAGAAGGAGAAAGGAGAAAGAGAAGGAAGAAGGAGGAGGAGGAGAAAAAAGAATGCATGTCCTTGTTGTAGGTGGCTTATCCTCTTCATAAGAGGTAGGAGGCATGTGCTTGTTGCAGGAGGCCTCTCATTATTTCAAGATGTGTCCTTGTTGTAGGAGGCATGTCATTGTTGTAAGAGTCTTCATGCCTTACAAGTAACAACATCCTAGTAAAGTTCTTAAATGAATAACTGTACAAAAAAGTATTGGGTAGAAGATAAAATTTTTCTCAAATGGAAAAATTTTATTATACCACCATAATGCATCCATTTTTGAAGCAGCAATTTTAGTAGCTATTAAATAGATTCCATCTTCAGACCACTAAAGAGAATGAGCATAGATCTGCTCTGGAGAAAAAAATCTGGATTCTGATAGCCACAAAAAAAGGAACTGGCTACCAGGTAAACAAACAGTTCTTACTCCTGAGTGTTTTACACAATCTATGTGAGAATTTTAAGCAGTGTTGCAGACTGGTATCATGACAGCAGCTAACTTATAGACTGTAAATATTTCCAGAACACAATAACTACTGTGCCAGGATGCTTCATAGCATGTGTCACGTTAGATGGTAATTATATGATATTAGGGAGACAGATTGTGCAGCCTCAAAAGTGGAAAAAATATACTGATAAATCTGGCACCTACCCACACAGAGCACACCCTCTCAAGAACATAATTCTATTATTTCTGGGACTGTTTTTATTTTGCATTTATTATTATGATTTTAAGAACCTAAGAAACTCCCTTTAAATACTGAGTAGCAGTATAAGTCCTCTGAAGAAGGACCTGTTGCTTTGTCCTGTGGGATTATTTTTAAATACAGAATTTTTCCCATTCACTTCCTTTCCCTCTTGATAAAGGGCAAGGCTTAATTACCCGTCATATTCTGATTAGATAAGTCATTCAAGTTTGCTGAGCCTCAGGTTTTTCATCTGACACTTAAAACATAGTTGAACCATTCTAAAAACGTTTTATTTATTCTTGAGGTTTTTATATATTATTATTATTATTATTATTATTATTATTATTATTTAGTAATTGGTGGGGGTAAGTGAAATCTAGTGGTTACTGGTAGTTTTTGTGTGGATAGTCTTATTTAGTGGTATACCGTGTTCACCCTCAGTACATACTGGACATAAATAAAACATAGAGAAAAAACATAAAACAATGGGAGGTGAAACTGAGGCAAGAGAAACAAAATGAGATAAAAAGAAGGAAATAAAAGGGGATAAGACAGATATATAGAGAAAAATGAAGAGGAACAAAGAAGGAAAAGGAAGAATCTCAATTATTATCTGACTAATTGACTAAAATTAACTTGAGTTATACTACTGGTTTTTCTCCATCTGTCCCTAGAATAAAATAAGAGATCCATTTTGCATGAATTTTAGACATGGTAACCTTATGCTGCAGTTTTAGAAGTATCAATATTACCTATTTTATCAGAGGTAAAATTAATATATCCGGGTCTGGGGATAAAACTAGGAGATAGTGATATTCTCAAATGTTATAGCAGAGTGAAAACCCTACAAGAGATCTCATGTCCAAGAGGATGCCCTTCATTTTATAATTTTTAGAGGTTTTATTCAGTTAGCACATTAATTTCTAGACTTTCTTAGACTCTCTTTTTTCAATTGGAAGTAATGTTTTATTCAGAATAAAGACCATAAGTAACATGATGATATGCAGGATTGCATCTGAAAGCCAAAGAACAGTCAAGATACATTAGTTCCAACATTTATTCTTCATTCTGTCACCAGAATGACATTAGCTAGTTGACCAAACTGAGTCTTCCCACCAATGGCCAATAATGCTTATGTAGTTATAGTCCTGCATTCTAGCACTTAAGAGGTAATGGCAACAGAACTAATGCTTAATATGTATTTACGAAACAAAAGGAGGTTTGACAATATTGTTTAATTTAACATTGTTGAACTATAAGTATATATTGATTATTTTAACTATTTAAAAGTATTTTAAGTATTTTACTTTTAATTTATTTTTTATACTGTACTGTAATTTATTTCCCCTTCCATTCTCCCCTCCAAACCCTCTCATATAATGAACTCTCTTTTTTCTCTTTCAAATTTATAGCCTCTTTTTTTATTAACGGCTGCTATATGCATATATGTGTGTATGTATATATATATATATATATATATATATATATATATATATATATATATATACCCAACCTGCTCAGGCTGTTTAATGTTACTCATATAAATGTTATCAGAGCTGATCATTTGGTACTTGAAAACCAATTGGTTTACTCTTCTCTAAGGAAGACTATTTTTCTTGCTCTAAGAATTCCTTGGTTGTAGGAAACAAAACGCTGGCGGGTGCCCGGGGCCCCAAAGCCTCCCGCGTGGTGGCAAAGGAGGCCCGCGACTGGGGCGGGGTCTCACGCGTGGGATTCCGGCCCTTGTCCGATGAGGCAGCGGAGGCGGAGCGGGCCTAAGCGGAGGCCTGGGTCCAGCCCAGGACGCTGAAGTAGGCCCACGCAGACACGTGGAATTGAGTTTCCATGAAGCAATTTTATTGACAAGAATGGTGAATCTGGTGCGCTCCCCCCGAAAAGCCAGGAGGGGTTCCCTTATATTGAGAAGTATCAAGGGGAGGAGTTAGGGAGGGGAAAACTTAATTACCTACGTCCCCGTGCCCCAGCCTCATTAATATGCAAACCTCAAGGCAGAGGGCTCTTAGGCACGCCCCTTACCCATGTCTTACTGACTTCAGGGTACTGGTGAAATGGAGAGGGCAGGTCTGGGGGGCGTGACCACACCTGCAATCTCAGGGTTTCCAGGCCAATGGCAGCCCTTCCATGACCCAACACTTGGTCACTTATAGTTCTTTCTGTAAGGTTGAGTCCTCATGGGGTTTCCAGTTTTCTAGTTTGTTTATATCAATAGCAATTGTTCTAATGGTTCTTTCTAATGCAGTGACATTTTAATATAGTTCCTCATGTTGTTATGACCCTGAACTAAAATTACTTGACTGCTACTATATAACTGCAACTTTGCTATTGTTATGAATTTTAATCTATATATCTGACATGTAGGTTATCTGATATGTGACCTGCAAAGGGGTTTTGACCAGGAGATTGAGAACCACTGATCTAGAGTGTACTGGGATCGTACTTGCTTGATTTCTTTAAACAAATCCCCCTTCTTTGCCTAAATAATGAAACCATTTGCTTTCTTCAAATCAATCAACATTCATAGCATGATATAACACAGCAACTAGTCTAAAGGGGGCTCCTCATAACCTTGGAGAGACTTTTCCATTCTTTACTTTCTATATAGAAAGGTACACTAATTCATATACAGCCTCATTGTCTTTAGACATATTCTGCTATTCTCTTACTTTTGGTCTTACTAATGTTTCTTAAGTTTTCTGTGTCAATTTTCTGATATCAGCATGGGGATCAATCTAGAAATACCATTTGTAATGGTCATTCTTTCATACAGATATATACATCCTAATTTAATTAAAGATCTTATATTTTTTCCTCATATGAATACAATCCAATTACTTAAGGTGGTCAGATTTAAAGTTGAACTTTAGGTGGTCTAGGTTATATTTCAAATAATTCTTTGGAAAATTATTTTACCTAGTTAAAATTTAGAGGATTAGATCAATAATAAATGCAATATATCTTTAAAGATAGGAATAATATTCAAAAGCCATAAAAGATCATTCTCCAAAGAGAATTTAACATGTGTTGCTATGGAGGGAAAGGGCAGAAAGAGAGATGTAAGGCAGTTTGAGTTGTCTATTTCTGTCTGAGTCTCTTTCATCCTGTCATCCTTATTTTAAGTATGAGCAGAGAAGTTCCTTGGGAGACAAGAGGGCGTAGACAGCTCTTCTCTGGCTGGTGCTTTGGCTGGGTGAAGTAAGTCTGTATATATCTGGGAGGAATCCAGAATAGAGAGGCATTTAGTAGGAAGAAAAGAAGGGAATCAATTGCTCCTTCAGGGACCTCTGAACACCAGCTGTCGGATGGCAGCTTCTAGAATGTGAATCCCTGATAACCAGATACACTAGACACAAATGTCAGAATAGAACAATTTTCATCACCAAACATAATATATTTGGATCAACCATGGGATCCATGTCTTCTGCTAGCTTTGCTGATTCAAAGAAAGGATAATTACTAAATTAATGAGAATATTAAGATCTTTTGAAATCTGTAGCCTTTCCCTAGCTAATAATACACCTCCCTTCTGTCATTCTATAAATGAGAATGGAAACATCTGCTTTATGTTTCTATACCATCCAGGAACTGAGCAGGAAGACCTATTTCTACTTGCTCTATTAGCTTGGTTTTGTAAGGATAACTTGGTCACTTACTTTGTGTCCCAATTCAAAGTACCTAAGATTAAATCCAGTGTTAACCTAAATTCTATCATCCTTGACAATCATCCAAGAAGATTCACTAAAAGAAATGGATGTAGACTAGCACACAGTAGCCTAATATTCCTGAAGATAGGAGTTAGTAAGGAAATCAAACCAAACCAAACTAAAATAAAATGAAACAAAGAAAACCTAGAATATGGAAGACGCTGTCTTAGAGATGACTATATGGAGGTTTCTCTTCCGTATGCATAAGAAAATGGTTCAGCCTGTTTTCTTCCAGCCAATCAAATTTGCTTCCTATCATCTCATCAAACTTTATCTGAATTCTGTTTAGAATCCTCTAATGGGGTTTTTTCAAGAAAAATAATATACATTGCAATTGGATCCTAGTGTCCATTCTCTGTAGAACCCCATTAGACAGTCTTGTCTAACACTTGTGCTCCTGTTTATCATCAGGTCAGATTTTACATACCATTTGTAAGTCGTCTCCTCCTCCTCCTCCTCCTTCTCCTCCACCTGTCCTTCTGTATTATTAGAACTGTACCTACTTTACAATGTGTAGATAGAAACTGCTTGACTCATTTTGTACCTTAAGGACCACTGTGCCTCAAGCTTCAAACTGAGCTCATTGCTACGATCTACTAAATTGGATATTCCTAATTCTAGAGTCAGCAGCAAAGGGACCTAGGGATAGGTAATTTATTGAATTTTTATATTCTTCATTTGGAGTCTAGGCATCTTGGTTGTAATTATGGCAACACTGACTCTACAGTCTGATCAGTTATGTTTTCTCAGGAGCCCCATTGATGCCCTTAGAAAGGCGAGAACACATTCTGTTATACACCACCCAGTGTATTGCATGTGGAAGTTCATCTTAGAACAAAGATGGTTCCTTAGAGGCAACAAGAAGAAAGAAGCTGACTCAAACTTCAAGTTAACCCAGCAGCTGCTGGGCATCTTAATAGCGGAGATGCCAGAGCAGAGATTGAAAAATAAAATTAGAATAACACTCAGGTAGAGGTGTTTCAGCATGATATTTTAGAAAAAAAAGATACTGTGATATTTCTATTGTCCCAAATACACTCTTCCTTTTGGTGACACTAACACATTGTTTCTTTGGAGTGTGCCCATTGTCCTCTCCCAGTGTTCACCATCACGAGAATACCAACAGCACCCTTCAAAGTTTTACCAAAATTGGAAATTTTAAATTATTTTACAAAAAGCAATGTATTTCCCTCCAACCCCAGCCAAGATACCATCATTATCTTATCCTGCTTGATTCAGCACTGTTTAGAAGTGGGTACATATACTCTCTGTAGCCAGTTGCAGGTAGAACTCTGAGTTTGAGGCCACCCTGGTCATAGAACAAGTTCCAGGTCATCTAGAGAAACTCCTTTAACTCCTTATATTTCCTATTTTCTTTTAAGAATTTCTGTTTCTTAACCAAGATATTCTAGGTTTTTAAAGAATTTTTCTACATTCGTAATTGCTCGATGACACACTTGCTGTTGTTGATGGTGTTGTTGTTAATATTTTACAATCTTGCCAGATATTTTTAACATTCCTGGCACTTTGGTGTTCTGTTCTACATGAGGTTATCTTTTATTCACTTCAAGTTATTTCCAGTTATGAGTAATAAGAGACTACATTTAAAACTGGACATTTTGTATCATATTTTGAGATTCTGAACCTTATTTAAATCTCTTTTAGCTGACTATCTTTGAAATCTTTAAACATAGAAATTAGAGCTATTTTGTCCTCTGTAAGTGGAGGTTAAAGTCCTAATTATCTGTGAAATCTCTTTGACACTTAAAGTGGGCACTATTGCTGCTTGTAGATGAGTGTCCTTGCTTCTCACATGATTTTTCTTCAGTAATCTTGAGATGGGAGAGATACTTATAATTTCCTTGTCTGGACATACTGGGTTGGTGGTTGGATAACTCATATCTTTGTATTCCTTAGTAAACAAATACTCAGGATTAGGTCTTAGCACAGGATGGTTCTACACAATTCCACAGAGCAAGAATGCTGAAATTATTTTGGACTTCCCATGTTGGACATAAAAAGAAAAAGATTTCCTGAAAGTTCTAGCTGTCTACTCAATAAATAGGATTTTTTTAATGGTGACAACTGATTCGATCAGAAGATACAGCTTTTTGTTCGTTCCTCTTACAGTGACCATGGAGTAAAAGACTCATGCTGTTAGACAAGGCCAGAGTTTAAATATGGAGACATGCTCCATCAATTATTTGCTGAAAGGGATCCATTTCCATTACTATGACATATTCTTTAGGCCATGAATTTTGTCCCCATTGTTTTTCCACTCCAAACACTGAAAACCTAGTGACCTGTGCTGGGACAGACGTTCTCATCCATGGCCACAGCTGTGACTGTGGGACATGGACTCATGAATGCTTTTGTATGGGTTTTATTTAGCCAGATCTAACTGAACATTCTTTTAATTTCTGGCTAGAAAATATAAAATTTTCTTCTAGAAAAATCAATTCGTCTATGCCATAAAATAAGAAATGACTGTTTATTAAAATTATCTCTCTACTTCATTTCCTTTCCCTATCACATTATAATGACAAAATCAATTTTTTTCATTTTTACAGCCCAAGGATTACAGAATAAATACTCAGAAAATTATTATGGAATGATAGAAGTAACAAAGAAAAGGAGACATCATTTGCTAAATCAAAGCTTTTGGGGAAAGATGTAAGATCAAGAGGAAAGATACAAAGTGTTTTCTTCTTTGAAATTGATGTCTGAATGTAGAAGAATGCAATAGATCCACATGATTCATCCTGCACAGAACTCAAGTCCAAGTGGATGAAAGACCTCAACACAAAACAAGGTACACTGAACCTCTTAAAAGAGAAGGTGAAACATAACCTCAAAAGCATTGACACAAGAGACAACTTCTTGAACAGAACATCAATGGGACCTCATGAAACTGAAAAACTTCTGTAAGGCAAAGGACACCATCAATAGAACACAATGTCATCCCACCGAACAGGGAAAAGATCACCACCAACTCTACATCTGACAGAGGGATGATATCTAAAATATACAAAGAACTTAAGAAGATATTCATCAGCAAAACAAATAATCCAATTTAAAAATGGGTTATAAGTCTAAACAGAACTTCCAAAAGAGGAATCTCAAATGGCTTAGAGACACTTAAAAAAGTGTTCAAGATGTTTAGTGATCAGGGATACACAAATCAAAAGGACAAATTGTAGATGGAAAGTTTTGAGACTGGGCTAGTGTTCTATTCCTGCCACTAGAACCTTGCTTGGTTATAGGATAAGATCTCCCATAGTTGGCTTTTCATCTTTGTTTAACAGAAGCAGGCAGATCTCTGAATTCTTTTATAATATCAAAAGAAAATGTGTGCTTACTGTCTCCTAAGAATTAAGGAGCTGGGGTCTCAGAGTGCTGATTCATAGGATAATCAAAAGAGAACCTGGAGTAAATCAATGAACTTATATGTAAAAATAAAAGACTTGGCTTATGATCTATAAGAGATGAGCTATCCAGAAAATCAAGAGAGAACTGCTTGGAAAACTGTCACAAACAGAATATAGAGAGAGAGTAGTCTAGAGATCATCAAAGAAAGCAGATCAGAGAGAAAGAAAGCAGAAAAGAGAGAATTGAGACTGGAAAGCTGTCTTGGGCAGAGCATAAGTCACCAGGTTCTACCCATGTTTGACTTTGAGTCATTTTTTCATCACTCCAAGACAGCCCTTCTCTTAGAACCCCTGTCCAAGCCAAGGCTGCTCCTTAGCAGCTAAGATCAATTATAAAAATGACCACTTATGCTGAAGAGTTGAAGAAGCAAGAGGAACACTCCTCCATTGCTGGTGGAAGTGCAAACTTGTACAGCCAATATGAAAATCAGTATTGTAGTTCCTCAGGAATTTGAGAATCTATCTCAAGAACCATCTATCATACTTTTGGGCGTATAACTTAGTGATGCTCCACCATACTCCAAGGACATTTGCTCAACTATGTTCATAGTAGCTTTATTCATAATAGTCAGAAACTGGAAAAAATTTAGATGTCTCTCAACTGAAATTAGTGGATAAGAAAATATGGTATATCTAAAAATGAAGTATTACTGAGCCATTAAACAAATGTCATCATGAAATGTACAGACAAATTACTAGAACTAGGAAGAAAATCATTCTGAGTGACGTAACCCAGACCCAGAAAGACAAAGGTGGTATGTAGTCACTTATTATTGAATATTTAGCTGTTAAGATAATCATGCTACCATTTAGACCCGGAGAGGCTAAGTAATGAGAGTTCAAGAGGAGATGTATAGATCTTCCTGGCAAGGAGAAATGGAATAGATTTTTGCAAATGGACTGGGGGCAGATGGAATGTATACAGGAGAGATTAGGTGGAGGTGAAGGACAGAGGGAGAAGGTACTGGAAAGACAATTAGAATTTGGAGGCATTTGAAAGTTAACGTGGAAACTTAGTACATTGGACAATCCCTGGAATCTACAAGAGTGAGCTTAGGGAAGACTCCTAGTAATGGGAGATATGGAGACTGAACTGGCCATCTTTTGTAAGCAAGCAGGGCTTCCAGTGGTGGGACTAGGACACTAAGCCAGCCACAAAACTTTCTACCTACAACTTGTCCTGACTGCAAGAAATGATGGGTTAATGGTGGCACAGAACTTGTAGGAGTGGCAAACCAATGACTAGTCTAAATTGAGGCCAACACCACAAGAAGGAGCCTATACTTGACTGTAGGAGAAGTTAAGGTGGGAGGAATTAGGAGAGAAAGAGGAAAAAGGAAGAGGATGAGCAAGAGAGAGCAGAGACGTAGAAGGATGGAAAACCATGCAGGTATGGAGAGCAGTGCAGGTAACTACTTTTATTTAGGTTAGCTAATTGGGAAACAACTTTCTGTATGGGCATATTGTTACTGAGCTTTACCAAACATATAAAACCTTTGATTAATCTTTAAGCATTAGAGTCTCATTTTTTCTACGAGGCTCCCGTGGATGGTGAGATGGTCTGGGCAATGTCCAGTCTTGGGGAGACAGCGTGGAAGATTGGCAGAGCCATCTCCCACGCAGACATCTCATGGGTGGCAGGGCTGGTGTTTCTGGTGGGGCATTTCTAGGTGCGTTGAGTACATGGCCTCTGGCCACAGAACATGGCGGCTGAGCTAGGCCAAGCCACCGCCAAGCTGCCACAGCTTAGATAGTCGACTTGGCCAGAGACCAGTTTTAAATATTTACATCAACACTTGACAGTGCCTGAATAGCCAGGAACTAGAGGCTAGATATTCCATAGATCTAGGATAGGACCAAATATGACTGGAAAAAAATAAAAAGGCAGTGAAATGATTTCTAATGATATTCTACTATACTCATACATTGATGACAATCATAGATTGGCTTAGTCCAATTGTCATCAGAGAAGTTTCACCTAGTAACTGTTAGAAGCAGGTGCAGAGACCCAAACCTTAACCTTAAGTAGAACTCAGGAACACTAAAGAAGTGGGTGGGGAGGATTTGAGAAGACAGAGGGTCAAAGACACCAAGAGAACATAGACCATAGAATCAACTAAGCAGGGGCTCAGAGGTCTGAGCAAGGTCCTCTACATATACGTTATGGTTTTAGCTTGGTTTTGTTGTTGTTGTTGGACTCTTAATAAGGAATGGGGGTGTCTCTGACTATTTTACCTAATCTGGGACCCTTTTCTTCCTGAGTTATCTCATCTAATCTTGATATGAGAGCTTATGATTAGACTTGTTACTACATGTTATGGTGTGTGTGGTTGATTTTCCAGGGAGGCCTGCTCTTTTCTGAAAGGAAATGGAAGAAGAGTGGATCTAGGGGAAAAGGGAGGTGTTGGCGTGTGACTGGGAGGTGTGAGAAGAAGGAAAACTGCAGTCAGATGTAGTGTATGAGAGAAGAATACATTTCAAAAATTTAAACAAAAGGAAATTACTGAGGTTTATTAAAGCCAACTAAAGAAACTGATGAATTATGGGTTGTATAATGTCTCATTATTAGTTTTGCCTAGATTTGTTTGTTGTTTGTCTGTGTTTCATTGTAAGCATAAGCTCAAGGTCAGTTGCTGGGAAACACACATCCTCCTTTACCCATCACCAGGTAAATGTCTTGTCCTCAGGCTTAGCTTTCAGCAGAATAGCTCTGACTGTGACCTGGAACTTCTTCTCTCAGAAAATAGTGACCAAACTAACTTAGTAGGTTATAGGCAACAATGACACTTAACTTTGTGAGTGATCTCTTCATTATAATATTTTTTTCCACCAGGAATTCTCTCTGATAGAGTATCAGAGTGAGATTCCATTAAAAGGCACTTCTTAAATTTTAAGGAGAGTCAGCCAGAAATCTTGCTAAATTGTATAAATTTCTACTGGATGTTGCTAGCATACTTTCAAAACTATGAACATGTAAGGAAAAATGTAGCCATTTCTGACCACTTGAAACCTGAGATAATAATGTCCGGCCTGATGAGTTTAAGGTTTTGAGGAGTTTCAAAATATTTAATTTAACACTGAGAATGTTACATTTGACGCCCACTGCACAGACATAAAGTTCACGCTTTGCTCCCCTGCCCATGTGATGACCCTAGGTCAGCCATGTTCTATTTCAGTAGTCCTCAAGTGGGAATTTAAGTGTTACATATTGAAGATTGATTAAAGTCCCCTAAACCAAAATAACCTTCCTTACTGACACCAGAAGTTTCTCAACTGCACTTTCATTTAAAACAGAATGTCAGACTAGAACTAATACTGCATATGTGAAGGAAGTTGTAGATTTAAAACAGGTTTAAAATCCATCCTCAAATTTAAAATTGCCTCATGACTCAAAGGACATAGACCAACCCAAAAGTTCTGATTGACAGGAATGTCTGTGCGTCTGTATGCTGAGTATATCTTTCAGATGATTCAGACACAGCTATTGTCAATTAAATAAAGTAAGACTTTTATATCTGCTGAATTGTAACTCCATTCTTCTGCAAATGAAAATATTATTTTGAGATGCTGCATCCTTTTCCTATTCCTTAAATATAGGGAATTGAGAAGTAGTGAAGCTCATGGAAAAATAGAATATTGGAGTGAATCATTATCACCTAAGATATAAGAGATCCGGGGTAAGGAGGAAGGAATCAAAGGAACAACAACAAAAAGCAAGTTGATTGGCAGTAGCCATGATCTAGGAGAGGTTTTAACTACCAAATAAAACCAAATCAAAGGATGATGGAAACATTTAAGAATGCAGCATCTTTATGACTTCAAAATTATTTGTGATCTATCTATCTATCTATCTATCTATCTATCTATCTATCTATCTATCATCTATCTATCTATCTATCTATCTATCTATCTATCATCTATCAATCTAGTATTTATCTGTTTTTGAGGTTTTGTGCCACATTATGTAGCGCAGGTTGCCCTCAAACTCTTGTGTTTGCCTTCCAAAATGCTAGGATTTCATGTGAGTCCTCATGTTAGTTCCATCACTGTCTTAACCTATTAGTCAGAAAAGCTGAAAAAGGTCTTAGCTTGGGGAGCTGTACTAGAGGTAAAATGTAAGTTAATCAAATCATATACTCCTTTTCAAGATGTTAGATATTGAGTACATTAAATAAGTGAAGAAAATAGTATTGATGAAATCGTAGGATGTTTTGTTTTGGGTTGTGTTTATGTAGTTTTTTGTTGTTGTTGTTGTTGTTGGCTTTGTTTTTTTTTTTTTTCTTGTCACCACAAGAAAACAGCAAAACCAGCATTCTTGCCAGACTATCCAAACTCAGAGTGTTGTGCATACTTGGCAAGATCTCAACTGCTAAGCTATATTCCCAACCATCTTTTTACTTTTTATTCTGGGAATAAAAGGTCTTAATATGTTGACCAGGCTGGCATTGAACTCACTCTGTAGCGCAGGCTAGCCTTGCATTTGTGATCCGGTCTCACCTGATCAAGCATCATGAATTATAAGGAACAGGCTTTTCTTCCTCAAAGATAATCTTGTGGGTCTATAGAGCTGGTTTAATTTCTAGTTTGTTTGCTAGCCTCATTCATTGACTGCTTCATAGCTCTGTAAGCCTTAAATGTATGATAAGTGCTTCCTATAATATATAAGAAGTTCATCAGTTTCCATTACTTTCAACTAAATGTGCTGTAACACATAACAAATGCAAAAACATAGTATTAAACCAAGACTACCACTTTGGAGATGGAAATAAATTCAACATTGTACATAGAGTTTAGGAATAGGTTTCAACTAATTATGTACCTTACTACTTGGTTACACAGACTTTGAGAGAGCCTAAGAAAGATAAGCCATTCAATTCAAACATAAAATATTGAGTGTTCCTTTCTGAGTAAGAAGAACGGATAAAAAGGCAACCTTTGCTGACAAAGGCTGGGCTTGATATTCCCTATATTAAGGCATGAACATTTTAAAGGACAATGATGCTAAGGAAAGGATTTTCTGTCGGATTATGTACAGTCTAGGGATTTTAGTCTAGAGACTTGGAAATGAATACAAATATAAGTATTTTGTTTTTGTTGGTTCAGTTCCTACTAAAGCAATTCACTCAACAAGAAACCTTTTGCTCATGTACTTGTGCTTCATGCAAATATTGTAAACTTAATACATTGTTACTACAGATCACAGAAAGTCCATGATCTAGATCATTGTCTTTGGTAGTTACTGTTCTTAGCTGCTCTTTCATTATTTGTAGCTGCATGGCTAGTCCTTTTCCTGCAAAGCCACACTGTTCTCTGTTTCAAGCTGCCTCTATTTCCATCAAAATATAGTTCACAGCAATATGTGATCACCCCTAGGCCTGAGAAATATTCTTCTGTGTGTTGTGCCTCAGGACCTTTGAGAGTTTGGAATTTTGTGAAGGTTGTCTTGTTTTATTTTAGCAAGAAAAAATTGAAATACATAATGTAATAGGAAATAGATTTATATTTCATAAATCAACACTTCTAATTTATTTTTATTTGCTTTGATTATTAGAACTTCTCTTTGTTTTCTCTGTGTACACTAACTTCTCTAGGGATCTTCTATGTTTGCATAGTTATAAACGAGGTATCCATTACTCTAAAAAAAAAAAAAAAGGATTAGAAAGACATATGAGGCTCCATGCTCTGGTGCACAACTCTTCCAGCTGCCTTAACAAAGCCCAGTCCTATTCCAGGGACCCCAGATAAGACATCACCTACAGCCTTGTAACACTCCATAAAACCTGCCCAACAACCTCTAACAACACCCCTCCTCTGGGTTCCATATTCTGGCCCACAACTCTAGCAGAAAACTTTTGCTTTACTAGACACAACACAGTACTAATAACCCCAGAGACAAAACAGGTACTCGAAAACCCAGAGTTCATATAGATATTTGGAATCTCAGAGTCAACATTGACACTCAAAACTCCAGAGGTCACCTATGGCTGCAATATCCCCAGCAAAGACACCCTACTAGACCCGAGGACTCAGGTGAAGTCTGAACACTACAACCTCGGTCATTCAGGCCAGAAGACCAGAGGAGAAACAGAAACCAGGGGCAAAAACATCCAAAAATCACCAATAAACTCAAGACTCAGCAGCTAAACCTATAAAAACCCTAAACCCAGAAGACTAGAGCCCAGCATAATAATGGAGTCAACAACAGCCAGGGTAATATGGCACCACCCAAGCCCAGCTCTCCACTACACCAAGCTCCAAATATTGCAACAGAGCTGAGGCACAAGGAAACTGGGAGGCAGGATCAGCTATGGGGAGAGACAGGAGAGAAACAAAGAGGACCATGAGAAAGAATGGAAATCTGCAGCTACAGGGGTGGGGGTATCTCTAGGTAGTCCCAGAGACCTGGAATGGAGGAGGCTTTCAGGAGTCAATGCAGGTGACCTTACCTCAGATGCCTAACAATAGGGACATGGAACCTGAAGAGGCTACCTCCTATAGACAGGCAGGACCCCCACAGAAAGGATAAGGGCACTATTCCACCCACAAAACTTCGACCTAAAATTTGTCCTGTTCAAAAGATATGCAGGGACAATGATGAAAAAGATACTGAAAAAATAGGTCAACTTGAGACCCATCCCATGGGCAAACACCAATCCCTGACACTGTTAATAATATTCCGTTATGCTTACAGACAAGAACCTGGCATAACTGTTCTCTGAGAAACTCTACCCAGCAGCTGACTGAAACAGATGCAGATACTCACAGCCAGAGATTGGAAACCCTTATGGAAGAGTTGAGGGAAGGATTGAAGGTTCTTCAGAGGACCGGAACTCCACAGGCAGACCAACAATCAACTATTCTGGACCCCTGAGAGCTCTCAGAGACTAAGCCACCAATCAAGGAGCATACATGGGCTGAAATGAGGCCCCAATACATATGCAGCAGATGTGAAGCTCAGTCTCCATGTGGGTTCCCCCCCCAAAACTGGAGTGGAGGCTCTCTCCTAAATCTATATTCTGATGTTGGTATCTGTTCACCAACAGGGCTACCTGGTCTGGCCTCAGTGGGAGGGAATGTGCCTAATCCTGCAGGGACTTGATGTGCTAGGGTGGGGGGATACCCAGGAGGGGCACACAGTCTCAGAAGGGGAGATGGGAATGGGGGATGAGACTCTATGAAGGGGAAACTGGGAGGAGGACAGCATTTGGGATAGAAAGAAAAAGAAAAAAAGAAGGAAGGAGAGAGAGAGAGAGAGAGAGAGAGAGAGAGAGAGAGAGAGAGAGAGAAGAGTACAGATTTAAATGGAGAATCTCAACAGAGGAATTGTTGACAGGTGTCCAAGAAGCATTTAAAGATATGTCCAGCTCTCCAACTGAGCAAGATGCCTAAAGGAAAAAAGTCCAAGGGGAAGAAGGTGGCCCCGGCACCCCCCATCATCAAGAAACAGAAGGCTAAAAAGGTGGTCAGGTGGTCAATCCTTTGTTCAAGCAAAGGCCCAAGAACTTCAGCATTGGGCAGGACATCCAGCCCAAAAGAGATCTAACACACTTTGTCAAATGGCCCTGCTACATCAGGTCTCAGCAGCAAAGAACCATTCTCTATAAGCAACTCAGAGTACCTCCTGCCATTAACCAGTTCAAACAGGCCCTGGACAGGCAAACAGCTACTCAGCTGCTTAAGCTTTCCCACAAGTACAGGCCAGAGAAGAAGCAAGAGAAGAAGCAAAGGCTACTGGCCTGTGCTGAGAAGAAAGCTGCTGGCAAAGGGGACGTTCCAACTAAGAGACCACCTGTCCTCTGAGCAGGAGTCAATACAGTCACCACCTTAGTGGAGAACAAGGTACCCATGATGTAGACCCCATTGAGCTAGTGGTTTTCTTGCTGCCCTATGTCGAAAGATGCGGGTTCCCTACTGCATCGTTAAGGGAAAGGCCAGGCTGGGGCACCTGGTCCATAGGAAAGTATACACTACTCTTTCCTTCACAGAGGTTAACTCAGAAGACAAGGGTGCTCTGGCTAAACTGGTGGAAGCTATTAGGACCAATTACAATGACAGATATGACAAGATCCACAGCCACTGGGGAGGCAATGTCCTGGGTCCTAAGTCTGTGCCTTGCATTGCCAAGCTGGAAAAGGCAAAGGCTAAAGAACTCACCACTAAACTGGGTTAAATGTACACTTAAGTTTTCTGTATCTAAATATAATTACAAAATTAAAAAAGAAATGTCCAACATCCTTTGCCATCAATGAAATGCAAATCAAAACAGCTATGAGATTCCATCTTATACCTGTCAAGATAGCTACTATCAAAAACAGAAATGACAGCTCATGATGGCAAGGATGTGGAACAAGAACACTCCTCTATTGTTGGTAAGACTGCAAACTTGTACAGATACTTTGGAAATAAATATGGCATTTTCTCAGAAAACTGGGAATCAGTCTTCCTCAAGACCTCACTATGCCACTTTTGGGCATATACCCAAAGGATGCTCCATCATACTACAAGGACACTTACTCAACTATGCTCATAGCAGCTTTATCTGTAATAGCCAGAAACTGGAAACAACTTAGATGTTCCTCACTGAAGAATGGATAAAAAAAAAAGTGCTACATTTACACAGTGGAAATTAAAAACAAGCTATTTAAAATAAGAGCATCATGAAATTTGCTAGCAAACGAATGGAACTAGAAAAGACCATCCTGAGAGAAATAACCTATAACCAGAAAGACAAACCTGATATGTACTCAATTAAAAGTCGATATTACCCATAAAGTAATGGACAACCATGCTACAACCCACAGACTCAAAGAAGCTAAGTAACAATGAGGGCTCAAGGTGAGATGCATAAATCTCACTGTGAAGGGAAAATAGACTGCATATTGTGGATGAATGAGGGAGGCTGAATGAGGGGGAGTGAATGGGAACAAAAGAAGTCAAGTTGAAAGAAGATGGCAGGAAAGAGTATTGGGACTTACACCTGGAGTTAGAGACATCTCTGGGTCTAGTTAGAAACATAGTGTAATAGAAACTTGCAACAGTCTATGAGGTGACCATAGACTCCTGACAATGGTGCATATAAAATCTGAGTAGCCACCTCCTCTATCTATGCAAGACTTCCAGTGGAGGGATTGAGATACCAACCCAACCACAAAACTTCTGACCTCAATTTCTCCTGCCTACAAGATGTAGTGTAGCAAAGGTGGTACAGAACTTGCAGAAGTGGCCAATCATTGACTGGTCCAGCTTGAGACCCATGCAATAATAGAGGACCACCCCAACACTGAGTTCAGGGACAAGACTTGGAGACCTAGAATAAAACCAAACACAACTGTCAAAATAAAATAAGTCAACGAAATGATTCAAAATTACATTCTTCTACACCCATAGATTAGTGCCTAGTCCAATTGCTATAAGAGGGCTTTATCCTGCAACAGATTCGAATAGATTCAAACATTTGGTGGAGCTTTTGGAATCCTGGGGAAGAGGAAGAATTGCAAGACCCAGCAGGGACAAAGACACCACAAGAAAACCCACACAGTCAGCTAATTAACTGCCAACCAGGGAACCTGTATGGGACTGACCCAGGCCCTCTGCACATGTTAGAGTTGTGTATCTTGCTCTTTTTATGGGAATCCTAACAGCAGGAACAAGCGCTCTCTCTGACTCTGTTGCCTGCTTTTAGGACTCTTTCATCCTTCTGGTTGCCTCATCTAACTTTAATATGAGAGAAGGTGCCTAGTGTTACTGAAACTTGATATGCTATGACTGGTTGATATCCTTTGAAGTCCATCTGCCTTTTTCTGAAAAGAAATGGAGGAGGAGTGGAGGGAGTAGAGAGGGGAGGCAGGGGGGAGGGAGGCAGAGAGAGGGAGGAGGAAGGAGTGAAAGAAAGGGAAAGGAAAGGAAAGGAAAGGAAAGGAAAGGAAAGGAAAGGAAAGGAAAGGAAAGGAAAGGAAAGGAAAGGAAAGGAAAGGAAAGGAAAGGAAAGGAAGGAAAGGAAAGGAAAGGAAAGGAAAGGAAAGGAAAAGCACATGGGTGCCATTGAGATGATTGAATTTGATTTCCAAAACTGACAGTGTAGAACGAAAGTACCAATTCATGTAAGATACCCTTTGACTTCTATGTGTACATACAAGCACACACACATACACACACACACACACACACACACACACACACACACACACACTTTTGTTTAAAGGAAGATACATTAAAAAAGCTTTGATAATATTTTCTGTCTACAGATTTGAATGACTGAGTTCAGCAAAATATGATATCTATTATGGTCCTATTAAACATGTGGTTTAACATTTTCATGCTGAATCAAAATGAACTAATCACATGTCAGTGACTGTAGTAAAAGAGAAATCTAGTGGCTGGAGACCACCTGCTGCTTTCCAGAGGAACAAATTTGGTTTCCAGCTCACAAATACTAGCTACAAGGGCTCTGATACTCTTCTGGCATTCAAGGCCACTGCACAAATATGACTTTAACTTAAACACACATAATAATATAAAAAATTTTTAAATATATAAACTTTTTAAAACATACAAAAAGTAGTATATCTGGTGATTTTTATTTTAGCTATAAAGGTATAGAAAACAGAAATAATATATATTACTTTGAAATTCATCAGTTTTAAGGAAATACATTAGAAATATAGACAGAGGCTGACTCAGCAAGACTTTGAATGCCCTATAAACAAACAAGTGGTAAAAGTTAATTGAGTTTCTAAACAGGTCAGTACAATTTTTAGTCGGAAAATTCAAACATTCACTATGTTCTTATCTTCACAAGGATGTTCAGTGGAATCAAGGCATTAAAAAAATGGTGTGTAGGGGCTGAAATTAGAGTAGTAACTAAGAAATAGTGAAGACCATGATTAAGGAAAAGCCAGCCCAGATATGACAGAAAAAAAGAGTCGGTTGAGGAAGATTCCTCCTGAAACCTGTGGCAATGGATTATTAACATAATAGTGAGAACGGTAAATCAGAGCCAGAAGCTTAGATGTTGATCAGATAAAACTTCTTGTAGTTCAGATGAAGCAAAGATGGCAAAAGAAGTTCTCAGTGTCTAAGGCTGTAAAGACACTAAATAGTGTCTTAGACAATGAGCAGCCCAGGATCCTGCTAACAGGTCAAGAGCTGGCTTTTATATTCTGCCTGACCTGATGAGCTAACACAAAGCAAAAATACTTCGTGGACTTTGATTGAAAATCCTTGATGTGCTGCCAGGCAGGCCCTTTGTATTTATTGTTTCTAACACTCACAAGTACCTAGCAGGGAAAAGCTGGATTCGGTCTATTTCACAGATGGTGAACTGGAGGCACAGGAATATGAACATGTTCAAGGTCACACAGGAATCAGATCACAGGGCCTGAATTTAAACTTAGATATGTCTGAATTTGTTAATAATCAAACTTGAGTAGCAGAGGTTGTCATACCAATCACGTAGATGCTATATCTTAAAGGGCCTCATCTCATCTTAGAGCAGTGTTACCCTTACAGTTGAAAGTTAAAGCAGAGAACATTTCAATGTTTCTCAGAGCTTTAGTCACTATTTAGCTATTTGATGGTATAGTACGTTATCTCTTCTATGATTTGGATGCTGTGTGGGAGGTGTAGTTCCTGGGAATATATCACTGGGAGATGATGGGGACCTTTGTTCAGTGTGACTTAGTTAGAGGTCACTGGAGACTCCCCCTTCAGAAAGGATTTAGGTAGTGATCTCAAGTCAGAGGTTTATGAGGAACAAGCCTGGAGCCATAGTGATATCTGAGGGTTATGCAGCACTGGCCCCACCCTGGCCTAGGCATCATGAGAGAGCTGGACCCAAAGGCATGTGACCAGGAGAGCTGTCCTACTCTCTTGCCAGCTGCAGTATTCATGAGAGCAAGCCCTGCACCTCATCAGGACAGCATAGTAGAGTTAATCCTGGTAATAGGGATGGGGGAGAGCTGGCCTCTCAACTTGTCTGCTGTGCATTGTCATGGGTAAGGGAAAGATGACATTGACTGCATTTCTCCCATCACCTACAGCTGGTAGAGTTGGTCTTTGTCATGAGAGTGGTAGAGTGTGGGACTGCGTAAGGGTATTCTGGTTCTTGGCTGGGCATGGGCCTAGAACCCGAGACTCCAAGGGAGAAACGGCAGGAGTTCGGCCACGCCCCCAGAACTCAGGGTCCTGAAAAGCAGTCTAATCTCCATGGACCTATATTGTTCAGTCATGAAGGCCATTACAGCCCCTCCCAAAGTGCACAGGTAGGGTGTAACTACAGGCCTCAGGCCCTAGAGATTTACATACTAATGAAGGTCAGAGGGTGGAGCCAATTAAACATTGCCCCCAGAACCTCCCCCTTTCTCCCTCCCTACTTAATTCAGGTCTGCCCTGAGTTTGGGGGGGGTACATCCAGATCCATCCACCATCAGCCATGACAATAAACCCTTTTGGAACCAAGGACTTCCTCGTATCATTGGGGCCTGCTGGGCCTGCCGCCACTGAAGCCTCCAGCCACTGGAACCTGGGACCTTTCTCCAGTATGTGAGACAGACTGCCTGGAGGCATCCAGGCAGCCTCCACCTTGCAGGCCCCGGGTTGGGTCGCTGCCGAGTCGGCCTGGGGCCTGCTGCTGCGGGCCCACCGGATCTTCCCACAGTAGAGTTAACTCCAGGCCTTGTCTGTTCGCAAACCTTGGGAGACTGGGCCTTGTACCTCTCCTGAGGATCACAGTAAAGCTGGTTCTGATGTTGTGGGCATGGATGAGCCAGCCCAAGGGCATGAGAGTAGGAGAGCTGTCTTTGGTCCTTGTCAGCTGCAACATTAGATGAGCTCTTCCTAGTAGTGTGGGTATAGAACATCTCGTGGTCTGGCCAGCTCAACTACCACCCAGGCCCAAATTGAGAGCTTTGAATTGGCCCATACCAGTATCTACTCAGTGTATGAACTGCTGGAGCACCTGAAGGTGCTAGTCCTGCATATCCAAAGCTTCAGGATCTCCCTGACATAGGGCAACAACAGGATATCCTAAAGGATTCCCTAGGATTCCCGGTGAGGATTATTATTGAGAGTGTAGCAGAAATCATAGACCTGGAACTAGACCAATGACTCATTGCAATGAACATTTCAAGCAAAGCAGTATAAACAAAGATTATACTGTGGAGCATACTGTGACACACTATATCTTCTACAAGATTTTTTTTCTTTGTGAGAGGGTTCCAAGGGTGGAAGGTGGGTTCAAAGGGATGAGGATGGGGAGATAAGTGGGATTAGGATGTATGATGTGAAATTCACATAGAAGCAATAAAAATTAATTAAAAAACCAACAAATATCTTTATATGTATATATATGTATGTATGCTGTGTAGTCATATACACATACAGATATATATGTATATATGTGTACATATTTGTATATAGAAGCCTGCATATGTATGCTTATGCATGTATAAGAACATATGTGCATATATGTATGTATATGAATGTATATGTGCATATATGATATATATTTATGTATATGATGTATGCATATGTATGTGTATATATGTATGTGTATGTTTATGTGTATGTATATGTATGACTTTTTGAATCTGCACTTGTTTCTGTTGACCACTCTACATTGTACATCATGCATTTCTCTGATGAACAATAAACTGAACAATTTTTTCATATATTTTATGCTCATTTGTATTTCTTCTCATGAGACATATCTCTTCAGTTTAATAGCACATTTACTGTTTGAGTTATTTGATTTCTTATTTAGTTTTGGCTGTTCTTCATATTTATAGATATTATAGATTTTAATCATCTGTCAGTTGGACAGTTAGCAAATACTTTCTCCTAATATGTGGGCCTATTACCTTTGCTTTACGGAAGTTTTTTTTATGACTGCAGTTTTTAATTTTATGAAATTCTATCAGTTGTCAGTTTCCCGAAAATGTTTCCTGAGTAAGAAGAATCATTTTCAGAGGTTTTCTTTTCCTATACCTGCGTCTTGAAGTGGTCTGTTTTTTCTTGTAACAGTTTTAGAATTTCAGGTCTTACATTGAAGTCTTTGATCCATTTTGGATTTTATTTTAATGTAAGAGAAAGATAGGGATTTTTTTCATACTTTTATGTCCAAATTTTTCACCACCATTATGATTGGTTGAAGAATATATTATTTATGTTATTTTTTCCCAGTGTATATTTTTAGACTCTTTATCAAGAATTGGGTGAGTATAGCTGCTTGGGTTTGTACATTTATGCTTGATCCTTGGGATCTACATGGTTTTTGGTACCTGTAGCATAATATTTTTGTTAGCAAGATTTCATAATATAGTTTGAAGTCAGGTATGGTGATACCACTAGCGTGTATTTTGCTAAGAATTATTTGTCTGTTCATATTTCATATCAATTTTAAATATGATTTCTCTATGCAAAGAATAATATTGGAATTTTGATAAACATTACATTAATTAAATTTGTATACTGATTTTGATTAAAATAGCCAGTTTTTACAATATTATTTCTACTAATCCACAAGCATGAGAATTCTTTTCCTTTTGTTTTGTCTTCTCTAATTTCTTTATTCAGTATTTTAAATTTTTCTTTCTAAAGATCTTTCACTTTGTTGGTTAAATTTTTCCAAAAAGACAAGTATTTTGAGATAATGATAAATTTCATTCAACATTGTTGTCTTCTCTTTTTTTTTCTAATATGTTTCTTATTAAAATACAGGAATGCTACTGATTTTTGTATCTATCATTCCTCTTCACTGAAAATTTCTAAGAGTTTCTTGCCTGACCTTTTGGATCTCTTATTAACAGAATATATAATTTGCAAATAAGGATACTTTCTTGTTTGTATCCCCTTTATTTCATACATTTATCTAATTGCTCTAGTCAACAAGACTTTATACATTGTATCCGATAGCAGAAAACTGTTTTATTATGATTTTACTAGGACTGCTTTGAACTTAGTGGAAATCTTATAGGTTTCTTATATGTATCCTTTTGTGTGGAGTGGAGGAAACTTTGCCTGGTTTATGGAAGGAACAAACGAAGTCCTGAATGGATGTCTATTATTGACATGAATACAGCCATGCCAAGGACCCTAATGGCTCAGACCAAGGGAATTTGGCATAGCCTTTGTTTTAATTAGGATTTTGATGTAGACACCATGGCCAATGCAACTTTTATAAGTACAACATTTAATTGTTCCTGGCTTACAGGTTCAGAGACTCAGTCCATCATCATCAAGCAGCAGTATGGCAGATTCCAGGCAGGTATGATATAGCAGGAGCTGAGAGTTTTATATTTTCATCTAAAGGCTGTTAGGAAAAGACTGGCTTCCAAGAAGCTAAGACTAGGGTCTTAAAGCCAATACCCACAGTGATACACCTACCCCCGAAAAGCCACACCCACTCCAACAACATCCCACCTCCTAATAGTGCCATTCCCTAGCTAAGCATATGCAAACCTTCACAAGCTTCCTCTTCCTTATGCAAATGTTTACAGGCTGAACTGAAAGACTTGAGAGCAGCTTCCTCCTTTTGGACCTTACAGGATGAGGCTGCTCCTTACAGAGATCTCATGCTGAGACTGATTCATCCCTTGTCTCAGGGTTTTATTGCTGTGAAGAAGCACCATGAGCATGATAGCTCACAGAGGAAAAGTTTACTTGGGGCTAGCTCACAGATTAGAGATTCAGTCTAGTTTTGTCATGGAGTGAAACATGGTGGTTTGCAGGGAGACATGATGCTAGAGAAAGCTAAGAGTTCTACATCCTGATTGGCAGCAGCAGAAAATGAATGCTACACAGGACCTAGCTTGAGCATTAGAAACCTCAAAGCCCAGAAGATGCTCTAACACATAACAAGGCATATGCTCCACTATGTTCATAGCAGCTTTATTTATAATAGCCAGAAACTGGAAAGAACCCAGATGCCTTCAACAGAGGAATGGATACAAAAAATGTGGTACATTTACACAATGGAATATTACTCAGCTATTAAAAACAATGAATTCGATAAATTCTTATATAAATGGATGGAACTAGAAAATATCATCCTGAGTGAGGTAACCCAGTCACAAAAGAACATACATGGTATTCACTCACTGATTATTGGACTTTAGCCCAGAAGCTTGAAACACCCAAGATTCAACTCACAGACCACATAAAGCTCATGAAGAATGAAGACCAAGGAGGGGGGCTTCAGTCCTTCTTAGAATTAACAAAATACTCAAGGGAGCAAATATGGATGCAAAGTGCAGGACAGAAACTGAAGGAGGGGCTGTCTGCAGACCATTCCACCTGGGTATTCATCCCATGTGCAGTCACCAAAGGTAGATGCTGATGTGGGTGTCAGGAGGTGCATGCTGACAGGAGCCTAACATAACTGTCTCCTTAGAGGTCTGCAAGAGTCTGACATATTCAGAGGCCGATGCTCACAGCTAACCATTAAACTGATCATGGGGTTCCCAACAGAGAAGATAGAGTGAAGACTGAAGGAGTAGAAAGGGTACGGGACCCCATGAGGAGAGCAACAATACCAACCAACCAGAACCCCCAGGGTCTAAACCACCAGCCTATATATGCAAGGGAGCTATATATAAGTGGGAGAAGAGATTCTTGGTCCCGTGAAGGCTGGACATCGTGGGGGGGGCGGTATTTGAGGGTGGAGAGGTGAGGTTCTGGGGAGGGTGGGTGTGGGTACACCATCATAGAGGCAGGAGGAGGGGGGAAGGGATAGGGAGTTCCTGGGAGGGAGGGGGAAAGGGGGTAAGGGGAAAACACCTGAAATGTAAATAAAAGTTCCAATAAAAAAAACCTCAAAGCCTGCCCACTAGTGAAGAACTTCCTTCTACAAAGTTAAAAGTTACACCTAGTCAAACAAAGCCACACCTCCTAATAGTACCACTCCCTATGAGCATATGGGAACCATTTTTATCCAAGCTACCACATTCCACTCCCTGGCCCCCATAGGTTTGTAGCTATATCATAATGCAAAATGCATTTAGTTCAACTTCAACAGTCCCCAGAGTCTATAACAGTCTCAAACTTGTTTAAAATTCAAAGTTCAATGTCTCTTCTGTAATTTATGCAATCTCTTAACTGTATTCCCCTGTACAATCAACATGAAAAAGCAGATCACATACTTACAATATACAATTGCACCAGATATATACTATTAGCCCAAATTCGAGGAAAAGGAGCATGGTGAAGAAATACTGGACCAAAGGCAACCTTTTAAGGACAACATTAATTGGGGCTGGTTCAGAAGTTCAGACCAGTAATTTCAAGGTAGGCACATGGCAGCATCAAGGCAGACATGGTGCAGGAGGAGCTGATAGTTTTACATCTTCATCTGAAGGCTGCTAAAAGACTAGCTTTCAGTCAGGTATGATGAGGATATTAAAGCCCATGCCCATAGTGACATACCCACTCCAACAAGGCCACACCTCCTAATAGTGCCACTCCTGGGCCAAATATATACAAACTATCAGAAAAAGCAAGTCTGAAAATTAGCTGTGCAAACTTCAAACTCTGCATATCCATGTCTGATGTCGAGTGCTCTTCAGATCTCCAACTCCTTTTAGCTTTATTGACTATAATGTACTTCTCTCTTTGTTTCTACTTTTTGTCTGTTAGCAGCTTTTCTCAGCAGGTATCCCAGGACTCTGGGATATCCAACATCTTGAGGTCTCTAACCCAATCCAGGCTTCCCATTTACAGCTTCATTCAGTACCCTCTCCAGCTCTCCATGCATGGACACTGCTGACACATGCCTGGTCTCAGCCACTTTCCTTAGTCTCTAAGGGAGATTCCATATTCCTTGTCATATATTCTTGACTCTAAAGCCAGAACCATGTGGCCAAAGTTGCCAAGTTCTTGTGCTTTTGGGGAGGGATGGGGGGTGGAACCTTGTTCCCTTATTCAATTACATCTTTTATCTATTCAACTCCATTCCAATAAATCACTGCTTTAGAATTTTTTCAAAGGACAAAGGGACATCCCTGTGGTAAAGTTATTATTTCTTGCATTTGAAGCAGTAAATCTACGTGTCTCTACTTCTTTTGTTTTTGTCTCTGCAGTATATGTGTTCAGTCACCTAGGATCTATGAAGTCTTCTGCAGCAGAGACTTCTTCTACTCGTTATTCCATATGCTGTGATATTAACATGTGTGAGCTTCTAATGGAACTGCTACTGATTCCCAGGTACCTTAAGAAAAGGTACTAAGCACAAATAATTTTTTATAATAAAAAAATGTATTTTAAGGTTTACTCTCTCCTAACTATATGTATTCTTACTGTTTGTTGTTAAAAGATCTTTTTCTTTGTGTAGTGAAGGTCACAATCGATGGCTATTTTACCTAAAACATTCCTATACTGAAAGGCAAAGAGAAAACACTTTCTTAGAAAACCATTAAATTAATATTAGTGGTCTACGGAATTCAGATATTTTGAACCAGAGGCTGAGGTACCCATGTGAAATTCGAGGAGGGAAAAGAAGAGCAAGAAATAGCTTGGAGATCTTACTTCAGCAGGTGATGTGTGGAAAAAAATGTTAGAGAAATAAGGCATTTCTAGAGAAGAGGCCACTTTTGTGTTTACATTATGGTACACGCGTATTAATTTTCTTAACAGAAACTTCTAAGAAAAGTAGTGCTATGTCTGTTTTCCAAGTAAGTAAACTAACATGAAAGGGTTTAAACAAATTACACAATCTGATACATCTGAGCTTGAGAAAGCTGAAACTTGCATCTACGGCAAGTTTTGGGTTTCCTTCCCTCAGATTGTAAGCAATTGTAGTATAGTCTATTAATTTTCAACAGCCTAGCCAAATGAAGGATTCAGAGTCCATATATTCCTACAATGTCACAAAAATGCTGTGATATGACTCCTCTGTGATGACTTTATTTATTCATGTTTGAGTCACTTTGGACTAACTATAGTCAACAGCTTTCCAACTTCCCTTCAACAATAATTTATCTTGCTGTTTTTGACAATGGCATTGGTTATTTTTAATTCTAAGGAATGAGTCCTTAATTGGATCTGTCTTTTCTGATGTTAGAGCCAATTAAAGAAAATACTTCAGAGAAAAATCACCAATTAGAATGCATATGAACAAGAGCTATTTCTAGGTGATAAATGCCATAAATAAATTCCATGATAATTGTTGATAATCACTTTAGAGCTCTCCTGAGGATAAGATCCCTGAGAATTTAGAATCCTTAAATATAGGTTGGAACATTAATGTCTTTTACATAATTTGTAACATAATGGAATGACTGCATTTGTATTATGTTGTTTTAATAAAAAAAAACTGTAATAGCTTAATGTAAGATTTGTTTTGTTTATTGACATAAAATGTCTCTTAAAAATGGATAAGAACTACTCATGAAGGGTATGAAGGAGTATATAAATATTCACTCAGCCACTCATTCAGTTATTGTTCTGCAAATATATAAGAAATATCATTCAGATGTTATGATGTCATGCTATTTGATAGCCCATATAATGAGTTCTGGATTAAATGTGGAGGTGGAGAATAGCTATTGGGGTTTTGCCTGAGAGAGGTCATGCCTAATATGAATACTAAATAATAATAGGTCACTTTAGATGTGGAAAGGCACACATATTAAATGTAATATATCAAACAAATATGAAGAACTGGGGAGTGACTGGTTGTTGGAACTCTAAGGACCTCAACAGAACAAAATTCCAATTTTACATGAGGAAATGTCTAGGGGACATCTGGAAAACATAGGTTAAAAAGACATTTTCTTCATTGATTTGTTGTTATAGAGAGGAATTTAATGAGTAGTACATATCTATTTTTATATTAAAAACAAAAAAATTACACATAAGGATCTATAATAATTTAATTCATATAGACTCTACCAAAACTATCATTTGTCTTGATTCAATCATATTATTCAGTTTAACATGAGCAATTACAGTATTTTTCTCCAGAACATATGGGCTGACAAGAACATAGATTTATTGGTACTATATTTTCTCATTTGTTTTAGTTATGTTTTGTAACTGGTTAGTTATGTCCTTTATGTATTGATGATACGCTCAGAATCAATGAATCATTTTCTTCTTGATTATAGTATACACTTTGGCAAGATCACATTTCTTTTTTAATTAGAACTATTGCAGTACATTCTTTTTTTAGGATTTACCTGCAGGCATTAAGAGGCAATGACATGGAACAGTCACTAGATTCTAGCTCTTCTGATTATGAACAGCACTTTCTGAAGATTTGTTTCTCCTAAACTTTATTTTTTTTTTTATTCTACGAAATACAAAATCTGATTCGATATTTTTAAAGTTCTTTGAGGTTAGCTGAAAAGAAAATGAAAAGTCTTCCAGAATCTCAGAGTGAACATGTCAGCTCTCTCCTTCATACATTTAGCAAAATATTTATCATTCATAATTTCCTTTTAATAGCCAAATAATGTTTGGATTCACCAGATTTTTTCCAGGATACTAATTGTATGCATAGTAGAAAATAATATACTATTGGCTAAGAGAAATAATTCAAAGAATCTTTTTAAAATTGTACAGTGCAATAATATTATGTTCTAAGTTTGAACCCTGAGATCTATACTGAAGGCTAATTTCCACCTGGGTAACTTATCTAGGCACATGCTTGGAAACACCATAAGACATTTATGCTGACAGGTCTTCTCCTCAGTTCTCAGTGACACCCAATTTTATAGATGGAAAAAAAGGTGCAAAGTGAATCAGGGGGTAACAAAACAGGCCCAAGAGAACTGAAATTTCCTTCCTTGTTCCAACATGATTCATGGCACACTTCTTTTTCTATGTCACTTTAGAATCCCCCAGTCTTGGACCATGATTCTTGGTTCATGATGTGATTTGCTTATAAAATGGCTTCAGTGAGTTCCAATTCAGTCAGCAGAAAACATTAAGAGTGCCCCTACAGCTACAGCTGAGTGGTAGAGCTTTTTGTCTAACGCCTACAAAGCTCCGAGGTAGAGAACAAAGAAATGATAAGAGATGGTTTGATATAGTGTTTTTATTAGCATATATTGATTATACATAATAGTGTTTCATTATGAGAATAATTTTATACATGCACATAATGTATTTCCCCCATTACCCTACCATCATGTCACCTATCAGTCCTCTTCCTCTTCTCAACTAGTTCCTTTTCTATTTTCATGTATTTTTATTTTTGTGTTGTTTTGTTTTGTCTGATAATGTAAGTTTTGTCTGATAAATTAAGGTCATTTATTAGAAGTGCTGGTGAGCATTTGTTAGGAGCCTGGACACTTTACCCATAGTGTTTATTGATTAAAACCACTAAAGACAAACATTTTTTTCTTCTACATCAATCTTTTCTTTTTGTATGCCAACTGATCCAACCTAATGCAGTCAATCATAGCTGCAGTAAGTTCAAGAGAGATACAACCATGGCTGGCTGGAAAGTCAGTATTTCTCTCTCTCTCTCTCTCTCTCTCTCTCTCTCTCTCTCTCTCTCTCTCTCTCTCTGTCTCCCTCTCTCTGTCTCTTTCTCTCTGACTCTCTGTCTCTCTGTTTCTCTCTCTGTCTCTCTCTCTCTCTCTGTGTCTCTCTCTGTCTCTGTCTCTGTCTCTCTCTCTCTCCTCTCAGCTCTTACTATTCTTTCTTTCATAATTTTCTGGTGATTTGCCTAAGCCTTGGAGGAAAGAATTAGATGTAAAATTTCTTGTTGAGCATTCAACAATCATTTATAGTAAGAGTTTTGATGAGTTATGAGTATCCGCAGTTACCATCAACCATGTAAAAGGAAGCTTCTCTGACCAAAGCTGAGAGTAATGACTTCTCTGTGGGCATAAGTGGTCACTTACAGGGTCTAACGGATTTCTTTCAAGGTGAAAATAATGTTGCAGTCAAATGAAAACTTTACATTCCTTTTTAGGAACCAGATAGGATCTTATTTCTGATTTTCTGCTGTTTCCTTTGACAGTCTGTTACAGCTACATTTTCTTTATCTCTTCTCCTCTCATTGGCCTTCCCATTGCTATGTCATCTTTATCTTGAGAGAACTTTGTTCTGGAGGTTTTTATTTTTTTCTTTTGTTTTGCTTTCCGGGTAAGAATAAATGGCAGGGGATGTCAGCCCAAGAGGAATTCAGGTTAATGATACAAATGATATCTGTGCCTGCAAATCAAAAATCACAGGTACATGTCATAGACACTGCACTGAGGACGAAAGAGATAAAGGTCATCCATCACTAGAAGGTTTAGACATGAAATATATTTCATGAAATACGCTGACTTTGAGCTGTACCTCCAGGAGTATTTTGCCTTTTGTATTTGTTTCATAGGCATCACTTGCTAGTTAATATGTCTTTAGGAAATGCAGATGAACAGTAGGGGAAAATGAAAGTTATAAACTCATTGTCTTCAAGCTAATATTTTTTGTTTATTATATATAAGCATTTTTCACATATACCATCTTTTAAATGTGATTTTAATGTCTACCAAATGATTATAATGTAAATCATTATTAATTTTAAAAGATAATTGTTAATTAAACCATTGTGACTACTATATGCTATTTGCTAGTCTTTCAAGGTTTACATTATCTAGAGAAAACAATAGAAAGCAAAGCTCTCAATTCTCTGTGACACCTATGAAGTAACTGGCCATAAGCAAGCATGGTTGTAGAATAATTGTGTCCCATTTGCAGACTAGACAATCTCTGATAGAAGGATTTCACCCAATAAATCAGGAGGAAGTGAACTTGAACCACAGAAACAAGTTCACATACATGAAGCCACAATTAAATGATGTGCTTGGTTTTATGAATGCTTCATATTCTCATTTGAGTTTAAAGCTTTTCATAAAGTTTCTGCTATAGAATAAGATAAGTGGGCTATATAAATGAGTACAATATTTATCATCTACCCACCTACCTACCTACATACCTACCTACCTACCTGCCTATAATGTATCTATTATTTTATCAGGAGATTTGTGACCCAAAATGAAGCCTGTCATCTGAGTATGAACCTTCTCCATTACATAATTGTTGTTCATGGTAGTGTTTTCACACTGTGGTTTTATTAGTAGCAATTCTTTAGTGAGTAAGGTAGTCTACTCAGTCAATAGTAAAGAGTACACATACATGTACACATATGGAGGGGGTATGAACTATTGTTTGCAAAGTTCTTGCTTTAGTTTGCACATTTAAGAATGTAATGAATTCTGACTTGAAGATATTAAAGAGTACATATTCTATACTGGAGTAATACATTTCCTACATTAAAATGATTTTAAACACCTGCATGCATATATCCTATGAATGCAGACAAAATATTAACATTTATCCACATTCCTCCTCATGAATAAAATGTGTACAACACAATGGAGCAAAGGAATTAAAATCTATTTTAAAATTGTGCAGAGCAGAATCTGGCAAATGGCACATGCATGGTATCTCTTGTTATGGTTTTTGTTGTTTTTTTTGTTGTTGTTATTGTTAATTAACTCAAAGCAAAAGACTACAATAAAAATGTGGCAAGAATAAACAATATTCTTGCAGCACCTGGGTAGAGACCTCCTTTTCTATTGCATTTGTCTTCTCTCAGATACATGATGTAAGATGGCCCTGAGACAGAAACTTGCTTAATTCAGGCTTCAAGTAGCTATGCTATGGTGTTTTTCTTTTGTGGGGATTTGTCAGATCCTACAGATTCTATCTATAGAAAGAAAAGAATGACCCCATACCCATCAGCATAGGGATAGCAGTAAATGAACTCAGAGAGTTAAATAAATAAATGGATAAATAAATGATTGATTGATATGTTCACAAAACATTATCTATTTGTGTATTTTTATTTTTAAAAAATTATATTCTAAAATATGACATCTTTGTAACTAAAAAACTCATTGCATTGTACTTCAACATTCTATGTAAAGTATTGCCCTAAAGAAGGTTGCCAGTTACTTTGCTGAAATTGGCCCATACGACTATCAGAAAAAGACAGGTCCAAGATTCACACCCTGAGTTTCCACAAAAGAATCAACTTTTATTTGTGCAAAGGAATAGAAAATTTGAAGATAGGTATGTTGTCATTCTCTTTGTTCTGCTTCTTTACACTTCAACCTTTTGTAATCAAAATCTTTGATAACTTAGCTCAGTTTATTAGAGTTTTGGCTCATACACTTATCACAAAGTCAGGTAGAGAAAAGAAAGTATAACTAATGTTCACAAAAGCTAAACTTTTGTATGATGCAGATGCTCACAAAGAAGAGCCAAAGCCCAGAGAAAACTGAGCTTAGTGTACATCTGAGGAAAGAAACGAATAAATGTGGAATGCAAGTTAGGACAGAAATTGTATACTAATGGCAACAGTAATAAATATCATGTACCCAGCCAGACCTGTTTGTCTGGAGTGCTTTTGACTCCTTGGGTCACTTCTCCTTACATATGAAACAAGATTGGCCTCAAAAAATGGTCTGATACCTACAGACAATATATATATATGTGTGTGTGTGTGTGTGTGTGTGTGTGTATGTGTGTGTATACACATAGTATTTATGACTTGATTTGAGGGAGCTGAGTTGTCTCATGAAAACATGGTTGAATGGTTTTGTTTGGTTTAAGCTAGCACAGACAAAAGGAATTATTCTTGAACAGGGATTGTACTTGGTTTGTTCAAAAAGATGGGTCTACATGAATGCTCAGCCAAATCAAATGTTGTGTACAAATTCTGTTTAACTCCTCTTGTAGGAAGCCTGCTTATTTTCTTTTTTATGTTTCATCTATAAGTTGATTAGAGGTGGACTTGTTGGTTTTTTTCCCCAAATAGACAACAGAGAGTTATAATTATATTTCACTGCAGGCTCACAATTTCTGCCTTAGAGAATATAATTAAATGCTGGAGATGCCTTCTCCTCCTCTCTTGGAACTGAGAACTATGTTTTAGATTGTTGGCAAGATCTCTGCTGTGTACACTCCAGCAGTCATCAAATAGGCCTTAGGATTAAGATTCCTACCTTCAGGCTAAATGTCAAAATCTGCACAGTCACTGCATTGTTCTCATGGAATCATGTTTGGGAGAGTGTAAATGATGTGAAAGCCCTAACTAACTTTAGCTAACCTCTGTTTTGAGGGGATGAGAAAAATCAATATACATGGCTGGAATTGGAGATTATCAAAATTAGACAAAGATCTATCATTGTAAAAACAGCATGGTAGGTTAAGGTGCTGAATTGTCTATGTTAGAAAACAGGGAAATTGAATCTCAGAAAACAAATACCATTTCTAATATTAGTAACACCTAAGACCCAGAAATTGTGTTCGTTCTTACACTGTCAATTTTCCTTGTCTTTGTAAAATTATTATTAGGTATTATACATTCTACTGTCTGATTCTTGGTATGTACTTTGTTAGAGCCAGCAGATCTGCAACTGTTGAATTTGTGTAGGGTCTTTGATATGCAGTTCATCTCAAATGCCTTGGCTTGGCTAAGCATAAAATATGGAATTTCAGAGGCTGTCATGCTGCTAATGTACTATCTTTGGGAGTTACATTTTAAGTATTCCTCATATTCCACTCCTGGCACAGAAATGGATATATGTATATATATTCACTAGTTTAAAGGAGAGGACAAAATGGATAAGGATTGCAGTTATTACAATATGACAAAAGCTATCACTTACTCTTTGCCAGCCATTACAGGGTTACCAGTATTATTAGATTTGATGTTCCCAAATGATCTGAGGTAAGACCTGTCATATACGAGGAAACTGAGGATGAAGATAGTTGTACAATCTTGGAACCAGAAATACAACTTTATACATGTTCAATTTACCCCAAAATTTTTTATGTAATGCTAGCATTTTTCAACTCCCATATTTGTTTGGATCTAACTTTACTTCAGTAGGTTTCATTAGGCCAGATAAACCTAAAAAGGGCTACACATTTTTATGTGGGGAGTTTTTCCACTTAGCTGGTAATAAAGCCTTGAAGATGTGTTGAACCGAAGAGACTTAATACAGAGAAAAAAATTACTAATGTTAAGAAAACAGGTCAAAAGAAATGAGCAAAGACACAGCCATTCTGAAATAATGTTAGAATACATCTCACTGGAAAGGGGAGATAAAAGGCAGTTTTGGGTTCTACCTACTTAATTTTTGAAATTTGTTGTGTTTTCCCATTTTGTACTGAACAGAATACTTAAAATTTCCAAATATTATGACCTTGCTGTCTGCTATAAAATGAATATTATCTAGTGTCTTTATTTTCCTTTAATCTGGGACAAAGCAATTATGTGGAGAATGCTTTGATCTAAGCCAGGGTAGAGTTGAGACTTCATGGTGATGCACCAATTGAAATTTTCTGAAAACTTATTTTTGAAGGCTTGTGACCCTGATAAATGCTTTTGAAACAGTAACTTTAAGAAGATATTGTGTGAGTCACAAGATGCTGACATAAAACAATTAGCACAGGTATTCTAAGATGACTAGAAGCAATTGGCAAACTTGAAAACATTTATTGAAAAATATCACAACTTCCAAAATGGTCAGCTATAGAAATTTTGCTATTTGGAACCAACTCTACATGTCAACAGCTCTCATCTTCATCAGGATATTAATGGAATTATCTGAGGCTCAAATATGAAGCAGAAGAAATCTCCAAATGTATATACTTTCTCCTTAGGCTTCTTCCCTTTTATGTAAAATTTGTGACATGGACTGAACACAACTGAAACCAGGGAAACCAGGTCTGATACAAGTAGTGGAAAGATAATGATCATGAGGTAGATAATCCAACCTGAAATACTTCACTTTTTGACCTTCATCCCTCTAATATAAAATGTATGTACCACAACCATTCTCTACAATGAGATTGTTCTGTTTATTTCAGCTTTACATCTTGACTCTTTTCAAGAAGTTAAATTTTTAAGTAAAGTATTTTGTAAAATGAGACACTAAAGATAAAACAATAATGGCATCTTAGTAAGAAAGACAAAATTTTGATTCACAAATTGTTCACATTAGTCTTGATTGCTTATTCTTAGGCAGAAATGCTATCTGAACATCCATCTTAGCTACAGAGCAAAATTACCCACTTGACAAATTTTGATTGAATTATATCACCAAGTAAACATGAAAATCCTCTGTAAATTGAATTAATCACCAATGCTCACTTTACTAGCCTGATTTAATAATTTTGCTTTGCATACATATATTTTTTTTCCTATCACTGTGTATACTTTAAATAGATACAATTGTAATTTGTTAATTAATAACAAAATTAGCATCTACCTGTCAGTTCTACCATAAGGACAAAGATGAAATTGTTGGTGTAAAAGTACTTGAGAATGTGAAGATTTTTGTCAATAGTCTTTACTATCGTTACTTACAATAATTTCATATGAAGAGCACTCACAGCCTGAAAACATATTACTATGATTATGAATGTAGCTCTACTCTAATTTAAATTTCTCAGACACTCACAAATGTTCATGTAACACACTCAGATATATGCACAGAAGAACAAGAAAAATTTCAAACCCATCAATATAGATGCTTCTTTGATTTTCCAAAGTGGGCTGAACAATATTTCCAAATCTTTGTCTTAGCACACTAGTAATTAATAATTAACTATCAGGTTGGAGGAAATGGCCTCTTTTCCAGATGTTTCAGGTTCAATTCCCAGAACCCATATCATAAGTTACAATCATCCATAACTCTAGTTCCAGGGGATTCAATGCCTACTTCGATTCTCCAAGGGTACCAGATATGCAACTGGTGTGCAAACATAAGTGAAAGAAAAACAATTATACACATAAAATAAAATTTGAATAAATTTTAAAAATCATCATATATGAAGCACAACTGATTTATTCACTCTTAAATGCACAGGCACTTCTATTTCTGACAAAGCAACATATCTAGTAAAAGAAAACTTGTATTCTATACACTCACATAAAAAAAATATTAAGTCTAGGGGAATCCAAGAGGGACTCTATCAATTTTTTGAGGGGGAACATATTTCAAATGATAACTTATGAGGCTATTATATTTATAATAAAATATTAAAATGTAAGTTTATTATATTTATGAGATGTATAAATTTCTCATGCTAATTATAAGATGTTACCTCTTTAAGAAGTTTAAGGATACACTTAAACATGGGAACACCATCTGTTTTCAATGCAAAAAAAAATAATAAATAGGTTATATTTCCAAAATCAATCTGCAAATCAATTCAATCACCATTGAAGTGTCAATGACATTCTTAACAGAATTAGGGGGAACTGTCCTAAAATTCATACGAATGAACAAAGGATCATAAATAATCAAAACAACATTAATAAAAAAAAAACAGAGCTAGAACAATCAGAAGACCAGGTTTCAAGATACACTATAGAGCCATAATGAGGAAAACAAAATGATATTGTCACAAACACGCAGACCAATGGACTAGACTAGAAGACCCAGAAATGATACTATCAGCAATTGCTGATCGTACTACAAAGCATCTATCCAGAAAAGAAAGTAATCTGCAGAGTAGAGGAAACTTGTACCTTGCATCACAGGACAGGAGACTGAAATCCATGATACAACTACATCTCGGGGAAGAATAAGAAAATCAAGTACGCCGATAAGTGTGCAAGTTATCTAAATAGTCATTTACCAAAATTAGTCATGAGGCACAGGAAAATGTCTATCAAAACTTCATTGAGACTGCAAATCATCCCATTCAGAATGACTATTATGAAAACAAAGAGAAAATAAAAACAATAAATACCAAATGTCGGTTAAAATGTAGGGTGAAAAGAATCCTTATATTTGTTGATAGGAACATAAGCATAAGTTAGTGTCTATGGAATGTATATGAAGGGTCTCAAAAAAAAATCTAAGAGATCTAGCAAATGATTTAGTTAAGCCACTCTGCCAATCTTGTACTTAAAAGAAATAGTCAGGGACTATTAAGAGTTACTAACACATCCATGTTTATTGTAATTCTACTCACAATAGATAACATGTGGAAATAACTCACATGCCCATAAGTAGATGACTAAGTAAATAATACATGGCATATATACATAGTAAAGTATTATACATTGATAAATTATGAAAACATGTAATTTTTCCAGAGGATAAAATGAACTAGAGGTTCATTTTGCTAAGTGAAATAAATGTGATATAGAAAGACTAATATTACATATTTTCTCGACTGTGTAGAAGTTAGAACTTAAAAATAAAGTATAAATAGTGGAGAGCAGGGAAAGATGAGGACTCAGGGAGGAGAAAGAGTATGAGAGTGTAGGAGGAAAGTTGGGAGGATAGATGCAATCACAGCACAATGATGTCTTAAAAATATCACACTGAAATATGTTCTTATCTATAATTAATATTCATAAAATTACAACAAAAGAAAATATGTATTGTAAAAGTGAAGGTAGCTTGAAGGAAGAAATTTTAGTAAATAGAGATGGCTGAACATGAAGGTAAAAGATATATACATAAATATTAGAGGTCACTGTATATAAGTATTTCCAAGGTAGAACATGTATGCCAAGCATGGCAAGAAAAAGATGAAAAAGATGCATAAGATGCATAACAAACAGCTCCAAGATGTATCACCCAAGTCAGCTGAGTACTTAGTTTAGTTACCTGGGATGACTATAGCTGTTCTCAGCTTAAGTCAGTCTTGCCTTTGTGATAATTTGGTAGGTCAACTGTCATGTGAATGGTGGAGATGAACCAGGTGAAAATTCTGCTTAGGTGATTTATGATACAGTCAAATAAGGTAATTCAGGCTGAGCCAGATAATGATCAGTGGAACTGTGCATGGTTTCTCAAGATCTAGATTTATAACAATTTCCCTACTATTGCTGCTTTACAAAGTGGCTAGCCATTTCTGATGTGTAACCAGACTGGCTTAAAAGTGTAGAAGATGCAAAGTACAACATATGGTGTTGTAGATTTGATGAAGAAAGGATAAAGGAGAATTGAGTCCATTGATACAGCCAATGAGTGACAAATCCAGAACTTCCTCTTTCTGGGTTCTGCTTTGACCACTTGGTAGATAAAACATTAATGATCTAGAAAAAAGCAAGATAACATAAGAAAATATGATAGTATTTCATTTCTCTGGCACCAGTCCTCTGTTTATAATCACACATGGACTAATTCAGATTTCAAAGACATATGTTGCAGCAGAACAGACCATCAAGGTTTGTAATTGATTTGTTTAACTAAAAATTCATGCAAGAAGTTTCAGTAATATCTCTGTGTTAACAGCTGTCTCACTAAATCACATTTTATGATGTTTCATTGACTCAAGGACAGACAGGTGAAATTGTATCTACTACTTCAGCATGTTAATATTTGTTTTTGGCAGAGTGTTGCATAGGTTCATTCTGTGAACTGGAGATTGTTCAGTGATTTCCATGGCTTCTATCTGACAGCATCCTCTCTTCAAACTGTGATAGTCAAAAAATGTCTCAGTATGCATTAAATGTTTCTTAGAAGATCATACTATCTCAGTGGATACCCACTCAGTCTGAGGTGGAAATAAGCATAAGCTGTAGTCTGGTATAACTCTGATATACCATTTATCAATTTCATTATTTCAGGTAAACACCTTCAGCAAAGGTACCCCACTAGAGAAAAGTTAAATATCACTTTGCTGAAGAAGTATTACTATTTTCAGAGTAGAAGGACAATTCTCAGCCTGGATATTGCTTTATATAATACCATCTATATCCTGTTACAATAAGCCTATCACTTTTCAATGATTACTGAATTGGAAGAAATTGATCATGAGTTCTCAATCCCTGTTTCAACTGATCACATGTTCTGTTCCATTGTGCACAGGCTTGAGGGATCAGAAGTTAAGACATAGGAATATTACTATATCCTAGTGCAATGATCAAGAGAGTTGATAAACAAATAGCAAAATGAAATTTGAAGGGAAAAAATACTTTAAAACACTGGAGCACATGGATATTTACAATGTATGTGATTCAGTAACCATTGGAAAATTATGAGATTTTTGTATTTGCTTGATTAATACTTAACTCTTTTATGATTGGTTGTTGGAGTTACACCTAAGGCAATAAGGAATGGAATTTTTCTGTTATAGAATGCTATAAGTTAAGCAGCTTTAATATTGAGTAATTGTTTTATATGAGCAACTAAGTGTTCCATGACATATGAAAACAATTAATGATCTGATATTTTAAGTTGGTTTACATTCTTAATTAAAGTATAATTACAAATCTCCCCCTTTCCTTTCTTCTTCCCAACCCTTTCTTATACTTACCTTACTTTGCTTCCTCTGGCAATCATAGCCACTTTTTCTTTAGTTGTTATTGTTACATAAATAAACTAATACAGTCTGTGTAGTGTTAATTACATGTGTATGATTTCAAAGCTGACCACTTAGTATTGGATAACCAACTGTAGACTCTTACTGGGGAAGACTATTTCTCTTTACTCTCAGAATTCCTTTGTTGCCTGTAGTTCTTGATCTATGGGTGGGGTCCAAAGAGATTTTTCCCTTCAATGTTAGCTCATCTATTGCTGTTGTACTTCTTAGGTCTTGTTTAGGCAGCAATATTGTTGAGATGTCATGCATGAAGGCTTCTTGTTAATTCTAGGAGACACAATCTCACAGTACACTTCCTGTTCCTCTGAATTTTACAATATCAGTGGCCCTCTTTTTGATGTCCCCTGAGCCTTAGATGTAGGAGTTGTGCTATAGATTTATCAATTGGAGATGGGTGGCACATAATCAGTTGTTGTCTGTATTTTTGCAGGTCATAGTTTTCTGTAATAACTTCCTATTGCAAAAAGAAATGTCTTTGATAAGAAGTAAGAGTTAAACTTATCTGTGGGTATAAAATAGACATTCAAAATTCAGTTAGAAATTATGCTAGTTTAGTAAAGTGGTAGTTTTAAAGGCTTAATGTCAGTAAAAGTTATGGGCTTCAGAAGCTCTGGACATGGATAGACTCAGGCCTAAAGGATGTACAAGCAAAGAAACTTAAACTGACAATTCAGCCATGACAGAGGTTTGATAAAAACAAACAAACAAAACCAACAGCTATGAAACACCAGATATATCCTTCAAAATGATGTAGGCTATGGAGAATTAGATCTAGGCTTTGGCAGGACTGGAAACTGTTATACTTAGGGGGGATTCTCTCTCTTTCCCAAGAGGATGGATTTAGGCCTGAATAGGTTCATGCCCCATGTTCATTTTTGATCATGACTGAAATTGTTTGCCTGGTAAAGTACTGAGTCAGTGGTGCTTGATGTAGTTCATAGCAATCTATGTACTGAGGAAAGGGCACATAGGGATCAAAGTGTATAATAAATGGAAGAGAAATGACAAGACAGAAAAGATTAGTGGCTCTCTGCTCCTCAGTATTTCAGAGACAGTCACATCTTCATGTGCAGTGCCAACCTCAACCTGTAAACATGATGGTGAAGGTCTGAGTGAACAAGTTTGACCGTATTGGGTGCCTAGTTACTAGGGCTGCCTTCTCCTCTGCTTCTGGCAAAGTGGAGATTGTTGCTATCAATGACCCCTTCACTGACCTTTACTATATGGTCTACATGTTCAGGTATGATTCAGGCAAATTCAACAGCACAGTCAAGGCTAAGAATGGGAAGATTGTCATCAACGGGAAACCCATCACCATTTTCCAGGAGCTAAAATCAAATGGGGTAATGCTGGTGCTGAGTAATTTGTGGAGTCTACTAGTGTCTTCACATGGAGAAGGCCATGGCCCACATGAAAGGTAGTGCCAAAATGGCCATTATCTCTTCCACTTCTGCCAATTCTCCCATGTTTGTGATAAATGTGAACCATGGAAAATATGACAACTTGCTCAAAAATTGTCAGTAATGCATTCTGCACCACCAACTGCTTAGCCTCCCCATCCCCCCTTACCAAGTTTGTCAAGTTATCCATGACAACTTTGGCATTATGGAAAAACTCATGACTATGTGCCATGCAATCACTCCCACTCAGAAGACTGTATGGCACCTCTGGAAAGCTGTGGAATGATAGCAGTGTACTTGCCCAAAACATCATCTTTGCATCCACTGATGCTGCCAAGGCTGTGGGCAAGGTCATCCTAGAGATGAACAGGAAGCTCACTGGAATGGCCTTCTGTGCTTCTACTCCTAATAAATCTGGAGTTGATCTGAAGTACTACCTGAAGAAAATGCCAAGTATGATGACATGAAGAAGGTGGTGAAGCAGGCATTCACTAAAGAGCATCCTGGGCTACAATGAGGACCTGGTTGTCTCCTGAAACTTCAACAGTAACTCCCACTTCTCCACCTTTGATGCTGGGGGTGTCATTACTATGAATGACAAGTTTATAAAGCTCATTTCCTGGTATGACAGAAAAATATGGCTAGAGCAACAATGTGGTGGACTTCATGGACTTCATGCTCTCCAAAGACTAAGAGGCCCTGGCCCACCCACCCCAGCAAGGACATTGAGAGCAAAAGAGAGGGTTTTGGTTACTGAGGAGTCCCTGTCCCATCTCAGCCCCAATACTGAACATCTCCCTCACAATTTCATCCCAGAACCCCATAATAATGAGAGGAGCCTAGGCAGCCCTACTCTCTTGAATACCATCAATAATGTTTGCTGCACTGTTCCCCAAAAAAGAAAAAAAAGATTAGCTCCTTTATGTTAGGGGCACCACAAAACAGCATTAGTAAGGGTGCAAAAGCAGCTGTTTCCTTTAAGAAAAACACTTTTCCCAGTGACTTTTCTTTCTCTCTATAACAAGTCAATAATGCCAAGATTAGTCCTCTCCTGTTGAGTTTTCCAAAATGTGAGTAAAGGAATTTGGTCAAGTCACCAGAGTAACAGCATGGTCTCTAAAATGAAACAATAAAAAGCTGTTCTCCATTTTTCCTATTTCATAGAAATTTCTCTCAGTCTCCATTGAATTTCTTGGTAATATTAAGAACATAATTTTATCTACAATAACTTCTCAAGGGGTTCAGGATCAGATTTCTTTCAAATTTTTCTGAGTGTGATAGATCACACATTTTTCTGTACCCTATTTGGATTTTTATAAAAATATAGACTCATTGTATTGAGAGAATATAAAAAATTTAACTTCTAAGGCCCCGTAGGACTCAAACATTTCCAGTGGGAGATTTCTGGAATTCACCTGCTGAAAGAATCCTAACTCTAGCCATGTAATAACTCTAGCTGAGATTAACCTGGATATAAACTTGGACAGGAAGTGGCAAAAGCCAGTAAACTTAATTTTAAATTTAATTCCCTTGACCTTTAAAGTCACTAGACTTTCACCTTCAAATAGATTGATGTCTTGACCTTTATTTTCCATCCTATTTTTAGAAACATTTGAAACTAAATGAGAGACAATTTGATCTTGTCTTTCTATTACTATAATATCAGAAGAACCAATTATTGACTGTACTGAACAAACTAACTTCTTAGATTGTAGTGGGCAACAGTGATCTTGGAATTAACTAAGTATGTGGTGAGCTTTTTGATTTGTTTTTTTCATAGGATAATGGAGAGTGGGTGACTAATTTCAACCCATCTTAGTCAAAATCTACTGTATTCATGAGTAATGAAGGATGCTATAAAAAAAATGGTAGTAGATTTTGGAAACATCTTTATGACAGTGAAGAAAAATCAGTTTTAAAGGCAGCAGACCTACATGTCCAAAGGAGCTTATGATACCATTAGGTGTTCATCAACAAAGTGGTGCCTAATGCGCTACAGGAACAAAAAGTTGGGAGAGACAGTGAGGGTCTTGAAACTCATTGTCTTTTCTCATAATGTTTTGGTCAGGAGGTAGGAGCTTTATTGGAGAATCTTTTTTGACTCCCTCCTTGTCTCACAGAGGCTTTCTACAAAGAAATGATATGTTGTATTGGAAAACTAAGAAACAATAAAGTGAGTTTTTTGGTGTTTCTTTCCTTTACCTATAGAAATTATCATGTTTTTTGCTGAACATATGGTGTTAACTGCTCGACCCTGCAGGGAGTTATGCTAGCAGACCAGGCATCCCTCTCACTGAAAGAGTAACTCTTCTTGACATAAGGTTTCTTTTTTTTTTCAAGGTTTCATATTTATTTCAACAGCTCAGCAAATAAGTACACACATATGTACATGTACATGCATATCATATATCCATATAGAGAGATTAAGACATAAACATAGGAAAATGCTAAAGTTGGGAATCTGGCTAAAGAAGGTGAAAAAGTTCATTATACCACCTGACTACTTTTCTGTAGCTTTTGAGATTTTACTCACAAGCACACAGACTTCAATAATCATATGAAGTAAAGTAACATTGTTTATAAGTAGAAACACTGATAATAAAGTGATAATTCAGGATGGTGGAATTCTGGGAAGTTGGTAAGTTTATGAAGTAGAACCTTACAGGAGTTTCAGATACTGCAAATATCTTCACTCAAGTATAAATGCCAGATTGTCCTTTGTAGTTATTAATTATAGAGTCCTCGTTTTTCTGAGTATATATTTTCAAACTAAGAAAAGGTAAAAGATTGGAATGGAATACATATATTTTTAATTTTTTATTGGGTCTTTGTGAATTACATATCATGCACTTCAATCCCAGTCATCTTCCCTTGCAACATCACACACAAAAAAATTAAATAAGATAGACTAAAAAAAAAACAACAATGACAATCTTTTCATGGAAGCTGTAGTAGTGTGTCACAGTGTGTTACATAGGGTACACTTTTGTCTGCACATCTTTTCTTTCAAGGGTGCATTGCAATGAGTCGTCGGTCTGATTCAAGGCCTCTGGTTTCTGCTACAATATCAATACTGGATCTCCATCAGGACTTCCTTCTGATATATTGTTGTCATAGACATCTAACAGGTTAGGAGCTGTAGGACTCGCAGTTTCCTGTGTTCCAGCAGATCATAGATAAGGTAGATATCTATGATGGCCAACTCAAAGCCCTGGATCTGACCCTGGGAGATAGCTGAGTTGGTCAGCGCACTGGCTCTCCTGCACACAAACAGCCAGCGCAAGCTCTACAGCACTGCTCGCCTAGCTCATTCGAATAGAGGCAGGGTCAGCTCTCCTGCTCTCATAGCGGATGTCTAGCTCACCTGTACTCCTGCCACCAGGGTCAGCTCTATTGTGCTGCCCAGGCAAATTTCAAGACCTGCTCTCCAAAGTACTACAGCTGGTGAAGGGAAGAAGCAGCTCTCCTACCTGCCTGGGGTAGCAAGGGATGAGAGGGGCAGAGGGCATCTCACCTTCACACATTTACATCTAGGCAGACAGGAGCAGGACCAGCTTTCCCATTCTCATGCCCTTGGGAATGGCTCACCTGCAACCCAGTCACCATGGTCAACACTACACTGCTGCCCAGGTGAGTTTCATGGCCTGCTCTCCAGAGTGCTTCAGCCTATGAGAGACAGGGCCAGCTCTTCTGCTCTCATGACCTTGGGGACAGCTTTTCTATCTGCCTTAGGCAGTGAGGGGCAAGTGTAGATAGAACCCTTAGGTTTCTTAGTAGCTACAGATAAATCTAAGCTCTCTAAGACAGTTTTCCTGTAATAGAGTTAACATGTTGCCTAACATTAGCTTTTATTCATCTTATTCTTCCAATGGCTTAGAACTAATAATGACAAAGAAGTATGGTGATGACTGTGTTTCTATGGTTCCCAAAGTTGATATTGGTTAATCGTTTTTCTGTTAAATATTTCAAATTTTCATTTCATATTATAAATACAGCTGTAAATTCTTATTGGTTTTATCCATCGCATGTTTCCAAGTAAGAGTGTAAAATACGTTGTTGGCAACAGCTGATAGATACACATGGATCAAAAATACTTAAAATATTAGCAGGTTGTGATTTGGCCAGGGGTTGAAGTCTGAGGATGAACAATAAAATGATGGAAAGGAGAAAATAAATTAAATGAGGCAGTTAATAAATACTTGGCTATGAAGAAGCAGCCTCATATTTCCACTGCCATCCTTTACATACTATGATGTTCCTGTTCAAAATAATAAGCCAAAACAAATCTTCCCTCCCCCAAGTTGCGTCCTGTCAGAGATTTTGCCACAACAAAAAGATAAATAATGTACTACTTGAACTCAGAAGTTAATTATTGTACTGACTTGTTTTATGTCAACTTGACCTAAGCTAAATCATTAGAGAGAAGGGGGCCTCAACTGACAAAGTGCATCCATAAAACCTAGTTATAGGCAAGATGGCAGTAAACTTTCTCAGTTAGTGATTCATGAAGGAGAGACCAGCACTAATGGGTGGTGCTATATAGAGGCTGGGTGGACCTGGGTTCTCTAAGAAATCAGAATGAGCAAGCCATGGGGAGCAATCAAGCAAGCAGTAACTGTCCATTGCCTCTGCATCAGCTTCTGCCATCAGGTTCCTGACATGTCTGAGTTCCTGTTCTGGCTTCAATTCCTTCAGTGATGAACTACAATGTTGAAATACAAGCCAAATAAACCCTTTCTTGCCAAAGTTCCTTTTTGTCATGGTGTGTTATCACAGCAACAGAAACCTTATGTCACCTAGGAACTACCATTTCTAGTTTCCTTTGTTTATAAGGTGGGAGTGATAAAGTTTATGTAAAGAAAACATCAACAGGTATAATTAAAATATCCCATGGTTTGTGTCTTAAAAGGAAGCTGTGTTCTATGAACATTTCTGTTCCTCTTCTCAGTAGAGTATAAAGTAGAAATCAAGATGGTAAGCCAGCTTCCAGCATGACAATAGAGATGATTCTAGCACTATTAATCCACAGGATAGATTAAGAGGAAATAATCAGCTTGTTCCAAAGTTTCATTCAATAGATCAATTTTTATTTTTTATTTTTTGGGTTTTTTTTTTTGCTATTTATTTATTTAATTTTTATTTTTTATTGGCTATTTTATTTACATTTCAGATGTTATCCCCTTACCCCATATCCCCCCTCCCACCCAGGAACCCACTATGCCATCCCCTCTCCTCTGCTTCTATGAGGATGTGCCCCCACTCCCACCTCCCCACCCTCATATTCCCCCATACACGGTGTCCAGCCTTCATGGGACCAAGGATCTCCTCTCCCACCTATACTTGACAGGATCATCCTCCCTTACATATACAGCTGGAGCCATGGGTCCCTCCCTAAGCACTCCCAGGCTGGTGGTTTAGACCCTGGGGGGCTCTGGTTGGTTGTTATTGTTGCTCTCCTCATGGGGTCACAAACTCTTTCAGCTCCTTCTGTCTTCACTCTAACTCCTCCATTGGGAACCCCATGATCAGTTCAATAGATCAATTTTTAAACTAAGAAAATCTGTCTAAGAAAAAAATAATCAACTGGAAGAATTAGTATGAATGGGTATGTAGTTGTCTTATGTGACAATGTAAGTCACTTAATTAGTGACAAGGATATCCGAGCCCCGCTAAGAATGGATGAAGGAGAGTCATGATAGCTCAGAGCATAGAGGTATCTTGAATATATTCTTTTGTTTGTTCTTCTATTATTTAGCCTCCATTAAGCAGCCGATCATACAGCTTAATGAATGTCAGGAAAGCACTTACTATTGATCTTACACTTTGTACTTCGTTCTATTATCCTAGAAACCTGGTCTTGTTTCATCAATATCTGAGAAAATGCCTTGAGCAGATTGTTTGATGTCGTCTTGATCATTGCTGTATGTTTTGACATGAATCCTTGGGGGATAATTGGGGAGACAAAATGGTAATTCCAATCATGTTGACAGTAGCAATTTAAAAGTTGCTATGGAAAGGCCATGATTGGAATTACCATTTTGTCATTAACAGTAGCAATTATATTAGAATTTCCTCATTTTACATAACCATCATTATATTCAGCATAGCTGGTAACACAAACACAAATATATATATATATATATATATATATATATATATATATATATATATATATACATACACACACACAAACACAAAACTTAGGAAGAAAACTGCCATATACCAAGGAACCTTTAATTCCTATGGGAAATTTTTAACAGAATTCATCACCTGAAACTTTAATACAGGCTATTATTTTAAAAGAAGTTATAGTACTTGAATGTTACCAGAAAAAAAAAAGGATGAGGTATAGGGCACTAAACAAAAATGATATTCTAAGGTCTCACATTTATAATTAAAGTGTTATTTTTTCAATAATTAAGATTGTAGAATATTGCAAAACATAATTTAGGATCAATGCAGCCTGTAGATCCTGGGATCTGGAGGTAGACTTCAGCTAATGTTATTTAGACCTGTGCCAGAGAAGCACATTAATTAAAGTAGAATATAACTGGTATGGAAGGGACAATTTTTAAAGCATGTTTTACTGTTTCTGTCCATTTTTTATATCTTTAACCCATCTTATTGTTTAGCATTATCCTGTGAGAAAGTGATCCTTTCAGAAGGGCAATTCAATTTTCTTTCTGTGGTGACACTTCTTGAGAGCACGAGCTCCAGCTCGCATGCTGCCATGGCCAGAGAAGCAGGGACCACCAGGAACTGTGGAGAGAGAGGGCTCAATAAGCAAGTTACAGTGCATATGGAGAGCTGCAGAAGTAAGACTCAAATAAATAGCTCTGGAAGCAATAAGAGGGATGAAAGTTTCCAGACCTGTAAATCCTGTATCAAGAAATTTAAAATGAAAAGATTCATGAAGTGACAGGCAAAGTACATTGTTATATAAAGAGGTTTGAGAGTCAGGAGCAGAGCTGTAACTAAAGGGTAATAAGCAGGATGTACACAACTCATGAAAAAAGTTTTAAAAAGGTATTTAGAAATGTCAAATGTGTAAATGAGAAGTATTTATTAATCAAAATATATGTAAATATATCATGTAGAAAATACCAATATTTTAATCAAAGGCAGCATCCAAAACTTAACTCATATGAGAACCAAAAACTGCCTCATTTGAATCTTGGTCCTAATGGATCCTGTCTTTATGGACTTGATGATCTTCAACTTTTTCTACCTCTGACATTGTCCAATTGGTCAATGTAGGATACTGAGTTAAATAAGAGCCTTAGATAATCAGATTATTATATGGGATGTATTTATAAGTAAATACTGTCAGGGACAGTCAAACTGAAGGAGGAAAGGGTAAAGACCCTGCTGATGGCTGAGTTCAGATATTCCAAATGAGTTTCCTATGTTTGGACCTAGATTTTTCTTTTACTTTAGGTTGCTGAAACAAACAAGTAAAGAATGATGATACAAGATAGTGAGGAACAGAATGAGTTGCTGTGGAGCAGCTTGATGTCACTCTTGAGTCCTAGTATTTGAGACACAACAGATTACTCTTGAATAGCAACCCTGTGGTTGCTCTCAGGTGGGTTCTAAAAAGGCTCATTGTACATCTAGAGCCACATTATAATGAGGTTGCCCCAGTGCTGTGTGAACTTCTTCACTAATTTCTCACTCTAGTGATAATTCCTGCCTGGTTATCAGTTAGATTTTTTTCAGCTGACTGGATCTCAAGTTCTTGAAAAGCAATGAGGTAGCAATGACTGACCTCAGAGCTGAGCTACAGTGGATTTAATTGGCTAAAAGATGTTCAGGCAGAGAAAAGAGAGGCAGACAGACCAGTCCCAGAATGCTGATGTACTGATGCAGCTATAATGAATTGGGAAGAACATTGCTTCAAGGGTGTCTCCAGATAGGTTCATTTTGTTGAAAATATATCAAGAAAAACAGGAGTGCCCTGAAAAATGCGTTTCCCTGAGGGGCAATAGCAGGGCTATCCAAAATATGTTTGTACATTGAAAGCACTGCACTGATGTATAGTTCTGACCCTATACAGTAAGTGACTCCATTTCTTATCACACATGCTCATATATTCCCAGCCCTACTGCTCCCACTTTTGCCTGTATAATGTGGTGATACAGATTAAGTTCATTTGTTTAAGGTTTTTGGAAGGTAATGGTCCCTCCTTGCTGCAGTTCTATAAACATATGGGCAAGATATATTAGAGCAAAACTGATGTTTCACAGGTTTAATGCAAAGTATGAAGCATAGTGAAGTGATGTTTAAAAAGTGGACTCAGAGACAATTTTAATCAATGGAGATTAGAGTGCATACTCCATCTATGACTCTGTCTTTCTTTTATTTTACTCAAAAATAGTTTTGGAGTGTGCTGCCTGCTCAACACTGCTATGACCTCTCTGCTCCTAACTAAATGTCTGAAATAAATCTAGTTAGTGGTAAATAATGATCTACCTTTACTAAACACATCATGAGAGTGAATAAATGCAGATAGAATGGTTTTAATTGTCAACAAAGAGAAAACCAAAAGCTTCCTTCTCAGAAAAGTGAATTATATCCCAAAGCTACAATAAAGATTGGAAACATGAAAAGACCAATTTCTGAGTAGAGGAGGTGGATCCAAACACATACGTATCAGTCAAAAATATTTATAACAACCCTTCACTCCAAGCTTCCTCCCTTAGTCTGCATAGCAAGATGAGCACTCATTCCTCTATATTTGTCAAAGATAATTTGCTCTCAGTAGAGTTTTAACAAGATTCATCTTTCACCATTAGCTGCCAACATGAAGCACAATAGTAGAGATTGCAAAAAGGTATATTCAAGCAGTTAAAGTATGATAAAGGCTATACTCAGAAACAGACCTACAGTTAAGTGACTTTGGTAAGATAGGAACTTGATTCTTTCCACACTAACAGATTTTAGTCTGGGGTGACTAAGCAGTGTACAGAGCACTCTTGGACCTGCTGATATCTGTATATTCCCCAATCAGGAGCCTGTTGTCACAGTCAGTAACTTTCTGGTGAGTTATATATTTGAACAATTCACACTTTTGTAAAGAAATTTGATTTTCAGTGATACAGTTGAGGTAGCTCTGTAACATGAGTGGCTGGCCAAAATAAATCATGAAGTGGAAAAGTCAAGAAAAGAAATAACCCGAAGAGAAAAAGGTAAATAGTTCATAAATTGAAAGAAATAAGAGAATAGTTATTAGCCACTTACAAGCCAGCGATTACAATAATTACCAGAGAAAAATGAAATAGATTTTTATCCTGCTCCATGGCTTTGCCCATATGATGTTAACAACTATGAATGTTAGCACAGAAAGTGGTTTCTTTTCAGACCATATACAGCCTGGTCATATGTTCTTTAAAATGAGAGAAATAGACCAAGCCTGGTCCCTTTGTCTGGGGCAGACACATAGCTGGTCTGCTCCTATGGAGACACCTGATCCTGAGCCATCCTAGAGGAGCCACTGTACTCAGAGCAGAGGGCTGGTCCTTCTGGCTGGGGAAGACACCGAGCTGGTCTGCTCCTGTGGAGATACCTTATCCTAAGCCATCCTAGAGGAGCTGGCACACTCAGAGAGCAGGATTTAAGGATCCCCAAGGCAGCCTGAGTCCCAGGAGTTCTTCCACTGAGGAGCTTAGAATCACAGGAACACAGAGACATCTGGACTCTGAGGAGTTCTGACACAAGCAAGATAACTGGAAAGACAGACTACAGTCAGACACAGTGAGCACAGGTACCACTAGAGTGAACCAGATGGCAAAAGGCAAGCACAAGAACACAAGCAACAGAAACCAAAGTTACTTGACATCATCAGAACCCGGTTCTCCCACCATAGTAAGCCCTGGATACCCCATCACACAAGAAAAACAGGATTCAGAATTAAAATCACTTCTCATGATGATGATAGAGGATTTTAGGAGGACATAAGTAACTCCCTTAAAGAAGTACAGAAGAACACAGGTAAACAAGTAGAAGCCCTTAAAGAGGAAACACAAAAATCCCTTAAAGAATTGCAAGAAAACACAACCAAACAGGTGAGGGAATTAAACAAAACCATCCAGGTATAAAAAAATGGAAATAGAAACAATAAAGAAATCTCAAAGGGAGACTATCCTGGAGATAGAAAATGTAGGAAAGAGATCAGGAGTCATAGATGCATGCATCACCAAAAGAATACAAGAGATAGAAGAGAGAATCTCATGCACAGAAGATACCATGGAAAACTTTGACACAACTGTCAAAGAAAATGCAAAATGCAAAAAGCTCCTAACCCAGAACATCCAGGAAATCCAAGACACAATGAGAAGACCAAACCTAAGGATAATAAGTATAGATGAGAGTGAAGATTCCCAATTTAAAAGGCCAGTAAATATCTTCAACAAAATTATAGAGGAAAAGTACCCTAACCTAAAGAACGAGATGCCCATAAACATACAAGAAGCCTACAGAACACTAAATAGATTAGACCAAAAAAGAAATACCTACTGTCATATAATAATCAAAACATCACATGCACAAAACATGGGAAAAATACTAAAAGCAGTAAGGGAAAAATGTCAAGTAAAATATAAAGGCAGACCTATAAGAATTACACCAGACTTCTCACCAGAGACAATAAAAACCAGAAGATCCTGGACTGATATTATACAGACCCTAAAGGAACACAAATGCCAGCCCAGACTACTATACCCAGCAAAACTCTCAATCACTATAGATGGAGAAACCAAGATACAAAGACAGATACTACCTCAGAGTAAAAGGATGGAAAACAATTTTCCAAGCAAGTGGACCCAAGAAAAAAGCTGGAGTAGCCATTCTAATATCAAATAAAATCGACTTTCAACCAAAAGTGATCAAAAAAGATAAGGAAGGACACTTCATACTCATCAAAGGAAAAATCTACCAAGATGAACTCTCAACTCTGAACATCTATGCTCCAAATGCAACGGCACCCACATGCATAAAAAAAACATTACTAATGCTCAAAGCACACATTGCACCTCACACAATAATAGTGGGGAATTTTATCACCTTGCTCTCTGCAATAGACAGATCATGGAAACAGAAACTAAAACAAAGACACATTGAAATTAACAGAAGTTATGAACCAAATGGATTTAACAGATATCTATGGAACATTTCAACCTAAAGCAAAAGAATATACCTTGTTCTCAGCACCTCATGGTACCTTTTTCAAAATAGACCATATGATTGGTCACAAAACAGTCCTCAACAGATACAAAAAGATTGAAAAAATCCCTTGCATCCTATCAGATCACCACGGACTAAGGCTGGTCTTTAATAATGACAAAACCAATGGAAATCCCACATGCATGTGGAAACTGAACAATGCTCTACTCAATGATGACTTTTTCAAGGAAGAAATAAAGAAAGAAATTAAAGACTTTTTAGAATTTAATGAAAATGAGGAAGCATCATACCAAAACTTGTGGGACTCCATGAAAGCAGTGCTATGAGGAAAACTCATAGCACTAAGTGCCTACAAAAAGAAATTGGAGACAGCATACATACAACTTGACAGCACACCTGAAAGCTCTAGAACAAAAAGAAGCAAATACACCCAAGAGGAGTAGGTGTCAGGAAATAATCAAACTCAGGGCTGAAATCAACAAAGTAGAAACAGAAAGAACTATACAAAATATCAACAAAACCAGGAGTTGGTTCTTTGAGAAAATCAACAAGATAGATAAACCCTTATCCACATTAACCAGAGGGCACAGAGACAGTCTCCAAATTAATACAATCAGATCTGAAAAGGGAGACATAACAACAGAAACCGAGGAAATTCAAAAAATCATCAGATCCTACTACAAAGGCCTATACTCAACAAAAATGGAAAATCTGGATGAAATGGATAATTTTTTGACAGATACCAGGTACCAAAGTTAAATCAGGAGCAAATAAACTATCTAAACAGTCCCAAAACCCCGAAAGAAGTAGCAGCAATCATGAAAAGTCTCCCCACCAAAAAAAGCCCAGGACCAGATGGTTTTAGTGCAGAATTCTATCAGACCTTCAAGGAAGACCTAATACCAATTCTCTTTAAACTATTCCACAAAATAGAAACAGAAGGAACACTGCCCAATTCATTCTATGAAGCCACAATTACACTCATACCTAAACCTCACAAAGACCCAACAAAGAAAGAGAACTTCAGACCAATCTCCCTTATGAATATCGATGCAAAATTACTTAATAAAATTCTAGCAAACCGAATCCAAGAGCACATCAAAACAATCATCCATCATGATCAAGTGGGCTTTATCCCAGGTATGCAAGGATGGTTCAATATTTAGAAATCCATCAATGTAATCCAGTATATAAACAAACTCAAAGAAAAAAAACCACATGATCATCTCACTAGATGCTGAGAAAGCATTTGACAAAATTCAACATCCCTTCATGGTAAAAGTCTTGGAAAGATCAGGAATTCAAGGCCCATACCTAAACATAGTAAAAGCAATATACAGCAAACCAGTAGCCAACATCAAACTAAATGGAGAGAAACTTGAAGCAATCCCACTAAGATCAGGGACTAGACAAGGCTTCCCACTCTCTCCCTACCTATTTAATATAGTACTGTAAGCCCTAGCCAGAGCAATTAGACAACAAAAAGAAGTCAAAAGAATACAAATAGGAAAGGAAAAAGTCAAAATATCATTATTTGCAGATGATATGATAGTATACTTAAGTGACCCCAGAACTTCCACCAGAGAACACCTAAACCTGATAAACATCTTCAACAAAGTGGCTGGTTATAAAATCAACTCAAACAAATCAGTAGCCTTCTTTTATGTGAAAGATAAACAGTCTGAAAAAGAAATTAGGAAAATGACACCCTTCACAATAGACACAAATAATATAAAATACCTTGGTGTGAATCTAACCAAGCAAGTGAAAGATCTATATGACAAAAACTTCAAGTCTCTGAAGAAAGAAATTGAAGAAGATTTCAGGAAATGGAAAGATCTCCCATACTCATGGATTGGCAGGAATAATATAGTAAAAATGGCCATCTTGCCAAAAGCAATCTACAGATTCAATGCAATCCCCATTAAAATACCAACTCAATTCTTCACAGAGTTAGAAAGAGAAATTCTCAAATTTATTTGGAATAACAAAAAATCCAGGATAGTGAAAACTATTCTCAACAATAAAAGAACTTCTGGAGGAATCACCATCCCTGACCTCAAGCTGTACTACAGAGCAATAGTGGTAAAAACTGCATGGCATTGGTACAGAGACTGGCAGGAAGATCAGTGGAATAGAGTTGAAGCCCCAGAAATGAACCCACACACCTATGGTCATTTGATCTTTGACAAAGGAGATGAAACCATCCAGTGGAACAAGGACAGCATATTCAACAAATGGTGCTGGTTCAACTGAAGGACAACATGTAGAAGAATTCAAATTGATCCATTCTTATCTCTTGTACAAAGCTCAAGTCCAAGTGGATAAATACCTTTACATAAAACCAGATATGCTGAAACTAATAGAAGAGAAGGTGGGAAAGAGCCTCTAAAACCTAGGCAGGATAAAAGTTCTTGAACAGAACAACAATGGCTTATGCTCTAAGATCAAGAATTGACAAATGGGACTACATAAAATTGCAAAGTTTCTGTAAGGCAAAGGACACTGTCAATAGGACAAAACAGCAACCAACAGATTGGGAAAAGATCTTTACCAATCCCACATCCAATAGAGGACTAATATCCAATATATACAAAGAACTCAAGAAATTAGGCTCTAGACAACCAAATAACCCTATTAAAAAATGGGGTATCGAGCTAAACAAAGAATTCTCAACTGGGGAAACTCTAATAGTTGAGAAGCACTTAAAGAAGTGTTCAGCATCCTTAGTCATCAGGGAAATGCAAATCAAAACAACTCTGAGATTCCACCTCACACCAGTCAGAATGGCTAAGATCAAAAACTCAGGTGATAGTAGATGCTGTTGAGGATGTGGAGAAAGAGGAACACTCCTCCATTGTTGGTGGGATTGCAAGATGGTGCAACCACTATGGAAAACAGTCTGGCAGTTCCTCAGAAAACTGGACATAGCATTACCTGAGGAACCAGCTATACCACTCCTGGGTATATACCAGAAGATGCTGTAACATATAACAAGGACATATGCTCCACTATGTACATAGCAGCTTTATTTATAATAGCCAGAAGCTGGAAAGAACCCAGATGTCCTTCAACGGAGGAATGGATACCAAAAATGTGGTACATTTACACAATGGAATATTACTCAGCTAAATAAAAACAATGAATTTGAGAAATTCTTATGTAAATGGATGGAACCAGAAAATAACATCCTGAGTGAAGTAACCCAATCACAAAAGAACACACATAGTATTCACTCACTGATTATTGGATTTTAGCCCAGAAGCTTGAAATACAAAGACTCAACTCACAGACCACTTAAAGTTCATAAAGAATGTAGACCAAGTTGTGGGCGGGGGAGCTTCTGTCCTTCTTAGAAGGAGTAACAAAATATTCAAGGGAGCAAATATGGATACAAAGTGCAGGACAGAAACTGAAGAAGGGGCAATCTGCAGACCATTCTTCCACTTGGGTGTCCATTCCATGTGCAGTTACCAAAGGTAAATGCTGATGTGGATTTCAGGAGGTGCACACTGACATAGCTGTCTCCTTAGAGGTCTGAAAGAGTCTGACATATTCAGAGGCAGATACTCACAGCTAACAATTAAGCTGATCATGGGGTTCCCATGGAGGAGTTACAGAGAAGGAGCTGAAGGAGCTGAAAGGGTTTGTGGCCCCATGAGGAGAGCAACAATACGAACCAACCAGAGCCCTCAGGGTCTAAACCACCAGCCTGGGAGCACTTAGGGAGGGACGAATGGCTCCAGCTATATATGCAAGGGAGGATGGTCCTGTATAGGTGGGAGAAGAGATCTGTGGTCCCATGAAGGCTGGATGCCGTGGGGGGGGGGAATTCGAGTGTGGGGGGTGAGGTGTCGGGGGGGGGGTAGGTAGGGGCATACCCTCATAGAAGCAGGAGGAGGGGGTATGGGAAAGGGGGTTCCTGGGAGGAGGGGGAAATGGGGTAAGGGAGAATATCTGAAGTGTAAATAAAATATCCAATAAAAAAACAAACAAACAAAACAAAAAGACAGAGAGAGAGAGAAATATACAAGAGCTTGTTTTTTCCCATGCCTTGGTCAAGAAGCACACACCTGTTAATGGTGCTGATGGTGGATGTGAAGAAGAGCCTAATAGGCCTTTTGATGAACAATATCACAACCAAAATCTTTTGAAATAGCTTGGATTTGAGGACATCTATAAGAGAAGTTACCAATAGGAAGGAGGGGATTCAGAAATCCCAAAACAGTATCAAAAATGGGAGACTCTTGTGAGGAGTAAGAACCAAAGGTGGGCCACACACTGAGGAATGAGAACCTTTGAGGCTCAGAACAGAGAAATGGTTGCAGAGTAAAAACTGTATACATGTCATGAGTCAGTCAATGATGAGGTAGATAAGAACATCAATGCAGTCTAAAATGCAGAGAGACAACAACTTGTGCCTCCATTTGATTCTCAAAAATCATCGATATTTAAAGGGAGAACCGCATAATTTATTGACTATGATGTGGGACTAAATGTAAAATACACCCTCCCAAACAAAATAAACGAGTCAAGAGTGCATTATCTGATCAATAAAATATGCAATTATTTAACTGTGTTCCCAAAGAGTTTTGCAGACAACATAATTCAGTATTGCTGAAATGCATCAACAATGTTTAAAATAAAATACTGAATATGACAAATAGTCAAGAAACAAAACAAATGATATTCATAAGTAAGAAAAAAATGCCAGGATGATTTCTATCACAACTCACCAGTGATGGATCCAAAGGGATTAAAGTCAATTCAGTAGAACCATGAGATTCAGTAGAACCATGGTAATAATATTTAAGAACCTTTTACTGGACTTATCTGAGGTTTTTATTTCAAGATAGCTTAGTGGTCAAATCAGGATAGAGAAGTAATGAAAAATATAAATAATTCTCATTACTATCACCAGATCTTCTTAGGGGCAGAAAGTTTCTAGGTCAAATGGGTGCTGTTTTCATAATATCCTTGAATGAGCTAGGCTAGGAGATGGCAGCATCTTCCCAGAGGGTTCCCTGGACAGACAGAAGCATTCCTCCCAGGAGAGTAAACAAATGTCTATGAGAACAGGGTTTATATAGACAGATAAGTGTAAGAAAGTGTATTATTTAGCCTATTGTCTTACTTGTTCCTTAACTATTTGCATTTATTATATTGCTAGTCCCTCAACCTAGAACTGATCTGATTATTTGCATGTAATTAAAATGGCATAAAAGCAAAACAAAGGAGGGGGGTATGGGATCGGGGTTCTAGGGAGGGGAAATGGGATGACATCTGAATTGTAAATAAATAAAATATCCAATGAAAAAAAGAAAGTGTATTATATGCAGGGTACAAGTTCATTACTAGAATTAGCAAAGACTGATTTAAAACAAGCTTTTGTAAATATATTTGAAGACATTAAGAAATTATAATGAGAGAACAGAAGGAGAATTGAAATGAAAAATAAGAATGTGTTTAAAAAATGGAAACTTTTGAAATGAAAGCCATAACTCTAAAAGCAGGAATTTAGAGATTGGGCTTAAAAAATGCATTAGATACTGGCAAATGAAGAGTCAGAAAGAAATATATGAATGGAAATTATTCACCCTGAAGAATGCAAAAATATTTTTTAAAATGAAAAACCAAAACAAACAAACAAAAAGACTCTCTGAGGCACACAAAGCATTGTGCCATATTTTACTGGAAGGAACAGCAGAAGCAGGAGACTGAATAGCTTAGCAAAAATTCTGAAGGAAAAAAAAATCTGGATATTTCCCTAACCTAGTAATAAATAAACCTACTCATCTAATAAGCCCTGAAAATGCTTAGTAACACAAATTCATGGAACACTACACGATGTCAGAAGAACACTGGCTAGAAAAGGAAAATCTTAGGAACCCAGAAGGAGGACATCCTTCATCAGAGAAGGTATTGTAGAAATTACAGCTGTTCTTTTGTCACAAACAATAATGAACAGAAGACAAGGAATGATAATCTTATAGATACCCTGAAAAGGGAAGAAAATCACCTTGTATTAAAAGGTATAGTTTCCTAGAGCTGCCAAAATAAATCTTCACAAACTAAGTTGCTTCAGATAGTAGAATTCAGCTGCCTTACAAATCCAGGATCTAGAGTCCAACCCCAAGGTCTTGTAGAGTTGATTCTTTCTGAAAGCCATCAATGAAAAGGTATCCCATACATCTATGCTTCCTTGTGACAAATGCCAGGAGGTCTGGGCATTACTTTTCCCTATGACACCAGGCTACACTCTGGTAGCGTTCTCTGGGTACAGTTTTGAGAAATACAATGTGCTGTTTACATCTATTTGTTGATTTTTCTGGGATACATTAACCATCTATTTGCTTTTTAAAAAATGAGACATTTTCATCAAAGCACAGATTATTTTCACAAATTTGTTTTTCCACTTACACTAACCTTTTTTTATTTTAGCAATAAGGTTTTATTTCTAAAACAATACTGTGTTACTTATTCAATGTATTTTGTTCATACCCAACCCCCACTACCTCCCTCCAAATTCCCCTAATGGTCCCACTCATTTTTTTCCCAACTTCAGGTTCTGTTTTTATTGTTTCAAGTAATCCTTTGAATCTAATGTCTCCCATACAAAAAAGAATGTCAGGCTATGCACTCCGGTACGGGCAACTTACCAGTGTCCATGACCCAAAAGGAGACCAAAATTCCATTTATAACGAAATTTTGTCAAAGATGTGGCTAAATCCAAGACATCTTCATGCAATAAAAGCTAAGATGATTCTAAATGAAAAACAATAAGGAAAATTCTTCAAACAGAATAAAATGATTGTTCACAACAAACACAAAAAGACACAAAGATAACTGACAGGTAAATGTGAGAATCACTATAAACACAATATATTATCTATCACTTTTTGCATTTTAATGGATAATTGAATACATAGTAATATTTTTATAGGGTTAACATACGCAGAAAAATAAATATAAGGAAAGCATAGAGTAAATTATAAAGGTCCAGACTGCTTACAGATAAGCCCTGGAGAAACAAGGAATGTCAACCATGCAGGGCTGTCTCCTAAATGGAGAAAACATGTATCTGTTTTCACCCGAAGGCTGGGAGAAGGAAAGGCTGGTGACCTTTCCTGTCTGTAGAGTCAAGTGTTGCCCCAATCCCCCAGAATGTTATCCCAGGCTCCCCTCCCTAGGCCATTGTCTTTAACTTTGTTTCCCAGTCACTTGGACCCATTCTTAGAGGAGTTGTCACATGTACTTTATAGCCTGATGATCTCTATGCTATCTCTGCCAGAGACCACACAAGATCCAAGGCACTTAGGTTATAGAGCCCATCTCCATTGTAGGGTCGCATGTACTTTGCCGACTTTTGATGTAGACATGCTTTAAGCTTTATTGAATACAGGGGATTGAAGTCATTATTACCAGGAAATTTTTTTTCCAAAAAATGTAAACTACTTAAAAATGTCTAAAATAAGCTGGCCTGGTGTCAGACCTCAGAAATTTGAACCAGCATTGACTAACTAAGTTGTGGTGAACCAAATTTCCTTCTTCCCTCACACAGGTAATTTCATTATGGGTTGTGATACTTGCAGGGACCTCCACAGGAAGCGAAATTATAGAGCTACCCACAATTTTGTGAACTGTTAATTAGATGTAAGCATTCTATGAGAAATTAAGAACATAAAATTCACAGAACAACTAAGGCATAAGCATAAAAGAAAGCCAACTACTGAAGTTAATACACCTCTATCAACAATGATCAAGGAGAAAATGAGAAGGCAAATTAGCACGTTGGAATTTAGAGAGAGTACTGTAACAACATTTAATGAATAGCAAACTATGAGAACAATCAACCTCTTCTAAAACATTAACAAATTCTTAGAGACTTGTGAATATTAAAAACACTAAAAGTCACTAAAAGATGATATACTCAGACACCCTTGTTCCTACTAAAGAAATGTGTTTCATAAACAAAAAAATATTCCCCATGGAAAATATTAGCCTCACAAATATAAAACATTGGTAGAAGAAAGGCAATAACAGGTATTTGAACTATATCTGAAACAAAGACATTGGGAAAGTTGTATAACAGTTTTGTGAAACCAGAAGACCTTAATTTATCCATCATAAAGCTACTAACAAAATGCTATTTCTAAAGAAGCTGCCTCATAGAGACATTTTAAGAATTTTGATAAATATAAGTAAAACAGTTGTTATCAAAATAGCAAATGTGTTACAGAAATCCTCAGTGGGATGCTGCCTTAAGGCCAAGTGGAGTTCATCCTTGGAATACAAATTTGATGGAACATTTGTAAAACAGTCAACATAATTCAATGCATTTATGAAATAATGTAAGGCAATATAATCTTTGCAAAAAGGCATATTATAAATTCAAGACATTTTTTGGCTTTGTTGTTGTTGTTCTTGTTTTTAATCTCTGAAAACAGGCTTTGGTATTGGCTCAGTGATAGAAAATTACTTAGTCTTCCACAAGACTTCCTGAGCTCATTCTAATGCTTGGTTGTGGGTCTGTGCATCTCTTCTGGATAGCTACTGGATGGAGCCTCTCAGATGACAGTTATGCTAGGTTCGTGTTTTCAAGCATGATAGAGTATCATTAATAGTGTCAGGGAGTGGTGGATTAAATGCCAGGTGGATTAGATTTCAATCTTTTTGTATCTGTTGAGGATTTCTTGCTGAGTATATGGCTAATATTTTAGAATGTTCTGTGAGGTACTGAGATGTGTATTCTTTTCTCTTTCAGTGAAGTATTCTATAGATATATTTTTAGGTCCATTTGATTCATAACCTCTGTTAGATTTAGTATTTTCCTGTTTAGTTTCTGTGTTTGTTAGTGAGAGTGGGGTGCTAAGGTCAGTCCATATATATATATATTGTGTGTGTGTGTGTGTGTGTGTGTGTGTGATTAGATGTGTGAATTATGCTTTATTAATATTTCTTTACAAATGTGAGTACCCTTTATTTGGGGCATAGGTGTTCAGAACTGAGAGGTCATCTTGGTGGATGTTTTTTTTTTTCTTTAAGGTGTCCTTCCCTATCTCTTTTAATTACTTTTCTTTGAAATTCTATTTTATTGATATTAAAATGACTACTCCTGCTTGTTCCTTGGATCTATTTGCTTGGATAAGGTTCTTCTAGCCCTTTACTCTGAGGTAATGTCTAACTTTGTTGCTGAGGTGTGTTTCTTGTATACAGCAGAATAATGGATCCTGTTCATGCATCCACTCTTAGCCTGTATCTTTTTACTGGTGAATTGAGTCCACTGATGCTGAGAGATATTAGTGATCAATATTGTTAATTCCTATATTTTAATGTGAGTGGTGTGTGTGAGTGTGTGTGTGTGTTTGTGATTCTTTTTTGTTTGACTTTACTGTTGTAAAATTATTTCTTGTGGGTTTTGGGGGTGTAGTTTGTCTTATTGATTTGGAATTTTCTTTCTATTATCTTCTTTAGAGCTGGATTAGTTGAAAGATATTGTTTAAATTTGGTTTGGTCATGGAACATCTTGTTTTGTTCATTGATGATAATGTGAGGTGTTGCTAGAGATAGTAGTCTAGGTTGATATCTGCAGCCTCTTAGGGTGTGCAAGACCCAGGATCTTCTGGCTTTTAGAGTCTCTGTTAAGAAGTCAGGTGTAACTCTCACAGGTCTGCTATTAAATGTTACTTGGCCTTTTTCCCTTGTCACTTTCAATATTCTTTCTTTATTCTGTATGTCTAGTGTTTTGATTATTATGTGACAGGAGGATTTTCTTTTCTTGACTAATGTATTTGGCATTCTGTATATGAACATTTATAAGCATCTCTTTCTTTAGGTTAGGAGAATTTTCTTCTCTGATTATGTTGAAGATACTAGCTTGGTCTTTGAGTTGGACATGTTTTCTTTTTTGTTCCTATTATTCTTAGGTTTGACCTATTCATAGTGTCCCAAATTTTCTGGATATTTTGTGTCATGAAACTTGTAGATTTTGAATTTTCTATGGCAGATGTATCATTTTTTTCTATGCCTAAGAGTCTCTTTTCAATCTCTTGTATTCTGTTGGTGAATCTTGTGTCTTTATTTCCTGTTCTTTTTCCTAGGTTTTTCCATCTCCAGGATTGTTTCAGTTTGTGTTTTCTTTATTTCTTCTATTTCCATTTTCAGGTATTGGACAGTTTCATTCATTTCCTTTACATGTTTGAATGTATTTTCCTGTATTTCTTTAAGTATTTATTCATTTTCTACTTAAAGACTCTATTATCTTTATAAAATTAGATTTAAGGTTATCTTCTTGTGACTCAGCTGTGTTATGATATCCAGGGATTTTGTAGGATAGCTGGGTTTTGGTGGTGTCATATTGCACTGGCTCTTGTTTATTTTGTTCTTTTGCTGTCTTTTAGCAAGCACTTTACCTAGTGAGTAATCTCCTTGGCCCCATAACTCCTTATTGAGGATTCATCAATCCTTTTTCATCAATGATCTTTTAACCCTTTGAGTCATTTTACTTTAAAATTGGACAACTCAGAGTGTAGTCATTTGGTGGCTATAAATGAGTAAATTTGTACCAAAGGAATGTAATTTATTGAAGACAGATTTAAAGATTTCCATTTATTGTAACCATGGGGTTTTCAATCCATACTCTAGTTACCAAAATAAAGTCTCTGAAACTTAATTATATATGAATATATGGCTAGGCCATAATCTTGGGCTTATTCACCAACTAGCTCATAAATTAATTAACCCATTTATTCAATTGTATATAGCTGGTTATGTTTTCTCAGTTTCATCTGTATATCTCCTCAGAGCTTTAGAGTGAATCCCTTCCTGCACCTGACTTTAACCCAGAGCTTCTCCCACTTCCTATTTCCTGCCTCAGTTCATCCAATCAGGTTTTTATTGACATGTGATGCTTCTATACATTACATTAGAGATTCTATATTTCCCCTTTTAGTCCAGTAAAATGCTCTTTTTCTTTTAATAATAAATTAGAAACAATAATAACAATTATGAAAACTATCAGGTAAGTTATATTTATGATGTCCAGTAAACTAGTATTTGGGAACCTTGGATAAAGTACTCTACCATCTATCCTATCTTGATGAGTTCAGAATACTGTATCTAAGTCAATTTCTATCATAACTTATATTACCAACCTAAACACATCTTCTTAGATCTTAAAACATTTTCCTATATCCTAAATAATGCAAGCTGAATTGTGAAATTATAACTATTGAATCTTCAACCCCATAAGTGACTTGAGAAGAAATAAATATTACCTGAGTACACAGGAAGTGTAGAACAAGCAACATCCAAAGCTATAGAAATAACAGAGGGGCTGGCTGCCTGGAATTCCCCCCACTGCCAAATCTGTCTGTTTTGTTGGAGCATCATCTTCTGTCCTCTGGCCAGTATATCTGACAGACTTTTCTGTGAAACAGGAAATATGAATAATTGCTTACCCTGTCTTAGCAAAGCTTGGCAATCAACTTCCTTGCATCTCATCTGTCCAGTTCAGAGAACACACTGTCAACAGTTGAAACAAGGTCAATTTCTTGCGTAATGGCTAGCAAACTGGATAAGGAGCTTTTTCCGTGCTCATCGTCTTCTTTGAAAAAGAATGGAGGTGCTGTCAGAAGCAGGCCTATCTCATTGTCAAAAAGGTCTTTGGTTTAAAAATCATCCTTTAATGCCATTGTCTGTGGATTTCTGAGGTTTATGAAGACAATCTATAGTATATTTGAATAGGCAAGCATTATCTGTTTCTGGGTGTTTATTATCTGTTTGTCTTTGAAAATATTTTACTGTAATTAACAAGACTAGTATCTAACATGACAATGAGTTTGATTGTCTGACTACTAACTTGTAATTTTAATTATCCTAAACAGTTTGCAATAGCAGCTTTCAAGGACTAGAACTTCATATTACATAGGTACAATAGCTTAAACACAAGTTGAAACATATATACATAGTATGTTTTAGCAAAAATAGAATGTAAAATCTGTATCAATATACAAAGACCATATCAATGTAAAACTATTTGTCTTCCTGATGTTCTTTGCTCTAAAGGTGGATTCAATAATGTACTCTTTTATCTTATTGTTCCTATATCCCTCCTTTTTTATTTATCACTTCTCCCTTTCTCCCTAACACTAAATAGGAGAAAAAGGATAGAGGAAAGAAATAGAGAAATCTAAGTCTAACCTATACTTTGTATTCTCCCTGCCCAAGATCATAACAACTTGTAACCACTCTGCCTAAAATGATGACAAATATCAATCATTCACTGAACAACCAAAAAGCCCAATTCACCCGACCTCTTGAGAATGGGGGCATCACTCTCTTATAATTTCTTCCTGTTGTTTGGAGGTGTCATTCTCCTTTTTTGAGAGCTGTAGGAAAATTGGGATACTGGTTTGTATTAAGAAAGCTAGCTGTGACATTTATTTTCCAGTCTCTGCATGCTGAGAAATTTCAGGGCTTAACTGAAGTCTAGGCACTTCCCCTTCCTGGGCCCCATTAGATTTCCCATTTGGTCATGAAGTGGTACTGCATAGACAAATAGAATTCTTTATATGGTGATTTCCTGATTTGTAAGCCTGATGATCCCCTAGGACAGTAGTTACCAACTTGTGCTCTATGACTCCTTTTGGAGTAAAATGATCCTTTCATAGGTGTCACATATCAAATATCCTGTATACGAGGTATTTGCATTATCATTTTTAACAGTAGCAAAATTACCATTATGAAGTAGCAATGAAAATAATTTCATGATTGGGGGGGGTGACGTATTAAAGTGTTGCAGCACTGGGGAGATTGAGAAACCACATTCCTCAACTAAGACAGAGGAATAAAAGAGACTTCAGTGTATCTCAGATCCTTGGATGAGCTCTCTGATGAAGTTATTTTCAATATATGCATTAGGGGATACAGATTACAAGAAATTAGAAGGTGGAGGAAAGGAAGCATGATGGGTTTGCAAGATATAATTTCTGTTCAAAGGTTTTAAAGAGACAGCATACATGGAAGCAAGTATTTGTGAGTGAGTGAGTGAGTGAGTGAGTGAGTGAGTGAGTGAATGAGTGCATGACTGGTGTGTGAGTGAGAATATTTTTATATGTGCATGTATTCTCTGGGAAGATTGGAATAAAGAAGAATTTGTATATCCCTGAATACCACAAAAGTAGCCTGTACTTTTGCCTTGTAGGTGGTTTCTTTTACAAAGATTAAAATGAGCCAGATGTGACAGCTGTGTAAGCTCTTTGTACAGATGTAAGATTATTTCTCAGTTATATTTAGTCAGACTTCTCCATTTTACTTCCTATCCTTCCTCAGTACTCTAGTGGGTATTTCTAATTTGAGAATAATTCTGCTAAGCTATTGGAAGAACCTGGTCTCTTTTAATTCCACAGGGAATATTTGATATACACAACTTTAAAATAACTTCAAAGGACTAAGTCCACAAGAGTTCACATCACAAAAAAATGGTCGTGCCTGAACTCCCCAAATACATATATCCCAAAGCATGCATGACCTTCATTCCCTCTTTGTAAAATAAGGTGCCTGTTCTCCCAAAGCCATTTGTACAAGGCTACTGATGTGTTTTCAGTTCTTTCACCTCAGAAAACCAATAGGTAGTAAGCTTTCATTTACCACCAAAAATAAATCAGAAGAAAACTTTAACTTGCTACCTAATCTTAGAAACCTTAGAAAATTATCAATTAGAAACAGTGATAGAAAATATGGGCTAAGAAATAAGAGCTTCAATGTTGCCTGTCTGTGTTCATCTGATTAAAGCAGGGATAAAGAAAGTATTCATTATTTTTTCCGCTCATTAATTTATGTGATATAGAGCAAGAGTGTGTCCAACAGAACAAAAGCACATGTTGCTTTAGTTTCCACTAACAATAGTGAAGAATGAAGATGCATGGTTACTTTTTGTTTCTATTGTGCTTCAGCATTCAGAGTGGCCTAAACAAAAGAAAAGACCCAACTGAGAATGACGGACAGTTTGGAAAGAGCTTTGTTCTGCTTGATTCAAAACCTGGAAATTAGAGGGTTTATCTAAACAGCCGCAGTGCAGAAGTAAGATCAGAGGAGTCAGGATGAGACGCTGAAATCAGTCAAAGAGGGTTACACCAGCAGGTGAGGAGGCTGATCAGATACAAAGAGACCTGCAGAGAGCCAGTTCTGTTCTCCAGGAAGTCCCATCCTGAAGAAGCTAATGGTTTAATCTGAGGGCTTTATATACTGTCCTTGGTGTGCAGGAACCATGGGATAGCATAGAAATGTTATTTTTTTAAGCTATGCAATAAAATATTGTTTGAAATCAGACTGATAGAGATGAAAATCAGTAATATGGAAAAGTGCCTGTGACAATGTCCTATGCATACTCCTACATAAATAATACTAGAGTTTCAACAATAGAAATAGTAAATATATATATCATCTTAAAAGCGATATGAATAGTTGCTTGTGTGGCTTTGTTATTAGGTGGGAGACTGAAGACACATATAACACTAGAGACAATATCGTCTCTTCATCTCAATTTCCAGTGTCAAAAATGTGGAGATAATATAATAATAGAAACTGCAGAGGACACATGAAGGATTTTAGATGCATACACAAGTCCATAGACCACAAATGCACACACACAGACGTAGAAAGCAAGGGTCAAGGAGATGAGAAAAGATCCATAGAGTCATGCAATCACTAAGTTTATAAACTTAGGATGCAAACTGAGCTATGTCTGTCCTCACTCACCTACCTTACAACATTCATAATTATATAAATATCCTCAAGTTGCAAAAATGCAAACAATGCCTGTTACTCATTTTACCACACAACAATATGATAATACAGGTGTTAGAAATTTAATATTAGAAACTGAGGTTCTGATTCATTTCAAATTCAGGCAGTTCAGAGGTGTTGAAATTGGAAGTCAGATCTAATTCCGGAGTGTCTTACAATCCTCCTAACTACATATTTTGTTTTGAATGGACTCTGTGGGTGGTGATAGGCATCCTCAAATTCTTTACCATTCTTACTACACTTCTGCCAAAGACTGATTCATAGCTGAATTCATAAACTCTGTGGTTTAGTGAAGATCTTTCTTCAATCTTTCTTCTTGTTGGTCCGCCAAGAACCAGCCTTGGCTTAGAGAGGGATTCTGAAGGGAAGGGGTGTCTGGGAGCAGCGAAACAAATGACTTGAAGTCAAATCGTGGGTTACAAGCTGATGGCCTGTGTTACTCGAGATAGCTTTCCAGACTGCTCTTTGTGTTCTGATTTTTCTCTGTCTCCAGATAGCTCTCTGTATAAGACAACTTTTTCACAATTCTAAAAATTCTCTAGATATCTCATCTCTTGCATATCAAAAGCCCAGTATTTATTTACATATCAACTCAGTAATTACCCTAGGTTGCCTTTTGATTATCCCAAGAATCAACATCCCCAGACTCCAGCCCATTGATTCTTAGAAAGAGACAGCAAGCACAAACAGACAATAAGATAGCTGGGTAGAACCATGCCCAAAAATTATCATTCCTACCATGCCTGGCCCAGGACCTAAACTCCAACTATCCCAGGCTGACCTTGAATTCAGGAATCTGTCTGCCTTTGTAAGCATAAACAAAAGAAACTTACCTGGGTGGGATCTTGCTCTGGGATCACCATTCCCTAAATCTCTTTATCTTCTTCCTTAGTATCTTTCTGAGAAGTTGGCCCATAGTGCAGCTGCCTTTGTTCCTTTAGATCTGTGAAGTTCTTAAACAATTCATATTTCATCCTTATATTTTGCATAGTTGAGAAATTATGTTTTTGAACTCATGTTTTCAGTGTTCTTTCTCAAAGCCTTAAGGACTGTCCTGAAGATCACATCATTTACTATTTTGCTTCTATAGCCTTTCTTTCCGAATTCATGCTGTCTCTGGTTATCATGGAGTCATTACAGTGGCAGAGAGGACATTCATTGAAGGCAGAATATGAAAATATGTACACTATTATACAACAAATCCTTTGGCCCACAGCAACCATCAACATTTGTGGAGGCCCATGCCCTACTGGCTCTATTGCAGGGGCGAGAATCATGTCATTCCATCCCTACCGTGGCCATGCCAGACTTGGCATGGGTCCTTTTCTGTGCATCCCAACTAAGGGCAAGTAGGAGGAGATGACTCAGTTTCTATTCTGCCCCTTGTCAAAGCAGAACAAGAGAAGCCTAACTTTAGGGTAGCACTGGAAATTTTATTACACTGAGCAATGAAAAGTGAAGAACAGTTTCGGTGAGAATGAAGACAGATAAATTGGACAACCTGAAGAAAGTAATACAGACATGATACCCAGGGAATGCTGAAATTGAAAAAGTGACAATATCAATAACAGATGAGCCTTACACTCCAAACATGGAGCTGGATATACTAGCTTGCATTTCTTTACAATGTTTGTCAGCTACAAAATCTGGCTATAACATTAACTCTGTGTTAGAATTTTATTTTCTGCTGTAAGATTGCATACATTAGTTTCACTGTGGGGCCTTCATGTGACACCCTGCATAGTGCTACAACAACAACAACAAAACAGCTTCAGATTTCTCTGTGTGCTTAGACTTTTAAGGAAAGTTAAATTCTTTCCCTCTGTTTGTCAGCTAACATAATGTATTAGTGTCAAAAATTACATTCTTGTGTTGCCTTCCTAACTGTTGTTGTTTAACTGGACATCAGTGAAAAAATGCATAAACAGAGATGTTCAAATACCATTGATTCTGACTGTGCGATCTTACTATTTACATTAGCTAAAATGAAATTGTATCATGTGTAATGTTGAAATTAGGCAGCCTGTTTCAATAGGGTTGCAGTAATATCTTGTATTTGATTAAAAGAAAAGTGAGACATTTGCTTAAAGAAGTAACGGGTCAGGGGGATACAATGGAATCAGCTGATAATCTGGTGTAAAACGCCTTTGTTAACATTGCAAGGAGATGAATTCTTATTAGTATACTTATATGAGAACACAGGTTGGAGCATAACTGTGCCCAGCTAGAGATTCATTTTCCTTTCTAATGAGTACTGTTGAGTTCATAGTCATGTCTACTGTACTATTGAAGAAGCCACAAGGGGGCGCACATACCTTTATGGATAGCTTCTGTGTGTGCACTGTAGATATAGTGCCCTACAAAGCCTTCCCTAGTATAAAAAATATTTTCTTTCAGACAAGGAGATAGATAAAGGAAACCTCAAAATAAAGCTAAAGTAATCAAGTAAAACATCATGACCATGGCTTTGTGCTGCAGCATCATGCTTCAGTAAGTCAGCTACCCTCTTTTAGACTTTCTTCTATTTCAAAAACTCTTTCAAAATGTATCAATTCTAAAGAAGGTAAATTCAATGGAAAATCCTTCTTTTATTCTGGGTTGGAAGTACTTCTGCATCCAAAGACTACTTTCCAGCACTCCAAGTACTGCCTAAAACTTGCAAATGTGTCTTTAGCGTTTTGATGATTGTTCTACATATTTTGTTATTATTTTTAGATATCAAAACATTTTCCTATTTCTTTTATTTTTATGTTTTCTCTTCCTTTTTTCCACTCAAGCTCTCCCATAAAAACCTCTTGGCTGTCTTTCAAATCCACGGCCTCTGTTTTCACTGATTGTTGTTGCGATATATCTCTATATCTCTATATCTATTATCTATCTATCTATCTATCTATCTATCTATCTATCTATCTATCTGCATGCAACAATAGCCAGTGAAAACACAGGCTGTGGATTTGAAAGACATCTACATCTACAGTCCCCATAGGGACTAGGTTCTGTAACTGTATTTTGTTGGATGTGGTTTTCTGTAATGTCCTCTATCTGTTGCAAAGAGAAATTTTCCACATGACGGTATAAAGTCTGAATTTAACTGCTGATATAAAGATAAATATTTAGAATATAGTTAAGAATTGTACTGATTTAATAAAGTGATGATTATAGGTTCTTCTCCAAGATTCATGGCTTCAGTAGTTCTTGGTAATTGGCAACATATTTAGGAATAATTTCCCTCTTGTTCATCTAGTCTTAAGTCACTTAAAAGCTTAAGGGTAAAAAACTTAAGAGCTGTTGGTTATTGCCAATGTGTATACACCACTACTGTAATATTAAGGTTCTCATGCCATGATAGTTATTATTGTGGTTCATAGGCATCATAAGCATCATAGATGGATAGGTTGCTTTCATCCTTTGGAAGCCTGAACAATGTCTTCTGGTACCATTAAAGCAAGTCCTCATGAAAGAATCATTCAGGCTATTTGTAGCTTAGTGATCTCTGGGGCTTTGCATCTGAAGTACATGGTCTCTTCAGCAATAGAAATTCATCTTCCATCTCCAGGGACCAATCAGGGGCAATAGCAAAAGGCTATAATGCTTTGTGAGTCTCTTGAGTAGCCCTTACTACCAACTCAAAAGAAGGCTTCTGTAAATGTAACTTCTATTTTTGCAGAGGTAACTGTCATCTTGGAGGATTATTGCTTGATAACTTCACGGTTTAGAAATCTTTCTGAACTCCCAGGGGCCAAATCAACTCAGCTATTGTGTTTTAAATTACTCTCCAAGCTGATTGATTCAATCTGGCTTCTCTCTGCTTCTCACTGAATTGTTCTTCTTGCCTCAAACTAATTCTCAATTTGTTCTAATCATCTGGCTCCTTCTTATTCTCTGGTTTCAACTTTCTCTGCTTACCTGCACTGAACTGCATGAATTACAAACAAGCTCAACTCCAATGCACTGTGCTCAATGCACTGATTCCCAACTGACTGAACAGAACTGTCTGACTGGTTGAACTTCTCTTAAATAGCTTCTCTTTCCTGTGCTGTTCTTGTGAGTGATAGGTGTACTCTATCCTGCCAAATCTTTCTCTGATTCATCACTTTGTCCCTCGATTAGACATCATTGTTTGAGACTAATAGTATGTACTAAGGGCATATGGATATTCCAGCCAGATTACAGAAACCTGGGTCTTTGGATGTTATCAGATCAGTCATGTTGCTGGACTAAAATTTCTCTACAGGCTTCTTATGCCTGATGTTATGCTTTTTGTCAAATAGTCTTCAGCTCTTAGATGGAGCATTGTCAGGCAGGATGAGAATTTTTCATTTAAACTTTATAGGCACGTTTATACAGAATTATGTGTATTACATTTTTTAGTTAGGTAATTTTGTTATTTTTTAATCCTCTTCCTTCCTTCCTTCTTCTACATTTATCTCCTTCCTCTCTCCCTAATTAGAGTCCCCCATTTGACCCATTTCTGTATCAGATCACTTGTAACCTCCCATTCCCCACTCTATTGTTCTCCCACCACTCTACTCAGGAAATTGTCCCTTTTTATTTTCTTGGTTTCTGCGGTTACTCCAGAATATGTACTCACATTTGCAGATCAGGATTTTCTCATGAAAGAGAACATGGAAAGTTTGCCATTTGGTATCCAAGTTACATCAGTTATGCACAGCACATTCTTTGACTGGGGGTTTAAGTAGATGTAACACCACCAATCCACCAATAAACCTTTCACCTTAGCCATGTTTACTTTAGTCATGTTAACCAGGACACTATTCCTCAGGAATCCCTATATGTGATACAGGGAATCATGTGGGTGACCACTGATAATCTCTCATCTTTTAGGCTCCTGTATCCCACTTATATTTCTTTCTTCAACACTTGTGTTCTGAAAAATTCTATGAGCATCATATATCCAGCCACTGGTTGGGGCTTGACAGCCTTATTATCTGTCTATCTATCTATCTATCTATCTATCTATCTATCTATCTACACACCTACCTACGATCTATCTATTTATCATCTTCTCTTTTCCTCTCCCCACGCCTTGTACCAATAGAGGTCTTCTTTAACTTCTAGATATGAATCTAGCTTGGCAAAAGCAATGTGCTGGAGTTAGCAGATTGACAGTTCTTTTACAAAAAAAAGCATCCCACTTGGGCTTATTTCTTATTTCATTAGCTCTTCTTTTATGCATAAGAATAAGATATAATTTTTTACCTTAAATAGCAATTATCTTATTGCACAGCCTCAGTGGCTAATACACACTTCCAGAAAGCTTTAACTTACTGTTCTCATGTTTTATCATAAATGGCAACAGTGTTTAATATTTTCCAAAGTATCTTAGAAATACTCTTTTTGTTTTTTTATTAGACTATTCAACCAAACAAACAAAATCACCAAGTCTTTAGCTATCAAATCTGAAATTCTGTGCTCTTTTTTTATTTATTTCAGAGAGACCATTTCATGCTCAAATAATTTGTGAGTTTTGCTTTATCTCGCCAACTTTCTAGTAGGCAACTTTATAGGCATATGTGACACATTCCACATTGAAATTTGCAATACTTTCTAAAAATCCATTCCATTTATTATTTATTTATTTATTTATTTATTTATTTATTTGCTGGCTTTATGAGGTTACTGTGCTCTGCTTTGTGGTTGTTAGGATAAAAAAGGAAGCCTCTAGCTATTATATAGAATTGACAATCAAACAAACAAAACGAGCAAACAATGGGAATTAAAGAAGTAATATTAAATCATACTTAAAAGTGTGGTTGCTAAAGTTATGTTTAAGTTTAAAGTACTGTGCTTAAGAGATTTATATAACAAAAGAACCTAACCTGTAAGCCCTATTTATCAAATAAATTCTGGGGAGGCTGAGGGCTACGGTTCATAGAAGATAAATAGGCACATTTTTTTCCCTTCTGCAAACAAGCTTGGTTGCCCCAACTGCACAGGATGTGTTTGATCCTATGTAGGTAGGAGGGATGTAGGAAGTATATTAGGATGTATGGTTGCCCCTCATTGGACAATAGTGGGAAGTATGTGATAGCCCTGATAGGAAGAGGGTTAGATTCCTAGTTCCTTGTGGGTTTTGTCTTTCTAAGCCTCTGACTAATGTAATTTAGTGTCCTACTCTTGGAATCCTGGGTATGGACTGGTCACTATCCATGGTCCTGGCCAGTATTTAATAAAGCTTCCTTCAAATTTGGCTCCAAAATTGTAGTAATGGTCTTATATTTTCCTGGTGAGATTAACAAAAAGTATCTAATAAATACAAATATTTGAGCTAAGATAGGAAGAAATAAAAATTTGTTCTCTATGTATTCCTTTTTTCTTTATTTAGAGCCAAGTTGAGGAAAGTTTTAGATTGTGTCCTTTAGGGACTACCAGGAGGAAATGTACAGTATTTTTTAACATAATGTTGGAATCAATTTAGGGACTCACATGAAAATTTCATCTTTCCTCCTTCTTACATGACTGGGCTGAATGGAATTTATGCTAGACTTGCCATTTTCAAAAGTAGTTTCATTGTTAAGATGGAGGGGCAATGTACCATAAATCAGATTTATTTATTCTCCAGAGACTTACTTAAAAGATTCCACAGGCAAATATAAATCAAGCAAGCATAAGTTGCCCTATATAAGCATAATAATAGAATTAGAAAAGTTCCATGATATTAGTAGCCCTGATAGGTAAGGGTTAGATTCCTAGTTCCTTTCTTCCTAAGTTGTACTCATGAGTTGATAGGTCCTACAAAACCCTACTAATTACAAACTATTTGAAGTAAAGAAATCTGGAGGATAAGAGATGTCTTACTTACAGGCTGTGCTCAAGAACAAAGCCTAAATGAAAATGAGGAGAGGCAGAAATCATAAGCCTTGCAAAAAGTTATAAACAATGACTGTTTTAAATGTCACTTGCTATAGTGCCCTCACTCAAGCAACTAACCTCCCACTAATGCTTATGGAGGATACACACACACACACACACACACACACACACACACACAAATGACATGAAAATAGGAAGGATATTTGGATAAATTGGTCATAGAATTTTATAGCTATAAAATTATAAAGAATAAGTAATAAAAATGTAAAGAGCTATGACTTTGTAACCTCAAACATAAGCATCTTTAAATGAAGAGAATGATGAAGAATGGTCTAACAGTGCAAAATCAGTCCTAAACTTCACTGTAATGTACGAAAACAAACAAGGCAGTAAAAAGATTCGTGTGCTTAGGATCATATCTGATTCTTAAGTTCTTTTGTGGTCTGGAGCATCCTGGTTATTGTGGACTGACTAAACCTCAATGATTCTTAGATAATTGCTGGATATTAAGAAAGACCCAAAAGAGATATTCCAAAATATTTTCTATGTTTCTTTACTCAAAATATTGCAGACTTTGAGACTGAAGCAAGAGAAATTTATTTGCTCATAGTTTTACATGCTAGAGTTCAGAGCAAAGTATCAGCAGACTCTGCAGCCCCTCTTCTTCAAGATTTCTCCCTGCATCTTCACATTTTCTTCCCTCTGTGTACACACATAAATGAATAAATGTCTGTGTTTTATTCAGACTTTACTTGCTGTGATTAAATACCTAAGAGAACAGCATTACAGCAGAAAAGATAAAACAGTTGTTAATTTTAAGTTATTTTATTCATCTTTGCTCAGTGACAACTTTATCAAATCTTGGTTTGTGCCAACTTGCTTAGCTTTTTTCCAAATAAATAAATAACAAGCAAACAAACAATCAAAGCAGACTTTATCAAGCCCTTTGTGAGTCTTTCTCTATTTCCATTCATGTCACTGTTGCTTAGAGGACAATAGTCCTCCTAAAAACTCCTAAAAACTCCACATAGGTTTTTTTTTTTTTAAATTCCTCTTTTGCAAATTTACCTGTATTCAAGTCTGTTGTGCATACTGGTAACTTTTGCTTTATAGTCTAATAACAAATTATATTCTCTATTATGGCATTTGACTGAATTACTTGTCCTGAGCTGAATTTTCTGTCCCACTCTCTGCCCTACCCATTTACAGTTATGAGGCAAACATGTCCCTGGCCCTCATAAATTTCTGTTTCCTTGTGCATGTGTTTCTCTGCCTGAGTGACCTTGCTTCTTGCCCTCTAATCTTTGGTCTTTTATTTATATTGTCATCATTGAATAATGTCTCCGTCATGATGCATTTCTTTCCAGATAAAAATCGTTGATTTTACAACATTCTTCATCTAAGGGATTCAGAATGTGTTGAGTATAAAGAGCAGACATTTCATAATTCAATGTCTAGAATGTGACACATAAAATGCTATTAACTCAAAATTTATTAAATGAATCACTAACATATGAGTTTATTGGTTGGCGATGTTAGTGATAAGACTCCTTGACAGCATATACTACCCAGTGAAGCTGAGAAAATATTCAGCTGTTGAATAAATGTGAAATTAATGAATCTCTGAGCCCCCTTGTAAGAACAATAGATGCTGCATGTAGATAAGGAAAAGAAGAAAGATGAATTTTCTGAGAATTGTTTCTCCTCCTGAGACATTCAGCATTCTCTTCCTTCCCAATGCAGCTGGGAGCATAGGTTTATGGTTGATAGGATCCAGATGTTAACATGCAGCCCTCCTTTGACACCTGAGGACTTAGACGGTCAGATCCTGTTGATAACTGTGACAAGTCAGTAGGCAGCAGGGACTTTTATTCTCAACTTATTAAAATGGAGATGTGGTCCCTGGAAACTAAGTTGTCCATGACCCATATTTGGGAGGAAGGAGTTAGGATTTGATGGTAGATAACAGACTAGCCTCTTCATACAGATTGAAGGTCCAGTCCAGGTTCCAAAAAAGGAAGGTCATTTTATCACAATTATCTCAAATTTTGACATAAGCTAAATTTTCTTTTAAGTAAATAATTATTTTAACAAATTACAAGCAACAGATTTTCAAAGAAAAGCCAAAAAGAGTCTCAATAGTTACATATCTTCTTAGATTTGTACATACGTGGAAGAAAGCCCTTGACCCTCTCATTTAGTCATCTGGGAACACAATTACTGTGTAGAGCCCAATAATACTCCTTAAATTAATTGTGTCCCTGGGAAGCCCTATGTATCTGGGGAAGGAGTCACCTACTAGTATACTGAGTTAACTCCCTGAGGCTGTCTTATGCTCATTATCCCTTTCTTGCACATCTGCCTCTAGGTATCCCTGGAGCATTTCAAGTCAGTCATGACATAGGTGAGCATTCTGGATTCCTCACCTGACTCCTGAATGATATGACTGGAGGATAATCCCCAAGCATAGTGGCTAGGGAAGCCAGCAAGTGTGCTTGGGAGACTGGTAATCCCCGGGTAGATATATGTCAGCTCTTTCTCACTAATTAGTGAAAGTAGACAGAAGCTGTCTGGGTCTGCAGACCTGAGTTTCGGGATTGTCATTTGAGATGAAGCCAGAGGACAGTGCAGAAGCTTCACAGGAAAGCTTTGCAAAGTCCTCAGAATACCTGCCATGTCTCAGAATGTATCAAATAATTAGTAATTGTCATTGAACATGTAACAGCTATTTGAAGTAGAAATTTTTCTATAGAGGATTAAGACATAGATAACTTGCTAAAGGAATAGCTTAGTTGAGAGTATTTAAAACACACATACCATATGTGTTTAAATAAAAAAATCTTTAATGCACACATAAACAAACATTGAACAAGGATATAAGTTGTTTTACTGGAATAGAGAAATCTCAAGCAAAAAAGAGCAGTCTAAGACTTGTTGATTAGTTATAAGGAAATCAACATAATCTAGAAGATTCCAGTATTGGAGATATTTATATATCCTAATGCATACTGTTCTAAGATCATTTTAATTCTTCCATGTGATTATAACTGCTTCCTCAGGTAAATTCCAGTACTCTGAGCTGTACAGCCTTTTTCTTGTCTACTTTTTATATCACCTACAGTGTCTAGTAAAGTGACAGGCAAAAGAAAGTGCAGAGTTGGTGGGTTTTTTTTTTTTTTAAGGATGGAAATGAGGCAAAGGAATAATGGCAGGCTGGAGGCAGAAGAGGCAGTAAGATGGAAAAGAAGTTATGGATATTTTAAGGTTTTCTAGAGTTATATAGAAAGTATTTGTTGAGCCAAATGCAGGTAGTAATTTTATGACAGTGAATACAATTAAAATATTCTTAATTTTTAAAGCATTAAACTAGGGTTTTCAACCTGTGGGTCACAACCCCTTTTTGTAGGGTTGTGAGGGTACCGTGTCTGCTCCACCACAGGGCTCAACCGCTAGGGGATGCTGGACGTGAGAAGTTGACCTCGCTTACCCCATGCTGTCACTACTGCTCACCGCTCACTCCAGCGGGGAGAAAGCTCAGTTGGAGATGCAGGATAGCTGGAGCTGGCTCGAAAGCTCAGTTGGAGATGCGGGATAGCTGGAGCTGGCTCGGGTCCCCGGGCCTGTGAGAAGGCCGAGGTCATCTGGTTCCCAAGTTCTTGGACAACCAGGTGCCACTAGAAGCTACAGAAGAGCTGAGAATGGAGTGGGGACCCGTGTGATTGGGAACGCAGAGAGGCCTTCCACAGGAGATTAGATAGCAATTCTATAGGCGTAGGCCTTCTCCATGTCTCCCCACAGCAGATATTGATGAAAGAGGATCCCGATGAAAAGAAGCAGTCCATGGTTTTAAGACATTTACTGTCATAGCAGAAAGTGGATGAGTAAAACCATACCCCACTTCTGAGGGTGGGCCTGAGATTAAACACCTTTTGCTGGGAGGGGCATCTGGGAAGAAAAACTTATTGTCTAAGCCCTCCATGCCTCTAGGTACCTCATTAAAACGGAGATCTGTCTTGAGCCTATGTGACCACGGGTCATGTCATCTACATGTAGAGGGGCTTGTGGCATTGCCCTTACATGACTGATGGCCACAAATCTATGGAGGGCTGCGGCTCGTGACAGGGGCCTGGTGCCCAGGAACAGGTGAAATGCCTACCATTCCTTCAGGTTCTCTGGGGTTCGAGCCTTAGCTCAACTGGGAACCAAGCTACCTTTCACGGTCCCACACCTTTTGAGTCAACTGACCCTTTCACAGAGTCACATATCAGATACTCTGCATATCAGATGTTTACATTATGATTTATAACAGTAACAAATTTACAGTTATGAATTAGCAATGAAATAATTTTTTGGCTGAGGGTCACTGCCTTAGACAGTTTTTATACACAGCCCTTAGTCTTCAATCATATAAAAATGTTAAGCAATATTTCTATACATTCTACACTGTTATAACCTCCCACCTAAAACTAGTCATGTTCAATAAGCAAAACAGTTGTGGACCTGGAAGTAAGAAGCAAGTGTTCTACACGAACTTCTCCAAACAGTACAGTAAAACATGGTTCTCAGTCTTCCTTTTAGTAGGCCTTAAGATAAATAAGGATGTAGTGGCATTAAGTTAGACCTACTTTACTTAAAACAATGATCTTCATAAAGATTTATGATTTATTGTTCATACAGAAGAAAAGTAATATGGTCAATGTTAGCAAATATGAAACACTTAAGAAAGGTCCTCACTCTCATGATTTTCCCAAAACAACACGGCAAAAGGAAGTCATAGCAGGAAGCCATAAGTTATCAATGATAATATGTTTTCTTTCATCAGTTTAGACAGGAACATGATTTTCACATGTCACATCAAAGTGTTACTCATCTTGATCATTAAATGTACTGAAGTATTCCCAAATTTCATACCTGAGAAATCTGTATCATTTGCCTTACCCTAGTTTATATCTTGCAGGGAGATAAGAAAACTAAAACCCCAGCTTTCTGGCTGAGTGTTCCAAGTAGGCAAAAGCCAAGGAAACAGAAATTACCAAAATATATCAATGATAGTAGCCCATGAAAGTGTACTCATGAAGCTAACTGTGACCTCTTTGATTGTCTATGGGTGGATCTAGAAGTAATCAATAGGGTCAGATTGACACCTGAAGCAGCAAGTACATCACCATTGATGTTGCTGACAGAAAAGCAGAAAAAAAAAGAAGCAAAGGCTTTTGCAATTAATATTGGCATAATAAACATTCTCATGGGGCATGATATCTGCAACCTGAATTTTACCAAGATGAAAATCATCAATTCTCATGGTGTTTGAATAGGATACAATCTACAGGGAGTCAATATATGAAGAATAGTGGGCATCTCAATGGGCATCACCTGGAAAAAAATGATCAACAGAGACCAAGACACAGAAGTAAGGATTATCTGGAAAAGCCTTTAGAGGAGCTATTAGAAAGTGTTTTGACATAAGACAGGCTCAGTCTTATTTATGAATAAAAAAGGGGGAGAGGCAGAGAGCTTTTGGGGCTGCTTGGCAAGATTCTAACATGGGCCAAGGACAAGGAAATGGGCTGCTTGGTAGGAATAAGGCATTGCCAAGGACAAGGAAGTGGGCTTCAGGCAGGAATCTGATATTAGGCTAAAACAAGGAAGTAGGCTTTAGAAATGAAAATGACTTTGGGCTAGGACAGGGAAGTTGTCTCAGATATTTTGGTCATCCTGATAAGACCTTAGAAACAGTGATCATGGGAGTGTTCATGGAACTTTGTGTATTGCCTTGCTTGTTCTTTGACTATTTGTGTTTATTGTCTTGTTTGTTCCTTAACTATTTGCATCAACTGTATTGCTACTTCCTCAACCTAGAACTGACCTTAATACTTGCATGTAATTAAAATGGTATAAAAGCAAAAAAGGAGGAGTGGGGATGGGATAGGGGGTTTCTAGGGAAGGGAAATGGGAAAAAGGGATGACATCTGAAATGTAAATAAATAAAATATCCAATAAAAAAATAAAGGAAAAAATTGGCATTTAGCAGCAACTTAATGTCAAAGTATAATATATTGTAGAAAGAACTTCCCACATCCTCGTGTAGAAAAGAGGAAACTCAATAAGAAAGCATTAAATGGAAGTTTCTGTAGGAATGCAATGAAATAAGATGATATTTGGAAAGAGGTTAAGAAAAACCATTTTCTCCAAAGAGGTTGCATTGTGGGTATAAAACACTTATGGGCAGGTTCTGTACCCAGTAGTACATCGCCAACTCAAAATGAAATCAATGATAGTTTTGGAGGGATTTTATTGTTCTTGTTCTTTTGTTTTGTTTGTCTCATAATGCTTTGATTGGGCTTTTTTTTTCCCCCCATGAGACTTTTGTTAATATATTATGATTCCTGAATTTATGTCTCTACAGGATTTCTATGCATGTTAATGCATGTGAGTCTGAGTTTATATGTTTCCTGTGCTTTTTTATAGGCTCTTTTTCTGTTTGTTTGTTTTGTCCTATTTAGGTTTGTTTGTATTTATTTTATCTCATTTTTTTCTCATTTTTGACTCCTGTTTGTTTTCAAAGGGAGAGCAAAAAACTGTATGGATTTGGGTGGGGAAGCATCTATAGGAATGGGGGAAGGGAAAAACATAATCAGAACATATTGTATGAAGAAAATCTATTTTCAATAAAAAAAAAAGAAAAAATTTGGAAAAAAAAAAAAAGAAAAAGTGTTCCTAAACACAGTTATAAAAGGTCTTTAAACAAACAGAAACATGTAAAGTCTTAGCAAAGAATTGGAAGGAATGAGAGAAATCTCAGTAGATATCTTTTTAAAATCTTTGTTTCTCTCCTTTGTAGTACTAAGGATTGAACCTTGAGATTTCTACATGCTAGGCAATGTTCTCCCACCTATACATAGTTCCAGTCTTCCTTTCATATTTTTTTTTTATTTTGAGACATGTTCTATCTAAGTTATTCAGGCTGACTTTGAACTCACTCTATAGTCCAGATTTGCCTTGAATTTGTAAATTCTCCTGCCGATGTTGCTCTAACTACTGGGATTATAGTACTTCACCACCAGACCCAACTCCCAATGGACAACTCTAGAATAAAAGCATAGTGTCTGAAATGAAAATCTTGATGGACCTAACAATGGGATGCAGATGACAAGAAACAGAGGAAGAGAGAAATCAATGACAGATCAGTGGAAATTATCTAGTCTGAATAGAGAAGAAAGAACTGACAAGTGAAGAGCTAAGAACAAAGAACTTTCTTAGAGACCTATCTACTATTAACATCTTCATTCCCAAACAGTGAAGAAAGGGAGAGAGTTATAAACAAGTGGAATGAATAATGGCCTGGAACCTTTCCAAACTGTTGCTGTGTGGTTCCATAAATTTCATGTATATGTGAATCACAGACCCAGAACTGTGAACAGGTAACTTAATATGATAGGAATCCAACCTTTGTGATTAAAGATCCTTTAGGTATTTTTCATGTATTTCAAAGATTATTTATGTCTTACTCTTGTCCTTCCCCTGATCTGTAGCTGAGTTTTCCCAACTACATATTCTCTTTCTTAAAATATCAAAAATAGAATGCCATTTGGCTCTGGCAATTTCTTCTATTTCCAGCACCTCCTGACAGCACGCTATCAGTGCTACATTAGTGATTTGTTGGTGGTAGCAGTTTCCCTCAAAGCTGACTTTTTAATAGTTGAAAATCTCCAGTGACCTAGAAGAAATTGAGGCCACCTTTGAAAATCAGCATGAAATCTTTCAAGTTGTTAGCTCGTTCTACTTGCTGGGCCATGGCTGTCCCTCTAAACGTGGGCAAATAGAGGTTAACATGAAGTTTGTATACTACCTATTGATGCCTATTTTTATGCAGTATGTGTATAGAAGCTATGCTTTGTTTCTCCATTTCATACATGTATTATATACATAAATATATATGCTGCTTACACTTTCAAAAACATCAGACCAACATGAAAGTCATCAAAGGCTATTTTTCCAAAGGGAAAAAATGCATTTATGAAATCCATGAGGGGTCTCACTAATACTAGGCAAGAAAAGTACAGTTAAAACTAACTAATATCAGGAGGCCAGGCATGTGACCAAGGCAAAAATTTGAAATGAATTCTACTAAAAGCCTAAAATACACAAAGGGCTTTTATGGGTAAATAGTCACTTTAGTTCTCAACCAGGGGCACTGTTGGAAGAAAGGAAATATTTTTTCCCACAGCGGGACTGCTGACAAAGGGGGGAAATGATTTGAGTCAATAAATGAACATAGAATGGCACTGGAATTTATGTCGCCATTGTTCAAACAGCAAGAAAAGGCCATATGACAGAGAACAAAAGAGACTCACTTTAAAGCTGATGAATTCTTTCCAAATTTTACATACTCTATTTTACCTTCTGTGTGGATTTGGCAAGCATTAAACGTGTCTTTACCCTGCTTTCATTAACGATAATGAATGAGATAATCATGCCCAAATCACGTGATCATCTTGAGGGTTGATGCATGTAAGAACATAGAGTGAGAGTTCCAAGAATTTGAACTTTATTAAGGGAGCAATTCTATCTGTAAAGCAAGAGTTCCATTCAATTGAAAAATTTTCCATCTTCATCTTAATTTGGAGGCTCAAACAAACAAACAAAAAAAAAAAGTTCGAATGAGCCCAACTCTCTGAGTTAAACACATTTCAATAAAGATTTCTTCTTTCTATCAGCCTCAAGCTATATGTATAAGATGGGAAAATAAATAAGTTCCTAATCTTAAAACGCTTCAGTTAAGCAATTGTATCTTGGATCTTATAAAGCAAACAGCCATAGCTATTGCGTAGGAGTGTCTCAAGTATGTTTTTAATGTTCGAAGTCTTATATCTATTTCAGCTCATTTGGTTTTACAGATCATCTACTACAAAGGACATGCTTTTTGTCACTGATGGTTTCCTAGTTAGGGTTACTATTACTGTGATGTAACACTTGAAGGGAAAGAGGTTTACTAGGCTTATATTTACACATGATTGTTCATCGTTGAGAGAAGTAAGGACAGGAAATCAAAACAAGGCAGAAACCTGAAGGCAGGAGCTGATGCAGAGGCCGTGGAAAAGTGTTCTTTATTTGCTTTTCATCATAGCTTGCTTATCCTGCTTTCTTATAGAACACTGGAACACCAGTCCAGGGATGGTTCCACCCAAAACTGGATGGCTCTCCCTCCTCAATCACTAATTAAGAAAATGCCTTTCAACCAGATCTTATGAAGGCATTTTCTCAACTGAGGTTCTCTCCTTTCAGATAATTCTAGATTCGGTCAGATTGACAGAAAATTAACTATCACTGGTGGCCTATGATATATTAAGGGAGACAATTTTTTCTAGCCGTTCCAATATGGAAAGTTCACTAAAGGAAAGATGTACAAGCAAGCAGCTGGAAGAACTAGAGGAAGGGATAAATAATGTCACTCACATGTAACTTCACAGAGACATTGTGATACAAACACAAGAATATATAGTATTTTTCAGGTCTTAACTAAGATCAGGTTTTTCAGACAAGACAGTTTGTAAAACCATTGCTCTGAGTTAGCTGCAGACATTCTTAAGTCAGTCATGATCTCAACAAAAGCAGCGACAAATGAACAATAAAAAAAAGTAATTATGAGAATTTTTTAATGAAAAAATTGTACCATCCTACACTCTTCCTATGTCACAATATAGAAAATCAAATGCAGATAAAAATATCAAGGTTAACAGTAAGACCTTGAGTAAAGATTTGTTGAGGATTTGTTTCCTTGTTTCCTAGAATAAATTTCATCATTGCATTAATTCCTGTTGTAAGGAATTACTGATATGAAAATACTCTTTAAACTGCAAGATTAGGACTGGTGAGATTGATCACTAGGTGAAGACACTTTCTGCAAAAGCCTGAGAGCCTGACTTGGTTCCTTCTGATCCACATGGTAGAAGGAAAGCCAACTCTTACAATTTTCTTCTAATAGAAAAATTTGAAGTCCAATAAATCTACACAGTTTTTTAATTTTTAATGAATACAAACACAGACATGATTATTTGTAAATTATCAGCATCAGATAATTGTAAATAGCTATATTCATATGGGAACAAAATAAATATTCTTAAATAAAATGAAAACAGAATATATGACTCCCACTGAAATCCTCTGCAAGGTAAAATAAGTCTGATAAGATTCAAAAATTGTTGAGTGGCTTTCAAAATGATTAGTAACCAAGAAGAGAAAACCTATCACTTATATAATGACTTCCCACAGGCAAAGTTTGCAGAGAAATCTTTAATAGGAACAGGTATTAAGACCGAGTAAGTGATGTAGTGGGAGAACCAGTGCTTTGATTATTTTGAAAGAAACTTGAAAATGAGGATGCAATATTCAAAGATGAAATAGAGACCAAGGGAGCATAAAACATGAAAAATAAAAAATGGTACATCTTGCCACAGAGACTAAAGGAAAGCAAAAGATGCACAAGACAAGATGGCTTCAACCTGAGCAATTCAAATGCAATGACTCCAATGAGATGGTACCAGAAGTTCTGGAAGAATGAATTGCTGTTATGAGATAATACAAAGAAGGCCTGGATGGTCAAATGATAACAAAGGCCCCCACTGTTTTGTTTGGAGAGTTATAGAAGGTTCACAATCCTTCTTGGATACTTACTGACATTTTTCTTTCTTCTCAGCATGTGCATGTGTGGAGAAGGTTAGGTTTTATGTAATAATTTGCCTTGAAACTTTACTAAGTAGAGCTTTTAGTTCTTTTTAGATTAAGACTGCTAGTAAAACCTTGTGAATCACCTGGTTGGAATCACTGAGTAAACTAAAGTGCCTAATTAATCAATTAATCCAATGTTTTAATCAATCAGTCCCCTTTATGATCCCAAGATGGGAGTTATGAATATAAGGGTGACAAAGACAGCTACTGCTCTGCCTTTAAGATACTTGTAGGTGATGTAGGGAACCGTTCAGAGGACTTTATAAAAACACTAAACTGGTGCTTTTATAGGAGATTCAGTGCTACAGGTATCTTGGAGCAGAAGCTTCATGTCACACCTCAGACCTTAGAGTGACAGTGGGTCACAATGACTGTCACTGATAGGCTTCCAAGATGGCTTTCTGGAGTAGATGCTGTTTTACCCTGTCTCTCTTTGTCTCTCTTTGTCTCTGTCTCTCTGTCTCTCTCCTCTTCCTCCTCTTCCTCCTCCTCCTTCTTCTTTCTTTTTAATCTTGTTCTTTCGACGCATTTCATAAGCACATTGAACTTTTCCTCAGTACATGCAGAATGTAGAAACCATTAAGTCAGTCTCAGAAAAGAAAGTTCACTGTTCACTGTATCTCACAGTGATACGAGAACAAAGTGAACATGAGTCTACCACGCAAGTTTTATATTTGCTGATGGGTTTCCAACAATAGAAACTGAGCAAACAAGCACTCCAGGACATTTAGTTCTTCTCCTAGCACAGAGTAGTGACTATTTTTACCATTAATGAAAGTGGAAAGGCTCAATATTATTAGGCATGGAAGTTGTGCAACAAACATGTCCATAAGAATTTCCCAAGAAAGGGTAGCTGTATAGAATATCTGGCCTCTGGCAAGGTGGCAGTCCTTGATGGAAAAGAATGTTTCTCACCATCACCAAATCTAATAGACTAGCATTTATCTTCAATTCATTAAGTAAATTATCAAGGAATATTAATGTCTTATATGGGCTAGGCTTTAAGTGTGAGCACTGAACAAGACTGACCCAGTTCTCTCTCTCACTGAACATTAATGGAGCCCATCTACTATCTTCACTGAAGCCTTGGAGAGATACTTAGCTCAAGTGAAATACTTATCTCAAGTTAGAAGAGACTCTTCCCTGGGAGTAGTATACTCAGAAAGCCTGGTGAGCACCAAGAATCCCTGCCACTCCATTGCTGGCACAAAGGATGCAAATCTTCAACCAGATATTCTGGGAGGAATTTATTTTTCTCTTCCCCAAAACCATACATCAGATAACTGACTTCACTGTCAAGACTTCATTTGGCCTGGAATCATAATGTTTGAGGGAAGGTGTACCTTTGAAGTCAAATATACCTTGGTTGAATTATTAGTCTCCAAGGCTTCATCCTAGGACAGCCACTTGTGATTCTAGATCCTCAATCCTAATTTCCATTACCTCTTCAAAAGAATTAAAGGAAAGTTGCTATAAATCAGGTGGTGTCTCAGACTGCCTTCAGTGGCTCAGAGCTGGCAGCTAAGTTCTGGCATCACAAGGCATCAACCTTTAAAAGGTCCCTCCCATCACAGGGGTCAATCTCCTCTCTCTCTCTCTCTCTCTCTCTCTCCTCTCTCTCTCTCTCTCTCTCTCTCTCTCTCTCTCTCTCTCTCCCTGCTGTCACCTGCCAATCTCTTCTTGAGTGAGATCTGTTGCATAATGCAATCTCTGCTGTGGCATTTCTTAGCTCCAATGTGCCAAGGTACTCTGCTGAAAACTCCTAACAAATGCTTAGTTAATGTAAAGTCAGGCAAAATGCTAACCTAAATGAAAACATCATGTATTGACTTGTTTGCTTCCTAGGCTTCTCTGTGTACTGTTACCCTAGGCTTCAAGATCCTATACAATTGTCAGTACATTGGTAACACTTTCTTAGCTACACTCAGCAGGCTGTGGTACTCAAAATTTTCCTCTATTCTAATTCTTCTTCAACGTAACTCTTTTTATTTTTATCAAGCTGAGTGTTTTTCCACTAAGCTACAAACTTCTTGAGCTAGGCAGCGTGTCTTCTGGGTCCATGTAACCCTCTCCCAATAACATGGCTTGGAACACTAGCTGCTTTTGGGCTCTGACAACCCTTGGACTCACTCACTATTATCCCTACTTCCGCCACAAACAAGAGTGAACTCAGAGTAAGGGGGAGAACTTCCTGTTAAGAGGATGTTAAATCAACAGAGATTTGTGGTTCTCAAGCATCATCTTTAATAATACAAACTGCTTGAGAAGACTCTGTCTCAGTCAGAGAAAGGATTTCCTGCACAGCTAGAGCCTATAAATTTGCAAAATGAGTGGCCATACACATTTGACAGCCAAAACAAAGACAAAAATGTGAATATTTACATGATTTTTATGTGAGAAAGAAAAAGGCAAACAGAAGCATTAGGGAAGCATCATTATCCCTGGTATTAAAATCAGAGACTTATTTCTCTAGGGCCTCACAGAGAGGATAGCATTTAATTTAATTAACAATTCCAGCAAATCATCAAACAACAAAAAGGCCATAGCCAGAAAATCTTGGCTTTTTCTTTCTTGCCATTTGCAATCCAGAGAGAGACTTGTACTGTATCTGGGGAACCAATGGAGAACATAATCTTCAGACAGTCATCCATAAATAGTGTTTTCCTGGAGCCTATTTGATAAATGCATAGTGTTGACAATCTACTCCCTGAAGAAAATAGCAGCAGTGTTGTTTAGTTATGAAGAATCGGGGCTGAGTTTGAGACCATGGAGAGGGGAGGTGCTCCTTCACTGCTGGTGGGAATGTCAAAACATGCAGCCACTATGGAAATCAGTCCAGAGATTCCTAAAAAGAGAAGAACCTTAGGCAAGGAAAATAGCTCAGTCACTTGGGGAGATGACTTATCAATAAAATTCCACCTGTTCAAGCATAAAGACCTATTAAGAATCCCAGAAACGGCAGTCATGGTAGTACATCTTTGTAATCCCAGTTCTGGTAAATGGAAACAGGCCCTCTCCAGGGTTTGCTAGTCATCAAGGCTAATAGAATCAATGAGTTCTAGGACATTGGGAAAGCTACCTCAGAAAACAACAACAACAAAAAAAACAGTGTTCTGGGATATGACTCCCAAAGTTATAAATACATTGAAAAATTCATACAAGTCATACAAAATATCCAAACTCATACTGGCCTGACAACTATTAATTCTGTGAGTATGAAAAAATACAAAAACAAAAACAAAAAACTGAATTTTGTTATGACTCTATTTTCTTATATATAGAATGGGGTAGCTACAGAATCTATGTAATTAGGGATTGTGAGCAGGAAATGTGAAAATGTACGAAAAGTGCTCAGCTCAGTATGTAGAAAAGAACATTCATTTAATAAGAATGAATTATTGACTCACTTTTAAGTTATCCTATTATGAAAGACCTGGAATCTCACATCTTGGAGAAAGACTATTTCTATAGTAGACTCACAGACTATATAGAAAATGTGCCCCCTGGAGGAGGCTGTCTTAATCTCTGCCTAGAGTTCTCCTTTCAGAACTCAGAGTCAAATATTACTAGGATTTAGTTATTATTTATCAAATACTATGTCCCATTAACTGTTTCTGGTACCACCTTTGCTGCAGTGAACAAAACAGCATGCCTCTTCACAAGGCTTCTGGCCAGATTATCCTGGGTCTCCTTGGCTCCTGTCCATCACTACTTACAGCCATGCCTTCTCTGAAACTTTGCACCATGGGTCTGGTCTGTTAGCCTGGGATGTTGATTTTAGTGAAAACAGATGTCATTATCTGTCCTCTATGCTTGCATCTGGCTTCCTGCATGTTGCAGTGTCCTTTGGAGGCTCTCAGTCACTGTGACAGTCTTGGTAAAGGTAAGCCTTTGTGATTCTATTAAATCAATTAAGCAAACATTCAATTTTATAAGTACTTACTGAGCTTAGGAAGTTAGTGTACTCAACATCTCTAATGCTTTGGCATGCTTCTCCTCATGCAATCTATCTTTGGGAAACAAAGACAAAAGCTCAGAGTGACTGAAGGCTCTGTTTTTGTTCTTTTTCTATAAGCACCCTTTTGGCCAGGAATATCCCTCTTTGTGTCTCCAGGGAACAGCCAATGTCTTATTATGACTCTTAGATCTTACTAAGACAAAAATTCATTTTTATCTACTTTCTTGTGTGTGGATTCTTGCAAAACTTTATGTATGAAAAATTTCAAGCATATCAGGAAATTTATGTTTTAATACCTCCTATAGTGCATGCATTAAAATAGATTATTTACACAATTATGTCATCTCCAAATAAAAGTAAAAAGTGTCTTTATGGACAGAAGAAAACCTAAAATGTAGCAAAGTTATCTAAATGAACAGATGAGTTGAGATTAAAACTCAGTCAGACTCCAAAGTCATGTATTTTTTTTTTTCATAATAGTAGGAGTTTCTAAGGCTAGCACTGTTAGGTTCAGAGCAAAATCATTCTCATTGTTTTCATATGTTACATATTTTACAATGTTTTACATCATCCCTAAGCCATACTAACAGATGTCCATAGCAGTTCACTCATTTGTGATAGCCAACATTTCTCCCTGATATTGCCAAACATCTCAAAGTTGAAAATTATTACCATATGCTAGACTAAAAGAAAACATTCAAGTTACCTAACTTTTCTATATTACAGAGAAATTACACATTTATCAAATTATGTAAGGTAGCATGTTAGGAACTATGGAGTTTATAAATAAACTATATTTATATACAAAGGTGTATTTAGCATTCTACATTTGAGTACCCTCCTAAGATGGGATTGAAATGGCCAGGACTACAACTCAGTGGTAGAGCACTAGTCTAGGATGGGAAAGGCTTTAATTCTGAGCCTCAGCAACACATGAACACAGGCATTGAAATCAAGAAACGATTTTAAGATTGGGCCAGGTCAGCAATGTGGCTCAGAGAGTAAAGATCCTTTTGCCAGGACTAATGACCTGAATTCATCCCTAAAATATGCATAATAGGAGAGAATAAATTCCTGCAAATTTATTTTATTTCTCTTTATATTCCATGTCCTGTGCATCTAGGTATATATAATAAATAAATTAAGTAAACAGTTTAAAGGTTCTAGGACTTCTTGTAGATGTAGCAATCTATTTCATCTACTGAGAGGAGGAAACTTTTGAAGAGAACTGTCATCTATTCAGTAATCTGACCAACCTTATCAACACCCTAACAAACTGCTTCTTGGCCATTGGGCTAAGATCAAGTGTAACATCCTAAAATGAGACAATGTGTGAGTAGTAATTATCATTATCATAACAATTATGTTAAAAGATTAACAGGCTTTTGCTGATTTTAAAAATAAATGCATAAATGCTGGAAGAAAAAACTTTGGCTATATCAAACCACACATCTGTGTAAAGGAAAGGTCAGAATAAGCATCCATTTCCTTCTGCTTCTAACCTGAGTCAGAGGATCTACAACACTGGACAGTCACAGATGCTGCAAAAGACCCAAGTGCAAGCAGTTGGTGGAAGCCTTGGAAGTAAAGTGAAAACAGCAATTTAGGCACCAGTCTCTGTGCTGTGGCAAAATGATAATATTAATCATGCATATCTGGAGAAGGCATCCCAGATGTCTAGAGACATTAGCCTGCTTATGCAGCATAAATGAAGACATAACTTTGTTTAATGATCATCTAAGAATCAAATTATAGTATATGTTTGCCTCAGATGTGGAGGGCTGCTTCTAGCTAGTGAAATTAATATTAAACTTGGGCAACTGAGGAACACTGAAGCAGTGCACAAAAACACAGACTGGATAGCTTATAGGAAGAGAAACAGTACCAGCATTAGTCGTCTTTTTGGGCTCCCTAGTGAATGTCTGAATTCTAAATGTGAGGACCCTGTTTTTCTTTCATGTAATCAAGTTCCTGCAGGTCAGCCACGAGTTTGCCAGTCTGTTCCTTTGGAAGCCCATCTGGCATCATACAGAGGCATTATTATAAGAGGAAATGATCAAGCTTACATGGTTACTGGTATACCTACAAGTATTCACTAGTTGAATCTTTTTCTTGACTTGTTTCTACCTATCCTGAAATAGAGTGTTTTGTCCTCTTTGTGACCTCCTTAATTTCACTTTTCCCTATTTTTTTTTTTACATTTAAAATTGCAACCTCTGGAATTTTCAAATAAATACATTCTCTAGCTCTGAGGAGAGGCGTTTAATACAAAACAAAAGATATATTATTTAGACTTAGCAATTAGATGATAATTTTATGGTGCTCTGAATGTTTTTTTCCATAACTGTCTTAGAGTTGCTTATGGAAGACAGAGTTTGTTCTTCGTGATAAGTGGTAAATGTATATGCATTGGTTTCAATTAACCCAAGTTATAAAAGAATAGTTAGATTGGCTTCTAACCCTCAGTTCCCACTGGCTTGACTTGTCTTCAATCAGGGTCCGAGTTTCTTTAGATTGATTATATCTTAGCCCCACAACACAGTGTATGGTATATATTTCCTAAATCTCCAGTAATAGAAAGACTGTGGACTTATAGGTTTGACCAGTGTCCACATGTTCAACTTTATTTAAATTTATGTGATTTTAATAATCACATCCCTTATATGACAAACAAAATATTTCATAGCTCAGAATCACCATACAAACTCAAAGCCATCAGAAACAACATACAGAACAAATGTTTGCTCACACAGCAGTGGTAATGACAGCATTATTGAAAAGTTTCTAAGTGTAAAAACCAGAATTGTAACTAGATTTTAAAATCTATATCCCTTAGATACTTAGAGAATCTGAATATGGCCTTTTCTCAGTCTAACTTGAATATTAATTTATTTTTTTGATAAATTTTATTTTTTATGCATGAAGTTTAGTGTTTTTGTAAGAAACAAAATAGAGTCTGCTTGGTAGAAATTTTCCCAGAAATTATTTATTAGTGCTTGTAAATGTTTCCATTCGTTCCTGTGATGGAGTGTTCTGGTTAGCTTTAGCTGTCAACTTGGCACAGCCTAGAGCTCTATGAGAAGGGAGTCTCGAGTGGAGAATTGCCCAGATCAGTCTGATCTGTTGAATTGTCGGTGGGGAATTATCTTGATAGCTAATTATTGAAGGAGGACCCAGCACCCTTTGAGTGGTATCATTCTGGGCAGGTGTTCCTGAACTATACACAATGCAGGCACGGCAGCGAGCACCATTCTTCCATGGTTTATGCTTCAAGTATCTTCTTGAGTTCATTCCCTGACTTCCCTCAATGATTGCCATAACAGGGAATAAAAGAAAAGGAGGAGGGGCCTTGGGTTACATTACTACTTTCTCTCATTTGTTGCAATTTCCCTTATTGAAATGAATGCTTGAAAGTGATAATAGATCTGTTAATTTTCGCATGATATCATTAGTTTTACTTGTGAGGAAATAAGGATAATAAGTACTCTTGGATTATTTTGGACTCTTTAATATTAGTTTCACTTTATTACCAAACACTATTGGGCTAGACTTGGAGAAAGAAAAAGAGAAAGAGCACTTGTAACTTAAACTTTCTCAATATATTTGGTATTTCATTGAAATACAAGGAAACATTACCATTCCACATTGTTATAGATAGATAATTCATAATATTGCCTAATGGTAGGAGTGGAACCTCATCATTTTCCATGTCCTCTTAGGTGCATAACACAAGAATGTTACATAGCACATTCAGTAAGAGGGAAATACACATAGGCATGAACACATGATATATATACACATATATCATAATATACATATACATATGGCAGTGATCACTCCATGTGTCCTAGAGTATAGCTTGGAGTTCTTGTGGAACTCCTAATGGTGGAAGTTGGGGTGGCATTTCTGACTCTATTAATTGCTATTAAGACCTTTTCCTTTCTACTGGGTTGCCTCATCCAGCCTTGATACAAAGGTATATGACTAGTCTTTTATAACTTGCAATGCCATGTTTGGTGATATCTCTGGGAGGCCTGCTCTTTTCTGAAGGGAAACATAGGAGGAATGATCTGTGGAGAAAGGGGAGTTTCAAGGAGTACTGGGAGAAGTGGAGGAAGGGGAAACTGTGGTCAAGATGTAATATATGAAAGAAGAATTAAACAAACAACAAACAAACACAAAACCTTCTATCTTATTAAAGCCTCCATATCTAATTACCAAACTGAAGATGGACAAGTGAAAGGGAACGTATGAAGCACTACCATAAGCTTGTGAGCAGCAAAAGCTGACCTATATTTTTTAAAAAAAAAATCACAAAACTGATTCTTTTGTTTACTAACTTGTGAAAATTGATTTGACAAATAAAAATAATGAAGCATACTACTAACCAGCTAACTCTTTTCTTTGTACATGAGCCATAATTGGTTATAATTCTTAAGATGTCATTCTCTGCCTGATGTGTAATGAAATACATATGTAAAATGATGCGCGCATCCCTTCAAGATACCAGTGTGTAAACTGTGGGATCAGCGGTCATACATTGGAGATTATTGGACTTGGATAGTTGAATCAAACTGTTCTACAGTGCTCATTTTCTTATTGTATGTTGAGTTATGTCCACAGTACTATATAAGACTGAGTCAAAGAAGTCCAGGAGAATGTTTTAACCAAATGTATAGTCTCAGGATATAAAAGTAATGTATCTTGATGTACTCCACTTACTTAAAAAAGAAATAAAAGAAAAAGATAAAAGGAAAGAAAGAAAGGAAATAGAAGGAAGAGAGACAGACAGACAGACAGAAGGAAAGAAAGAAAGAAAAAGAAAGAAAGAAAGAAAGAAAGAAAGAAAGAAAGAGAGAGAGAAAGAAAGAAAGTCAAGCAAGAAAGAGAAATCATAGTAGAGAACACAAACATAAGAATTAATCAGGTGAAGTACCATATCAAAAACAAAATTTTGTGGTTAGAAGAAAATAGAATGACTCAGAATCTTCTCATCACTTAGAAAAATACAGTATTTGAATTTAAAATTAGGCTACCATTTTTTTTCCGGAAGCTGGTTTTGAAATGCTGATAGCCCTGGGTAAGGCTATATCTTTATACCCATTTGAAAATGCTCTTTGAGAAAAATGAGCTGTGGGATTTCTCTTTCATTGGTCACATAGAGAAAGTTGGGAAAAGGAATAAGCCATCTCCTGCCAGAAAGTAGATTCACTAAGATCTTCCCTTCAACTAGGATACAGAATCTTTCAAACACATGCCCAGGGGGATTTTACATTTTTCTTTGTATATGCAACATTCCATGTCCCACTTTAAATGGATATATTCCATCGGGTAAAAGGCTATACAGGGACAAATAATTGTAACGTGCAATATCAGTGACTCAGAGATAAAATGTCACTAATGGGAATGTTAAGCACTGGGGGGGGGGATGCTTGTGCGACAAATAACCAGATTGATCTCTGTGAAAGAATGTATAATACAAAGTTGCTTCTTGGAAAAATGAACTATATCAGTGAGCAGGCAAACAGTTACTATTTGCTTCTACTGGAAAATAGAAAAATTGCTTTCAACAATCTAGATACTATGCTTAACTGTGACTTTGAGGCTGCTAATAGCCAATGCCATGTAACATACTGAATGTCAGTTCCAAGGCAAACCTGTTCAACCATGTAACGTTCTATATGTTCCCTGTCTCCCAACCATGATTTGCATGTGAAATTAAAAACTGAAAGAAAAGAGTCTGGATTAACATAGTTTGGCACATTAAGGAAGACAGATGTACAAACTTTTGGTTCGTATCAGACTATAATCTGCGTCAAAAAGAAACCTGACTCCATGAAGCCTCTAAAGTTCAGGTGTTGTTTGTAAAAGCAATAAGATTCACATTTTGAAATTTCTTCTGCAGTTTGGGGGTTCCTTAATCATGATATTTAGTTTTTGTTTTGTTTTTACCTTTTGTTGAAGATCAAGATCTAGTTCTTTCCAAGAATTGTACTAGACTCTTGATTGCTGACATTCACCGTGTATATGAAGCTTATTAGGAAGTAATCTCATTCTGAGCTTTCTTGAAATCTTTAGGGAAAGATCTGGCCTCAGGCTATGATACTTTTCCCATGCATCCATGTTTCTTGGTTTTTCTTCTTATCATCTCAGTCCTAATCTTTATTTGGTTAGAGCTCTGTCAAATCCAACATTTAACAAGCTTTTGGCATATTCCTCTCAGTATTGGATATGAAAGGAGAGTTTGGGGTTTATCTTCCAGGTCCATATACTATGCTCTGTGCAGCCTCGCTTTGCAAATATTGACTCTTATGACACAATCATGTCTTGTAAGTTAATGGAAACTAAGATTTCACTTATAATTCTTGAATCAGTCTAGTACAAAATAAACCACATTTCCTGGTATCTAATATTCCAAATATTCTTCTTGCCCTAAGAAGTCAGTTTTAGTATGTTTTCTTTAGTATGTAATGCCCTGGGATTCTGGGCATAAAAGAATGTTTAGGGGTTTGTGAACTACTGAATAGGGTAGAGAAAGAAATAGATGAATTCTAAAACTACTTTCTAGGATTCGTGAACCTCCAAAAATAGGTATAGGCAACAAACTATCTCAATGTGTTTTGCTATTCTCTTGGGAAGGGATAATATATCTAGTAGTAGAGAAATAATGAGTGGATGTCCCTTAATTTTGACTTTTCCACTCAAAAACTGCCAGATATGTGTTCTTAAGTCAGTTAAATCAATTAATATATATCTTATTAATCTACAAATGAATGTTTTCATAAAAAGTCCTAATAGGGTTGCTGTGAAAACTAAATTAATATATGATGCACTTAACATAGACATTTGAATGTAAAGTGAGCTTAGATTCTAGCACAGAGAGGCACTTTTCAGTTTATGTTCATCATGACACATAGAAAAACGTCCTTGTGATTTGATCAATTGTCCTATTAGAAATTTACATTTCAGATTCAGTTTTCAGTATCATTATAGTTCTTTTGATGGAGAGCTGGGAAGTAACATATGGGGCAAGGTTATTATAAATTTAGAAGTTGCTGAGGGAGGAAATGATCCTTAAGTGACCCGAGCTCTGAGAAGACATGGCTTTGTGTTATAATCATCAAAATAGCAAGGGCCCTTTGCTGACATGTTTGATTACAAATTTAAATGTATGCTTTGTCAGAGCATTAGACATGTAGCAGGTTACTTGATTGCTGACATTCTAAGAGACATCCTGACTTTTTGCTGGCTCACTGAACAGCAAGGCACTGACAGCAGTCTGCTACTTTAGTTCTTACTGGATGAGCTGCCATTCAGAATGCTGCCAGAAGATAGTTTTAAAGACCCCATCCAACCCTTGCCACATTCTAACAATACGTACTGATTCAGAAGATGTATCCTGGTATCACATCCTTACTAAGCATTTTGGATGGATAATATGTTTCTCTTTATGGAATTTTGTGAAAAATTTGGAAATCCCATCACTCTAATTATGTAAGTCAAGATATTTCAGAACCTATTTCTCTGTCTCAATCCAGATCTAAAATAGCACAGTAAGAATTAGAAACCAGAGGGCAACATGCTTATGTTTTGTCTAGAGGAGTGGTGTTAAATAGTTAAATACAAGGGCCTGGCACCAAAATATGTTTGGATTTTTGTACTATTTAGTACCAGTAAATGTGAAATTGACTAAATAATTTCATCATTTAAGTCCTTAGTTTCCCTATTTGAAAGTAAATAAAAACCAACAAGGCAACAAAACAAACAAACAAATAAACAAACAGACCAAAACCACATCTAGGCAAATCCGATTGGCCAAAGCCTGTAACTCCAGTACTTAAGAGACTAAAGCAAGAAAATCATGGCTATAAGGATAATCTGGATTTCAAAAACTATTTTTTGGCCAACATAGGCTACATAGTGAATATATATCTCAAAATGAGCAAGCAAACAAAATAAATAAACTTAAGAGCACTAAAAAAGGAATCACTCAATTCTACGTGATATTTCTCTTGCCAATCTCTTCTTAAAGTATAAGTAATTAATGGGGAAATATCCATACCAAGTGCAAACAATCACGTGTCAAAGAGGAGTACATTTTTATAAGTTCACATACTTCCTTGAGGACTATTTCGCATTCAACCTCTACTATTTCACTTAAGAGACAGTTACAGACCCTGAGAAAAATTGATTATATTTATACCATAAGAGTTTTCTTCATTTTATTAATATGAGATTGAAAACCAATTCAGTGATACTTTTTATATTGAGAGTATTTCATAAATATTTACCAAATAAAAATATCCTGTGCGTGTGTGTGTGTGTGTGCGTGTGTGTGTGTGTGTGTGTGCGGTGTGTGTGTGTGAAAAAAGTGAACCTGATTAATCAGGCAAATAAATGACTTTGTAAAATGGGCAGAGCACAGGCCAAGGGTCTATGGCTACCAGAACTTGAGAAGAAACATTCATAAGGAAAAGACTGTTTTTAGGAGCAGTAACCTTCTGGTAAGAGAATTATCTAGTTCTTTGTAATCCTGCTGGGAAAAGGCCAACCTTATTCTCTTGTCCTGTCACTATCCTTCTCTTGTTCTTCTACTAGAGAAACCAAAGTCACAGGAAAAGTAGCTCCTAAAACATAGTTCCTGATGTTGATCTCTGAGATTATAGCCATGGATAGAGCAGAGCTGGTACTGAAGGCTGCAGGGATACCTTGGAAGTGGAATGACTTCTCCATAGTCACAACTTAAATCTTACAAATAGAAAATGTAAAACTGGATTAGCTGGCTGCCAACCTAATTACATTTCCATTACAATTTGCTACTATCCCATCCTAAGTCCTTCGTGGATAAATATTATAATATAGTCTGGAAAGTCATTATTAATTTTATGTTATATCTTTGAGGAAAATAGTTACATGCATCCCTTCTAAGGAATAATTGAGAGATACTTGTTCTAAAATAGAAACTAACAGGAAAGTCATTTATTACCTAAATACGTATTTTAGTGTGACAGAAGTATGTTTATCAGTGGATCTATTCCATATGCTGCTTGTTCACCAAACTACAAACTTTAGTAAAGACTGAGACCACAACCTTGCAAAGAATAAAGTATTTTCTATCACAATCCCTACAGAGAAGCTTATCAATACCTGATTTGGTTGTTGTTGTTTTATTCTTTTATTTTTCTCTCCTATATTACCTTCCAACCAGTTTCCCCTCCTTCCACTCTTCTGAGCTCCACCCTCCATCCTACCTCCACTCCCCAAGCCTGTTGAGCTGACTCTGCTCCCTGACCTTTCCTTCACTGTTATTTCCAAAGAAAGGAAAATCAAGATGAGAGGCAGCTTATGGTCCATTGGTAGCCTGTTAATTGTAATGCAACCACCTTCTAACTGCATGACTGAGAATAACTTAATCTTTCCATCCTTTAATTTCTTCATTTGAAATGTCATTTAATAAGACCTTATGTTGTTATTATGAGTCTCAAATGGTTTAATGATTATTTCTGGAAATTATAAACTATTAGAAGCATGCCTTTTGTTTTTGGAGATGAAGCATAAAGCAGAGATGGCTTCCTCTGGTGTGTGTTCTTGTTGAGGCTCCCTTCTTATACAGTTCCTCATCTGTCCTGAGGAAATCAGCAGTTTTTTGTTAATATGTCAACCTAACCACACTATCTATTATGAAGCCACTGAAGTCAAGAGGTAAAATTACATTATCATGGCCCAAGGAAACACATGCCTAGGAGAGTCAATGCTAGTCAGTGCTTTTCCCTTTGAGTATGCACAGATTAACAAATCATCTATATTAGAGTCTAGTTATTAATGTGTAAAGTGCTAACATTTAATTCTGCTATAAGATGATGAGCTCTGACACATGTTGGTCCAGTTACTGAGCTTTGAGATTTACCAAGAGCCAGATAGGGCTAGGATAAGAGTCCAATTAGAGTTTTATATCAGTCAAATGATCAACTTCAAATTTGTATTTCTTTACTATGCTAATAAATAGTATATGTATTTGATGTTAGAATATTGGAAAATTAAAAAAAAACGATAGAAAGATAGATAGGTATTTAGGTAAAATAATTTGGCCGTTTTAATTGTCTTCCCTGAGTGTGCCTTTGGTTTGAAATCCTTTGTCCTATGATTAAATGAGGCTCTTTCTTATGTCTGCATAATATGGAGTTTTGTGGCCCAGAGATAACGTTCTTACTACAGTTCTAATTCCTAGCATGGGTAAATGTCCAAAAATGTATTTACTATTTATGCTTGAAAAACACAGACTGCACTAAAAAGTGGACTGTATAATGATACGGGAACAATGGGAAAGATAGAAAGGTGTCTAAAAAGTTTTGCAGCACAATTTGTAATAAGACAAAGAATGGAGAGATGCAGAACATGATGTAGAAAAGTTCTGGACATTGGTTGATTCTCTTTCCTCTAACAGGCATGATGTACCTTTTGAGCATAATGTTACTTTAGCCAAATACTAAGTTCTGAGTCCTGTTATATGAGGTCAACTACAAGGAAGTGAAACCTGGAGGAAGACCTACCTGTACCCAGAACAAAATCTTTCTAAGAAACAGAGCAGGGCTCACAATTTATGATTATTTAATTTGTTATAAATACTTAGTCATAAAGAGTGTGCTCTGTGCTTGTGGGTGATAGCTAATTCCAATCTTTACAACATGTATGATAAATTCATATAAGAAGTCATCTAATTGGGAACACCCAATTTAGAACTGATTAGTCAATATATGAAAGGCATTGCCCAAATGTTTTTGCCTCAGAAGAAATACAAAGATTAATAAAGTTTTGTGGGTTGGTTAATGTATGTTCTTCTATCTTGAATGCTTTGTTTGGCCTCAGTGGAAGATGATGTGCTTAGCCTCACTAAGACTTGACATGCCAGGGTGGGGAGATACTCGGGAGGAAGAGAAGAGAGAATGGAGGAAGGATTGTGGGAGAGGGTGACTGTGAGGGTCCAGTGAGCATAATGTAAAGTGAATAAATAAAAAGTAATAATAATAAGAAGAAAAGATTAATAAAAATTGCAAAAGTCTCTAAACTCATGAGAATTCATTTTAAAGGGCACATGAGATCATGAAAGGAGGGAGGATTCTTAATAGAGCCAGACCTAAAAAAAAATGAGAACTCTGAAACTTTAAAATCTTATAAGATACATGTTGTAGATAGCCTCAGCCTTGTATTTTGATCCTAGTTTCACTTTTCTGAGAGGGGCTGCAGAGGATGATTGAATCTGTACACAGGTGACGTCTTGTAAACCTTCTGTCCAATTAAAACCTGTAAAATAAAGGCTAGAGCCAGATATTGGGCAGTAGAAGGGGAAGTAGAGAAAAAGGCTCTGGGGAGGAGAGAGTAAGAGGAATTCAATATAAAAGGTAGAGCAGAAGGGAAGCAGAGATAGAAGCAGGAGGAAGTCAAAGCAGAAGGAAGCCAGCAGCGGTAGAAGGAAGTCAACAACGGAGGAGCCAGAGCCGGAAAGATAACCACGCGGCCTGGATAAACCACAAGTTATAAGGGATCTCATAGCCAGGGATTAGAGTAGTGTAGTGGTAAATCTGCCCAATCTAGGTGTGCAATTTATAGCCATAATTATTGAGTTGTGTTTTCCTTTACTGGTCTCATTTCGGTGGGAGATTTACAGCTACAAATTTGGCGGTTTAAATAATTACTACTACAGATACAAGCATCTCTTTTTGCTTCTCTGGGGTCCCATTGTCATCATGGCTTTTCAGACAAGTCTTCTTCCTCTGTTCCAAACAAGAGCGGTCAATTGTCTTTCTCTATGTACTCTCAACTTTAGACACTCATAGAAAAAGATGATTAACTTGCTGAAACAGCATAATCTTTGGTGAGTCTCCATGTGTGCCAATGGATAGAAATTTCTCAGTAAGCTACTTCACAGACATTTGATGACTTTCTCACTAATAAACCCTGAGATATACTCTCTGTCCTCACTCCTGAGTCTGTCAGTAGCTGTGACATTATTTTCTCCGAATCTTTGAAACTCTTATTTGTATTCCAGGAGATTGCTGTTTGCTCCATGGACCAGCCATTACTTTCTGTCTTTTACTCTTCCTTCTCACCTCTCACACTAAATTTTGAGTATCTGAGGAACTCAGAATTGTTTGTTTTCATAGGCATTTGCATGTTTTTTCTATCATCATTTTAACTATAACTACTGTGTATAAGCTCCCAAAGTTTTAACTAAATCTGGTACTTCTTTATTCAAATGTCATGCCTCACATATCCAACTATTTATATCAAATTTAAGAAGCCTAAATTTAATTTCTAATCTCTCCACCATCAGGAATAGTTTCCCCATTTGTCCCAGAGTTTTTATAGTCAAGATAAAATTTTTGAATATCTTCAACATTTCTCATTTCTCACACATAATCTATCAGAAAATCTCTTTGACTTTTAAAACTTTATAAGCCAGTAAGTATTTCTCCTATCTTGCTATTCAACTCTTGACAAACAGACCACCCTAAACTTTTGTAGGCATATACTAGGTCATTATTCTTCACAGTTATTATTGATTACCTGAGAGTTCTTTTGTCCAGGTTGGATAGAAATTATGAAAAGACTGATTTTAGTCTTCCTGTTATCACCTCTTAGCTCTTTGTTTTTACAGCTCCAGATTACCAGCTCTTAGTGTTTTCAACCGTAGCCCACAGTTCTTTTCCATTCAAGGAAGAAATCATGAAAAAGAATAATCCAATTTATATAAATGAGACATTACTGGAGCTTATGATGCAACACAAGGAGTGCAGTGCATGGAGTAGATATTCTGGACTGCTTCCAAGGAAGTGAGAAATAAATCTTATATAGTCAAAAGATGTGGATTAATATGTTCAAAATCTGCTACCAGACACAGAATTTCTACGCAGTCATGAAGGCTCCTTGTTCTAGGTACTGCAATCAGTTTGCACTTGAAAGGGAATCTGGTCTTTTGTTGATTCCTCTACACTCAGCTGCCATGGGGTCAGATGGTCATTTCAACTCCTGAAGACTATAGAATATTCCCTGGCACATCTATAGAGAATCAAGCAGCTGAAGCAATGGTTATTGCTGTTTCTACAGAGACTAAGCAGCTAAAGCAATGCTCACACAGCAGCCATAGAAGCAAAGGCTCTTGATAGGGTACCCTTAGAAATGAGACCTGCAGCAACAGTAGAGAAGTCATAGCAGCAGCTACTATCCACTGACCACCCAAATGTGTTCAGATATGTTAACCCAAAACAGCATCTCAGTGTGCCCTACTCTAATCCCTGAGTCTTTAATGAAGGAACGTAGCACCACAGGAAGCATGACCTCTGCCTTGACTTTATCCCATCTTGTAGGACAGCATGGTCTTAGTCATTTTACAAACATAATCTGTACACAGAAAAATGGTTACCTCAGGAGTCTTATTATTCACTCCATAATAGTTTCTTATTTTATTTTAGTCAAATTTGAGGCAAGAAGTCCTACACCATTTCACACTCCTCACACAGAATGTCTTTTTAATCATTCATTGCTAATCTCCATTATAGCCTTCACACTCCTTCGTTCCTTGGATTCTCCAAACATGTCACAACATGGAGATTATTCATGTTTGTTCTGTTTCTCTAGACTTTTGTCTTCCAGGATATTTTTGGATCTTGCTTTCTCATTTCCCATTTACTTCTATATATCTTCATCGTATCATGGAAGACTTCATTGAATAACTTATAAAACAACTAAAAGATAAAAACCTACATCTTACATTCAAGTATTTCTACTTTGAACATGAAAGTCTTAATACCTAATCCACCACATATTTATTGGTGTACACTGTATACCATGTGAGCTATGTGGGAGTGAGGAATCCTGTTTTATTTATAACTTTGACTCAGCAATGTCAACAAAACCAAGCTGTTAAAGAAATGAATTTCACTTTAAGAAAGGATATTATTGCAGCAAAACTTGGAAGTGAAGAAGAAATGAAAGAAAGGTAATGCAAAAAAGAATAAAAGCAAATGTAGAACAAAGGAAGGCAGAGGGGGAAAGGAAGGACTAATGTCAAACGTGTCAAACTAAAGTTCCATATGCACAATATTTGTTTTATTTGGGGTGGCAGTGAATGTATGATTTGATATATTGTTTATATTTTAAAATTAGAATCATATAGTATGCATAGAGAAAACAGTACAGAAACATAAATAAAATATTAATTGATTGTACAATTCAGTATTGTGATTATAGAGAAAAAATTTGGAAGGAAATGAGATTTATTTATTATTTTTATTATTTTATATCTAGAAAATGATCAAAGAAGTCCTCAGATTTTCTTCTATGAACTGTGTGTGTGTGTCTGTCTGTCTGTATGGGGAGGGGCATGTGCATATATACATGTGCATATGGATGTTAGAAGACAACCTTGGATGTCACTCCTCAAAAGTTTTATTTTATTCTCAGGTAGAGTCTTTCATGGGCCTGTAGTTTACTAGGTTGTCCAAAATGGAGGCTGTAAGCCTCAGAATTTGCCTGTCTCTGGTATTGGGATGACAGGTGCTCATCACCAAGCCTATTTTATATTGTTGATGTTTGCTTGCTTGATTCATTTTTAAAATGTATTCTAGAGATGGAACTCAGGTCAGAATTCTTGCCTGGTAAGTTTATTATTGACTGGGACACTAGTGAATATTTTTACATGGAAAGAAAAACATTAAGAGGAATAAGATCTAATAAGATGAGTGTGTGTTCCTATTTTTCCCATCTACCTCCTAAGCAAAAAGCTAATCCACTGGACTAAATTGGTACAGACACAGTTTTAGCCACTAGGAAGGGACTTCCCTTTCCTCTCCCATTTCCTCTGATTTTTCAGACTATCATTTAAAATCCATACTGACTGTATGGAAGTAGCATGTTACAGGCTCAATTTCAGATGCACCTCTGGGTAAAAATAATAAAACTCCAAGTACCTACCTAACTTAGCTAAGTACAGAAAAATGTGCACCACAAACAGTGTAAATTATCAGGAAGCAAACACTATTTACATTTGGGAAATAAGGCAATGTCTGTGTGTGAGTCATGTGCTGTAGTCTTTAGGAACTCAGTGGGGGGAAAAAAAAAAAAGGAAACAAGACTATAATGGAACCTTCCTGAGGCAAACCTGGGATGCTGTAGCATACCTGGACATGCTCACAGTCTAATATGCTTTGTGGTGCTCTTCTCTGCGATTCAGCTATACCAACAAGTTTATGGCTACACAAGGACCATGTCCATTTTCTACTGCCTAGAGAATGCAAACTCTTTTAACTCCCTTTGTAGGTATAGATGTGTATGCCCAGCTACACCATTTAAAACCTAAAGAAATTCCAACATATGTAGAAAATTTTTATAATAAGAAAAGGACAGACTGGGGCTTCAGATTGTGTCTCTGTACAACTTATGTCTTATTCTAAGGTCACAGAGGTTCTGTTGTCATATCAGAACTAGGCAATGGCATGGTTATCAGCACTTGGTAGAGTCACACATAAAAAATAAACTCAACACAGTATCAGTTCATTAGTGCTCTAGTGATCATGACTTTCTTTCGTGAGGTCAATCCTTTCAGAAAGTCATTAACTTTCTTTTTATTTGACTGATTACTAGAAATTTGTAAGTATCTTAGGAATTTCCACATGGCCCATTTATAAACCACTATCTATCTATCTATATTTATATATATACTCAGTATATATATATATATATATATATATATATATATATATATATATATTCATCTATTCTGGAAATGTAGTCACACAAATAGACAGAAGGATACAACTTTTTGCTAGTGATTGATTACCTAGCGTCTTACCAGAAATTTGAGGCACAATAGATAAAATAATGAAAAGTCATTTCAACATCAAAGTTGGAATACAAAGCTATGAGGACCACAGACTAGTGTATCTAAAAGACTTTTCCTAAGGATGAGAATTTTATTTGGCCCTACTCTTATATGTATGACCATTCACATGTTATTTAATTTCTCTGCCTCTGTTCCTTTTAAATTTATATGTATAATGCAAGTTTGATATACCACTTCCAAAACTAATAATATAAACAGAATACCTGATTTCCAATCTGGTAGTACAAACTGGATGTATGATTAGTGGAATACTGGGAATGCAGCTTTTAGCTACTCTTCTGTTTTACAGCTGGTTGCATGGTTTCCTGTGTGCCACCCAACCTTCTGAGATTGGAGATACAGCTTTTAAGAAGGAGAAAAAAAATGGTTCCACACTGTAGGTTTAAAACTACCTAGATGCTCTGTTTAAAAATAGGGCATCTACTTGTACTAATACCCTGCAGATAAATTTCTGAAGCTCAACAAGAGTTAAACCCAAAGCCAGGCTGTAGCACACCTTAAAGCTAACCTGCTCACTCTTTTAGAATTCTCATTTGTCAGATAAGGCTAAAGGGGACCTGTGTATTCTGTTTACCTCTGACATGCCTACCATATCTTGGAGAATAGACACAACTCCTGAAAATCCAGGAGTCTCTTCATTTTCTATCTTTTGAAAAGTCATACTAATGAAATGATTCTTTTATTGTTTCATCTTTTATGGGCTTGGGGATTGAATAAAAGTTTAATCACTTTTATTCAGAAAGTTAATAGTAGCAAAATCTATTGTTATTTATTTCTACTTGAAAACAGCAGATCCAAGGAAGTGAAAGCGTTTCCGTAGTATCCAATCTGATTTAAAATAAAGTTCTCAGATCTCCTCTTTTCTAATAACTGCTTAAAAATTATAGAGAGAGCTACAACTTGTCTTTCTCAAAACATAATCTAAATATAAGGAGAAATTTGTCCATGCAACTTTCTCAAATGTAAACTGAGTGTTCTGAGTGTACAAAATTCAATAATGTAATGAAAAATAAATTCTGAGATTAAAATCAAACCTAGGTTGTTATTAAATATTCAATGACATTCATGCCCTGGAGCACAAGGAAATCCTTTTCCTTGTAATATTACTTTACATTTCAATTTTCACAGAATTCATTACCTTTTGAATCATAAATTTCCTTTGATTGACGTGCAGGGGAAAAAAAATGAAAGGAGAAAGTGAAAGCAAACTTCATACAGACTAAGGTGGAAATTCTTTACATTGAATTTCATTGTCACCAGTTATAGTCTCGTGAAGGGAGTGAACTCAGTCAAAGTGTAAGCATAGATGTCTCAGCAGTGGGTTGGATAGGGAGATAGGGAGGATCTAGGAGTGACTGAGGAAGGAAATAACATGATTAAAATATAATATCTGAAAAAATAAGTGAAATAAAAAAGGAGTGTGAACTGTTCTTAGAGAAGAATGGAGTTAATTTCTCTGGAGACTCCCAAGTGCCTATAACTCAGATCTAGGAAATCTGATACCCTTGACAACTGCATATACATGCCTAAACTTACATGCAGAAATACATACACATACATCATTAAATATAATAAAGAAATAAACCTTAAGTCATAGCAAGCATTTGAGTGAATACACACATACACACACACACACACACACACATGTGCACAGACAGGTGCACAGACACCACACAAACCCACAAAGCTTCATCCAACAGAGTCTAATGAATAAAAGAGTATACTTAGAGATGTCAGATAAGCTTTTTCTATCACCATTAGTGTTTGTTGCACTCTTAGAAGAGAGATTGGGGTCAGATGTCTCTAAACCTCAATGTATGGTTGTTGTAGAACATATTCTTGGCACAGAAGGTCACAGAAATTCTCTTTGTCTTGTGTGACATTTAAATTTTAATTCATATCAGAGAATCACTAGCTAACATCTTTAGAAAGCAAGAAGCCAGGGACTCATCTAAATATTTCACATTGATTATTTCACTTAATTCACTTAGGAATTCAATTATCAAGATTTTAAAGTTTTATCAGCAAGTATTTAATCATGAGTCACTTCTGAAGTCTCCCCCTAGGAGAAATTAAAACTCAAACAGGCAGCAAATCAAAAGGAAAGAGAGGGAGGGAGAGGAAAGAAGAAAATTATGTACAAATCTTGTTTTCTTTTATTTTTTTATTTTGAGAATTACAATTACAACATTTCTTCCTTTCCTTTCCTCCTTTGAAACTCCCATATATCACTCTACATTTTCTTTCAAATTCTTCATCTTGTTCTTTACTAATTGTTACTGCATGTGTATATGTATTTGTATACACATAAAAATTCCTAAATATCACCTGTTGAGTCTGTATAGTGTTCTTTGTTTTAAGCACTGACCACCTGGCACTGGACCACTGATTGGCGTGCTTTCCTCAGTTGCCTATAGTTCTTTGTTCAAGGTACCTAAAAAGATCGTTTCTCTCCTATTCTAAATCCAAAGAAGAAGGAAGATGGCATAATATTGACAGTCATCATTAACTCTGATTCAAAGGCAGCCAAGATAAATTGAAAATGAAAGGTATGAAGTACCAAAGGAGATGATATGATTATGTGTAGCCTGAATACAAGGAAATTATTCGCACTAGCCTTTAAAATGGTAGATTTAAATTGTATCACACAATCCAGAGGTCCTCAATATCTAATATTTTGTACTTTTCCAATCTAAGATACCATAGTAAGATGGTTTGGATAGGTATGACTCCCATAGACTCATGTGTTTGAATGCTTGGTCTTTAGGGAGTAGCACTATTGAAAGGTGTGGCCTTGTTGGAGGAAGTATGTCACTTTGGGTGCAGGCTTTGGGGTCTTCTATGCTATAGCTATGTTCAGTGGCACAGTCCCCTTCTTCTGCCTTAGGATCAAGCTGTAGAACTCTTGGCTCCTCCAGTACCATGTCTCCTTGCACACTGCCCTGTTTATAAAATCCAAATTAAGACAGAAGTTACTATGAGGAGTGGTGTATTACTGTGATAGGGATGACCATGCTTTTGTTTGGAGGAATCTGGATTTGGGGACTTTGGATTAGGAAAGCAATGGAATGGACATTCTAACAGGAACATTGAAGACAGTGGTGCTGTGAGTGATTTGAACTGTGGGGTCCTGGCTCAAGAGGTTTCATAGAAGAAGAATTTTAGTATGTTGCTTAGAGATCATCCTTGATATTTTGGTGAAGAATTTGGCTGCTTTTTACCCTTGTCAAAAATGTGCCTGAGGTGAAATTGAAAAGTTTTGGATTAATTGCATATTTACAAAGGAGATTTCAAAACAACCTAGTATGGCCTGTGGCCATGCTTATAAAGATCTATAATGAAGAGAAGAGGTCAAGAAAGGAAAACTACAAAATGTAAAATTTGAGAAGAAAGGGGCACTAGGAAGAATAGAGTTAAATCCTATGCTCAAAGAGATAAACAGATTATCTGGATGTTAAGTGGAATAAATGGAATAGTGACCTCAAGGGAAGACCCCATCCAGCTAAGCTCCTAACTTGTGAAAATGAATTAAAGAAAAACTTAGGTCCATGTTTGATTGTACACATGTTTAATCCTAACACTTAGGAGACAGAGGCATGCAGATCTCTGGGTTGAAGGCCAGCCTAGTTTACAGAGTAGGTTCCAAAATAGCCAAGCTTAGGCAGTGAAAGAAACCACCCAAAAAAAAAGCTGTTGATGATGTAACTGAACAAAAGGCCATGTTCCAGCCCCAGCAAGCACTAGAACTTGATGGGTTTGACCATGTGTTTCTGGCTTTAGAGTCAAGAATTAAAGAAAGGAAATTTGTGATATGTGTTTTGATTTTGATTTTATAGGGGATTACAGTTAAGAGATTTCATGAATCTTAGAAAAGATATTGAACTTTGGACTTTTAAATATTGTTGAGACTATGATAGACTATGTGGACTTTTGAAATTGGAGGATATGCATTTAGAATCTTATTATGGCCACAAGCCTTTGGGGACTGGACTATGATGGTTTGAATAGGTAGGGCCCCATACAGTCATGTATTTGAATGTTTGGTCCATTGGCAGTTGCATGATTAAGAGATGTGGCTTTGTTGTCTTGGGTGTGGTCTTGTTGGAAGAATTATGTCACTGTGCAGGTGGGCTTTGGGGTCTCCTATGCTCAAGATATGTTAGTTACACAGTTGCCTTCCACTGCTTTGGGGTCAAATTGTAGAACTCTTGGCTTTTCCAACACCATGTGTGCCTGCACACTGCCGTGTTTCTCACCATGATGATTGTGATGGTTTGTATATGTTTGGCCCAGGAATGGCACTATTAGGAGGTATAGCCTGGTTGGAGTAGGTGTGTCACTGTGGGTGTGTGCTTTGAGACCCCCATCTTAGCTGCCTGGAAGTCAGTACTCTGCTAACAGTCTTCAGATGAAGATGTTGAGCTCTTAGCTCCAACTGCACCATACCTGCCTGGAGGCTGCCATGTTCTTGCCTTGACAATAATGGACTGAACGTCTGAACCTGTAAGTCAGCCCCAATTAAATGTTGTCCTTAAAGGAGTTGCCTTGGTCATGGTGTCTGTTCACAGCAGTAAAACCCTAACTAAGACAGAAATTCGTACCAGGGATTGGGGTATTGCTGTGACAGGTCTGCCATGCTTTTGTTTTGGAGGAATGTGGATTTGGGGACTTTGGAAAACAGTGGAATGCTTTAAGTTGGGCTTAATGGTAAGAATATGGAAGACTTAGTTTCTGAGAGTTATTTGAATTGTGCAGACCTGGCCCAAGAGGTTTCAGTGGAGAATAACTTCAGTATATGGCCTAGAGACTGTTTTTGTAGTATTTTGGTGAAGAATATGGCTGCTTATTGTCTTCCTCTGAAGAGTCTGCCTGAGGCTAAGTGAAGAGTCTCAGATTAATTGTGTTGGCAAAGGAAGTCTCAGAAACGTCCATCATAGACTTTGTTCTCTGGTTAAATCTCATGAAAGGCATTTTGAACAAGCATAACAAGCTTAGAAAGGAAAAATAAAAAATATATGGTTCAATTATTAAAAGGGCACCAGGAAGAGAAATGGAACTGAATCCAATGTTCTAGGAGATAACAGATTAAGGAATTTTGAAGCAATATTCTACCCAGCTAACTTTAGATCCAGGCATGGTGGTATACACCTTTAATCCCAGGAGCCAAAGCCAAACAGATCTCTGAGTTCAAGGTCAGCCTGGGACAAATCAGGTTCTAGGTTAAGAAACACTAAAATCTAGGCATAGTGATACATGCCTTTAATCCCTGCATTACAGGAGATAGAGGCATGCAGATCTCTGAGTTTAAGGTCAATCTTCAGAGCATGTTCCAGGAAAGCCAAGCTTAGGCAGAGAGGGAGTCAGAAAACAGAAAGCTAGTAATAGAATAAGAGGAGGCATGTTCCAGCCCAAGAAAGCAGCCAGACATGGCAGCTTCAGCCATGTGGCTCTGGCTTTAGAGTGAAAAATAGAAGGACTACTGGGACAATAGATCCTGGTTAACTAGAGCTAAGAAATTAGGGGTGATTAAGAAGAGACCAGCATCATCTCTAGAGGTGAAATCTTCTAGAAAGTGTTTTTTGAGAGCCCAAAGAAACTGTGTTCCAGAGATAGCCAGGGTTGTACCTCTTACTGTAGCTGTACTTGTTAATATGTAAGAGTCACCCAGGTAGTACTGGTTTTGAAGGCATGAAGGGGTCATGAAGAGCAGCTAACACTTGGCACTGTGAGAGGCCATGGAAGGCCATTGGTGAAGATGCAGCCTCAGTTGCAGTTGATTGCCCAGTATTGAGGGTGTCATACAAAGGAGTTAAGGCTTGGCACTGTGAAGAGAGCCTATGAAAGTCTATTGGTGAAGCCTAGTTGCAGCAGAAGACCCCAGTGTATTGGAGATGCCAGTACCCAGTACTATGGGATGATCACCAAGAACATCAGCAGCAGTGGAGTGGATCAACCTGAGTTTAGAATGCTACAGATGGCAGAGCTAGAGAAGTGACACCAACCCTTTGGAGGATCACAGGAGAACATGTGTGAATCCTATACATTAAAACAAGAAACTATAACATTGAAGCTGCCTTGGAGACCCCAAGATGTTCAAGATGCCAGAACCATAGGCTGTCTGCTGAGGAAAGTGGCTAACATGGAGTGAAACCAACCCAGGAAAAGAAGTTTGTTGCAGTCAACAAAGATGAAAAAGGAGTTGGAGATCTGAAGACTGCTTTGACATCAGACATGGAGATGCAGAGTTTGGAGTTTGTCAGCTGGTTTCCTGTCTTGTTTTGGGATTACAGTTAAGTGATTGGATGGATCTCAAAAGTGACTTTGAACTTTGGACTTCTAACATTGTTGAGACTGCTGTAGACTACGGGGACTTTGGAAGTTGAACTAAATGTACTTTCTATTATGCTATGTCTAGATATGGCCCCCATATACTCATGTGTCTGAACAAGTCTATGGGAGCCAGGGAGTGGAATATGATGGTTTTAATATGTTTGGCCTAAGGAGTGGCACTATTATGAGGTATGGCCTTGTTGGAGTAGGTGTGTCACTGTGAGTGTGGGCTTTGAGACCCTATCCTAGCTGTCTGGAAGTCAGTATTCTGCTAACAGTTTACAGATGAAGATGTTGAACTCTCAACTCCAACTGCACCATGCCTACCTGGAGGCTGCAATGGTGCTGTCTTGATGATAATGGACTGAACCTCTGAACCTGTAAGCCATCCTCAATTAAATGTTGTCTTTTATAACAGTTGCGTTGGTCATGGTGTCTGTTCACAACAGTGAAACCCAACTAAGACAATGATAATGGACTGAACCTCTGAAACTGTAATCCATCCCAATACATGTTTTTCTTTATAAAAGTTGTAATGCTCACATCTTCACAGAAAAAAAAAAACAAAAACAAAACAAAACAAAGACACAACAAATCTGATTTTTATTTGTGTTTTTGATACTGACTCACTGTATAGTCAGAGAAAAGTAATATCCAAATCAGTGTCCTTCTGCTTCAGCCTTTCTGAGTGCCAGAATGGCATTATAGGTGTATGGTATCAGGGCTGGAAAACTTTTATAAATTAAGATTAAAAACAAAACAAATGAAGTATGACTGGGGAAATGTTTTATGCTTCAATTTATTCTGTCACTACAATTCAATTTTCTACAAGGCTAAAGTGAAAGCAGTCTCAATAGTATTTTGTAAAGTGCACTTTATTGTCATAGATTGAAGGCAAACTAAGAAGATTCTATTATGAATTTGGAAGTGTTATAATTTACAGTGCCTTGGTAGAATAAATATAACACTATAAACCACAATACTTGAGTCATTGATTTCATTAATATTATTGGCAAGCAGATTTACTGAAGCCTACAGGTTACAACTTCCTACCAGATAAAATACTTCTTAGGAAACCCAATTTGTGCTCATTGGCTCATTGGTTTTTGTTGTTGTTGTTTGTTTGTTTGTTTGTTTATTTAATACCATGACACTTCTCCCCAAGGACTAGAGAGCACAATGACCTTTTTCAAGGTACTGAGGAGAGGAGAGAGGAGTCTAAATTTGTATTTAATAGGGTCTCCTATAAAAACTGACATCATGTCTTTGATGTCTGCAGAGATTTCTCTTACTCTCATATATTTGCCTATCCTCTGCAGCACACACACATAGAGAGATTTTCTGCAAAGAACATACAATGGTTATGAGTCCAGGCAGAATACAGAATCCTAGCTTGCTTTGCTCTCTGGTTATTTTTGAATACCTTAGAGGGAAGAGATCAGTATACATTTTCTGATATTTTGCATAAATTGTGACACAGCAGTTTCATTTCTAGAAATTTATTCTGAGGAATTAATCATGTTTATATAAAAAGTGTATCTTTGAGATATTTTAAATTCAAATTATTGGTAAAAACAAGTCCTTCATTAGTGGTGTGATTGCATAAACTAAACTGATTATACTGTGTGTAATTTCTATCCACCCTCAAAATTTATGATGTAAAAAATGTTCATGAACTAGAAAGATATTCATCATAAAGAGACAGAGAGGAAAGAACCTTACCATCAGGTTAAACACCAATTCCTTTTAGATAGAAAACAAAATGCTGGTTAATTTGGAAAGTGAAGTCACTCATAATTATTTCCGTCATTTTACTTTTCATAACATATGCAGAGTCTTATTAAGAAGACTTAGTCACTATTTCATAGTACTAAAAGATCTTTTTAGTTCTGTGGCCACATGCTTCCTATTAATATCTCCAGCAGATTATCAGATTACCAATAAAGAAACAATAATGTAAATAATTATCCTATTAAAACTAAATGCTACATATTCATAGTTGTGGTCTTAGATATAATTTGAATATTTAATCTGAAATGGAATAATTATTATTGTGATCATGAAGAAAGAGGGAAACTAATAAAAATAAACAGCAAAGCTTCTTACATGCCTGAAATACTTCTCTACATGCAAAGGACTCATAACCATGCCTGCAGTAGAGCATGTGCTGCAAGACTCCGTATTCCTACTGCTGATGTTGTTGAGGACTCCTCACAATAGGCGATGACAATGGAATGGTTATCAACACTTCAATATTGAAAACTGAAGAGCCAGAGTGTTGGAATAGGTATCAAAAATTCATGCTAGGCTTTACTAATGTCATAGCTTCAATATGTAGGATTTCTTCAAATATATGACTCATGCTAAAACTACCATTATCTGGCATCCAGATAATTTTTAAAAATCTGTAAATTCCATCACTAAAATAACAAGCTTTTTATTGGTTCCCTCTGTGAATTACAAATTGAATATCTTTTTTTGTTATCATGATGACCTTTTTAGAATATTTATATATGCATGAATTTTCCATCCAGCCTTAACTAATTAAGGGAATTTAATATTCACTGGATATCAATATATGCAGTTAGTATCATCATGTCTGTATTATAGATACAATAATTGAAATTGGGACATTTTTGGCATGCTGAAAAGTTAAAATGAACAAATCACTTAAAATCTAGTGTGGCAAAGACAAGAAGACTACATGCCATTTTTCTTTGGCACATTCTCAGCTTCTCATATAACTAGGAACCTTCTTTAGTTTGTTCAGCTCAGTGTGAGCAAGAGTTCAATATAACCCTTATAAGATCAGTCTTAACATTATGTACTTCTCTTTCACACTTCTGCCTACATATCTAGAGGCAAAGGGCCCCACGATGACAGAGAAACTCCAGAGAAAAATAACCTCATCTGACTAGCTCCATGTAATGATTTCAGTGATGGAGAAATGGTTAAGCTGAGCCAGTGACACAGGAAGCTTCTCGTGATTGAGCTTTTGTGGCTTCCATAATTAACACATGGCGTTGCTTATCAATTTATGGCATTTCTATTCCAAATTCAATCTGTCATCCTCCCCTTATTGCTTTAGCTTTATTTTTAAGTTGTTATGCAATTTTCTTGCAGATTAACAGGGCTCTTTATGGCATTTTCATGAGTATTTAATTCTGGGTTTAGCCCCTCTTCGGTTGCTTCACTTTCAGACCACATGTGTTTTCTTACCCTCTCCTTCCTCCTTCTGGAGGTTATATTCTCATTTCAGGGAACATTCTTGTTTACTAGACAGTATTGTCAGCTATTGTCACTTAAATGCCCACAGTTAACCTTTAACCTTAAGAAGCTAAGGTCCATATTGTCTCTCTTTTGATTCCAGAGATGAGCCTTCTAATTCTCTGCCTTTTGCTAAAATGCTTGTTGCAAATCCTTCTCAGTAGAGAGTGCTAGCCAGATTCTAAAAGGAGGGACTTTCCTTCCTGGATCCATTGTTGTTCATTCTTCCACAGGCCTATGCTAATAAATTCCTTTCTGGCAGACAGCTCTTTTGTCAGAAGACTTTGGTAGTGGTGGACACTGCTCAGTGGGCTTCAATAGCACTCATGTCAATGATTTTTAAACAGTGGTTCTTGAATATCTACCCTTGCATAGGATTCTTCATGTTGAGCCACTGTAAATTTCTAGGATCCCCAGTAGTTTCTTGGATTTGAGCTTTGTACAAGGAGATAAGAATGGATCGATTTGCATTCTTCTACATGTTGTCCTCCAGTTGAACCAGCACCATTTGTTGAAAATGCTGTCCTTGTTCCACTGGATGGTTTTAGCTCCTTTGTCAAAGATCAAGTAACCAACCACAGGTATGGGGGCTCATTTCTGGGTCTTCTATTCTATTCCACTGATCTTCCTGCCTGTCTCTATACCAATACCATGCAGTTTTTTATCACTACTGCTCTGTAGTACAGCTTGAAGTCAGGGATGGTGATTCCTCCAGAAGTTCTTTTATTGTTGAGAATAGTTTTCGCTATCCTGGGGTTTTTTTCATTCCAAATGAATTTGAGAATTTTTCTTTCTAACTCTTTGAAGAATTGAGTTGGAATTTTAATGGGGATTGCGTTGAATCTGTAGATTGCTTTTGGCAAGATGGCCATTTTTACTATATTAATCCTGCCAATCCATGAGCATGGGAGATCTTTCCATCTTCTGAGATCTTCTTTGATTTCTTTCTTCAGAGACTTGAAGTTCTTATCATACAGATCTTTCACTTGCTTGGTTAGATTCACACCGAGGTATTTTATATTATTTGTGATTATTGTTAAGAGTGTCATTTCCCTAATTTCTTTCTCAGCCTGTTTATCTTTTGAGTAGAGGAAGGCTACTGATTTGTTTGAGTTGATTTTATAACCAGCCAGTTTGCTGAAGTTGTTTATCAGGTATAGGAGTTCTCTGGTGGAAGTTTTGGGGTAACTTAAGTATACTATGATATCATCTGCAAATAGTGAAATTTTGACTTTTTCCTTTCCTATTTGTATCCCTTTGACTTCTTTTTGTTGTCTAATTGCTTCTTTATCAGATTCCACATATCAGCTTCAGGCAACAGTGAGAAGTGGGCAGGCTCATCTGAGTTTTCTCCCTCTTTGAGCTGTTCTCTCAGTCTCAGAAGTACTGGCTATCCCTTACATTCCTTCACTAATTCTTCATAAATATCCTCTAGTTACTAGTCAGTAAATCCTCATATTAAATGTTCATTGTTCATCTTCTTGTATGTCTTTCTCTTTCGTAACATTCCATAGCTTCACACACAAAATAAGTAAATTTGAAAACTGCCATTTGAATTACCATCAAATATCTATGGTTAAGTCACATGGAGAGATGTTCAAAATGTGGTCCCTGGGCTTTTAGTAGTTCTCCTACATCTGGCCACCAGAGCATGAATTACAGGCATCACCATGACCCTGGCCCCTCTCATACTTCAGTGGGCCCATGTTACTCCATACCTTTATAAAATATTGATTCCTATCCTATTTTGATTCTCATCAAAAACTCCATCTCTCTTTAAAACAGATTATACTTCTTCAACTTTTAAAAAAATATTTTTTCCTAATTGACAAATATATACTTGAAAACATTTTTGCACTAATATTTAAATACAAATTGATACGCAATGTGAAATAATTTATGCCTATTATACTGTTCTCTATAGTCTTATAAAATAATTCAATCACAAAATCTTTATTTGCTTGTTTTTATTAGGTGGTCCACTGTCAACTTTACAACTGCCCTGTGAAGATCTTGTCTGCTAGACCTGGGATATGAGGACCTGAAAGAATCAAATCGGGTAGAGTATAGTCTAATGCTGTCGACAATCTTATTTCAGTTTCAGTGTGCTTTTACACATGAATGGAACAAGCAAAGCAATGATCTAAGGAAGGTTAAGTTCAGAAAGACATAATCAGAAAAACATGATCAAAAAAACACGTAAATAAACACCATTAAGCACACTGAATATTAACAGAGCAGCTCTTTCCCAAGACTTTCTCAGGACAAAACAATTTAAACACAGTTTACTGGCATGTAATATAGATTATACCTGTAAGAGCCTGAAAGCAAGGTAGAAGGTCATATCCAGATTCAGAGCACACTGGCCAGATTGGGTTCTATAGCTGTGTTCTGACATTGAACACGAATAAAGATGTCTTATAAACTGAATGTAAATGTTTGTCAAAGGAGGCACGAAATGACATCCAGAAGCAAACCAGTGAACAAAATACACTTGAGGTAAAGGCCCCCTGCCTTTTTTCTTTCTGGAGACTTTGTAAAAGTCTCCCAAGGCCTTGTTTGCCAATAGAACATTCTTTTGAGCATGTTCTGATGGACTTTTCTTTTTTTTTTTTACCATTTTATTATTCATTTTTGTAAAACCATCTTTGATTTTTATTAGTATAAAACAGTTATCCTTTCATCAGTTACATTTTTTGATGTTTCTATACTACTAAAATATTTGACAATAAAACTCTGAAAAGTGAAGAGTCTTCATGTAACTGGGACTTGTAGCTGTTAATGAACGTTATGGTGAGGAATGTGCACCCTGTGGACCCTGAATACAATTAACAGGATTCAGGTTCAATGCACTGTCAGTAGCCAGGAGCATTTGGTTGACAGTAGAAAATCAACACAATTTTTATTGAACAGAACCCAAAGAAACAAAGTAAGAATTTGTTGCTTCTTGTAACAAGATATTAAAGGTTGAATCATGATTCCTGAATAGTTGAACCAGGGGAGCCAGATAGGCTTTTCCATCCTCTTCAGTGCCCTGTCTCTCTGCTTGACTCTCACCCCATTGTGTATAGGTCAAGAGTTCCCTGAACCACAGCTGGAGTGAGGAAATGACAGTGGCTTTATGGATAGGGAAGCTCAGAGGACTGCATAGTACAGCCTCCGTCACATATACATTTCTCTATCTCACATTAGTTAAGGAAAGAATATTAAAAATAACCAGAAAGGCAGATATACTGCCTACAAATCTCTCCAGAATCATGTTAATAAGGACATCTGTTTTTCTATAAGCTAATTTATTTTTAAATTTTGAAATCATCCAGTCAGTAGAGTAGTATGGATAATTAAATGACACTGTATTTAGAAATGATATAGTGTAGGGTCTAGAAATAAATGACACTATTATCATTTACTGTAATGATAAAAGATACTATAAAAATGTAGGCTTCCATGTAGTAGAAACAGAAACAGTCATTTCCATCTGTAACTCCATCTTTTGCCTCTCTTATTAACCACTCTTTTTTTCTCTAAGAAAATTCCAAACTTAAAGTGCAGGAAACCATGACATTTTATTCTTCATGTTTCCATGACAACAGCTATCACAGGAAAAAAAAGAAACTAACACATATTAAGCACTATGTATTTTGTTAGAAACCTTGACAGGTGGCCTATTTAATACAAATACAGAGACATGCTCAGAGCAGTGACTTGATAGCTATTTGATTATAAACTTCTATGAATACAAATTGATTGATGTTACACATTCAACATAAGGGAACTTCTTAAAACTCCACTTCAAAGCAACTGAAAACACAAGAATGTATTACAAGTATCAGCACATACTTTGGTATTTGATATATATATATAAAAGAATTATTTCCACAACATTGATTCATGTTCTAATAAAAAGCATAACCCTGGCCTTCTGGAATATTATATTCTTTCATTCTTATGTCTAAAGTCAGCTAGGATAGTGTGTTAGGCATCTACTGCCTGTGCTTGTAGATTAACACTCTGACTAATTCAATTGCAGAAAAATAAGTGGGTTGTTGAAATGGAGTGTTTCAGTCTTAACTGTGCTCTGAAAGTGAGTGCTACCATGCTTTACAGAGATACTTTCCTCCTATATTTGAGACTCTTTAGTTCACCTGCATTTTCCAGCCTTTCATTTGGAGTTTCTCATGTTCCTTTCCTTCTAGCATTGGAAGATGTACTATTGCTTTGGAAAATCCAGAGAGGTAAAGATATCAGGGACAGGGACAGCTCAGAAACAGCAGAATTTAAAGCTATCCACACTGGTAGTTGCCAGCATATAAAAGTAAGTGGTGTGTTCATCAGTGCATGCTGAAGAGACAGATACAACAGTGGTACAGACACAGTCAGGAGACACCTTTCTGTAGAATCACATCAGGACAAATTCCCCTAGTTTAACTACATTAACGCATCAGGGAAAATAATTTCATATTTATTTTTCTCTGGCTTCAATTTGTTTTTTAAGGACTTTGTGATTTATTTGCACAACATTTATCCTACCTTTCAATGAATTTTAATATATTCACAAAGTTGTGTGACTATAATTACAATAATATATTTTGTTTTTCACCAAAGAAAACCAATTCTTTCGGCTATCATTGGAACTAATCATTAAACAGTACCAGTGAGTTAGTTCTCATATACTTATATATATATATATATATATATATATATATATATATATATATATATACCTTCTCATCAGATGGTCATGTTTGGACTCCTTTAGTTTAGTGATGACTAACTCATCAGAATAATAACACAGTAATAATTTTTGTTGATTACTTGCTATATGTTAGGAACTGTGCTAAGGGTTTTCACAGATATTGTACAGCAGCATCCTTCGTGGTTCTGAAGAGAAGTGCTTGGCAGCAGCTTGCAATTGATATCCCTGCATCCTACAGAAATCTAAGAAGAAAGTTTACCATAACATTTAAAAACATGGCTCTTGGCATCAGGACTCCTGGGTGTGAGTTCCAGTTCTGCTCACTGGTAGCTGTATGAATTTTGGAAAGTTGATCACTGTCTTCAGAGATGGGTGAGCCCATATTACTACACCATGGTTTGGATCCTTAAGGGTGAGTATGATTCTAAGACAAATCTATATGCTCAAAACAGAGTAATCCAAAGAGCAGGAAAAGGTAGACAAATTTTTGTAGAGCATCTAAATCTTAGTGTTCAAGGAAGTGAATGGTAGGAACACATCTCTTTTCCCCACCTTGATCATAATTATAGCTAATGTTACAACTAAAAACAAATGATGTTTTCATATCTTAACCTTATTAGATAGTCACCTTCTCTCTTAGCATAAAGTGAATTGCTCATGTGTTTGCCTCTTTGAGCATAACATTATCAGGTCTGGGACCACAATTTAGTCATTTATCTCTCCACAAACAGTTTTTAGGGGCAGTGGTGACAACACTAACATTAATTAATATAGATTTGTGGAAAGGGCCAATGAATTACCATGGTTGGCAGGTAAAAGTGCCTCCTGCCAAACCTGATGACCTGAGTTTGGTCCCTAGGGCCTACAGCATGATGGAAGGAGAGAACTGATTTCTGATGCTTTTGTTGTCATCATTGTTGTTGCTTGCCTCCACATATATTTTCTAGAATGAGCACATGTGATGTATATAAACATACAAAATAAAGAAGTAAATGTAACTTCTGTTTTAAAACATATATCAACCTACATGTCAATGAATATATATGGTCTGGAATGATGGCTGAGTGGTTAAGAACTCTAGCTGACCTTCCAGAGGAATTATGTTCAAGTCTTTGTACCCATATTTTAGTTCACAACTATCTACAACTCCAGTTCCAGTGGATCTAATGCCTGGTTCTGCCTTCCAGTAGTACTGCATGAAAATGATTCACAGATGTACAAGCAGAAAAAAAAAATAACACTCATATATACATTAATAAAATATAAAAAAATAAAACTATGAAGAAAATAAGTAGTAAGAGCTGGGTGGGCTGGCCCACACTTGTAACTCCAGCTATTCCAGAGGCTAAGGCAGGGATAACATGTGTTTAAGGCCACCCTAGGCATAGAGTGAGAGACAGCCTGTATCAACAAAACAAATAGAGTAAGCAAGAAAAGCCGTACATTATGAACTTCATAGTTACTAACTCGTCCTCTGATGTTTTAAGAGGCACAAGCACACGGAGCTCAAACAAATGAAATTATTTAAGAATCCTGGGACTCACTGGTGCTGAGACAAAGGAAGCAGGAGGGAAGGTTTCCTCAGTTTCCCATTGTGTGTAGTTTCACCTTTGGAGGAGGAAGTCTGAGGTTTACTCAAGCCAAAGTGAGGAAGCTTGACTCTTTAACTAATTTACACTAGTTTTGCATGAGGTTTGTCTAGCAGGACTTAACTCTGTATTGCTCTGACCCCAGGCATCTAGAGAATGCTTGTAGGCAAGGGTGCAGGAAACTCTAGTTGGGGGTCTCATGCAGAATGCATTTAGGATTCCTTGCTATTGTCTCCTTACTCTGTATTTACTCATTTTGCACTCTGCACCCTGGACTGAATGCTCATATTCAGTATATTCTGTTCTTTCATTGATTTTTCAAGAAAGACACTTGTCTGAGTAGTTTTTCCATCCTTGACTCTTTCTCGCAGGAAAACTTTTTCAGAATCTTGAACATATAAAAAATAGAATATGTATAGACTCCAAACAGTTACAAATAACAAATGACAAATAAATATATTTTTAAAGATTCTGTGTTATATATATAATTCTATAATTTGTTAAAGATGAATGTCTATTTGAATTCTGAGAAGGAAGTGATTATTTTTTGATAAGGAATTAAAATTTGCAGATTATAGATGATCTTTAGTAATTTTTCAAAATGTTTGATGTTTTGGTTTTATAAACATTAATGTTAAGAACTCCAATTCCTATAAATAGATAGTATAAAATAATAGAAATACATTTAGGGTCATATCAGCAATTGTTTAAAATTCTATCTTAACCTCAAGTTATAATTCCTTTAATGTTTTTTTTTTTTAACTCAATTCAGTAGTTTAAATAGAAACTTTCAAAATCAAGCATTCTGACCTGATACAACTCAAATAGTTCAAATATTTATTTTACATGAACAGCCTCAGGCATGGCAGAAAAATATGAAAAGTGTTCATTTTACAGGATTATGCCACTATGCTTCTGTAAAAGGAAAAACTCTTTATGTATAATAAAAGCACTGCAATTGACAACACACAATAATCTCCAATCTAAGCCAAAGTGCTTCAGGTAGCATGTGGTGACATAATATACCCAGTGCAAAGTGCATGTGTTCGATGTACAGAATTAAGACCACAACAGGACCTGTGTGAGACACAGCACAGGCTGAGTGCTGCCAGAAACATACTGGATTCATGAGGTATTTGTTTTTAAACTAATATTTGGTCGTTATGTGTTCAGGAACCTTTTAGTGTTGCCAAATTTTCAAAATCCCTACATTTGATTATTTGCCTCCCCTAAGAAGTCACAAGCCACAGTTTATGAAGTTAGAGACTTAATAATAAGGCACAAGGGGAGGGAAAGGAAAAACTACTTAAAATAGGGCTGGTGGAACAATCTGTTACCTTTTGTTGTGGATAATCTTTGAGTTCATAATTGATGTTCATGATTGTACTCTACTATTCTCATTCTCCTGACTCAGTTGCTTCTAGATCAACAGTCTAAGTCAGACTTTGTATCCCTATGAATGTGAATTCTTGCTTACCCTTACAACTGTGATACTACAATTATTCCAGCAATCTGTCACTCTGTGTGGAAGTAGGAAAAGAATCCTGATGAGCCCAGAATTCCAGACACATGACTCTGTGATCCAATTGTTTTCAGCAATCCTATCTCCCCTTGACCATCATGATGAGTTACCATGTCTGTATTAGGTATCTTTCCTACATGCTCATCTATGAGCATAAGTGTTCACAACTAATTAAACAGCAGCTGACACCATGTGGAATCCTTCCTGAATTCACTGGGTAAGTATCAAGACTCCCAGTTGTCTAGAAATTGAGGGAAGCAAGGAGAAGCACATATTTAGAATTTCTTATTGAGGGAAGAAGGTCCATTTCAGATGTTATTTTTCAGTCTGAGGTGTCTACAACATAGCATGAAATATACTAGCATCATTTTAGTACGTCCTGTACCTTAATCATATTTGTTACATTCCTGATAAAATTCAGCCACAAATTTATTTACATAAATGTGATATACTGAATAAGTGAGTACCCAGTTTTTCTTTGTTATTGCCTCTTCTTCCCTGCCCATTGTCTCTCTTCTGGAAGATTCCTAATTACATTAGTGAAGGGTGTGCATTCTATACTCAGGAAAGTAAACAATGGATCGATTATTCAGCTACTCAAAATAAGTACTTTATTCACTTTCCCTATTATTCTTCGCCAAAGCAATTCTGGGCATTTTCATATCATTTTGTTTGGGGCTGATATCATTGTCAATTTCAAGTAGATATCTAGGAGCATATTAATGTCTACTACAGGTAGATTTTCTAGGATGTCAAAAATTGAGCCATGAAGACTATCTAGTCTTAAACACATACGCTCAATTCTATTTGCTCTATCATCTCAACACAACAGGTTGAAATGATTCCCAGGATCTTTCTGGCATTTATCAGATACAACTTGTACACTACATTCCCTACAAGTGCAGATTGATCTCACTCTATTCTTTTTCTTCTTCAGAGTTTCTTTCATCTGTTTTAAAAACTTCTTTTAAAGTAATAGATAATTATATATGTGTGCTACATTAAAATATTTAGACACATGCACATAATATGATTTAGTTAAATTAACATTTCTTTTTGTCACATTTGGGTAATTAGAGCATATCTATTAGTTTTTCTTGAACATGTGGACTATAATAAACTTACTATACTATAGAACACCAGTGTCGATACTTGTTTGAAAATAAGCTATTTCATTTCCTTTTGAGTATAGATCGAGAAATGTATGGCTGAATCATGTGGTAGATACATTTTCAGACTTTAATGGGATCTTTATTTTATCATTGCTGTTACATTAATTTTCATTCCTATCAATATGAGTCATTTTCTTTGTTTTCACCAGCATTTTTTATTTTCCTTTTGTGTGGTTAGCTATTCTGATTAGAGTAGAATTACATCACATTTTGATTTAGCTTTGGCTTTTTCTGGTGGCCAGTAATGTTCTATGCTTATTTTTCATAGAATTATGGCCATTGATATTTTGTCATTGGAAGAGCATCTCGTCAGATCATTTTTATTAGATCATTCATATTTATTAATAATATTTTATTGTTGACATTGAGTTTTTAAGAGTCCCTATTTACTTGTATGTTAATTTTCATCAGTGAATAGTTTGAACAAATCTTTTGCATTCTGGAGTCCATCTCTTCATGTTGCTGATTGTATCTTTTGGTGGGCAAAAGCTTGAGTTTGATAAAATCATATATACTGCTGATCTGTTCTCTACCTCCTGCAAATCTTAGCAACTTGGTACTATAGCTTACAGCTTTGCTCACAAGCATTGAGTCCATCCTGATTTGTAAATGATTCAATTTAGGCATCTTATGCAAAAGATCTAGCCCCTAGGTTCACCTCTGTCTTAACAAACTTAGGTTGCCTTCCACATAAGACCTGTATTTGCATGAATGTAGTTTATTTGGAATGTTAACCAGAGAACATCACCAGAGGAATAAGAGAAATAATTTGGGATGAATCAAATGGAAAATTACCTCTATAAAAACCAGATACTTAGCACCAATAGGAACATTACACAGAACATGTCTTGGAATTATCCCTTGCAAGTAAAAAGAAATTTGGGGACCATTTATAGTTCATTCTTATTCTCATGGGAGAGAGGTGGTTGAAGAAAGATGAATTCCTAGATGTTTCAGGTCTACCTGCCACGTGGGTCAACTGCATCAGGGATAAGGGTACATGCTAAGGGAAAAAGAAACACAACACTACCACGTGGGTGTGGAGCTTACAGAAACAATGAATGTCAAGGGAATATGAAAAAATATATGTTGTAAAAGTTGAAGTCATTGTGAGTATACTATGAATATCAAAGGAAATAGTTCTATTAAAAGTGTTACCCATCTGCAACATTTCAACAGTATGGTCTGTTGTTTGTTTTTACATTCAATGTTCTTCGACCTTCTTGGTCAGAATGCATGAAGATATGTTTCCATGATTAATAAAAAATGCATAAGCACTGAATATTTCCTTGACCTAAATACTGAATAAAACAGTTGGTGTGGATGGAATGCACTCATCCCAAGGCCTTACCTTTCTCAAATCAAATGTAGATATGTATTTTGAGAAGCATGGTTGTATGTTAAAAAAAAAAATCCACAGTACTAAGAAAGAAGGCAATATCAGAAATAGGGAAACAGCATTTTTAATGTTTTATTTTTCACTTGTGATAAATATATATAATAATATATCTTATATATACAGAGCAGTCCCGCAGCTTGAGTCAGAGAAAGCTGAAAGAAAGGCACATACAGGGAGCAGATATTTCCAAACAGTTTTCAGTTAAACCAGCATTCAGGGCACAGCAAGTGACAACAAAAGCCCAGGCTGCCTGTGCACACAACTCTGAAGAAAAACATCACAGACAACCCTTAGGTATGCCATGAATGGAAAAAATAGCGTTTCTATTTAATAGACCTACCAGACCACCCGGGAACAAATTGATACCTGAACAAAGACACACCAGGGCAAGACAAATCCCCACACTTAACTTGACCTCTGCCTTGCTCTGTTATTCCCCTTCTCAAGAAGACCAGAAGCCTTTGTTGATTTAAAGGAACAAATATCAGGGCTGTCTGTGTCCCTGAGTGACTTTGCTCAGTAATAAAACAGCATATTGCAACAGACTAATATTTTAAAAGCTTGTAAACACTGTGCTGACGGTGCGGGAAAACACATAAAGAACATTTGCTGTTCCTCTTTGACAGGAAGCATACAGTCATACATCTTTGGCTTGTCACATGTGCTTCCCTATCCTGATGCTTACCCAAAATGGTAACAAGGAAAAACTGAGGCACAATTCATGAGGGCCACGGGTTCTTTCTGTCATATGCCAGTAGAAGAGCCTTCTAGGATTTGGCACAGCCAGAACAGCTGACAACCTTGGTTGATGTGAGGTGGGGCTTCACAATGTCCGGTTCTATAGACTCTATGAGGTCACACTCATTTGCAAGTATGTGCTTGACCAGGCATCTTGAGGCTTCATCAATGTTTATGTTTTCCTAAGGGGGGAAAAACAGTTTTCTTTTAATGCAACATTCTAAAATAACAGTCTTACATATGACAAAAATCCAGTATTTAAAAAATACTTGTATACGTGTGTGTGTGTGTGTGTGTGTGTGTGTGTGTGTTGCTTGCTTCTCCATGTTAATGCTGTGCATAGGCATATGGACATCAGAGGAAAATCGCAAGTAATGTATCTCTGGTACCTTTACCTTTCCCTGAGGACACAGTATCTCACTGGCTGGCAACTTCTCAAATCAGCTAGGCTGGTTGGCCAGTAGGGGTCAACTATCTGCCTCTCCAACTCTGAAATTAAAGGTACCTTTGGAACACCTTGTCTAGAATTTCCTGCCTGTGTTCTGGAGATCAAACACCAATCACTATGCATATAAAAAAATACCTTACCACTGAGCTATCTCTCCAGCCAAGGCAGTGGTTTTGGTGATTCATGGAAAACTCCTTTCTATACATCATCCATTTTCCTCTGACACTCACCGCTATCTTTCTACCTATCATCTATCTATCTATCTATCTATCTATCTATCTATCTATCTATCTAACATCTATGTATCTACCTATCATCTATCTATCTGTCTATCTATCTATTATTCATATCTATTGTTTGTCTTTCTATCTGTCTGTCTATCTATCTCTTGGTTCTACACAAATGTTGAAACATAGATTTCATTTTTTCAAATAGGAACAATAGCATTTGCTGGATATATTTAATGTCGTATTTTTTAGATTCATTTTTTTATTTTTCACTTGTTCATAATCTTATAAGAAAAAATATAGTTTCAGTCTAGCATAGATTTATAATTGCTTGGATTCGTATTACTTTTATAGTCTCAATAGGAAGTAGAGTCAACAGAATGCCTTTTGCAGCAGTCATTAGCAGTTTAACAAATATGTCTTTCTGCCACCCAGCCAAGTGATTCAATTACCATATTTCTGGCCTCTTTGAACTCAGATAAGAACATGTGACATTTGCTGGCCAATTAAATATGAGAAACATCTTACTTTCTTGGTTAGAAGAGAGAAAAGTCAGGGTATAATTGCCCCACATTGTTTTCCTATGAATTCATAAAAACCTTTAGGTGGAATTCTTAGACTCTGTTCCAATCAGCTTATGATGATACATGTAGCATGGATAGGAGTTATGCATTTGCTATTTGAAATCACTAAGATTAGAAGTCAGTTTATTATGGCACGTCCACATTCCAGATAGAGGTAACTGTTTAAAGGAAGACAGGAAATAAGAAATAGACCCAAGGCTGGAAAAACAACCTTGTGAGTAGTGTTTGCTACATAAACCTAAGGTTCTGAGTTTAGATCCTTGGAATTTATGTCAAAGCATGGATGCATTAGGCAGAGGATATTTAATACAAGCATATTCCTGCATGAAGATGTGAGACTCTATCAGGAGACTTGCAGCACACTCATGGGCCAGTTAGTTTGATATTTGCACTGGAAATACAACCAAAGGACCTTGTTTCAATCAACATCCAAGATTGTTCTCTGACTTACACACAGACACTGTAACATGACATGGTACTAGCCCCACACCATCCTGCCATGCTGCACACACACACACACACACACACACACACACACACACACACACGTGTTCACATAAGATATACATCTAGTGTTAATAATGCAACAACCTCTAAGTTTGAAAAAAGGAAGAAACACTTTAATCTAAAATATACATCAGAAACTTAATTGCTATAAATTGTGGGATTTTTTTCCTGCTGGGCAGAAATAAAAGCAACAAAAGAATTTACCACCAGGATACCAAAAACTACTTTTTCTCATATAAAATTTAGTGAAGATCTCCAGCAAAAATTTAAATCATAATTTATAGAACCTTTAGAACATACTTCCAGATGTTCCCGGGCAAAAATACAAGGGTTTTTGTCTTGTCAAACTATTGACATCACTTTGCCTTTTTGTCTAACCTGAACAGAAATTATTTATCTCTAACTTTCTGTTTTACAAAATCATTGTTCTATTTTAAGAAACTTGAATGAAGTTCTAGTAGACAGAAAATGCCAAGGGTGATGATGGTCACCAAATGTATCCATAGCCAATGGCACAAGCTGACAATAGATGTTTTCATACTTCAAATCTTTAATACCTGACCCTGAGTTTACCTGCTGTTAAAGCACAGGTTGTCATACCTTGTTACTGATTTTATTTTCTGGAATAGTACTCAATAATAGTCTCTGAGCCTCTGTTTTGTCAACTATAAGGGGCTCTTTCTGACAACACAGAACTAATAATAACTTGTTTCACTTGACTGATCATGGGTACATGTGCTTTATATTCATATGCCAAAACCTTTAGGCCCATATTCTTTAATTCTACTTAGAATTACTGCAGGTTAAAAATTAGGTTTTATTCTTATTGATTCTGTTGTGACTATTGAAGTAGAAAGTAAGTGACCCCTCTTCTGTAGCTCAAACATCTGTCCCATTCCATGGAAACCAGAGAACAGCAATACATGTACCACTGCTCCCTGAGGGGAAGACCGCTGTGCCTCGAAGTCACTGTCCATTCTTGCCACACCTGTCACAGTTCTGTTCCCATCATCATACATAGAGGTCACACCTGAACTTCTTGTTCAAAGGCAATATAATCTGAGCTTGGCAGTGTCTGGGACAGAATGAGATGAATGCTTTGCTCATGAATCTAGCTACTTGTTTATGTCACTAAGGAATAGCCTAGTCACTGGTTCTTTATTGTATTACATTCAGGATGGTGAGAGTGAGTAACTGCACTTAGCCTTGTAAGTCCTCAAAATACCAGAGAGCATCTCTCACTAAAGAAACCCTATATACTAGGGTGGTATTAAAGTATATGCTGTATATTCAGATGTTGATTTTTGTGCCCAGACATCTGATTACAGTACAAAGTATGGCAATGTCAAGCATCTCTGGTCTCAATGTTATGTAAAACTTGTTGTCCATCACCTATGATTGGTTAATAAAGAGTTGAATACCCTATGACAAGGCAGGAGAGGACAGTAGAGGCGGGACATCAGATCCTAGTGAGAGGGTCCCAGGTAGAGAGAGAGGAGCAGAAAGAAAGGAGAAGTGTGAAGAGACCATATGAAGACAAGAGAATTCACCATAAGGTCACAATGAGATGAGAGAGCAGCCAGGAGGACATACATGGAGCAGAGGGATCCAAGATGAGACTGAGATATCAAGTAACTGGGTGTTTATCTGGACAGTAATAGAGGGTTAGAATAGCACAAAACCTGCCCAGCATAGTGCATCTTTTATTTGGGAGCTACATGAGCTAAGTAAGTATAGAAACTTCCTACATTTATATGGGAGCAAAGGGGGCATTAAGAACCCCCCAACCCTTCTATATACCCCCAATAGCAGACATGAGCTATAATCATATGTTGGCAGATAGAAAGCTTAAGTTTAGAAAGGTTATAGAATTTCACCATGTCTGCACAGCAAGTAGAAGGGAGAGCCAGACACCTCTGATGGCCACCCCCACCCTCAGCATTAGAGGATATCTCTTAGCAAGTTGTATTTATTTTCAGGATTTTTTTTTCTAATGTTAAAATATTTATTCTTTAATGATTTTATGTATGCACATAAAGAACTTTATTTATGCTCACCCCCACTACCTTCTCTCACCCCTCCCTCTTCCACAGAAATATTTCCTCTACACACACACACACACACACACACACACACACACACACATCCTCTAACACTTTCGTATCTTTTTTTCTGTGTGACCCACTGAGGTTAATTAAGATTGTTTGTATGAGCATGTGTGAAAGGTTACTACTTAAGGGAGCACAGACTACTTTTTGCTTTTTTGTTTGTTTGTTTGTTTGACTACACTACTGAAGAAAATGGCAGCGTTTCCCCAGCAACCAGCCACAACCAATAACCCTTCAGGAGAGGTAGGGCCTCTTGTGTCCTTCCTGGATCCATGACAATATGCTGCCAAAGTGGTTTAAAGATCAAATGCAGTAACAAAAGTTCTTTGCCCAGCATTAGACACAATGGGTTCTAAATGCATCTCCTTCTCATTTGTTACACACTATAAAAATATGTTTATAGAATAGAAAAACCTTAAACCTTAAGAGGGCCCCTCCTTCAGGTATAGTATAACTTAGGCATTTTAGTAGCATTTTAAAATTTTCACTTTACATATTTACATGACAGTTCTGTGTAGTTTCATTCACTAATATAGAAATTGGCAAAAATCTCTTAATGAGTAGGGTTAAATGCTAATACTGGCAAATAAATGACAATTATAATGATAAAATGACCAAAATCAATCAGTGGCAGTCTAGTTAGACGGTCTCCATAAAACACACTATAATGCAGGAAATATTGTTTTGAAGAGTAAATTATCAACTGAAAGTGGGTGGGGTTAGGACTGGGATGGGGAAACTAGCAGAACAGAAGAGCAACAGAATCTTCACCTAGGCTGTGAATAGAAACACAGTGGCAGTTCATGGTGACCAAGCCACATCCATTATTTTAACCAGTATTATCTGCTAAATCCTAGGCAGAGAAGTATAGATGAGTAAGACCCATTCCAGTCTGGGATTACACACTAGAACCACAGAGGTATAAAGTGTTCAGAAAGAGCATCCAGAAGCCAATTTATTGCAGAGGTTTGAACACTAGGATTTCTAGGAGGGGAAGTGTTAGTAAGTACAGTTTTATAGAATCTCATTATAAATAAGACTGTATAGATGAGAAAAGAAACTGAGCACTCTACCTTAACCATTATCAGTACATGTTTCATGAATACCAGTGCTTATATGCTGCTGATAGTTATGGCAGCATGCCTGACTTAGACCAGAGGCTTAAAGATGAAGCCAGGAAGCAGTCAGGAGTTCCATTTATCACTACATTCACAATATGCATGCTACAACAAGGAAGGGATATAACAGGTAGGAAGGTGCCTCAAGCACATGCTTATCTTAGTTCCCCATATTTTGGATTGTATGAACAGACAGAAAGCAAAGCATCGATCCTTCCTGAAGTACAAATGGACAATTGTGTCCCATAGACTTCGTACTAGAATATGGTTCCTGATGATGGTGGTGTTTGGGAACCCTTCAAGAGTGGTAGCTTTGCTGGATGAAATAATATTAGATGGGTTTCCATTTCTCATAGCCTGGCTCCAATACCGTTCTTTTCTCTACATCCTGCCTACCAGATTAGCCCAGCTTTTGTTATTTTCTGGCTAGTTATGATGGACTTACTTCTTTGGAACTGTCAGCTAAAATAAATAAATTCTTTGTGTTTAAGTAAGACTTTAATCAAAGAAAGTAATCATCACACAAAAGTATCAATTCAACAAATATTCTCAAAAAAAAAAAACCAAAACTAGATTCACACTTGATATTACATTCAATCAAGGTAATATTGAAGCAGGGAAATGGTACAGTAGCTCACGGAAGCTTCTTTAGCTTGTAACATAAGGCTTTCTTGCATTGAAGAACGTAATTGAGTTGACTAAGAATTAGATTGCAACAAGGCAATAGTTAGCAAGCAGCATTAGGTGTGTAGGAAATGGTTTCAATTAGAAAATGCAGGTTATGTAAAAGGTAAGGATTGCAAAGGTAATAGGATATGACTAAAGCCACGCTTGAACATTCATATTACAGGAATTCCCAGATAATAGCAGGGACACAATGAATAAGAGAAAGAACATGAAGACAGGCAAGCAGATCTATGGGTCTCAGGCAAGCCTTTTAATATTATTGCTTTCAATTATTTAGTTGCTTTATCTGCTTACATTGTCACAATGAGTCTCAGCAAAGATAGCTAAAAAACAGTAAAAGAATATTAGTAAGAATTATTTTTTGTGTGTGCTTGTCTTGCTGTGTGTGTGTGTGTGTGTTGTGGTGTGTGGTGTGTGTATGGTGTTAATGTGTCTACAAGAGTAAATTTCACCCAAGAAAGTAGATTCTCTCCCTCTACAGGACTTTGAACTCAGATCATCAGGTTTGGCAGTAGGTACTCTTACCTTCTGAGTCTCCTCTCTAGCCTAATACCGAACAAACTTCTCTCGACACCGTTTGTTCCAAGGCAAAGGTGAACGATAAAGCTCTGCTGGTTGAAACTTGAGTTAAGTTGCAAGCATCACTTCCTGAGCTACTCTGCATCAAGTCAGGCGGGCTCTGCAGGTGACTGTGCAGAAGCAGAACTGCTGGCTCAACTGTAAAGAGCTACCTGGGGAGTTTTGTTTGCATATGTGACTCAGAGCAGTAACAGCATCCCAGGAGTGTCTTCTGCCTGAAAGGCAATGTACACACTGTAATTCCCAAACCACACACAGGCTGGCAGGATCTGGCTGATTCACTCAGACATCTGCAGTGTGAGGTGATGGTGTATTGTACTGACAGCTTCAAGTCAGAATGCTTGGGCTAGGTCCATTTCTATGGATTCTCTTCACTATATCACTTGATAAGCCTGACAAACAGGCTTAAAACTGCCAACAAAGCATTTTGGTAAAAACAAATGGAGTGCATCCTATGGTTTGACAAGTGAATTCTCATGCACCCACCTCTCTCTGTCTTTCTCCTCTCTCTCTCTTTCTGTCCCTGTCTCTCTGTGTGTCTCTCTCCGACTCTGTCTCTCTGCCTCTGTCTCCATCTGTCTCTGTGTTTCTGTCCCTGTCAGTCTCTCCTCTCTCCCTCCCTCTCTCTTAAAAATAAAACAAAACAAAAACAAAACAAACAAACAGACAAAAAAACCCTGCCAACTACATTTTGAAGATAACGAAGCCATAGGCCCAGGAACCTAGAGCAGAGCCTGTCCTTGGTCAATCTGTCATTCAAAAGAACACAACTTCCTGTGTTAGTCTCTGAGCATTACAAAACAGATTTCAGGTTTAAAATACAGAGAAAATAACTTCACTTATAAACGCAGAAATCTCAGTCACGGCTATATATGCTTACCATGTGTGTTTACAAGATGTACATTACCAGGGTCCTCCTCCTCCTCTCAGGCACTGATCCAGGGGATCTGTCATAGTAACCCACATGGACGTGCTTCAGAAGATTCTGGACTGAGAAGATGACTCAGCTGGAAAAAGCAATGGCTATGGAAGCCTGAGCATCTGAGTTCAGATCTTTAGCATCCATGTAACAGCTGGTTATGGCTACATTGAGAGGGACAAACACGAATATCCTGGGAGTTCATTAGCTAGTCAGCCTAGCTGAAAAAGACTGAGCTTCTAGTTCTGTAAAAGATGCTGTATTATGGAAATAGGACAGACAGCAGTAAAAGAACCTCTATATGCCTCTACCAATAGCCTCTACATGCTTGGGTATGGGCACCTATGGGTACACAAACATACGTAAATACATCCAGACATCACACACACACACACACACACACACATACATACACTGCAGGGAGGTGGCTTAATTGGTCAAACAATTGTGTTCAGTTCCCCAATATCCATGTAAAAGCTGAGTGCGGTCCATGTATGCACAACTACATCACTGAAGGAGTAGAAATAGGAGGGTCCCTGGGGCTTGCTGGCCAGCCAGCCTAGCTAAACTGGTGAGCTCCAGGTTTTGTAAGAGAAGCTGTCCTAACCAAGAAGGTAGAGAGGGTTAAGGTAGGTACTTAATGTTAACCACTGTCTTCCATGCATACACACACACATGTACACAGGCAGTGTCCTCTGACACCCTCCCATGTGTACAAACACACAAAAATAAAGAAATGAAGTGTGCATCCAGTTACAAGACAGAGATAGTAAAGGCATCTTTAAAGACAACTGTCCTTTTTATTTCTAATAGACTTCTAAAATATAATTTAATACAGTGCCGTACACTGGAGTGTTTCTGATCTTCCCATGGAGGAAAACACCTAATTATCTGGGGTCTTGAGATCTTTTAAGGTTTTTATTAATCAACTCTTTAGAACATCTGTCTGTCTGAGGTCAAATTATTTAAGGTTTGACCCTCAATGCCAGGGAATAAAAATAAAACAAAGCAAAACTCTAATTAAACAAAACAAAACAAAAAACCCAAACAAAAAAAAAACCTTTTTGCTTCGTTAGAAGCCAGTAAAAATTTCACTTTCTACAGTCTTTTCAAATATGTCAACCTCAAACAAAATACAAGATGTACCAGAGGCTTGAAGTTAGGGCACTAAATTCCTCAGCACTGTGCAGTTTTAATTAGAGTAGGAGCATGCTGGGTAACAGCATGACAGTAAGAAGTCATATGCAGACAGGTTCTTTACACTTAAGTGCCAGAAAGTTTCCAGCTCTTTGTTAACTGTAGTCAATATGAACCCTAGTGCCTGTGTGGAGATGCCCACACTCATGCCTGCTTTGCAATTTTTCCTCCATTTTTGTTTGAGATTTGCTGCATCTTGTAGATCTCAAGCTTTGAAGAAGGGGCTCCCTTCTTCTGAGATTTAGTGCCTCACATGCTGTTCTCATGGCAGAGTTTTCCACTTACTCTCCACAGTAATATTGAGTACACATTTCTGCAGAGACAATTTAGTTCATAGAACATTGTACACATGATACTGTAACACTAAAGTTAAGGACCTGGCTTGGGCCTTCACAGCTCTGCATTTTCCATTTGCCTGGGAAATGCTTGGCTACTTTTTATTTATGTCCATATTAACAGTCACCAGCCCCCAAAGCTTTGTACTCTGCCATGATTTCTGAATGAGAAGGCATGTGTGATATATAAAGAGAAACTAAAAGTAACCAAACTTCATTCTAACAATCACTGGCTGAGCCGTGTCCCTACTGGACTGGACACAGAACAATCATGCTGTCCGCACAAAGAATGGCATACACAGAAGTTTGCAGACACACTCAACTCAAAGGACTGTGGTCCTTTGCAAATACTTCCCAATCACCATCGTATGTACTCTTACTGTCTTTATTTTCAGTTTTTTTTTTGTTTTTTGGTTTTCTTTTTCATGTGCTGTGGATTGAACCCAAAGCATCTGACATGTGAGGCAACTGCTCTCCCACTACAGTCTGACTTCAGTCTTTGTGTGTGCTTCCCTACAGCTTCAGGGCCTCATATTTCACAGCTCTGCTGTCTTAACTTGGAGGGAACACTTCCTCCATCACCTCCTGGGAAGTCATGGACCCCATTTCAGCCTTGAAAACACCCTAGATTTACAGAGTAACCAAACACTAGGAGGAAGGGAAACAAGTTGTCACTACTTCAGTCTTCTCTGACATCCCAGAAATTTCAGGCAAACAGAAGGAACTATGACTGATGGGTATTACATGGGTTGCTGCCTGCTCACCTCCTCATTTCTGAAAATGTTCTCTTTTCTGAGTGGCCTTCTGTCTGCTTTGTAAAATGTGTTCTCTATGTTCTCTAGCTCTTTATAGCCACTTCACCTGACCCCAAGGACTGCGCCTTTCCTGTCTATTGCTGGTGCCCCAATAACAGTATCATGTTTAACTATGATACATGCTCTTGTGCTACTAACTTCCAACATAGCAAGAGTGCTCTAAATGGTATTACTCAACATCACTAATACCTGTGGACAAGTTATAAATCATGTACCAGGTACACACTTGCCCTATGTCGGTCAAGTCAGTGCTCCCAAAGAGTCACCAGAAAACCTGAGGTTGCATAATTTTCTCAGAGTTATCCAGCCCACAAATCAAACTATTCACATGACCTAAAAACATGTATATCAGGACAGCACTGCAGGCAAGTGTGGGTTTTGTTCTTAGACTACTCTTCTCCATAAATGCCATGAAGCCAACAGGCATCAGCTCTCCTACCTCATTGCTCTACTGCTTTTTTTTTTTTTTTTCTAAATCTGAAACATGAGAAATGAGCAGTCTACAATGCATGGCACTTGGTCCATGGTTATTAGTTAATCTGATGTCCTTGAGGCTTAATATCTTTAAGTGGCATATGCGTAGCCTCAGGCTTCATACTCTTTCTAGCTTGACACCTAACTCATTTACTTCCATTAAATTCTGGAACCTGAAGAAACATGGCATCGTATCTATTTTTTTCTCTTTATTAAGTACCCACAACCCTAATATTAGGCAGACAATTCCCAAGAGGGTTTTTTTTTCTTTTTTTTGAGTTTGCCATTCCTGAGATGCACTTCCCAAATCCAGTGTGTGTAAACTCATCATGAATGATCACTCAGGCATAACACTCATGGATTCTGCTACTATTAACACTTCACTTTTAATTTACTTGTGTTTTAATTATCATCACTGTGAGTCTTTTGCTAACGCTGTGTTAAGACACCCAATAATCAGTTTTAAAAAGAGAATACCCAAGTTTCAACACTATTGTTTAGTCAGACTTAATGACTCCATTCATGAAAAATTGCTTCAGATAATATCCTCTTTTGTTTGTCAGCTCTGGAAAGTAAGTGACCCAACAAAAATAAATATTAATAGTAATAATTGTTAAAAACTACTTGCTTAGACACTTAGTATTCTGCTATGCATGCTGCTACATATATAAACTCATCTGAGAAGAAATATATTATCAACCCCAATTTGTCAAAGAGAAGATTGAGACACACACAGATTAAACACTTAGCCATAGTGTATGCTGGATGTATTTGATTCAATTTCAAGTGTTATTGATTGCTCACTATGAGCACAAATGATCTGTCTTAAAATCTATTTCTGTCTTGATTAAATGCCTTTGTTCTCGCCACTCTGTGTTAAGACCACAAACTGAAACTGGAGCATCATTGTCCCAGGAAGCAGCAGGGTGTAATGGAATGAAAGAAAGCTTCAGAGTTAAGATCTATATTATGACTTATCTCTGGGGCCAAGGATAAGTAGAAAGGCTCTGCCTTAACTTCTTCGTCTGCAAAATGAGACCAGTAATAACTCTGTTTCACAGCACTCTTGGTGGAGTTAAATAGTAAACAGAGATGAAGCACCCAGACATTACTCCAGTACAGTCACCAGCACTTCAACACATATAAGTCCCTACTCCTATCTCATTCTCTTCTTGCTTCAGGTCATACTTTGGCAATCATAGTTTGTGGGGAGTCCAGATTGCTTTGGCTAGAACAGATACTCTTCAAATACTGTCACCTATTTCTGATCAACAGGAAAGGACTGGTTTGTATGCATCCTTCACTGGAATGTCACTGCTGTATTCTACTGTCCACCACAGTGACTGAAAACAGCAGATGAGGAGTTAATGAACAGCCAATCAACTGACCAAATGAGTGATCGGCTGTGCAGCAGAATGACAAGTTTAAATGACAACGTGAAAATTTAGATATGGGTGATCTAGGTAGAGATTGAAAGAGAAAAATATGTTCACAACAAAATTACTCCCCAAGCCAAACTGCCTATTCTAATTTGTTCCCAGCTGCTATCAGACATCACTCTATCCAGGAGAAATAGACAGATTGACTGAACTCTTTATTGTCATTGAGCTGAACTCAGTTGGATAATTAGACTTTCACCCAAGCAGACCTAACTTGAATCATTTATTTCCTTAGAAATAAGTCTTTATATTTTGTTGTTCCTAACTGTTTAGAATAACAACTGTTGCTTAATAACTATGTTTATTTAGGAAAAAAAAGACAACTTTCTTGAGCCTTACTTATGAGATCAAAGTAATTAATAAAACCCACTTGTCAGAATGTTCAAGCTTCACTTCCATTGACAAGTTAAAATGTCCTTACAAAAATCAACTTATGGAAGAAAGAGTTTATTTAGCTTATGTTCCCAGCTACAAATCATTATTTAGGCATAATCAGGGCAGGAACTTAAGGCATCACATACAGAGTCAAGAGTAGAGGGTTATTTTCTCTGATAACTTTCTTTCCTCTTTCACAGCTCAGGGTGCTGTGCTTAGGAAATGATGCCACATGCAATGGGCTGGGTCTTCAAACATCAATTAACAATCAAGACAGTTCCACACAGCCACAACCACAGGACTACTCGATCTGCATCATTCCTCATTAAGACTTTCTTCTGACCTGGAAAGATGGCTCAGTAGTTAAAAGCTCTTGCTGCTCTTGCAAAGGACGTGAGTGAGGTATCCAGCACCCACATAGTGGCCCATAACTATCTTCGACTCCAGTACTGTAGGATTTGATATCCATTTCTGGCCTCTATGGGTACCAGGAACAGATGAGGTGTACACAGATGCAGGTGAAGCACTCATGCACACAAAATAAAAATAAATATTTACTCAAGAAAAACTGTCAATGTGACAGTTAAAACTAATGAACAGAGAACTATAAGAATTATAAATAATATGTTTTATAATATATATAAATATTACATAACATATAAGTTCTTCTATTTTGGTAGATACTAGCCCTGTATATATGCCTATATATACATATCTATGTATGCCTATATTATTTAGTATTATCTTTCCCAACAGTCTTTTTTTTTACAAAATTAAATGAGTGGTCACTTCAAGCCTGATAATATCGTCCCAATCATTCAGTTTAGCGTTTCTTTATATATTACCCTTTTGTCCATTCTTTAATTAACTCTTTAGTAGAGTGTGGCAGTTTGAATGTGGTGGTAAGAATGGCCCCCATTGAGTCATATTTGAATTTGAGTAATTAGCAAGTGGCATTACTTGACAGTGATTAGGAAATGTGGCCTTGTTAGAGGTTTCAAAAGTCAGCTCCAATTAAATGCTTTCCTTTGTAAGAGCTGCTGTTCTCATGGTGTCTCTTTATAACAATAGAACACTAACTAAGACCAAAGTTCATACCAGGGACTGGGGTATTGCTCTGATAGCCCTGACCATGTTTCTTGGTGGTAGAATGTAGACTTTTAGACTTGTAGAACTGGGAACACAGTTGAATGCTTTAAGTGGGGCTTAATGATCTATACTAGCAGGAGCATGGAAGACAGTGGCACTGAGAGCAATATAGACTATGACAGTCTACATCAAGAGCTTTCAAAGGAGAAAAATATTAGTATGTGGCCTAGAGAACATTCATATATATATATATATATATATATATATATATATATATATATATATATGTGTGTGTGTGTGTGTGTGTGTGTGTGTGTGTGTGTGTGTGTGTGTACAGTTTGAGTAGAAAACGACTACCAGGAGCTGTAATAGAGCTAAATCCAGTGTTCATAGAGGTAAAAAGTTTAAAGAAAAGCCTGATCCTAAACGTAATAAAGAACATATTGACCTCAGGGCAAAATCCCACCCAGCTAAGCTTTTAATTTTTGTAAAAGAATTAAAGAAAATCTTAAATTGAGTATGGTGGAGCACTCACTCATAAGGCAGAAGCAAGCAGATCTCTGAGTTCAAAGACAGACAAGTTTAGGTAGTGAAGGAAAACATCAAAAGCAGAAATCAGGTGAAAGTGAAAATATATTTGAATGAATGGGCCATATTCCAGCCTCAGCATGCAGAAGAACTTGACAACTTCTGTTGTTCCATTTGGTTCTGGTTGTAGGGTCCATGATACAAGAAAGGGCTTGTGTAATCTCTCTCCATGGCTAAGAAAGGCTGCAGAGGCAAAGCGTGTGTCAAGGATCTCCCTTCATGGAGGCCCAGAAAGGCCTTTGTATGAAGCTGTGAAAGTGAAAGTTGGGTTGTCTTGGATAACAAGATGTTGGCAATGCTATAGTTACGGCATACCTGCCAAAGAGAGCTGCTCATGGGATGTGGAGCTAACCAAAGAAAGAAAGGTATGTTTTAGTTAACAAAGCTGAAAGGAGTTGGAGATCTGAACAGTTCTTTGACACCAGGCATGGAGATGCAGAGTTGGGCAATTCCCAGCTGGTTTTGGTCTTGCTTTGGTCAAGTACTTCATCACTGTGCTCCCCTTTCTCTCTTTTGAAGGATAATATGTATCCTAAGCCATTGTATACTGGAAGCACATGAGTCTGTTGATTTCATTTTTACAGGGGGTTACAGTTAGGAAATTGACAATGGGTTATACAATTAAAGAGATTGCCATGAGTCTCAGAAGAGACATAAAACTTTTGACTTTTAAAACAGCATCTAGACTTTTATATACTATGTGGACTTTTGAAGCTAGACAGAATGCAGATTATAATATAGCCACAAGCTTATGGGGGTCAGAGTGTTAAATGTGATGGTTTGAATAGGAATGACCCCCATAGCATATATTTGAACTCTTGGTCATTAGGGGGTGGTGCTACTTGACAGAGGTTAGGAGGTGTGGCCTTTTTGGCAGAAGTGTGTCACTAGTGGTGGAGTTTTAGATTTCAAATGCTCAAGCCAGGTAGTCTTTCTCTCTCTCTCTCTCTCTCTCTCTCTCTCTCTCTCTCTCTCTCTCTCTCTCCTAGTGATCAGGGTGTGGAACTCTCAGCAACCTCTCTAGAACCATTGTCTGCCTGAAAGCTGTGGTGTCGTGCCTTGTCAATAATGGACTAGACTTCTGAAACTGTAAGCAAGCTCTTATAAAATGTTTTGTTTTGTAAGAGTTGCTGTGGTCATGGTGTTTCTTTACAACAATAGAACACTGACTAAGACACAGGGAGTTTGAATTTCTTGCTTTTTCTGATAGTATAAATTAAATGATCTTTACCACTATTATGAGAGTAATGCCAACTAGGATAAAAACAAATAAGAACAAGAATGATGTGCAAAAATGGAAATGTTGCTAAATGTTCATGTGTGGAATGTCTGGAATGTTAGTTAACTATAAGAACCCAAGCCTGCAGCCTTGGAAATAAGACTGCACACCTGCCTTTCTAAATCCTGAGTTCTACCTCCTAGGCTCCACCGTCAGATGATGGGGTGAGCCATGCTTAGCCTGGTAACATCCTGAGGTAGCTCATAGAGACTGATATATAATTTCTTTCTTTCTGATATGGATTCATATGTTCCTTTTTCATTCCAGAACTCTGCAATTGGAAAAGTAGATACTCCAAGACTGGAAATATCAGACCATTGAACAGAATGTACAGAATAGTCATGAAATAATCACCGAGCTTTTCATCAGATCAGGTAGATTTTGTCTCAGTTAGTGTTCTAACATACTGTGTCAGCCTCTGTGATTGTCGACTTAGGCCAGGGATTGTTCTTCATGTTTAGAGATGATGAGATACAGGTTATGCTCTTATCTCACAGGCATTCTCCCCTATATAGCTCTCAGGCTTCATGCCTCTAGTTCCTTTCCATTAAAAGGCAACCTTCCTTTCCCTGCCAGGTTGTCTCCTCATTATTTTAATTAAAGTATAATTTTGTTCATGCCTCATCCTCATTATCAGCTTATAAAAGTATATTGGCTCAGACTGACCTACTTGAGTGAGTACACGCTACTAAAGTATGCCAAGCTAGTCTCTCCTGTCTCATCTCCACTGACTCCCTTGCTTAGCTAAGGTCCAACTGAGTTAGATCATAGGATGTGCTAGAGGCTTGAGTACTCACTGTAGTCTCTGTCTAATTTAGTCTTATATCCTTCCCTGACTGTAGATCAACTACACATCTCCAGTTTGATTACTCTTATTCCAACTTTTTATGTAGATGCTTTGCCCATTCATAACAAGATGAAGAGCACACATGAAGGTTCATATCCATGGTGTATGCATCAGGACATGGTGGATTCCATTTAGAAAGAGAAGATTAAAGAAAATCAAAAGAAGCCCCATCCCCTTTATTCCTTCTATGCCAACCCAGAGGAGTATCAAGCAGTGATACTGTATCTGATCATAGAGCTATTACATAATGTTATATCAGGTTTAGTGGTTGTGTTTATATAATTGGCAGCTACTAACTTAAAGCAGCAGTGGTATTTGGAGAATAGAGGATGGAGAAGTTGGGCAGCAGGAGACATTTATCAACTGTTTTTATATAACCTTGTTCTTTTTAACCTTTATCTAAGGTACATTACTTCTCACCTTTCTCCATTTCTCTGAGGATAGTTGAAGATGGTTTGTGTGTGTATATGTGTGGGTGTGTGCGTGTGTGTGTGTGTGTGTGTGTGTGTGTGTGTGTGTGTATGTGTGTGTGTGTGAAATATATTAACAAAATAGAGTCACATAATATAACGTTGAAAATAGTGGATGATGTCTTATGAAAAGACATCACATTCTTTGATAGATTGGTATCCATCTATCGAAAGGTCTAGGTGCCTCTTCTAGGTGCTTCCTAGTATTTCTCTGCAGTATTATTACCTGGTACATAGGGGAATAGTTTTAAAAATGTCATTTATGGGTAAGTTATCTTGTGAAAGAGAAAGAAAAAAAGCTATGTATGAGCCGCATATGTTGATATCCATTATACTCAAATTCCTTTAAAATCAAGATTCACTAGGATAACAAAATCACCTTAGCGTTGATGTCACTGTCCTAGTCATTAAGGCCATGTCAAAATCACTCTCTCTCATAATATGATTAGTCCTGCTGCAACTTAATGTCCCAGGGCAGATAGACACCAAAAGGAGCTTCCCCTTCTCTAAGGAGAAGGGAAAGGGGTAATGGGGGAGGTGTTTGTAGCAGTGAGACTGTGAGGAAAGGAGGGAAGCTGGGGCTACTATGGTTATGTAAAGTGAATAAATAAATAAGTTAATGAAAAAAATGTCTCTTTCTGTCTCTTTGTAGGTCTCTCTTTCTCTCTCCCCTCTCTCCACATACACACACACACACACACACACACACACACACACAACATATCTCTCTGTCTCTCCAGTGTCAATTTCATCAACTATAAAGGCAGAGAATTTATGCTCTGCCATTTTCTTGACAGAGTTGAAGATGGCCCTCGAGACTATCTCTGTTAGTTGACTAATGCAGTGAAACTTGTGGGAGACCTAAGAATAATGTTCCTTTAATGTGGAAGATTCCTCACATTGAGGCTTTAAGTACGAGACATTTGTTTAACGGATCACTTACTAGAGCAAGTACACTCTATCAACTTGATTAGCGTAAGTCTTTTGACTATAAAATTCAGAAACCCATTGAATTGCCCAGGGCATCTGGAGTTTAGTTCCCAGGAGTGACAGAATTGCTGAAGGACTCAGACTATTCCATGAACATTAGGCAATAAAAATTATACTCTCAAATGCTATCAGGTCTGCTTCATTTTCTCCATCTGTAGTGGCTTTTTGTATATGAAGAGACTTGAAGCATATAGGCTCAGTGGTTCATCATTTTGATGTCTGAGAAAAAGATTTCAAGTCCTCGACTTCAGATGCAAGAAGTCCCTGAAGAATCACTTGGATGGATTTAGTTTCGTCTGCATGTTCACACTCAAAGCCAAACAACTCCATGTCCAGCGGTCCCCGGAGTGGGCATACTTTGATCCCATGGATACTATTAGCAGTTGACATTGATGTGTTAGCCCAGCATCTAGAAATGGTAACATATTTAAATAACATGTGTGTGAGAGAGAAAGAAGGATATGGATAGGCAGAAAAAGAAACCTGACATGGTAGAATAATTTTGAACTTGAAAGTCTTTAGTTGTCCTTATTATAGCACTTCACAGACATTTATTGTATCAGCACCAGTAGAGGCAGGACACATGCTTGTGTTTTAGATAGCCTAAACAAAAAAAAGGAACAAGAAAAGTATTTTTCACAAAGCTATATTTTCAATCAGGTACAGGGACTTCGAATAGCCTCACCATGTGCTGGACACATGGGTAATTTGGGCTACCTTACTGGGCATAGTGAGAGAGACACTAACGAAAATTGAACAGAAGTGCCTTCAAAGAATTAGCTTGATCAGAAAGTCACAATTGCTCAATACATTATTTTATAAACTAACAACAATGACAATAATAACAGTAATAATAATAGTACTAAAAGGGCCTACTTGACACTTAAAAATTAGAACCTAATTCCTGTTTTCCAGTTCTACAGAATTTTACCAATTAGATAGAGCAAAAGGAACAACATCTTTGACATGAAGGTGCTGCTGATTCAGGTGTAAACTTTAAAATTATAGCATTATTTCTGAGAACAGATTAAGATATATACATACTATCTACATCATAAACCCTTATTCAGCAGAGGCGCTTCTATCACTAGCCTAGACTCTTCTCTCCTTGAAGCTGTTACTGCAACGATATACCTATAGATAGCAACTCTATATTTAGAGATAACGAGTCCATCTAAAGAGCTAGTGTCTGAATAAACAGGGTAGCTTGAAGAGATAGCTCATGGTTAAGGGGGCTCTAGATGTTCTTCCACTGAGCTCAGATTGGATTCTCAGCAGGCAGACAGTGGTTCATATGTACTTCCAGTTCCAGGATGTTTGATGCCATCTTCTGGCTCCATGAACAACAGGTATGCATGTGGTACATAGACATACAAGCATATAAATATCCTTACTCATGAAAATAACTAAGTTTTTAAAAAGGAGTAAGCATGGCTTACCAAAATTAGGATGGAGTTATTTTAAACATACCTTTATACACAAAATCCTTGATCTTAGAGAACAAAGTAAAATATTCTCATTTAATTCAATTAGTCTTTATAGAGATTGTTATCTTGTGTTTTTAATTGTGATTATTTTTTAAGTTCTCCATATGGCACCTATATGATAATATTCCTACTTAAAGGTAGAACAGATAAAATAAGGAATGTTAAGTTTTAAGCTAAAAATAGCATAAGAAAACTTAGATTATTTTACTACCGAAGCCCAGTTATGAAAGAAAGAACACACTGTTAACATTGCAGGAACTATAGGAATATTAAGGATGAAAAGAAAGGTAACATAACAGAAATCATTATAACTGTAAGATGAGGTTAAAACGAACAGCGACAGAGGTCAGAAGTTCTACAATCTGAACTCAGAGCAGATTCAGAATTAGTCTGAACTTGTAACAATAAGGTCATGAAGCTAAACCAGTTTTTAGGACAAGATTAAAGAAACTGGTAATGGTACAACTTAAATCAGAACAAAAAGCCCTATTACAGAAAGCAAGGACTCACAGAAGGAAAGGACTTCAAGGGAGCAGAGATGAGCCTCTAGCTCAATTTGTCTGTTTCTTCAGCAACTGTTGAGGAGGCTGCCTTTCCTTCAATGTATCATCTTTATCAAAGCTTGAGTGGCTGTAGTCATCTGGGGTTTACATGACCCCTCTATTCCATTCATCTACAATTCCATCTTTGGCCCAATACCAAGTTATTTGGGCTACTGTGGCTGTGTAGAAAAACATGAAATCAGGTATAGTGATAACTTAAGCATTGTATTTTATGCTTAGAATTGCTTTGGCTATTCTGGATCTTTGTGCCTTAAGTATGATTTTTTGGAAATTTTGTTGTTTTGTTGCTGGTTTTGTTTGTTTGTTTTGTTTTCTAGCTCCCTGGAGAAGTTTGGAATTGATGGGAATTACATTGACTTTGTAGATTGCCTTCATTAGCATAGTATTTTCACAATATTAATTCTGTTGATGTGAATTAGAGGTTTTTCCATCTTCTAATATCTGCAATTTCTTTTCCACTGTTTAAATTTTTTCATTATTCAGAGCTTTCTTTCATTGACTAAATTTGTTCTGAGAGGTTTTTTCCTTCTCTTGTTTTGAGGTAATTATGAATAGGAGTGTCTTCCTGATTTCTCTTTTATTATATCCATTACTATTATATATTATTATTACTATCATGTATTTTAAAAAGTCACAGAGTTTTTGTAGGTTAATTTCACATCCTGCTACTTTTGAAAACTAACCAGGACTTCTGAGATCTCTCAGATACTGAGCCATCAGCCAGGCAGCATACATGAGCTGGCCATCCCGATACAAGGCCTCCCGACACATATCTAACAGAGGACTACCTGGTCTGGACTCATTGGGAGAAGACACACTTAACCTTCCTGAGACTTGAGGACCCAGGGAGTGGGGAGCCCTGGGGGGCATCCTCTTAGAAACAGGAGAGATGAGGAAAGGGATGAGGAACTGTGGGAGGGTGGACAGGGAGGGAGGCAATGACTGGACAGTAAAAAAAATATATAAATAAATAAAAATAAGAAAAAGGGAAAAAAAAGAAAGAAAAACGTCCATTCTAAAACTCTTCTGGTAGGATTTTATGCGTTCTTCCATGTATGATCATGTTTTCTGGAATAAGGAAGTTTTGACATCTTTCTCTTCCTTTCCTATTTTTATGTCTTCTATTCTCTTCAGTCACCTTACTGCTATGAGATTTTGAGCAGAAGTTGGGGAGTGTAGGGAGTTTATGGTGGTTCTGGGAGGAGCCAATAGGAAGAGCCAGGTGTTTGTATGACCAAATACATTGTGCAAAATTCTCAAAAAAAAAAATGAAATAATTAAAATATTTTTGAGTGGTGAAAGCAAATGCCTTCCTTTTGTTCCTAATATTAGCAAAAACTGCTTGTAGGTTTTTCCCATTTAAGATAATATTATCTGTCATGTGTAGCTTGTACTGTGATGGTGTATGTTTCTTCTAACACCAGTTTTGTTGGTTCTTTTTGGTATCATGAAGAGATGTTAGGGTTTTTTCCCCCAAAGGCCTATTCTCCTATTTGATATATTTACTTTGTCTTTAATCCCCGATAGACTTTCTTCCATTTGACTCTTCTATTCATGAGACTTACACTGAGATTTTTATTTTATTTATTATAATTTTCATTTCTAAAGTTTAAGTTTGAATTTTTATTATTTCTCAGAACAGTATATATATATATATTTTTTTTTCTTCCATGTCTTTTATTGAATTCTTTATTTTATATACACGTTGATGATATTCTCTTTAAGTTCATTAAGGAGCTTCTGTCCTGTTTGATTTTTTAAAGCATTTTTATAATTATTTTTCTGGCTTCCTGTGGAATTAAATCTAATTCAATCTAAGTGGAATACCATGACACTATGTTTTGCAGCCAATTCTGGCTTTCATTTGTTTCCCCCTCTTTCTTGTGCATCTGCAAGACTTAAGCACTTGGGCTTATGTAGTTGGTTGGATTTTTTTTCTTTAAAAAACATATTCTTTCACTAGAAGTTACGGCAATATTCAAGTGTGTCTAGGCTATAATAGGGTTGAGGTGCCATTCTGCTATACCAGATTAGGGCTGTGGCTCAGAAGCTAAACCCTCAGTGCACCAGACATGATCTCTAGTAGCATTCTGAGATTAGAATACTAACTGAAACAACCAAAAACAATAGATAAATTCATTTTGACCACTGTCAATTATAAACAATTCAACTTTATCAACCTAAAAAGAATAAAGGTGCAGGAGAATGTGATATGTACTAAGACATTTATTGCTAAGGGTAAGAATGAGAGGAATATTGGCTTAGAAAGACTAGGAATCAATATAAGAGTAATGGATAAAAATAAAGAAAAACAAGTAAAATAAAATTGGTTCAGGATATCAATAGGGCAAAGGGTTTAAAACATATTAGTAATACAGATACTTATGTTGAAGAAGTAAAAATATGAATTGATGGACAAAACAAAGAGAAAATGAGACATGAGAAAAATAGAAAGCTACATGTATTGTATGTAAATAACCGAAAGAACACAACAGAATAAGTATAGAATGGTATGGAGTAATCATGGAAACTAACTGAGTAATTAAAAGAATAGAATAAATCAAGGGATGCTTTTACACTTGCTGTGATAAATTATCATGACCAAGATATGGCCAATATTATGGCCACTACATTTGTAGTGGATGATATTCAAATTTCCAACCCAATCAGGACCAGTCAATAAAAACACGACTCAGTAATTATGAATATAATCTGTAAGTCTAGATTGGGCAGATATCCCTACACTACTGTGTTCCCCTTATATGAGACCCTTCTACCTCCTTTACTGAAGTCGTCCTCTCTCTCTCTCTCCCCAGTCGTCATTGTCTCTGTTGTCTCCATCGTCTTCCTCCTCCATTGCCTTCCTCCAGTCGTTCTCCAGTTGTCCTTCCTCTCTCTCTTCTCTCCTCAGCCTTTATTTCTCCACTTTCCCTTCCTCTGCCCAATCACTGGCTCCAGCCTTTATTTTACAAATTAAGATGGGCAGAAGGTTCACTAGAAATCACCTGTGTAATGACTCATATCACCTCTGCAGCCCTTCACAGGAAAGGGGAATTAGTATCAAAATACAAGGCCTGGACTATCCACAACACCTTAAATATTTTGGCTTACGGTTCTAGATAAGAGTCCATTATGGAAAAGAAGCAGATGTAGCAGAAAGCTACACACATCTTCAACCTCACATCTTCAATCATTAAGCAGAGAAAGCAATTGGAAATAGAGTAAGACTATGAGCTCTGAAAGTCCATTCTAGTGGCATACTTCCTTTGGTAGAGACACACACTCCAAACCTCCCTAAACAGCACAACTAAATGGGAATCAAATATGCAAGTACTTTAATCTATAGGTGATGTTTCTCTTTTAAACAACCATAGTAAATAAAAATTTAAAACGAATAAAAGCCAAAGTGACATCTATATCTATCTATATCTATCTATCTATCTATCTATCTATCTATCTACCTACCTATCTATCTATTATCTATCTATCTATCTATCTATCTATCTATCTATCTCTCTATCTATCTATCTATCTATCTCTTCAGTCAATTGGTAAAACGAGTGTTAGAGCCATCTTCTCCATGAAATATTTTCTAGAGCAAACTATGATGTTGAGTGACATGCTATTCATGTATCCAGATGAAACATGATATACATGATTGGTCAATATTGATTTATGCTGTATTTCTGCATAGACATCAGGAAGGATGAGTCATTGTTTTGGAGTTCCTCAGACATTTGTATGAAGTGTTGTTACCTCACTCACTGATGTGCAAGACATTTACACGTCCCTGAGTGAAACTCAGCACCCAAGGCTCTGAAGTAGCCATGTCCTATTTGCTTTTTGTCTGGACATGCTCATCTGACTAATATAAGTTTGCCCTCCTAAGTTTCATTCAGTACCTCAATGGCTTGTATGGAATATTCATGAGGTTCTCTGGGCCTCACACTGTTGATGGAAAGAAGGTTTGAAGATTTAGGGACACCATGGTGCATCACTGTCTGTCTAACGGCTTTCTTCCAAGCTGAGAGGCTTAATTGAAAAGTTTCTCTAGGGATCTGCTCCTTCCTTATTCCAGCATTATAGGCAGTAATGAGGCATGGCTCCCAGCTGGTGGATTGTCACCCAGCATTCACTCTCCATGTCTTATAGATCTTTTGTTTTCACTTCTACAGCTTTTCTATTTCTCTCTATTTTTGGTAAGCACAGTTCCCCTTCTTCCTTGCCACACTTCATTCAGTGTTCCAGGTTAGTCTGTGAATTCCCTTATAAAGTACCCATTCAATATTTCTGTATTTTATCAAGTCTCTTCCAGTCTGAAAACTAATGTGATTCTCTGTTGCTATTCCACACTTTTCCTCATTTCTTGGAGTCACAGATCAGATGTTTTCTTTCAGCTTTACTAGAGCATAGGAAAGTGCTGCCTACGCCTACCTGGCCGCCTTCCTTCTCCCTATGACAGTCTCATCATTTCAGAATCTATCTGGGCCCAGCAGGCTGAGTCAGTCTTTGAGCACTATCCCAGCATGTCAGGTCAGTGAGCTGGCAGCTGAGGTGCTCCGCTACTCCTCACTTATGTCTAATGGGATATTGATTTTTTTCCCCCAATCCCAGCAGGCTCTCCCAAGAAATCAATATCTTACTCGCAGGGAAGCAGACAGAGATGAAATGGAAGGCCTTGAGATAAGGCTGTCACCAACAAATCAAGAATGCTTAAAAGATGGCAAACAAGACACCATCGGAGAAGACAAAGCACCACAAAACAGGGGACGAAGTCCATACAGAAAACAATAAAGGAACACAAGGAGGGAGAAGTCAAACAAGTCTTAACGATGAAGCCCTCCTGAAGCAGGGGAAACCCTTACCATGGCTAGAAATAGTAGAGACACTGGTTCTGACAGAGGAGGAAAACCTTTGTCTACTCTGATATTTTTTTAAGTCAGAAATCGACAAAGAGAACCTGAAAGTGAATCAACTGTTCCAAGTTTTAGTTCCAGCTCTGATGCTCACTAGCTGGGTCACTGTGAGGAAAGTACTCATATACTGCTACACTTTACTTCCCTCATTATAAAATTAAAATTAAGATAAAATACTATTTTTAAATGCAGTAATTAAGTCATATATTAACCAGGATTACCAGCAAGTCGACAAAGAGCACACACAAATTCCCGTTAAGGATGACAGGACATGGAAATGTGTCTGTTTCTTTTCTTTAACAATATTCTGCAAAAATTATCTGAGAATAATAAAAATATATTAAATAGCATCTTAATAATTAAAAGAACAACAAAATGTGCATTTATGAGATTTTGACGTAGTTTTAGAAATCTGGAGGGAATGGAAAATTGGTAGTTCTAGCATGTGGATGCATAGATTAAAGCTTATGTAGAGGAAGACGATAGACAAAAGAAATGTCATGCCCAGAGTCCAGCCATCCCTAGAATTGCATTTTAAGGGTAGCTGAAATCAGAAGGATTGAGGGAAAGAATAAAGCCCTCCATTCCATCTCTATAACATACCAGCAACATCTATAACATCTACAGTATGAATCAAATATACTTATATCTTCCAAATAGCGTGAAAATAAATGAATAGAAAGCTTAATCAAAATGAATACAATAAAATAAAATTTTAAAAAGCCTTGAAATTATGTGAAAAAATGAAAAGTTCACAGACTTAAATGCAGTTATATCAAATCATCAAGGATATCATAAGAAAAGATAGAAAACTATCGTGTTTGTGTGTGTGTGTGTGTGTGTGTGTGTGTGTGTGTGTGTTCTAAGGAGAAAGAACTCAGAATCTGGAAACACAAATGAGCAACAGCTGTACATAACAGTAGCATGTGAAATTACAGAGTACTGGGCTTAAATAAATGATCCTGAAACATGACAGACAATGGAAAACAGCTTCAACAGAAAGTTGTAAGAATCAGACGGTCTGAGCCCTCTACAGAGCAGCAATGAGTATTATGCAACAGTGGAGCAAGGCTTCCAGCAACAAAGGGAAATAATTTTAAATCTAAAATCTGAGACCAATCCAGAGAACTAAAATTGTGTGCGGTTTAGAAAATGCATACTTGAAAGTATCAGAGTCAGAAATGTCCACGCAGCTTTGCCTAAACCATTTCAGAAGCTTGTGTTCTAGTTAAATAAGGTGATGATACAGGGCTCCAGAATGCGGGCAAGCCATACAGTGGACAAGCAAAGGCAACCACACAGAAAGGAAGAGCAAAGTTCCAGGACTGTAAGCTATGTGATGGTCTGGAGGATGTTCAAAACAAACAGGAAGTGGGAAATAGAGCCTAGGATGGAGTCTGCTAGAACAAAGCTGTTCTCAACTAAATAATCAGTAGAAAGGAGAATTTTTAAGACCATTAAGGAATAAAGTTTCACTGATGCTAACCACGAATTGCAAACTACATAAGAAAATGACACTGTTGCGTTAAATCATATCAGATAGAGTCATTATTTATGAGTCAACTAAAAGCAGTGACAGGAACAAAGGTTTGGGATAGCTGAAGAGGAAAGAGCTGTGTACAGGAAGCCATCTAATACAGCAGACAACACCTGTGTTTATCATTCTCTCATAGACTAAGAAAAATAATAGAAAACTTATTTATATCCTTAGAAATACAGAAAAAAGAGAATATGAGGTTTGAGAAAACAGAGCTGCATTCTAATTGTGACTCTGCCACAAGCTAAATACATGATTGCAGGTAAATAAAATCTTCTCAACCATCTGCATTTGGGTCATAAAGGTTGGTGAGAAGTTGATAAGATGAATAGCTGAATTACATAGGGGAAAGTCTCTTTGAAAGAAAGCATGCAATTTTAACAAGTTTTACTAATATTAAAATTCTCTGTGGTTTTGTAGTGACAATTCTTTTAGGAATTATAGAGTTAGGTAACTCTAGTAGCAGCAGCGTACTGCTGTGTAGATACTTAGCATTAAGATGAAAAGCTAGAGGGCCGTCAACAATCCCTGGGTTGCTGCTAAATGGTATTCCTAAAGCTCCACTCTACACCCATGAAAAAAGAAGGCCACCTAGAGACTGCCCCGCCAAGGGATCCACCCCATCTGTAGATACCAAACCCAGACATTATGCTGATGAAGTGTTTGCTAACAGGACCCTGGTATGGCTGTCCCCTGAGAGGCTCTGCCAAAGCCTGACCAATACAAATGCAGATGCTCACAGTCAACCATCAGACTAAGCTCTGAGCACATAGACCCCTGATGGAGGAGTTAGGGGAAGGACTGGAGGAGCTAAAGGGGTTTGCAACCCCATAGGAAGAACAACAATATCAACCAACCAGATCTCCCAGAGCTCCCAGGGACTAAACCACCAACCATGGAGGGACCCGTGGCTCTAGCTGCATCTATGTAGAGAGAATGGCCTTATCTGTCATCAATAGAAGGGGAGGCCCTTGGCCCTGTGAAGACTTGATGCCACAATGTAGTAGAATGCTAAGGTGGTGAGGCAGGAGTGGGTGAGTGGGTGGGTGGGAGGAGTACCCTCATAGAAGCAGGGGGAGGGAAAATAGCATAGGGGGGTTGGGGAGGGGAAACCGGAAAGAGGGATAATTGTAAATAAATAAAATAACCAATAAAAAAATTGAAAAAAAAATAATTTTCCTAAGAATCCCCTTTGAGTCTCCCCTTAATGCTTCCTTATGCTTAGTGGTCCTGATAACAACAGAAAGGAAACTGTTTCGCCAAAATATAGGTAGCATGTTTACTGGAAAATTCTCTTACAGCTCTTATGAAGTAGATTTTTAAAAATCAAACCTCACACTCTCCTGGTTTATGGGCTTTCTCCTTGGATACTGGGAACTTTTTGATTAAGAGAAACTGCCCCCCTTTTGTTGTTGGTTTCTCAGTACGTACCAAAGTGCCCACTTAAATACAAAGCAGAAATTCCCAGAATGTTTTGAGAATGAATGAATGAATGAATATTAACACAGCAAATATTACTATTGAAATTAAAATCACTGAAGTAGTATTTTTCAACAATATTATCTTCCTCTACAATTATTTCTAAAATTTAGATTGAAGCACCTGCAATTGCAATAAGCCTCTTAGATGACCCTGATGTTCAAGCCCCTTCAAGAATGACTGTCAGATATTCAGAGGCAGATGCTCACAGCTAACCATTAGACTGATCTTGGGGTTCCTAATAGAGGAGTTAGAGTGAAGACTGAAGGAGTTGAAAGGATTTGCGACACCATGAGGAAAACAACAATACCAACCAACCAGAGCCCCCAAGTTCTAAACCACCAGCCTGGGAGCGCTTAGGGAGGGACCCATGGCTCCAGCTATATATGCAAGGGAGCTATATATAAGTGGGAGAAGAGATGCTTGGTCCCATGAAGGCTGGACGTCGTGGAGGGGGTATTCGAGGGTGGGGAGGTGAGGTACGAAGGTGAGTAGGTAGGGACACACCATCATAGAAGCAAGAGGATGGGGGGAAGGGATAGGGAGTTCCTGGGAGGGAGGGGTGCAAAATGGGTTAAGGGGAGAACATCTGAAATGTAAATAAAGTTTCCAATAAAAAAAAAAAAAAAAAAAAAAAAAAAAAGAATGATTGTCAGAAGACAGGTCATTGGCCTAGATCTAAAATTGATGTTTGGTCTGTCCAACAAACATCATTGAAAAGCTTTCCTGGGGCTGTAGGGATGGTTTAAGGTGCTTACTGCTCTTGTAGAGTACCTAGATTCAGTTCTTAGCATCAAGATTATGGCTCACAAATGCCTGTAACTCCAGATCTAGGAGATTTAATGTCCACTTTTGGTCCCCTCCCCCAGTCTCCTAGATATATGAAGTGCACAGAAACTCAGCCAAGTAACCACACATCCAAATAAATAAAACAAATGTACAAATGTTTTAAAGAAATTTATGAAGCTTTCTTAGAACTCTCTTATTTCTTAGTAAAAACAGACAAGTATGATAACCATTTCTTATGGCTCAAATAACAATACCAGAAACTCCTATGACAATCATGCAAAAGAAAATCAGTAAGGAGAATAGGTGGATTAATACACTGGGTGATGAGACCCAAGGATTAATGTCAAGTTCTTATGGGGTTCTAGGTAGCATTACTATAGTTTGCAATTACAGTTTAGGACTGAGGGCATTAAGGAAGGAGGAGGTCTCCTTCACCTTCATTTCTTTTTTCTTATACCCCATCCACACAGCAGGGTACAGCAGCAATCTCCTTATTGTGCAAACTATCTCGAGGGCTTTCTAGATTAAAGGAGTTGAATTCTGTAGAGTCCTTCTGGGAAACACACAAGTAATTTAATTTTTCTCTTCTGCAGAGTTCTCTAAGGACAGAAATCGTCCACAAAGGGCAGGAAGAGAATAATACAGTAGGCAAATCTTCTGAAAGTGTCCTTGAGAGGCACGACAGTAAACACTGCTCTTCTATTCAATAGCTTCTGACAAAGTGATCCCTTTCTGTAGCAGACATTGTATTGGATTATAAACAGGGACACTCATGGATGATGGTAGAATCCAAGCTCATGAAAAATAATCATTACATCAAGTCTGAAGTGAAGAAAGATATTACCTGAAATCCTTAATGTTGAATATCAAGCTGAGTCCTGAAGAAAGAGAATAGGTACATAAAAGCAGGAAGTATATTCTGCTTACAAAGGCCAGGAGATTATTTCATGCAACTGGGAATAATTGTGGAGAAAGATGAAGTAAGCAAAGCTCTGGGGAAGTGGGTAAGAAGCTCTCTGTGGGAGTTTTTAATGCTCAGGAGAGGATCCTGAAGGGTGACTAATAGACTATATCAAGGGCTAGTGTAGGTGTTTGTGTGTGAGGGGTCTCCAAACAAGATGATGGCATTTGTAGAGAAACAGTGAGATTCAGACATGTCAGTTGAGATCTCTAGATGGTATGAAGGCACAGACCCAGAAAAAAAAAAGTTTAAAGAGTGGAGATCAATAATTACACCTGGAGGTAGATATTCAAACAGAAGCCACAACCTGAAACAAATTCTGGTTTTATCTAATCATTCCTTGGATAAAGGCATGTGTAACATGCTCTACTCATAATATCTGGAGATCAGAACTTAGTTATACCCTGTGCTGGACTGCACCTAGGTAATATTTTTATCCCTACCAACCCAGAATTTTATGAGCTGTTCTCATTACCTACAGTTTTATGAATAAAAGCGGGGGGTGGGGCTTTTGTGTTTCAGTGACGCTTGAGCTAGGTAGGGCCTTGCAAGTATTTTCAGTCCTTGGAATTCCCAAACGAAGTACATAGATCTTCTGTTCTTAACAAAGAAAAGGTATAGAAATATTTCAGATGCAGAGTTGGAAAATGATAGCAGAATACAAAATGGAATTTTGAGTGGCTAGGAAGACAGATCCATGGATAACGCATTTGCCCTGCAAGCATGAAGAATGGAGTTCATATTCCCAAACCCCACTTACAAACATAGCAGGTATGATGAGCCTCTTATAATTCCAGTATCTGAAAAGAAGAAACAGAGGATCCTCTAGGGAAGCTGGTTTGTGAGACTAGCTGGAGTTGAGACAGAACCTGACACAATAAATAAGGTAAAAAGTGATTGCAGAAGATATCTGATATTGACTTTGGGCTGCCACATGAGCTTATGCATATGTATACGCACTCTCTTATGCTTTTGTAGCCACACACATATGACCACACACATACACATGCACACCACAAACATGCAGGCAAAATGAGAAATAAAGCCAGTTCTTACAAGTCACATTAACTCCAGCCTTCCTCTAGAAAAGCTTGCTAGTTTGTAGCTTCTGTTTCCTTTATCACAGTGAACTGATCCACATGAGAACCATTTCTAAACCCATACAGTGACTTTTCAAGGGGAAGGAGGGAGGCAGTGGGACCTTCTACCAAGGTAGTTGGCAAAGTTCTTCGAGCTTTCCTTAACGGATCTTCCCCATGCTTTCTGATACTCATTCCTCCTCTCAAATAATACCCTGACTAAGCACATTTTTTTCTTCTGAAATCCCCATCTCCAAGCACTTTTCTTAACATGTTGCAAAGATGACTTATGAAATTCAAGGAACCAAGGGAGTAGCTACAGAGGACTCTATGATTTGGTTGCCAGGTATGACTGAGAAGCCTTTGGAATTTGGAAGTTGGAAGTTGGTTCATCGACTGCATAGAGTTGTATTCTTGAATGTAATGTGTTGTGGTCAAGTTCATCCCCCATTCCTTCTACTCCAATCCCTCCTTTGTGTCCCATGTCTATTCAATTCCCTCCAAATTTCAAGTATTCTTTTAAAAACTAAATAAAAACATCTTAGTGCTGTCTGTATGTGCACAGATGTAAGGCCATCTATTGGCCATGTGTAGCTCAGGAGCTGAATCCCTGAAAAAAAAAAAAAAAAAAAAAAAAAACTGACTCATCCTCTCCCAGAAGCCATCAATTGCCAATAGCTTCCCAGCTAGAAGTAAGACTCCATGCCCCTTTCACTCTCCATGCTGAGATTTGGCCTGGCTTGATCTTATACAGGTCTTGTGTACGCTGTCATAAGCCTGAGTCCTCCTGTGTCACTGCTTTACTGCATCCAGAAAACATTACTTTGCTGTGGTCATCCACTAACTCTATTTCTTGGAATTCTTCTGTTCCACCTTCTGCAATGATCCCTGAGTCTTAGAAGAGGAGAAATATAAATGTCTCATTTAGGGATGAATACTTCCAAAGTCTCTTAGTCTCTACATGTTGACAGTGGCAATTCTCCTTGTGTTAACTGGCATCTACTGCAAGAAAATCTTGTTTTGTTTTGTTTTACAATGCATTTTTAATTGAAAATAGATTCTTCTTTCATAGAATACATATGGACCACAGTTCACCCTCCTTCCACTCCTCCCAGCTAACCTACTACCCCACATCTCTCACAGATTCACAACCCCTCTGTTTCCTCGTCAGAAAATAGCAGGCCTCCAAGAGGCAGCAGTAAAACAGGACAAAACAAGATACAATAAGACAAAGGAAAGCCCTGATGTTAGTGCTGGACAATGAAACTAATAGGAGAAGAAGAGTATCAAGAGCAAGCAAGAATCAGAGACACCCTTACCGTTACCAGTCCCACGAACACATCAAGCTAAGAGTCATAACACATAATCAGAGGACCTGATACAGACCCAAGCACGTCCCTTGCTTGATGTTTCAGTTTCTATGAGCCCATATGAGTCCTGCCTAGTTAAGTCAGTGGAGAATGTTCTCCTGGCATTCTCCATCCCCTCTGACTCCTACAGTCTTTCACAGGGTTCCCTGATCTGGGGACCTCCAATTTAGACTCTTTCCCTGCATCATGTCAGTCTTTTTTGGTTTTGGTTTTGGTTTTGGTTTTGGTTTTTTAACTAGGGACTGAACCCAGAGATTTGCATTTGTTAGGCAAATGTTACCACTGAGGTAAATATCAGCCTGATTCATAATTGATAGCATTATTAGAAAGTGGTAGAAATTCTCAAAGTTGGAGTATATTTAGGTTAAGTAGGTCATGAGGGTGTGCCCAAGAAGAGTATATATTATCTGTTTCTTTTCTTCTTGACCTTCCTTCCTTTCTTTTCTAGTCTTCCTTTTCTTCTCTCTATGCCATTCTCCCTTTGCCCCTTCTGATATCTCTTCCTAGGTCACATGAGGGCCTCACTTTAGTCAAAGAACCATGGAGTGAAACCTCTGAAACCATGGGCTGAGGTATACATGTAGACCTTTCTTCCTTCCAAGGTGTTTCTCTCTAGCATTTTGTCACAGTGAAAGCAAGGCCTATTTTCAGCACATGCATCTCTCTCATTAGACTTTAATCTTCTGGAGAACAGACTCATACTTTACCATCTGCAAGTGTCAGTTGCTAAGTATACGTAGTTATTATAGAAGGTCACAATAGGGGAAAGCTGTAAGTTAGTGCATTGTGGTGGTGAAGTGACTAAACTTGGATGTTAGTATACCTATATTGAAATCTCAGCTTTATTACATACCAACCACGAGTACTCAGGGTAGTCATTTACAGTTTCTACTTTAAACTTCAATGCCCTCATCTGTAAGACAGGAATTAACAGCAACTTTATTACAAACTTGTTTGAAGGAAACCAATGGCACAGCATTTCATGCAATGCTAGTCTTATACGACCTGTTTTTATTATAAAAGATCTGAACAGTTCAGGATTCGCAGTCTACAAGGCCTCTTGTGTAACTGCTTTGCAATTGAACCAGAAAAGCAGTCACCAATAATGTGTAAATCATGAGTGCAGCTCGGCTCTAATAGAAATTTAGGTTAATACAGAGATGGCCTATATTTGATCTACAGGTCACAGTTTACTGACACTTGCTAAGTTGTCTAACTATTAATCATTAATAAATGAAGCCTATTGAAAATTTTTTTCTGGTCAGTGAGGAAATCAAAACAATCCCTTTTCAGGGTGAGTTTTTAGCATATGGCACCTAAACTAGGGTCCTGTAAACAAAGGCTCAAGGTATCATGCTATAATTTTCTAAATGTGAGAAAGCATTGGAGGTCTAAGTTATAAAATCATGAGCCATGAAGGACAGAGTATGAGGAGCAATACTCTGCCTTCTAGTCACCAAGCCAAGGTGACCTTCTCTAATAGTCTCTTTCCACTCCCCAGCAATGGGATGACTGGCTATCTAGAAAATTATAAGCATAGAGCTAGAGCATATTTAGAGAACTAATTATGCAAAAATTAATAATCTATTATTGATTTATGCTGATCTGTAAGCAGATGGGTAGATTGAGTTTGTAACTCAGGCTTAAGCCACTCTCAAACTCAGGCAAAGATTGCCATTTTTCAAGTAAGGCATTAAGAACCTGTCAGCAGTAATTATTCAGATGGTGCTAATGCAGACTGGTAGTCATAATGGACTCAATCGTGACTATTAAACACACCCATAATCTCCTTTATTTTTTTTTCTTTTCTTTTTTAATTTTATTTTTTTTGCTTATTCACTTTATAACCCGTCCCAGTCACCCCCTCCCACAATCCTTCCCCATCTCTTCTTTTCTGAGTACCCCCTCCTCCTGTATCCCCCACCCTGCCAAATTAAGTCTCTGAGAGGCTAGGTGCTTCCTCTCCCATTGAGGCCAGATGAGGCACCCAGCTAGAAGACCATACCCCATATACAGGCTGCATGTTTTGGGATAGCCCCCACTCCAGATGTTTGAGACCTACATGAAAACCAAGCTGCACATTTACAACATATGTGCAGGGAGGCCTAGGTCCAGCCCATGGAGCTAGATCTGTGTAGACTAGGTATGCTCCAAGGTTGGTGATTCAGTCTCTGAGAGCTCCAAGGGTTCAGGTTGGTTTACTCTGTTGATCTTCCTGTGCAGTTCCTATCTCCTTAGGGCCCAAAATCCTTCCACCTATTCTTCTATAAGAGTCCTCAAGCTCCATCCACTGTTTGGCTCTGGATGTCTGTATCTGTCTGAGTCAGCTGCTGGTTAGAGCCTCTCAGAGGACAGCTTGCCCCTGTCTGTTCTCAGGCTGGAGGTTTAGATCCTGGGAGCTCTGGTTGAATCTTTTGATACTCATTCTAAAAAGGACAAAAGCACCCTCACTTTGGTCTTCCTCCTTCTTCTTGAGTTTCATGAGGTTTATGCATTGTGTCTTAGGTATTGTGTGCTTTTGGGCTAATATCCGCTTATCAGTGAGTGCATACCATGTGTGTTCTTTTGTGATTGGGTCATCTCACTCAGGATGATATTTTCTAGCTCCATCCATTTGCCTAAGAATTTCATGAGCTCATTGTTTTTAATAGCTGAGTAGTACTCCATTGTGTAAATGTACCACATTTTCTGTATCCATTCTTCTGTTGAAGGACATCTGGGTTCTTTCCAGCTTCTAGCTATTATAAATAAGGCCACTATGAACATAGTGGAGCATGTGGCCCTGTTGTATGTTGAAATATCTTCTGGGTATATGCCCAGGAGGGGTATAGTTGGGTCCTCAGGTAACACTATGTTCAATTTTCTGAGGTATCGCCAGACTGCTTTCCAAAGTGGTTTTACCAGCTTGCAATCCCACCAATAATGGAGGAGTGTTCCTCTTTCTCCACATCCTCGCCAACATCTGCTGTCACCTGTGTTTTGGATCTTAGCCATTCTGACTGGTGTGAGGTGGAATCTCAGTGTTGTTTTCATTTGCATTTCCCTGATGATTAGGGATGCTGAACACTTCTTTAGATGCTTCTCAACAACTGAGAGTAGAGAGGCATAATCTCCTTTAAATTACACTTTCTAACTTCATTCTGATTTTGGATTTCAAATCGGTCTCATCCTTTTATGATTCTAAGTTCTAACATCTACAACTAGGAGAACTAAAACTACAGGGCCAACTGGATATCCAGTTTAAAAGGCATGACCGTGTAAGTCAGTCTAACGATATAGCTCCATCTAAAGCCATGGGACCTGAATGCACAAACTTATTTAATTTTTTAGAGCCTTGTTAAAAGAAATAATAATCATGTTTCTTTGAACAGACTATGGGCTTAGGGTACACAGTTTATAACGCAAATCCTGAAAGAGAAGTCACTTGATACAAATTATGTTCCTCAAAGAATACATAAAGTGACTACAGAGGGTTTTTTTGTTTTGTTTTGTTTTCGCATTTTGACATTTGGGAACTAGAAAGAGTGAGAGAGATGGCTTATTACTTGATTTAATAGAAAAGGATTTAAAAAATAATGTGCTATGCTCAACTCATTAAAAAAGAAATTAGAATAACTATTTACCCATACCCGAGTGTAATTATCTATACAATTCCAGTCTGTATAAATGCATGTTTTATAACTGTTTATTTTCTAGATGCCTGTAAAATAAATGACGTGTGATACTACCCTTTAAGCAGCTTCCAGAAAACTCACCAATCTTAACTGCTCTCCATGCCAGCTTCAGAATTAACTTAAGAATCATAAAAGAGCTCAGTAAGTTTGACGAAACACAGAAAAGTTTTCCTTTACGACAACAGTAACAACAACATAATTCTAGGCCAGCATTCCCACTGCTTTGGTTAAGAGTTTAACATGGTACAAGACACATAGGAACTGCCACTCAGTAGAGCTGCCTCGTAGAAGAATCAGGGGAAAACAAAACAAAAAGCAAACCTGTTGTTTGTTAGGCCAGAGCATCAGATCATAGGAAGCTTCTTGATTTTTAAAATGTCACTCTAATAGGGTATGAAGAAACATTTATCAAAATAAAAAGATAAAATAACTATAAAATATCAAGGTGGTCACCTATGCTTTAGTTTATTTTATTTCTTTTGAATGATAATAAGGCCTACCCCATAAAGTCTTCCAAATAATTGAGTGGGTTCTTACATTAAAAAAAAAAAAAAATCTTTGCACAGAGTTAACAAATAACGGGATGGAGAGATGGCTCAGTGGTTAAGTGAGCTTCCTGCAGACAGAGGGCAGAGGTTTGATTCCCAGCATCCCTATGAGGCTGCTCAAAACTGCCTGCAATTCCAGCTCCATGGAATCCTCAGATACCTGCACACATGTGCCACATAGACACACATAATAAAAATCGGTAAATCTTTTTTAAAACAAAGATAGTAAATAACAAAATTTGGAGATTGTCAGTGTGGATTCAGAGCACACAGGTAGTAGAACCTGAAAGGCACTGGTGTAAAAACTACAGAGCACTTGTTTTTTTTTCTCCCATTATTTACGATACGCTATGTTCTTATTTGAAAACCCTAATGCCAGGTGGATATAGTGTGCAGAAACATGTATGCATCCAGAAAAACAATCCAACTTGATCTTCCACAATGGAATCAAGCCCCACAGAGAAATGGCTTAGGGAAGAAATATTTTCTAGCCACCTAGCAGCACTGGACATGTTGTTTTCTGAAGCAGTGAAGAATTTAACTTTAAACATGACTATTCTTGGGTCTAGCAGAGGCTGATTGTGAAAAGCTTATAAACTCCAAGGTTTCCCAAACACAGAGCCTTTCCTGCCATCCTGCTCCAGAAAAAAAAAATTATTCTGAATTTTACCCTTGTCATCTAGTTGGTCACTTCTTAGTTTATTTAATTGGTGGAATTGAGGTCATATGGTTGAGTCTTAACTCAATAAGAAGCAATAGAGGAAAATATGAACAAGAACTGACTCCCAAAGATTTTTCTTTGGCTTCCACACGTCAGGATACACACACACACACACACACACACACACACACACACACACACACAAATAAATAAAATCTGTGAAACTATGATAAATAGCATATTATGAGCTTATCTAGAATACACAAAGCTGAGAGTTTAGTCCAATTCCTAGCACCTCTTAAAACCATGGGTTGTAACACATGCCTGTAATCACAATGCTCAGGAGGTGGCAGCAGAAAGATCAATAAAACAAGGTCATACTAGGACAACCTTGTTTACACATAGGAAAATAATAATATATGTTCATCTTTGAGGCCAGTCTAGGACAAGGAAGACTTGCCTCCAAAAACAATCAACAAAAAAAGAAAACCAAACAAACAAAACAAAAGAATTATAGGTTTTCCCTGTATAGGTGAGAACTAAAAAAAAAAATCTCTAAAGTTAGTAAATGTGTCTAGCACTTACTAAAATATAGGGGGAAACAACTGCTGTGTCAAGTGTTCACTGTTCTTTTACAATAAGTAGCACCATGTCAGAAGGTGCACCGTCAAGCACAGTCACTCTCATCTACAGGCATATTGACTTTTAACTCAAAATAGCTGCTTGCCAATGTACCTATTGACCTAGAGCAAGTGTGCACCTAGAGACACACTGTACACAGAATCGAAATAGTTAAGGAAATCTGCCAGTAGTAAGGCTGAGGTAAAGGGAAACAAGAACAGAAAACACTGCAAGTTTTTCTCTGTGGATTTGACTCCTCCTCACTAGTACATAGATACAACATGCTCCATTGTTTCCAGCTACACTGCCATTACCAAATGCTCTGTTTCTGCACAAAGCTGCACCTGCAGAATCACACTTTAAGAGCAAAATGAAATGGTGCAGGGAGGTCAGATACAAAAGGACTTCTCACAAGAGTGCAGCTGTGTGTGCCTCAGACTCAAATATGGACAGAAAAACTCAGACTAGCAGATGGGCTCTGGGCTATGGCCACAATCAGTGTGTGTGTGTGTGTGTGTGTGTGTGTGAGACAGTGAAGACATATGTAATGCATCTGGGTGATCCATATACATTTTCACAATGATTACATCAACTTCAGAAGATGGTGAGAAAGCAAATCCCAAAGCTGAAAGTGGGAAAACTCAGACAACAGCCTCCAGCAATGCACTAGGTGAACCTGTTAAAGGTAGCAGGGTTCAGTCAACCCTCGAGATGAGCTTAGATGGCAGGACTCCAAACTTTTATTGTGAAAGCAAATTGTGAAGATTATGTCTGGTCTCAGGAAGGCATAAGATATCCATTGTTACAGTAAATATACAGAGAAAAATGGACTGATATCCCACTTATACCTGTAAGTGTAAGCTTACAACCAGGAGAGGAAAAAGTTAATAATTATTTTAAAACAGCAGGCATAAACCAGGAATGTTTGGGGGAAGTTGATATGCTTGAGAGAACAATCATATGTTACTTAGGAAATCCACAGTGCACATTCATTCACACAGACTTCAAAGAAAATCTGATTTGGTAAAGATCATTTTTCCTTTCTTTGAATTTAGTATAAGAAGATAAGATTTAAAGATCAGATGCGCCACTTTATATACACATACATGTACATATATACATACATAGACATTCCCCCTTTTTACTCATTAGTCAGCAGGGACTACCATCATATTTTTCCAGCAATAATAACAGGCACTAAAGCTCTCAATGCAAATTACTGAAGACAATGCAAGGCTAAGTCATGAAACCCTCCTCAGCAGTGGGGTCAGCAGCATGGTGGAAGATAGTTTTGATTATGAACTCCAGTTTCAATTAAGGGCAAGGTTGCTACTGGTGTCCATGGGATTTCTACACGTTGTGTCTATGAGGGCAAAGACAGAGTGTGTGGCTTTGGCTCAGTAGTTTTTGAGATATAAAAAGAGAAAAATAGAAATCAGATGTTCATCACCAGCTGATTATGATATCATGCAAGAGATCTCTTGTCATTTAAAGACTTCCTTTATCAAAATGCTTTATAACGGACACATCCCCTGATCCCACATGCAATCAAAGAAGGAACTGTTTGCAGTTCCCAAATGCTGCCATCTCAGGTTCAAACAGGAAGTTTAAACTGGGTCTCAGTGTTATGGGTTGCAATGCTGTATTTAAAACTTTAGCAGACTTTTATTTCAGACCTGTGAAAAGACTTGTTCAGCAGCTTGTCACTCCCCTTGGCCAATCATGCATGGTTTTGCAGAAGTTTCAAATATTGATGGTGGATGATATAACTCAGGGTCAGCAAGCCATTATTGTTAGGATGTTCAGTAGAACAACTTCAAATGAATTGCTTTTAGAGAGAACAGAGAGAAAGTAGAATGTAGATTCTATGTTTCACCATGTGGTTTTATACAACCATGTGTACACTGCTTGTGAAATTCCATGGCCCACTTTCCCACACATATACATAGCTTCTCTTCAAACTTAACACTGGTGTAAATTTGGACAATTAGAAGTGCAGTGTTAGCCAGCCTTTGGGGGCCTGGTGCTCCTACCCAGCTGAATCTAGTTCAGGGGTTCCTCCTTCCATCCTGAGCTTCAGGCAGAGGCTGGGGTGGGAGCAATAAAGCACAACAATGCAAAGAGTGTAGAAATGCTAACAGCAGGGAAAGGGAGGGACAGCTATTTAAGTCAGCATATTCCTCTGTGGACTGGCTTGCTCCTTCCATGTGGAGTCTGCCCCTTACTGAGCACAGACAGCTCAGGGGGAGATTCAACTCCTCTAGGGGTGGGCTTTCAGACTCAGCTCTATGTAACTTCTCCAGTGACCTGCTCCCTCAGGTTTCTCTTTTCTGTGAAGGTGAAGAATTAGTACAGCTGTGTTTTTTAAACCACCTCGTCTCCACCCTGTAGCCCACACCCAGGTTGGGGAGGCCATTGCATCTGCTGGCAAAGCGTCTGGACCTGCAAGCAGGGTGCTGGCCTGTTGTGTCTCCTGTCTGTGCAATCTATTAAAGGACTCCTTGGGAGGAAAAAAAAGAAATGCAGTATTAAAGTAGGAAGGTCAGTTAGGCCTGAAGTCAATGAGCGTAGAATTCTTAGGCATATAGAATTTGATACTGCAGTAGAGGAACAAAGAGATATAAGGAAAACAAAGTTAAGGAAGTTCTTAGACCCTGAAGTCATTTAAACCCACCCAATAGTTCATAGCCTCCTTAACCCTTTCCTTGTTAGTAATTAATCCCTATTCTGCACACTACGGATTTTATATGTTGTCCTATGGTTAGGCATGAAGACTGATTGTATCTGCTTTATAAGTTTCTGCAGTTTCAGTGTACAGAATACTTGACTGGTGAGTAAGAGACACTTGATGGTGTTCGTTCAGTAGAAGACTAATAAAAGATCACTTCTCCTTAGAAACTATTCCTTCCAGTTCATCAGTAGTTAGAAAAGTAATTCAGAGTGTCATGTCTCCTTGTGAATAGATGAAAAGTTGAAATAAAGCAAGGAAGCAAGTAAGAAAGAACGAAACAAGAGAGCAAGGGAAAAAACATCTTAAGGAAAGTACAGACAGTATAAAAGCGGGTGTGTGGCTCAGGGAAAATGAAGACAGTGCTATTTAACTGGAATTTTGAAATGAAAAAGAAAAATCCAGGCTAACATTCAGAAGACTACAGATGTTAAAATTCCCTGTGTTCATCAAAAACTAAGGAAAAAATAATAGGAAATGGCTAATTAAGGACTAAAAGAGCTAGAGAAGTACACGAGAACATGAAACCATTAAAAAAAAAAAAAAGTAACACTAAGAACTGAGCAACATAACTCTCTAAACACAAGGGAATCTTAGTGAGCTGTGGTGGACCAGAGAGAGGCCAGGTGCTGAGTGTGTCCAGAAATTACTCTAACCAAGACTGCTGCAGTTGGGACCCCAGCAGTGGGACCCCAGCAGTGGGACCCCAGCAGTGGGACCACCAGCTCTTTTCCCTTTCCATCATCTTGTGAGTAGAGCAGTAGCTTAATCCTGCTGGATTTACACTTCAGGGATATTCTTAAATAAACTTTTTCTTTTCAATCCCTAGAGCCACTAATCTTGAGCATGGTCATTTTCCCATAGGAATCTAGTAATGTTTAAATTAAAGGAAGCATATTTAATGAAACATTTTATTTCTTCCAGTTATTTGAAAATATATAGATATGTTTAAACTCTACAGTAGATTTATATATATATATATATATATATATATATATATATATATATAGAAGAGAGAGAGAGAGAGAGAGAGAGAGAGAGTCAGATACTATGTAACAGAACCCCAACCCACTTTAAATGATGATCATTCAAGGAATTTCCCCCAAAATTCTCTGGAGCTATGTACAAATGTCTACAATGATGTCTCCTGATGACCTCCATAAGTAAAGAGATAATACCTGACTTATACACATTTGAATCCCAAACAACTAGCAAATCCCTGGGCTTCGCAGATATCTAAATATTTGTTTTACACTTATTTAAAAGAGTAGAGCAGCTATAACAACAAATTTATATCATTGTAATCTAAATAATCTAAATGATATATTTATATACACACAGAAAGTCTCAGAAAACACAAAATAATGTGATGAATATGCTAACTACCCTATTTTGATTATTATCCAATGAGTCAATGAATCAAGGTACATTGCATGACATAAATTTGTATAAGCATTATATGTCAATTAAAAGTAAATTGAATTAAATAAATTTACTATATAAGTTATTTCCTGCTAATATTGAGACAATAAATAAACCAAAAATGGCGATGAAAGTGAGAGTAGAAAAGAAAACTTGTACTAACAAATCAGAGTAATGTAAGGCACAATTCTACATGCAATGCCCTTTCTACAGAAAGGTTCCTAGGTCCTGTTTCTTGCATAGGCTCCTACTTCCTGGTACTTTCCATTCCCAGTCTCCCAGGAGAACCAGAAATACCAAGCTAGGCTATGCTCTCCACATTTGTAGTACTCTATCTCTTGCCCTGTTATTCTAGTATTCCCAGTATGGTGGTTCTATATTATTGTCATCTCTTCACTCATATGACAAAGTGAAATTCCTGACATGTAGGTGCATGCATTTAACAGTCACAGTGTGAAGAATAAGAGAGTGGCACAGAATGTGTCACCTATTTCTTTCATATATTTTCAAATATTCATGAATAAATATATATTTAATATACATAATTTCCTATGAAATTATATAATGTTGTAAGGACTGAGTGCAAGAATGTTTATAAAACATGCTAGCATAAATTGAGCTCAAAAAAAGTTGTGCACAATTATAAATTATGATCAAGGTAGCCACATACAAGTGGTTTGGCTTATTTAGTCATAGTCATCTGAAGTTGTAAACAATAATTTCTGCTACTTATTACCTTACTATGAGACAGAGCACAAAGCAATTTGCTAGCTCTAAATCACTGGGCAGAAACCTTATTATCACTATAATAATGATAATGGTTATGTGTTGGGTTCTTTGTGAATCTTACTCTATTAAGATTATTATTTAATGTAGCATTACCTTGGCTGATGTTTCAAACCATCCTACGAACCCATGCTCCTTGCAGAACTGGTCCATCTTGAGTCCATTGTTCACAAGCACATCCTTCCCTTGGTCACATTTGTTGGCCAACAAAACCACTGATACTGGCTTACCATTAGGGAGAGTTAACTTTGAGTCCAAATCATTTTTCCACTTTGCCACAGCTTCAAATGTGGCTGGTCTGGTGACATCAAAAACAATAAATGCCCCCATAGCTTCTCGGTAATAGACTCTTGTCATGTTTCCAAATCTTTCTTGACCTGTCAACAAAAAGAAACAGAATTCACTGAGTTACTCAAACTGGACTCATAACTGTACACTACATTGCAGCTTCAGATGCTCCCCCAAATGAGCAGGTGATGAAATAGACAGTTTTAATGATAATATTTAAAGAGTGAATAAATATACATTTATGTAGCTACATTGTTTAATATTTACAACCAGGCAGGAAACTTTCATCTTAAAAAAAAAATGTGATTTTGATAATTGGGCCTGTAAGATGGCTCAGCAGTTGTCGGCTCTTGCCATTTATCCTAGTGACATGAATTCAAACCCTTGAACCTCCATAGTCAAAGGAGAAAAGTGACTAGTTTAACTTGTCTTCTGAACTACATAAATGTGCTTTCTTATGTACGCTTCTATGTTTGTGTGTGCACCTAAATGGACACAATATAAGTAAATAAATGTGAAAGGAGTACGAAATATTTATTATACCTCTGCTTATATAGTACCTCACTAAGTGTACGTGGATATTTACATTAAATTAATTAAAGCTGAATAAAATTTAAAATTCAATCTGTAAGTCACAGTAGTTAGTTACATTTCAAATGTCAAATAACTACATGTGGCCTTCTTTGTAATTCAGGGTAAGATGACATATTAGGAGCTGTGTCTGTGAGACTGGATGAAAACAAAATATTGATGCTATAAAATAGATTCTATTCTTATAAAAGATAGAGCTATGCGAAACAGAACTAATCCCTGGTATGATTTTGCTCACAAAACAACAACCAAGCCAGCATGGCAGCCTAAGCACACTGCTGCCTGCACCCTGGATATTTCAGCTGGAGCTGCCTGGGAAACAGATTCCCAGACAACCAACAATGTAAGACCAAGTTTCAGAAACCCAAACCAGAGGTGGGAGAGCACAGCCAGCCTCAGAGGTCAAAGTGTGGCACAGCTGTTTGAAGCTCAGAGGAATTCCAAACTCACACACCTGCTCCTGCCCATTACTTGGGTGAGCTACAACACTCACAAGAAACTTGAAGCAGAATTTACTACGGTGTGCTGAAGGGTACAAAGCATCAAGCACAACAGACTGGAGAGTGCATCAGAAGTATGGAACCTGAAGCTGAAAACTTCTCAGTGATCCTCAACCTACATCCCTGCCACTGCCTAGACATGCTACAGAGTGTGGTATGATACTCAGATAGACTTCATAAAAAGTAAACATGGGCAATCAGGTCTTCCAAACACTTTTTCAGAGTCAGTCACAGAAAGGTTTGACAAAATGAATGATCCTCGAAACACCAGAGACTAAGTTGCAATCTGACAGCAAGTGTCAGACTGGGAATTTTGGAGAAAGTGAACTTCAGCAATATAAAATTTTCACACTTGCAAGAACAAACATAACTTGTTTGAATTATTGACTCTATTATGGATAATTATTGACACTATAAATCTCCCTTACCTACCTATGAAGACTGGTTCAAAAGTTAAGACAAGGTGAAGAAGAAACACATCTTCCCAAATAAAGTCATAATGCCTTCTTCTGTTGTACTTTACAGCTATTATAACTATTATTATCATTATTATTTACATCAAATGTTATGCTATATGTGTTTTAATCTATATCTCAGTTTTTTAAAAAATCCTTTATACTGCTCTTTTTTCTCTATATCTACTCAAAAATATTTTCTCCAGTAATTCTCAGAACTCTTTTTTGTGTAATTTTTTTCTTAATATTATTCTAACTTTTTCTCCTCCAGATTGTCTCCTCTGACTCTGAAATACTGATGCCCTTACCTCTAAAGGCACTATAAAATATAGTCCCTTAACCAGTACCCTAGAGGCACTGTCTCTGAACTCTATCAGGACACAAGCAAGAGAACAAATCATCTTCTACTGAATGTTACTATTGAGATTGCTGATAATCTGCCACTGTGATTAGTTTCCAATATAATCAGCATTATAGAACATTAAAACCTAATTAAAGATATATAACCAGAGACCTAACATAAAGATAGAATAAAAATAAAAACAATGGAAAGAATAAAAAAAAAGAAAAATGAGAAATACCTCTATTTTAACAGAAGATGAAATACAAATGTAGCAAACAATTCACTATGACACTTCCACAAGCTCCCAACTCCTAATACTGGAAACCAAAGATAATGAGATGCATGAAATACTAGGCAAGTTCAGAGTCCTACTTTTATAAAGGACCAGTGACTACAAAGACAGCTCAAATAAGCAGACAAATGAAGTAAAATCAGTACCAAGATAAGAAAGGTACTAAAGTGGCTAAAACAGTAACTTGGAGAAGAAATTTAAATATCAGGTGTCCAGAGGACAATTTCAGTAAGGATTCTGAAACTACATAAAGGGAACCAAATAGAAATTTTGGAAATGAAAGAATAAATCTTGATTGATTTATTTGATTTTAAAGAATAGCAGAAGCATGTTCATCAGAGAAGCCCAAGCAGAAGACATAATTTCAGGAACAAGGGTGAAAATTGGGGAAATATTAAGAGTTAAGTAAAGATTAAATTAATGAATGTGAAAGAAACTCATAGGAACAATGGGCTGTGTGTTCAAAATACAGAATCTAAGAATCTGTGAGGTAGAAAATGAATCTGGTAAAGCCTAAAGGAATAGAAAATGTGTTCAATAAAATTAATAGAATTTTTTCTACAACTAGAGAGACATTCAAATGCAAGAGGATTTTAAAATTCCCAAATACTCATGACTAAAGAAGAATCCACCACAACATATCTGTTAAAATGTCAAAGTTACAAACAAACAAAAGAGCATCAAAAGCTGTAAGTTAAAAATATCAAATTATTACATAGATGAGTATTATCAGAATACCATCAGTTCTCGTTTCATAATCTTGAAATCCAATGTAAAGCTCCAAGCTCTGTATATTTTAATTACGCAGAAACTCATTGAGACATACAGATTTTAGGTCTGACTAATCTCAGAGGATATTGTTTTTTATTTGTAAGTGCTTTACAATAATGCTTTAATTACTAAAAGGATATGCCATATAAGCATGAAATGCTATGCCTTAAGCCCTCAAAGAAAAAGAAAATTATCAAAGATGCCATACATAGAAAGTTGTCTCTTAAAATTGACATAGAATTTAAAATCTTATAATAAGCAAAAAATAAGGCAATTATGACAATCAGGCAAACATTGCAAAAGATATTAAAATGGGAAACTACACAGTGAAAGAAGAAAAACAGACCCATCAGTGAACACACAAGAAATAATACAATTTATTTCAGGAATTGATAAAAGATTGAGAATTGGTAAGGATTAATCATGTTCAACACAGGAAACCAAAAATCCCCAAAATGAACGGGAGGAAGAAGCAATAATCAAAAAAATCATGGGAATATCAAATGCCTCTCAGTAACAATTGAAAATGCAGGGACAACTCATCTGCTGAAAGAAACTGACTAATAAATTTAAAACAACATTCAACTAGTAAGCACTAATAAAATCCATTACTTTATGTACTAATTGTTTTTTAAAATTGCTAATTTAAAAAATACCCACATATATCTAATGACTGTCACATTATATGATGCCAATATAGAATACTTGAATCATCACAGGTCATTGTATTGATCTCTGAACACTTAGTACACAATGATGTTATTATGAAAATCCTTGTTCTTCAGAGTTTATATTCTAATGGAAAGACAGATTAACAGATAAAGTATGTGGCATGATAAAGGCACACCCAAAATATATTTCCATTAAGGGAAATAGAAGTTAGCATACTCTATATGTTTACTCCCCTAGATAATATGATTTACATAAATAACAATTACAGAATAATTATTATCCTCACTGTTTAGTTTCTTATCATTACTGGTATCGTGGAGATTAAGATCACATCCAGGGTCTCAAGAGCACTAGGTAAACCCCCTATCAAAGGGCTACACTTCTAGCCAGTATGTACAGTATGAATTGAGAAAATTGAGACTTGGAATGTCTGTAGCTTTATCAAATTAAACAGATGGCAAGTGTGCAAAGTCAGAATCGAAACCTCAGCTGTCTGAGGCCAAAGCCATGTTTATTCGCTACCATCAAGTACTTTCGGCTTCTACACCACATGCTTATGATATCTTGACTGCAGATTTATATTCCAGAAGCAGCCAACTCAATCCAATTTTACAGATACTCACTGGACATGTATAGATTCTGTAGCAGTCTGTGTGTACTTCCTTACAATACAACAGTGAGCCAGTCTCTTCATTAAGTAGTCTACAATCTATTAGACAGAAAAACATCTCTGATACTACAGAAAGCCATTTTCTGTTAAGGAATACAGATTGGTTTGGCAATTAGTTGCAGTCAGATGGAATCAGTTTGACTCTGAAAACCTTCCAAATGAGTATTGGTGAATTTCTTAGACTTTCTCAATTAAGCCTTCCTCATCTGGAAAGTGTTTAGAAGAATATGGAGACCAGTTTTATGCAGATGGAATGCATTAACATAGTCTAAGCACCCAGCAGTCAAATTTGCTTTGCTATGTTAAAAATGTAATAGAAATATGATGTAAGTATTAAAAAACAGAGTTTAGAATCAGAGTTTAAGACAAACCACTATTACAGACAGGTACTTCAGCAGAGAAAAAACATTAACAAAATCCTATTACCTCTCATTCTGTCTACTAATGATTGCTGGAGGCAGGGAATAATGAAGGATGGATTTTTATTCCATGAGCCACAAATCTTTATTTATACTGAATCATAAAATTACATTAATCAGAATCTTTTCATAGGAAAAATAAAACACTAAAAATGCAATGTATTTAGGAAAATTCATGTCAATATAACCTCTAACTATACTTTAAATAAACTAGGACACAATAGTTTGTGCTGGTAAATTTTCATAAAAAGTAACGAATGTTTATAGGTTATTTTCTCATTGGTATTATAGAAAAAGACAGTTTCCTAAATATACCTTGGGAAGGGATGGAATTTGATGGCTCTCGCCTCAGTATCTGAGCCTCTCCTCAGGAATGTGTGCTGGAAGCAGCATTTCGTCAAGACCAGCACATGACAAGCCAATATTTCTTACATAGGTTGCACCATAGAGAAACTTAAAAATGTTTCCCATAGTTATTAAGTCAATGAGGGAGAAGGATAAAACATTCTTCATATGACCCACAACCCATGGATGAACTTTACTTTTTCCCAGAAGACACCCCCCTTTTCATTTTTTTTTAATGCCTTATACAAATAATGATATCCTTTGATTCCATTAAGGGTGGAGCATGACATTTCAGTACAAATGGGGAAAAAAAGCCCTCTGTGTCATTCAGAACTTGGAGGGCCTCTAGGCTTGTTAAAGATGTCTTATGATTTCTCTAGAGAGCTAACCAGATAAAGGGCAGTCATGGGTTGTTCAATAATCTGTTTGTCAAGAGGTTTGCAAAGTAGACGGCTCCTCAAAATAAAGATTTTATTTATTTAACATATGGCCAAGGATCATCTTCAGAGTATGCCAAAAGTAATGCATGGTCTTATATCCTGACAGGGATTGAAAAATGTGTGTGCGAGTGAATGAATCAGAAACAAGGAGAAAGCAGTGTGTTTCTAGAAAGAAAAGACCTTTGTAAATGGAGGTCACTGGGCCGACCCACTGGGAAAGTTTGTGGTTTTGACATTCCAGAAAGGGGTCACAGGCAGACCAGAGAATTTCTGGCTCTCTCATCTTATCCTTCCTCCATCAGCTGACAGCTCGATTTGCTAGTTCTTGTTAAAAGTGAAAATCATGTGACTCTCAGCAAATGCCCACTTATGGGTAGAAATCTGTACAGTCTATCCTAAATAAATTTATTTTAAAACAAAACAAAGACTATGATTAAAAAACTATCTCTGGCATTGCAATACTCACTGAACACACATCTACTGGACAGCTATTTAACTCTGTGCCACTAATATAGAGGGTTTTGCACATGAGAAGGACCAGGAGTCATACTTGATTTTTCTACTTAAAATGACCTAGTTCACCAGGTGGGGCACCACTTGTCTTAGAGCCTCTAAGCACACTCTAGCATAGTATGGCTATGAATCATGGCTCAGCTTCCAGCTTTGAGGGATGTGAAATTGTAAGCACATTTATTTGAGGAGTCAGAAAACATGGGTCTTAATTTTATCACCAGTGATCTTTCACAAATCAAGGTAGCCTTAAAAAAACGTTTCTGTCTCTGCATCTCATTTTTCTATGGTGCTAATGACATTGGTAAGGATAATAGCTAAGGCCTCCTAGTTGCTCTCTTTTCTACGATCTAGTCAAACTTTGGCTTTGTTTTCTAATGGCCCGTAATGGTTTCCTTTGTGTCCCAAGCATAGATAAAAATATATACAAATGTTACAACTATAATATGTATTTCATGGTATTTTAACTTAATGATCCGTGTTCTTGTTTGTCTTCAGTGGTTGTGATCAAATACTAAGAAAATCAACCTAGAGAGAAAAGTTTGGTTTATGGGTTCATCATCAGGTAAGTCAGGGCAGAAAATAAAGTCAAGGTCACTAAAGCAGAGATAACTGAGAAAAATACTGCTTACTGCCTTGCTTTAATGTTTTGTCAGCTATATTTTCTTAAATAGTCTGGGCCCACTTGCTCCAGTACTGCCCACAGTAGGCTAGGCCCACCCCCGTCAATTAGCTGCTGGGGTTCCCAGGTAACCCTAGGCTGATGTCAAGTTCACAGCTAAAGTTAACTATAACAGTCAGGACCCTAGTGCTCTCACTAAGAACAACCAAGCTGTTTTATGCCTGAGTCTTCTAAACAGCTATAAAGTCTATGGCAGAAGCATAGAAGGTTATAATCTACAAAACATTCAGCACAGCATCTTATATTCTAAATGTATCCAAAGTGTTTTTGAGGTTATGTTGGAATGCTTTTTCCTAACAACTTTGTATTTTCAGTATTTTACTTTATGAAAAGTGATGTCTACCTAATCTTTTTCTGATTAATATAATTTTATGATTCACTGTAAATAAAGGTTTAGGGCTCATAATATAAAAATCCGAATCACTAGTAGACAGAATTAGAGGTAATAGGACTTTGTTCACTTGGTTTTTGTCTCTGTGAAAGTACCTGTAATAGTGTTTTGTCTTAAACTCTGATCCCAAACTCTGTTTTTAGAACCTACATCATATTTCTATTATGTTTTTAACACAGTAAAGCCAATATGACTGCTGGGTGCTTAGTCTATGTTAATGCATTCCATCTGCATAAAACTGTTCTCCCTATTCTTATAGATACTTTCCAGATGAGGAGGACTTAACTGAGTCAGTGCAAGAGACTGGTGAATACTAAGCAGATACTTTTAGCCAACTGACACTAGCCCACCAGTTTATGACTTCAGATTCATCATGATAAGCCTCAATTTCCTCGCTCAATGTTGTTTCTGGGAATCTGGCAGGTGTAATGGTCAATATAATTAAATTAATAGAATTAATTATCTGGGCTTGCCTGTGAGGGAAGATCTGTGAAGGAAGATCAGCCTTAACTGAGGGCAACACATTAACATGAGCTAGGGTCCTGGTCTAGACAGGAAAAGAAAACAGTGACCTGAGTACAGCCCTTTACTCTTTTCTGTTTCCCGAGTGTGCTGCAGTGTGACCAGCCAACTCCTGCTCCTGCCACCATAGGTGCCACTGGGATCTATATCTCATAAAAGTAGATGCAAATAAACCTACACTGAAGTTGCTTTGTTTCATCACAGTGAGTAGAGAATTGATACAGCAGTTGCCCAAATTGTTCACCTCCTACCCATCCTGTGTTATCCAATCTGATTTATAGCATCATTGACATATCTACGCAGAATGAACTGTATTCTCCATACAAATGGTCTCTGCCAAATACCCATCCAAATCCCACTACTTGAAATACCTCTTAACTCTGACACCTTCTATCCATCAAAATTGCTGCTTGCTAAAGCAACATCACCTGGACCCCTTGGCAGGTCCCTTACTGCCTCTCATCACATTCTCTCTATACAAATATAAGTATGAGTAGAACTGCATCAGTAAAAATCTTCCAATTATTTCAATCTGGTAACATTTTTAAGAAATTTGAACAAGTCAGGTGGTGATGGTGCATGCCTTAAATCATACCACTCGGGAGGCAATGGCAGGCACATCTCTGTGAGTTTGAAACCAGCCTAATCTATACAGTGAGTTACAGGATAGCCAAGGCTACACAGAGAACGCTTTTTTGAAATATCAATAAACAAACAAACAGGTCTAACATTTTTATAGAATACCTAGTCTACACTCTTTAGAGACATGCTGTTTTGGTTTTGTGTAGAGTCCATAAATCTCCATTTAAAACCACTCTACAGGTGACATTAATGTATGCCCCTGTCTTATAACTCCAATTTTATTAGGATCTACTTACAAAAGGTAATTCATGCCCTTATTCTGCATTTTTAAGTTGTTCATTACTCATGAATATTTAAGAAACAATATTTTAACACTATACATAATACTGTATATCTTTTGTCTCTACCTACCTTTACAAAAATCAACTCATTTCCTTCAAAATGCTCTATGGCTCAGTCATATTGGAAACTTTATCTCCCTAGAGGACCTTAGGCAGCTGTTCTATGAGCTCTAGGCATTTGAACTTGGGTCCTCCTGTTTGCATAGCCAACACTCTTACCCTCTGAACCATCTCATCAGACCCACACCATTGTTTTTATCCCACATAATGACCACTTATCATGAAATGTATTCATGTTTGAACCTCTCCCGTGGCACTGAAAATCTCAGAGAACAGGTTAGTTACAGTTCTAAGTCGTAAAGCTTAAGAACTATTTCTCAATAAATAAATAAGGTGAGAGCTTGAGATACTATGATAAAAATAAACTGAGCTTAAACTTTCTTTTTTTTTTCTACAATACAGTTTATATTCAGAAGTTACTGATGAGTGCTGGCATACTTACTCTATAGTCAGCTCTCATTTCTAGTAAATGATTAATAGGTTTTCATTAGAATAGAAAAATCAACATTATTCTAAAAAGATCATTTACACATCTGTTACAATGAATTTCAGACTAGAATGTTATATTTTTTGTAGCCATTCTCATTCCTTAAGAAATAGTGTAATGAATCCCAGCACTTGGGAGGCAGAGGCAGGCGGATTTCTGAGTTCGAGGCCAGCCTGGTCTACAGAGTGAGTTCCAGGACAGCCAGGGCTATCCAGGACAGAGAAACCCTGTCTCGAAAAACCAAAAAAAAAAAAAAAGAAAGAAAGAAAGAAAGAAAAAGAAATAGTATAATGAATTTACTACAGGTAGTTCATGTTTGAGAGTTACGGCCTGATCATAAGATCCAAAAGAGCCATAAATATATTCTCTGTATTTACAGGACTAGTATATGAAAGGCAGAAAGCCAATATAAAATCAAAAGTAAATATATTTCTTTCACAATGTTCTCAGAGAAAACTAATTAAGTCATACCGTTCCTGTTGTGGTGAAAGGAACACTGAGCTATCAATAAAGTAAGCTTTTCCTAAAGGCTTAGAGAAACCCACATACTATGATAGGTATCTATAAATTTCTTGTTTGTAGGAGCCTCGATGATCATCTAGTGGTAGATTTTTATCTTTACACTCTTTACTATTTTGCCCTGATATGCCAGTGAAAAAATGGTATTTATTATTCACCATTTCTTATCATCTAGACATACATTATACTTAATATCAACCTGTTCTCATCACCCCTGAAACACTACCAACTGATCTACAACCATGGCCAAATTTCTATCACCCCCATGACCAGCTACGAACTGTGAAAGTTCACTAAGGTTTATATATGAAGTAAAAGAGAAACTATGTTATGGTTAGATATAAAATGTCTCCCCTAAAAAGCTCAAGAACAGAAACCTTAAGGTTTACCCTAGTTAAGGGGAATGGGTTATGAAGAGGCTTGTTTCATATATCCATGGTGATTTCACATTACGTAGAGATGGAACCTGGCTACAAGAAATAGGTAACCTTCCCTGTGGGGGTCTCTCTCTCTCTCTCTCTCTCTCTCTCTCTCTCTCTCTCCCTCTTCTTCTCTCTATCTGTCTCTCTTTCTCCTTTTCATTCTCTCCCACCCACCCTCTCTTCCTCCTTCTCTCCCTTCCTCTGCCCCTTGTCCAATATATATATATATATATATATATATATATATCCCACTATTTAATAAAAATGTCCCCCATAGTTTCATATATTTGAAGGCTCAGTTACCAGGCAGTGGCACCACTTGAGAAGGATTCTTAAGTGTGGCACTGTTGGAGTAGGTGTAGCCTTGCTATAGACAGTTTATCAATAGGATTGGGCTTGATATTTCAAAAACTCAAGCCTTGACCAGTATCTCTCTTGTTGTAGATCAGGATGTAGAACTCCTAGCTACTTTCTCCAGTATGATGCCTGCCTGCCACCATGCTCTCTGCCATGATGATAATGGACTAAGCCACTGAAACTAAGCAAGCCCCCAGTTAAAAGTTTTCTTTTATGAGTTACCTTAATCATGGTGTTTTTTCACAGGAATGGAACAGTGCTGGAGGAAATATAGATAGATTAATAGATAGATGATAGATAGATAGATAGATAGATAGATAGATAGATAGATAGATAGATATAGTGTGTGTGTGTGTGTGTGTGTGTGTGTGTGTGTGTGTCTGGGTGTTTCTGGGTGTGTGTGTGTGTGTGTGTGTGTGTGTGTGTGTGTATGTCTATATCTTTTCTTTTCCTTATCTTTTTTTCCTAGGTGCTATGAGATGATCAAAATAATCCTTATTTCATTAAGTTTTTTTCCCTCAGATGTTTGTCACACTGACAGAAAAGATAAATAACAACCCTAATCCCTTAGCTCCTTCCCAATAGACAAGTACAGGCTTACTAAATCTTCAATGTTTCTATCTTGCCTGTTATATTTGTCACTGTCATTATACTTGGACTGAAGTAAACTATCTTATCTCATCATGAAACAACAAACCAACAAAAATCCTTGATGCTGATCATTTTCTAAGAATAGGTCCAGCTACTATGATTTTTTTTTTTCAGTTTTACAGTGATTACATTGTATGGTGAGAGATAAACAATAAATGTTTAAAGAAAGCAAAATGAAAAGAATCTTATTTATTTGTTTCTTTTAAAATGTAATGGAGAAAAATGAAGCAGGAAAAGAGAGAAAAAATGTATTCTGAGAGTGGGGACAGACTTTAAAAGATTAGATAGGGAATCCTCCAGCAAAAGGACATCATTTGAGAAAAGATCAGAAAATTAACGGAATAAATTGTGTGAATATTCTACAGGTTTAAACAGAGGGAATGCCTGCCACAATGATAATGAGGCACAAATCAGTCTGTCAGCTCTTCGAGGAAACAGTACAGGGATTAAGTGAGAAACCAAAGACTGAACATGCATCAGAGTAGACTGGGGTAAAACAAAGAGACCAGAAGTCTAGAGTATACACAGTTTTGTGGCATTGTATTGATATTGTCTTTAACGCTGGGCAAGAGATGAAAACACTGAAGGACTGCATGCAGGTGAGAAGTTATGGATTACTAAGGCAGGTACATTAGAGATGATTTGTGGGAGTCAGGATAGGACTGGAAACACCAGTTAGGAAGGCATTGCAATAACTGGCAAGCGATTATTATTTGAATTAAAGTAGTAGTTGTGAAGATTGTTTGTTTCCTGGATACAACTGGAGACAGAGACAACACACAATTGTACAGAAAGGGATGATTCAAGCATGACTTTGAAAGCCTCAAAGAAAACAGGATTTTATCAGTAGCTAGGACGGAGATGATTTCATTAGGTTTCATGTGTGACACTCAATGGCAGAAAGTAAGTCAGGATTCTGACATGTTACAGTTGATATTAGATTTCTATTGATAAATATGTTACATAGATAGTTGATTGTATGGCCAGAAATTCCAGGAGGAGGTCAAGACTGTGCAGTTAACCTATTTTCTTTTCTGTATACTACCCAAATTCACTTTCCAAAGCCCTATGTCTCAATATCAACACGTATAGAGAGTAAAGTACCTAGAGCCTATAGCTGAGGTACATAATTAGAAGTTGAACTACTAATATGTGGTGTGATCCATACCAGTTTTCAAACAATTTAAATTAGCCCCTTCAGTTATAACAGAAAGGAAGCTATGTCATAAATATTCACATAGTGGAATACCTTAAAAATTCTGAACACTTAGAAATACAGAATTCAAATTAATAAGTCATGACCATCTATTGTTCACCTGTGAACACTTTTGAAGTAATCAATACTAAACTTCTCACTTTTAAACAGAAAACTGTGCTGACACTACTTCCTTTAAATATTCATTTACAAGAAAAACAACATTTTGAATGTACATTTTTCATTCATAACCATTTAATAAGATAAGTATACCGTCTTTTTAATAATGATTATGACTAGGCTATGCCTATTTGGCTTTGAAATCATTTCTTTCTTTCCTAAGTTTCCACAGTAATGACTCACGATATCACCCTCTTGGTTATTTAACTTCGCACCTACTTGTAGTATTTTTCATGTTCTGTACCCCTCTGCAGTGTTTCCAGTGATAGCGCAGATTCCTCAAGCCACCTGTTCAATTACTCAATCACAATACTCATGTCTGCATAACACGTGGACTCTAAGAGGCTCTTAGTGTGTGCTCCTAATAGACTTACATAACAGAATGAAACTAGCAATACAGGGACTTCATAGAATGAATGATTTCGATTCATATTTGTGGGAGGGAACCCCTGCAAGGAAAGAAGTCGACTGAATCATACAGAATCACAGATCCTATGTATTTACTTCCTACTTCTTCTAAACTGTTCATAAACATCTCAACCCGCCTATATTTCAGAACTCCACAGGCTCTTTCCATCATTTTAGATCCACCATAAGCAATGGCTCTTATCTAATACTCATGGTAGTTATCATTTCTTGGATTTATCCATCAAGAATAAACAAGCTATCTGTGATATACTTAACTAAGCTAAAATGTTCAAGAAAATATGATTCCATTCAATAATTTACTATGTAACCCAAGCTAGTTTTAGATTTGTGATCCTCCTGTTTTACATCCCAAATATTGAGATCACAGGTATACATTGCCTTCCCTGGCCTAAATTTAAAAATCTTATGATTCCTTTCAAATCATCAACAATTTTAATTAAAAACACTGTCGTTCTAAAATAAACAAATAATCAACCTAAAATGTATTCACTAAATAATTAGCTCAATACATCCAAAGAAAAGCAACCTTTGAACTACTTAGCATTTGAAATAGTAGTCCTAAGTAACCTTTAAAGACACTATAATACATATCATACAAAAATACCCTCTTATTTCCTATCTTGATTCTTGAAGGATTTCTAGATTCCTTTAGAGTACTAATTCCCCAAAACATGTGCCAGAAATGCTCTAATATGCCTCCAGGAAATTCATGTGATATTTTAAAATCCAAGGCAAGGTCAAGAAGATATCAGACCAATTGGGGTTGTTTAATTTTGGAAATTTCTGTCATAGAAAACAGGAATTGTGTGACAAATCAGTGCAGACAGGAAATGAGGAAACTGGGGCAAGTCTGTCTCAAGAGTTAAGAGGTCATTCCATAAGCCAAGGCACACATATTTCTAAATTGTAGTTTATAAAATCTTTTGTAGGTTGTGCTATGTTTTTTTCAAATGAATTATTATTTGCTAGAAAACACTTTTGTGTGTGTATAACAAAACCACATGTACTCCAGGCTGGCCTTGAACTTGCTACATAGCCCAGAATGACCTTTGATGAGCTTTGATCCTTCTGCCTCCACAGTGCTGAGATTATTGACAAAGGTCACCATGTCTGGTTTCACATTGTGCTGAAGAGCAAACCTAGAACTTTATGTGGCTAGACAAGCACTCTACAAACTGAGTTACTCAAAAATATATGCTTATTAAGTCACCTGCTGTTAACCTTCTTAAAGAACAGACTTTTTAGGTATTTCCTTTGGCTTAAGAGCATAATAAAACAATATTTTGACACTAAGAATTTGATGAACTAAGAGTTTGAGATTTTCTCCATAAGCCTCTAGAAGCTACTCTATTTTATTTACATCAAAACACAGATACATACATACAATGACACTGAAAGAGAAAATACTTCTGCCCTCAGGTACTATAGTTTTCTGGCCTAAAAATCATATATAAAGATGAGTTATATTAAGCTCTGCTAATCATAAGTTTTCATTGATGATGAGTATAAAGCATTTAGTTTTCTTAGTAGATGAGCTTTAGACAATCTATGAGTTGTAAAACTATTGCTTCATTTTATCATATATTGGAAAGCATTAGAACAGACTGGTTAAAAAATAGTAGTGGTCAGATAAATCATAACTCAGCAGAACTCCTTATTTGTATGCCTGTCCAAAACGTTTTACCTGCTTCTCATTTTTATAGCCTAAATAAGTCTAGTTTTCTTGTCTCTATGTAGTAAGTGTCCAGATAAGCTCATTGTGAGCAATAAAGCTAATGGTGCATACTCCTAGAATGTGCCTGACCCCCAGTAAATAGAGTTGTTAATAACACATTATATTGCGAGAGAAAACAAGTTTCTCAACAAGGACTTTGAATCAATTTATTTTGAACTTCCCCTATGCATTAGAGAGAAATTTTTTGGAATCCCCCTCGCATTATAAATACTTGGTCTGCATTAGAATGAGGAAGTAAGCAAGAAAATCCATCATTCTTCTTGGGAGAGCAATTTTATGCAAGACTGGTAAACTAATTAAAAGTTAAATTTGAGTACAAATATAGGGAACAAGGCTAAACAGTGCATCAGGAAAATACAGAGTTAAGGAAAACGATAATCAAACACTTCAAACTATCTAGTCTTCTTTTTTCTTTTTTTTTTTTTCCTTTTTGTATTGGATATTTTCTTTATTTACGTTTCAAATATTACCCTGTATCCCGTCCCCCCTCCCCTGCTTCTATGAGGGTGTTCCCTCACCCACCCACCCACTCCCACCTCCTCACCCTCGAATTACCTTACACTGGGGCATTGAGCCTTCACAGGACCAAGGGCCTCTCCTTCCACTGATGCCTGACAAAACCATCCTCTGCTACATACACAGCTGGAGCCATGGGTTGCTCCATGTGTACACTTTGGTTGGTGGTTTAGATAAGCATTAACCCAAATGCTTGGGATGCCCAAGATACCATTCACAAATCATATGAAGCTCAAGAAGGAAGACCAACATGTGAGTGCTTTGGTTCTTCTTAGAAAGGGGAACAAAATACTCATGGAAACAAATACAGAGATAAAATGTGGAGCAGAGACTGAAGGAAAGGCCATCCAGTCTTCTTAAATTCATAAGCTCTTCTTTCCAAAATTAGGCCTCTTCTTAGCTTGGATCTGAGATCACAGACTCTAGAAGCATGGAGGAAACAGGCCCCTGTGAACACCTACGGGAGATTATCTTTATTTCTTTAAAGGATGAGGAAAGAGCCATGATAACTGAGTGTGGGGCCTTTACTGAGGCAGAGGAACCTGAACTGTATAAAATGGCGAAAGCAAGCCGAGCACTAACATGCGTGCACCCGTTGTTCTCTGCTTTCTGAATGTGAACGTGATGCTTTGGGCTCCTGCTGCCTTGACTTCCCTTCTGTGATGAACTGTGAGCTAAAATAAACCCCTTGGTTTCTTACATTGCCTTTGTTAGAACATTTTATTACAAGTGGAAACTTAACCAGGACACCCTCCTAAGTACCATTCTCACTTTCTCTACTTCTTTGCTGACCACAACCACCTAATTAAAATACATACCAAATAACTCATGGCAGAGGCCTCTGAAACTTGCACGGTATATCTACAAAGGGATAAGCTCAGTTTAGTCTAAGACTTGTCACCAAGTATTACAGGGGAGTTAAAAAATATTACATGGAACTCAAAGGATGAAGAAGCGACAACTAACAGAAACAATTGGGGGATTTCCATAGGGCAGTTGCTTTTCAAATGTGTCAAATGTTAGCACAATGATATGTGGAACCAAAGAAAGGTCTCATGGATCTTGCAGGCTAGACAGAAAGGAGTAGAGACAATGAACATAGGACCAAACAGGGAATGCCAAGGTGTTAAAATGACTGAAATGTAAATATTATCATCCATGGTCATTGGGATGGTTTTCATTTTAATATCATTATTAAAGTGCCTGAGGATATAGCTCTGTGCTACATCCCTTGCCTTAACCTTCACAAGGTTCTGAGTTCAATTCCTAGAGCTACAGAAAAAATATATTGTTAGCAACTGAACTATAGATCCCTCTTGCCTACCCAATTCTACCATATTTGAACCTCAGTACTTAAGATAACACAAGCTAACTACTTTTAAAAAGGTTTTAATTCTTCAGACCTCATCAATAATAAACATGGAATTAGTTCTATCATCAATAATTTCTGTGGGCCTAAGACTCCAATGCTATTCTTCCAAATCATAAATCCCTTTATCTCTAAAAGGACTGGAAAGATCTGGATGAGGTACAAGATGATGTAACTACATAAAATTACTTTTCATAAATTATTACTCCATTTAACATACTGAAAATTCCAAAGAACATATTTTTCCACTTGACCTTTAAAGAACTGACACCTTTTATTCCAAATTATAGAGATTTGATAAATGAGGAATCATAGATTTAAAATCATATTTAAGCTTATTCTCAAGTTTTTATGTTAAAAATACTGGAATACCTCCTTAAGGTATTTGATTATCATATTTCCTAATTTAAAAAATATTTTATATTTTTATACATATGTTAATATGAATAAAATTCTGGTCCTTCAACTATAATCACATTTGAATTAGTAACTCTTTTATTTTATCAATAAAATTGAAAAATCAATCTGTCTTGGAACCAAATTAATAATACAATATTTGATTAGAAATGTTTTATTATACAAATATTCATTGAACGACAACTATGTGCTAAGTACTATTTTAGGATCATGGGATACAGTTTCGATGAACATACCACTCTTACTTAGAAGAAGAAACATCATAATCTAGAGGAAATACTGTGATTTTTGAAATAGTATCTCCTCCTCCTATCTTCATGTGAAGTCAACAGATAGAATGAATGGAATGATACAGGATTATATAGGAGTTCCTGAAGTAAAACAGAGGACATTACATTGATACAGGGGCAATTGTGTGAGCTATTGCATAGCAGGAAAGGTAAGTAAATGGGCCACTGGGAGATGCCTGCACAGTCTAATGCCATGTGTGGAGCTGACGAGCAACAGAGGCCTGATCATGCAAAGCCTTGAAACTCATAGTGAAAGGTTTAGTCTTTAACTCTGAAAATGGTGCTCTTCGGTAGCAAGAGGTCAAACTGAAGAAACGAAAATATGTGAGGACTGGGCTGCTGTAAGTTTCAATCTGAGGACACGAGGAGGCTGCCACCAAGCTTCAGATGGGTGGTGAGCAAGTCATAGTTATTCAAAAGGAAAAAGATCGTCACTTTACAAAATGTAAAAGATGTCATTTCTTGATCTAGGAATGGGAAATCAGAAGAAGGAAAAAAAGAGTGCAAATTCAGAACCATTATCCCAAAGAAATAGTGAAATAGTAATTTTAAAACCAAGTCTTATATTTGAACTTTGCCAAGCTATACTAAAGCAGAATGACCTAGAGAGAAGGTTCTTCCATGGATGCACTGTATCTAAATTTTCCTCTAAAATGATGGGGTCACCTTGTCTTTCTGGAAAGTCTACCTCTAGATCATAGAAAAAGACATTAAAAACTGTTCACAGGGGCTTGAAAATCTTGATCGATCCCTTCCTGAAATGAATTACCATAAGAGAAAAAAGCCATAAGTCTAGTTTAAGACAACTACTCTCCAAAACGTCTGATAAGTGGTAGCTCTAGTTCAAACATGGTGACTGTGTACACACATGTACACCCACACACAAATACACACAAACTTAATAAACAACTAATGTCCAAAAATATTGTAGAGAACATGACCACCCAGAAGATGGAATTGTAAGGTGAAACTGTGCAATGTCAAGCATACAGGTGGTTTTAGAGTCAGAGTCTGAGCCACTATCAGGGAATATAACGCCAAAAAAGAAGCAAGATAAGTTTGAGAACAAGAAATGCTGTGCTAATTCAGGCTTCCTCCAGCTTTCTCAGGCTTTTTTAGTCTCAAACAGCAAAAGGGTGTGGCTTGGACAGGATCCACTTTGTTCCATCTGCAAGAGTATTTTGCAATTACCTCTACCAATACATGTCACTCACTGATATGGCATGCTTGCATGCTTTCATGTCATCATGACACAAAAAAAGTTAACCTTCTTGAGGTCAAGAATCAAGTCATATCTAATTCAATATCCAGATTCCCCTGGCCTGACATAGAATCCAACCGTACATATAAGAACTGTTCGTTGCAGCCCTCTTTCCCTCAAATCACTTAGAATTATTTTATGAAACTGCTGCCCATTTTCCTTTCAGAACAGGTCCTGGATGATGGGTCATATTCCATATGCCCATACATTTTTAAACCAATGCAAACTTAACTAAGGCTATATAAAAAGTCTTGACTTCTTCCTCCATGTTTTCCGTACAATATTGAAAATTCTCCACTTCTGCTTACTATAAATTCCATTTAGCTGTAAGCACATAGCATGCTATTCCACATAGTGATCTAAAAATCTATAATTAGCCAGGATAAAAAATGGGGTAACAAATTCCCCCACAGAGATAGGCCCTTTTTAAATGCATTTTGTTTTACTTGACATACTTGTTTTCAAAAGTTAGCTTTTTCTATATATCTAGATCTAGTGCCAAGATACTTAACACTTATAAAATTTATTGGATAATTATTATCGACATAGATGCTGAGGATACTGAGGAGATGGCCAAGTCCAAACCCTTCCTTTAGTTGAGAGCACATCATGAGAAAACTTTGAAAACTATAAAGCAGTCTACCATGGTAACCCAAGTGAATGAGCAAAGACGGAATAGGTGAGTTTTGCATAGAAATAGAAATGCTGATCTCCTAAGCTGGATCTTGTGAGAGGCAGCTATCATATAGAAGACTGTTTCACTAAAATTTCTCCATGTTGAAGAAGGGCTCTTCAAAGTGTCTGCAAATGCGATGTTTTAACACAGCAGTTTTGAATATTGATTGAGTTGGGCTGTGTGATGATTAGCAGACTCAGTCAAATTTCATTCATTCATTTGTACGTATGCATGTATGTATGTATGTACAGTTATATAGATATATATGTAACTGTACATGTCAAAAGACTCACAGTGAAGAATGTTAGGAAAAGCTATCAGGTATAGCCTATGCTGCAGTGCAACGTGAAATATAATATTAGAGCTTGTAGAGGCTGATAGAACATGTCACAAATGTGATGTCATAGGCAAATAAAATAACTGCTATTCTATAATACCTGAAGTCCAGGAAGATTTCACGACTTGACCAATATCAAGTATTATATTCTCATCATACATAATTCACATTACATTTAGAATGTATCGGAAACACTCTACTATTAAACAAGAGGAAGTAGAACAAAGTCGTTAGAAAGGGTAGGGAGTTGCCTGTTCAACAGTCATATTTTAAATTCTAACACTACTGTATAGCCAGCTGTTTTACTAGGAAATTAAATGTCTTTGGACAGCCATAATAACAGGTGCTTAAGGGATGGTAGCTACTAGATCTGTAATTGTCTCAATTCCTGAAGTTGTATCCCAAAGTACACAGGAGCTCCACAGAGAATTACAAGATCTCTGAATGTGTTCATGAGGTAAATTGCTGCTGTCTGTATCTAGTTTCAAGAGTAGTAAGAAAATAAATCTCAAGTATAAACTTTTTGCTTCCTTTTTTTTTTTTTGGTTGATGTATACATGAATATAAACTCACATCTCAATCAGCGATCAAATGTTCAAAAATTTTTAATTCATTTATTTCCACTTTCTCCATAGTGGTATCCATAAATATCCAAAGTTGTAGGAAGAAGACAAGGATTACCTAATAACTAAAAGGCAGGAAAGTTGGAGAACAACTTAGAGAAGTAGATGGATGGGAAAATGTGATCAGAATGTATTATATCAAAAAGAAATCTATTTAAAAAAAGAAAAGAAAAGAAAAATGCAGGAAGAAAGCAAAAATTGTCTACCAGCCAAAGAAAGAGAGGGCCTTATCCACAAGAACTCACTCCTTGTCAGGTACTCACAGGCTGGTAGACTTGCAGAACCTAGTGTGATTTCAAATCAGACAGAATAGGTACAATCCCGCTTGGCTCTTAACAGGTTCATCCTGGGCAAAGTAACATAATATATTGGATTCTACCAAGAACATCTGAACAGAGTTGACCCAGGCTCTTCTTTGTAGTAGACTTTCTCAGTAATGCGGTAAATTTTGGAGAAATCATCATCTTGTTTCACAAGCCCCTAATGTCTTGGGAGTTTCAGAATCAGGCAGGGCAGTCAAGGTGATATAAGATATATATCATGGGAACCCACATACAAATCAGGCCTTACATCATTGAACCAAATGAAACACAAAGGATCTACCTATGCCAAGAACCACTCTGTAGTAGGCTAATGTCCTATAGAGTCAGGGCAAGTTCTTGCCATCTCATCAAGAGTGTCAGGGCTGAAGATAAGACTCAGTGGGTTAAGTGCTTGCCTAACATGCCCAAGGCCCTTAATTTGACCACAGTATTGCCTGAGATGAATATGGTGGTGATCACATGTAACCTCAGTACTTGGGAAGCACAGATAAAAAGATCAGAAGTTTTAAAATCAACTTTGGCTCCACAGTGAGTTCAAGGGTAGCCTGGGCTACATTATCTCAAAACCAAACCAAAACAAAACAAAGGGGAGAAATTAGAAAGGTGGCTCAGCAGTTAGGCACTTTGACAGCAATTACAGAAGACCTACCTGAGTACAATTCCCAGCACCCACATGGTAGCTAGCTCACAACTCTATAAATCCCACTCCAGAGGCTACAATGCCTTCTTCTTGCCTCCATGGGCACTGCACGCATGTAGTGTACAGACATACATGCAGGCAAAACACCCATACATATAAAACCATGTTTAACTTTTTAAGTTAAAAGAAAAGAATTTGAACATTCTCAAAGCTCAGTTCACTATTACTCATTCTTTATAGATACATACCAGAGTTAAGAAAAGGAAGAGGGCATGCTGGGACTTGAGGGTACTCAAAGGCCTACTTAACCTAACTTGAATCTCAGTGGAGAGGGGAGGTTGAATTTCATATCACCTTAGAACCCAAAAGTCTCTAATACAACTTGAAACAATTACATTACAACCATCCTATCTGCCAATTACCTTGCTTTTACCCCAACATCTTTCAACCTGTAACTCAGCAGTTCAGGGCCTTTGAGCTTGAAGTCATCAAAGAACTTGAGCTGAGCATTACCATGAGGTTGAATGCCACTCTGTCTGCTGAATGGACCTCAGATCCTTTGGATTTCCTACTTGCACAGACTTCTGTGATTATAGCCTTCACCAAAACTCTGGTCTGAAACTGTGGCTTAGGAAAGGATTCCCAAGTCTGGGCGTTAAACTGCTTCTGAGAGCAAGCTTGGAACTCAAACTGCCTTATGATACAAAACGCATGAGGTTAAAACTGATACTGGACTGACATTTGAGGGGAAGATATATGTGTGGTATAGGAATTGCAACTTGTTAGGGCGTAGTCACCATATGTATGCCATGTTCCTCTTGCTTAGTATGTATAGATGTACAAACAGTGGTAACTTCATGAGTGCCTAGAGTGTAGCAAAAATGCCTTTACCTTGCATCATTGATTACTCTTCTCTCATTTGGGGGAATAAAACTGACTCCTTGTTTATAGATAGCAAAAGTTAAACAAAGATATGTGGGATTTATTTATAATCACAGAGTAGTATTCGGAAGGAGGTATTCTGGTCTGGAGATATCTCATTCTGGATGCTCAGAATCATTATATATTTCTGTTCTTTCTGTTTAGAAGAGGAAACTAAAACTCACTGACCTATAACAAGGTTGAAGACATAATGTTACTTAGACTACAAGTGGGCTAGCTACATAATACTAGCCACACCTACATCTTTTAAACAGTAAGCTATTTTAAACTGGGGTTCTGAGATCTTTGGTGCAGCTCTAAGACATTTCAGACACTAAAACATGCAGCAACAGAGGGCACAGGCTCATGGTGAAAAGCTCAAAAGACTCTAGTTGATACAGTCTTCAAGTCTCCAATAGCTTATGCTTCTCTAGAATTGCTAAAGACTCCAAACCATGAACCTGTCTACACTAACTAATCTTATCATAAGACCTGCAAGCTCATGGCTACAGAAGCACATGGGTCTCAAGACCCTACATGTCCTTTTAGGAATGTTCCTTCTTAGTGCTCATTTCAAGTCATGGCAAAATGTTTCCAGTGAAATGCACTAGCTGAAATGAATGTATCTTCTGAAAAAAGAATTGATTACTTTAAATCCAGCACTTATCAAAGTGTTCTTGGTGCTGCATGCAGATCATGAATAGAGATTAAATAGGGTTATTTGAAATGGATCATGGAGAATCTCATTGGAGTTTAAAATTCCAAAGCAAGAAGATTCTTGAGTTATCACTGCCTGGCCATTTGCAGCTTAAAATACTACTGCTCTGGTGAGTTAACATCTAGAATAAGAGGCTAGAAATGCCTAGGTTACAAGCAGCCAAGTAGGACCCAGTCTTGAGTATAAAGTGCAGTCTGTCTCAGTTTTTATTGTGCCTAGGAATTGGTATAAACTATTTGTCAAATTCTGATTTCATAACCTTAGATATCTTAAAGAACACACCAAGATCAAATCAAGAAATCTTAAAGCAGATGACACTAACATCATCAAAACCCCAACCCTTGCCTCTAGGAGGCAGAGGCAAGTAGATCTCTATGAGTTCAAGGCCAGTCTAGTCTAGGTTTGGACAGTTAAATGATGGGACCCTGTCTCAGTTTTTTTTTTTAAATATTAGACTATAAAAAATTGTAAAATAGGTAAAAAATAAACTCATTTTAAGCATACACACACAAATGTTGTTCTAAAAAACAAAGACAGTCTCCTTTTTGAGACAGACTATGAAGAAGTGAGAGCCAGGGATAGAGGGAGATGGATAAGAGATGGAGAAGGGAGTGCTGTGTGTGGGAAGAGATCTTTCGTTCTAGATTTATACAAATTCAGCATCTCAAATGCTGAAATTTAGTTCCTGACTAAAGAGGCCAATAAGCAGTGAGACGATAGTAGTGAAATTTGGAAGAAACTAAATTCCTAAGAAATGAGAATGGGCAAACAAGAGAGTTCACAGGAGACAATCCTGTTCCTTCTCAAGTTTCCTAAGGGCTTCCCCTCTTGAAAGCCACGTGAAACACTCTGAGTCGGGGCTACCTGCGTCCATAAAAAGACTAGAATGAAAACAGAATGCGACCGCAGTCTCCTTGTGAGTCCGGGTCACAGCCTGCTCTGCACCCATGAATCCTAAGGAAAAGTGGAGTAACCAGCTCAAAGCAAGGCCGAGAACACCCAAGCGAGAGTCACAGAAGTTACTCTAAGTTGCAGCTAGAGTTGGGAGGACTCCAACAGAAACAACAGAAACACACACACACACACACACACATCACACACACACACACACACACACACACACACACACACACACGAAAACACTTTCATTTCTTTGAAATCAAGTTGCCAAGCCATTAAGCCAAAGTTTCCTAGAGCGGAGCGCTCTGGATCTCCTGCTTGACTGTACTCCAAGGTCCCGGGACAGAAAACCAGCTGAACAGTCACTCTCCACTCCCCGAACCTTCACCGCCCACCCCCAAACCCCTCACTGCCCCACTCCACCCTCACCTGCAATGTCCCAGAGCTGCAAGCGCACCACTGTCTCGGGGTCCCAGTGGAGCACCTTCAGCGCGAAGTCCACACCAATGGTGGCCCGGTAGTGCGAGGAGAAGTTTTGGTGTACGTAGCGCTTGATGATGCTGGTCTTGCCCACACCCAGGTCACCGATCACCAGCAGCTTGTACAGGTGCTCCTTGTGCGGTGTCTGCATCCTGGAGGCCCGCAGGGTTTGCGGAGCCTGGAGCTTGCCCTGAGAAGCACAGCCGGGGCCTGGCACGGGATGGAGACCAGAGCTCTATGTGGGCGCTAAGGCTCGGCGTGCTGGCACAGGCTAGGGAGCTGGGGCGGAACTCCTCCCCGGGTTTAATCCTCCTTCCTACTCCGCGGTCTCCAAAGTGGGAGGAGACAGGAGCAACTCCTGGGACTGAAGCTAAAGGACCCCGGACCCCAGTGCTACTGCCTTTTCCAGCTCTTATTTGCACAGTGCTTTACTCCTTTCGCAGGGATTTTTCTCTCACCTTCTGTCTATGACACAAACTTATAAGGTGTGGGGTTTGTTTTCCATATTCTGTCTGAGACAGAACTGAGTGTCGAAAAGTACCCAGGTCTTCTGAGGCTACCGGGCCCTGCCTCCACCCACACAGTGTTGCAAGGTTGGGGAGAAACACCAAAGCTGTAGGCATTTTGATTTAAGTCTTCTCTGGCCCCTATTGTTGAATGACATTAGGCAAACCGCTTTGAGCGCCTTTTGCCTGAGCTTCTATCAAGTGGTAATGCTGATCACTTAGCACCTTTTCACCTATTCAACTGTTAATGACCTTAAGTAGAGGTCACCTGAGATGAAATGCTAAGGAATTACTACATTTTTCAGCCTCCTTTTCTATCCTAAACCCTCCAAGCTAGACTGAGCAATCCACACGTGGTCTTATCATTATAAGCAGCGGCAGATGTTTATAAATCTTCTCATATACACCACTTAGTCATCCTGGAAGTCTTAAAAGTATCATTATTTTTCATCTTTTACAAGTGAGACATCCCAAGAACCGGATGTAATTTAGAAACATAAAGAAAACATCTATTTCAAATCCAGGTCCTGTTGGTTCAACGCCTTCTTTTTTAATTCATTCACTTTAATCATTCGTTCATAGGTATTTGACCTATACAGATACCTGTGTGCTTGTGGGAATATACTAATAATCAGAGACCCACAGCGAGATAAATGCACCAGGAAAGGTGGAAAGGGAATATGAAAAGCTGTTTACTTAGGGAGGCCAGAGTAAGTCTTGCTGGGCAGGTGAGAATTCCCTGGGGAACTTAAGGCTGTGAGGGAAGGAAGGACCAGATCTTTGGGATCAGTATTCTACTTCAAAATGATTTATTGTTTACCAGATGTGCCCAGAGAAAAAACTCGGTCCGTGCCGTCTTATTTCATCTTTATGTTTCTTTATGAAGTGAGGTATTCTGTGTAACTATGAGGGAGGAAAGCAAGATTGAAAACTGTTGTCCCAAGAATTTCGTGTAGCTAGATAGTGTGAGAAATGAGATTTAAACTGTATAAAAGAGTGAGCAAAAAGTCTGTGACGGTCAAAGTTTCTCTGCTCTGCTCCTTTAAAATTGCATACCTTCACTTTCAGCTATTGCCAGCACCTCGTAAACAGAAGGATCCTTTCCTGGGTGGTCACACATGTACAACAGGGTGAACTTTGCTTTCCAGAACAAAAAGAAAGAAAGTAATAATGTCTAAATGAACTGGGAAGAGGGCCTCTCTCTCTCTCTCTCTCTCTCTCTCTCTCTCTCTCTCTCTCTCTCACACACACACACACACACACAACACACATACATACACTTGAGAGGAATATATATATATGGGCATGTAGTAGATGTGCCCATTTAACTAAATGTGAATAAATGACAGGTCTTAATGGAAATGACAGGCAAGTTTTAAGCTTAGTCAAAACAGCTGTTTCTCCTTACAGGATAATTCAGAAGCTTCGTTCATAATGGGGCACTGAGGGAGGATTTGGAGAACCATTGTCTTCTGATTTTGTTGAAGTGCTTAGTATGGGATAAGAGTCAGCCACATACACACTGGGCAGATTATGTCTAACAGCTAAGGGAAACTTTCTGTCTGCCGACAGTATTGACAAACACTGTATCTTCACTTCCCAGGAAGAGCCTTCAGGAACTGGAAACACTTATCCCATCAACAAAATCAGACCCTTGCCAGATTCCAACCCACATTCCTATAGATAAGAAAAAAATAATCACCGTGGCCAAAGATCTTATGGAAGAAGGCAGAAGATAGGGAGAAATTTGAGACACATAGTGGCCCACCCCTCACTGCTATACATGTCCCAACATTTTTTGCAGGTCCCAGCCTGTTTCCCTAGTCGTCTGTGTCATCTTGACTTTAATTTGGTCTCTCCTGTTATTGGGACATCAGACATCCAAATATATGGTTTAGTGCAGGCAGAACATGACTCAGGGTTTCTGAGGCTAATGTTTATAAAAATGGGGTACTCTTTAAGCAAAAGAACACAAAATTAAAACTTAAAATGTAGGTCTAGGGCCATGGAAGGAGCCCTGACATGTCTGTTTTGTGGCCTCTCTGAAGCAGTAGATCACTCGCTCAGGAACAGTAACTGACCAGAGTTAGCAGTAACTCTGAGTAGGCAGAATTATGTGCAATTTATTTCCAGAGGTAGTCATTGTAGTCTTATGATAATTCCTCACAATGGGAAGAAATTACTGTGAACTTCTGTTTTTAAACCCTTTAGACTTAAATGGCACAGTAAGCTAAGACCTAACTAGGTCTCTAAACTTGTAATGGAACCTTGTCAACATCCATCCTTTTTTGCATCACGGGAACCGGTTTTTCCCAGTGACTCTCCATACATCTCTGGCACTGTTTTCCTGTTCTCACTATGTACCTATTGCCAAATCACAACACACCTTCTCCCCAGCAACAGAAAGGCGGATGACACAAGTCATAAAGGTGTGACCCTGCAAAGTTCTCCCAGTTCAAGGCCTTCAGGATATCCCATAATGCACAGGGGCAGCTATCTTTGCCTCCATTCACTTGCTGTCCAGTGTGGATACAAAAGCTTTCATTTATTAAGTGGAGAAACTAATTAAAATGATTGGAAATTGCTTTGCAAATATAAACTTGAAAGGCCAATTCCTTTTGCTTCTCTCTGGGGTTGCCAAATTAGATGAGCCTCTGAAAAGTTACATTATTTGCTTTTGCCATTAAAAGAACCACAGGGAGTTGGTCGTTAGCTTATGTGAGCTCTTAATTATTGCATCAAAGAAATATTAAAGAACTGCAAGACAGAGTCAGTCCCAAAGGCTTTGTTGCAGGAAAGGTAAGCTAATTTTTCTTAGATTAATATAAGGAAGATATCATCAAGAAGATGGGTCTTTGCCCCGCCCCCCCAAAAAAGACCTTTGAAGAAATGCCATAGAATTTATTATCCAAAACTGGCCCTCTTAAGAAAGGGACATTACTGATGATTATAGCAAATAAAAGGAATGAGCCAAAGCTTTCTTCAAGTCTATTCCTTCCTGAGGCAAAAACAGAGAGTCAAGAGATCTCAAATGACACCTGCATTTAACAGTGGCATCTGAAAATCTCCTTAAGCATAATTTCAACAAATAAAGCTGCCAAGTAAAGGCTGCAGCAGTGCTTTGCTCTGTTATCTTCAAAGAGTTCCCCTTTTGTCCGCTAGGCTTGTCTGAAACCTGTTCCTCTCAAACCTGCTCCCACTTGTAATGGGCGTGGGTTCCATTCAGTGCTGATTCAGGAATGCAGCAGTCATCTACACGTACACATTAACATTTAGATTATTTGGAAAGAGGCCCAGGTGGATTTAGTGTGAAGAGTGCTTGAAATGAACACACGTTGGTTGGTAAGAATTCTGATGTTGCAATATTTTTCTTCCAGAAGTTTACTTAAAAAAAAAAAAAAAAAGCAATTATCAGCAGAAACTAACTACAGTTGAGGTTTTGAACTCTCCATTACTCTACATCAGAAAAACTTGATTCAGCCTTGAACCATTTGGCCATAGGTTCATTGAAAGACAGAATTATGTTCTCAACTGCTCTCATTAGAGTTGCATCAGACAGATGTGTCAGACTTGGAGCTCCTGTTCTTTCTAATCTGCCCAACATAGATGAGGAGACATGAGTAATGGAATAGCTAAAAGGATATGTGAAACACAGGTATCAGAACATTTCAAATGTCGTCAAATTTAATGTTCCTCATACTATATGTACCATTTATTTAGCTGAATTTATTGAAGTCTCATAATTATGCTATAACAAGTACCTCCTCTTTATTTGGGCAAAATAGGCATTAAGTAGTTTATACAGTCACCCTAGAATCCAGATATAAAGTAAAAGAACATGAATTTCATTTAATAGCTCCAACATTTGTTTCTTTTGGTACATACCCCAGCATTACCCTTCTATTCCATTGCTGTTTATAAAACTAGTTACAAACTGCCTGGTGGGCATTTATGCAAGGTTTTCTGGCAGGCATTTTAACAGCAACATGGGCAAAACTGAATTCCTTATCTAACCTAACAGGCTTGTTCCTTTTCCTGTGCTTCCTGTGCCCATGGCTTTTGGTCTGTGGTTGCACCCTAACATCATGTACCAAGCCTGGAAAGTCAGCCACATTGGACTCCTCCCTCTTGATTACCAGCATCCATCAGCTGATCTACTGATACTATCACAGGTCAGTTCCGGAGAATGTTTCCTCTACACCACAGAATGGTCTGAGAAGATAAAGGTGAGTGGTTTTTTAATGTTATTGGTAGGGAGGATTACACGAAGGAAAGAGTGATGTAAAGAAAAACAATCCGTGTGCACATGCATTTCTCTGTGTATCTCTGTGTGTGTGGCTACATATGTGTCTGTATATGTTGCTGTGTTTGTGTATGTGTGACTGTGTGTGCTTGTATTTATGTTGATATGTATGTATGTCTTTAGAAACAAGACAATGACAGATGGAAAATGGTTAGAAATTTACAATTAAGGAAGGAAAAATGAAATACATTTTACATACATAGATTCCCAATGATTTATTTAAAACAGCTCCACAAATAAAAGCAAAGATATTAACAATTTTTTTGTGCAGAGGAAAGACAAAAATCCAATAATATGAAGAAATATTTTCTACCAATTTAAAGAATGAAAATTAAACAATCTTTAGATATTAACAACACACCAAAAGATGTTCATAATATTTTGTTCATATAATTTATCTTAAAATTGGAAAAAAAAATCAAATTATAAACTATAATCACCAGTTACAAATAAAGCATATATGTTAAATTTTTTCCTTTTTATTAATTTATTTACTTTACATCCTACTGCACACGTCTTTATCTCCCTCTATCCTCCCAGTTCCCACCCCTCTACTTTGTCCTCAAACTGAGGAGGCCTTCCATGGATATCAACCAGCCTTGATATATCAAGTTGCAATAGCTAGGAGCATCTTCTCCTATTGTGGCCAGACAAGGCATCCCAGTTAGGTGGGGAAAGATGTAACTGCAAGAAACAGAGTCCGAGACAGTCCTTGCTCCTGCTGTTGGGAATCCCACAGGAAGACCTAGATACACAACTGTTACATATGTGTAGAGAGACTAGGTCCTTTTCTTGGGTGCTCTGTTTGGCAATTCAGTCTTCATGGGCCCCTATGGACCTAGGTTAGTTGATTCTGTATGTTTTCCTCTGGTGTCCTTGACCTCTCTGGCTTCCCCAATCCTTCCTCCCTTTATTCTATAGGATTCCTCATGTTCTACCTAAAGTTTGGCTGTGGGTCTCTGCATCTGTTTCCATCATTTGCTGGGTGAAACCTCTCAGATGACAGTTATGCTAGGTGCCTATGTTCAAGTATAGCAGAATATCATTAAAAGAGTCAGGGACTGGCTCCTTCCATGGCATGGGTCTTAAGTTGGGCCAGTCATTGGTTGGCCATTCCCTTAATTTCTACTACATATTTATCCCTGCATATCTTGTAAGCAGGACAAATTGTGGTTGTAAGGCTTTATTGCTGGGTTGGTGCCCCCGTCCCTCCATTGGAAGACTTTTTTGGTTACAGGAGATGGCAGTTTGGGGTTTCATATGCCCCATTGCTAAGAGTCTTAGCTAGGGTCCCTCTCAAAGATTACTGGGAGTTTCCATTGGCCATGGTTTCTAGCTCATCCCAGAGATTCCCCCCACCAATTCCAGTTCTCTCTCTCCCAGTTCTTTCTTCCCTGTCTTCCTCACACTTAATCCTTTGATTTCCTCTCCCAGTCAACTCCCTTCCACCCCTGATGTCTATTTTGTATTCCCCTTCTCAGTGAGATCAAGCATTCTCCCTTGAAGTCTTCTTGTTACTTAGCTTTTTTGGGTCTGTGTATTGTAGCATGGTTATCTTGTACTTTATGGCTAATATCCACTTATAAGTGAGTACATACCATATGTGTACTTCTGCATCTGGATTACTTCACCTAGGATGATCTTTACTAGTTCCATTCATTTGCCTGTAGATTTCATGATGTAATTTTTCTAAATAGTGATGTAATATTTCATTGTGTAAATGTATCACATTTTCTTTAACTATTTTCAGCTGAGGAACATCTAGGTTGTTTCCAGCTTGTGGCTATTACAAATAAATCTGCAATGAACATAGTTCTTTGTGGTATGGTAGAGAATCTTTTGGGTATAGGCTAAGGTGAGGTATAGCTGGGTCTTGAAGTAGATATATTCCCAATTTTCTGAGAAACTGCAAAATTGTTTTCCAAAACTTGCGCTCCCACCAGCAACAGAGGAATGATCCCTAGCTGTCCTTGCCAGCATGTGCTGTTACTTGAGGTTTTGGTCTTAGCTATTCTGACAGAGTCGTTTTGATTTACATTTCCCTGATGACTTCAGATGATAAACACTTCTTTAAGTGCTTTTTTGCCATTAGAGATTCTTCTGTAGAAAATTCTCTATTTAACTTGTACAGCATTTTTAAGTTGTGCTATTTGGTTTGCTGATGTCTAGTTTCATGAGTTCTTTATATATTTTGAATATCAGCCTCTGTTGGATGTAGGGTTGGTAAAGAACTTTTTGCATTCTGTAGGCTGATGTTTTGTCCTATTGACAGTGTTCTTTGCCTTAGAGAAGCTTTCAGTTTTATGAGGTGTTGATCTTAGTGCCTGAGCTGTTAGTGTTCTGTCTAGGAATTGTTGTGGATAGCCTCAGCCTTGTATTTTGATCCTAGTTCCCAGTGGATAGCCTCAGCCTTGTATTTTGATCCTAGTTCCCAGTGGATAGCCTCAGCCTTGTATTTTGATCCTAATTCCACCCTCCTGGGAGGGCTGCGGAGGAGGATTGAATCAATGTTGTGGATAGCCCCAGCCTTGTATTTTGATCCTAGCTCCACCCTTCTGGGAGGGGCTGCAGAGGATGATTGAATCTGTACACAGGTGACGTCTTGTAAACCTTCTGTCCTATTAAAACCTGTAAAATAAAGGCTAGAGCCAGAGATTGGGCAGTAGAAGGGGAGGCGGAGAAAAAGGCTTAGGAGAGGAGAGAGTGAGAGGAATTGGATATAAAGAGAGGCAGAAGAGAAGAGAAAGAGAGAAGCAGGGGAGGTAGAAGCAGGAGGAAGTAGAAGCAGAAGGAAGCCGGAGGTAGAAGGAAACCGACAACGGAGGAGCCGAAGTACAAGGACGTGGCCTGGATGAATTGCAAGTTATAAGGGATCTCATAGCCAGGGATTAGAATAGTGTAGTGGTAAATCTGCCCAGTCTAGGTGTGCTATTTATACCATAATTATTGAGTTGTGTCTTCCTTTACTGGTCTCCTTCGGGTAGGAGACTTTACAGCAGTAAATTTGGCAGATTAAATAATTTATTCTACTACAAGGAATTTGTCTCCTGTTCCAATGAGTTCAAGTATATTCTCCATTTTCTCTTCTATCAGATTTAGTGTATCCAGTGTTATGTGGAGGTCTTGGATCCTCTTGAACATGAGTTTTGTAAAGGTGATAGAAGATATGGATCGATTTGTATTCTTGTTGACATGCAGTTAGACCAGTACCATTTGTTGACAGTTATTTCTTTTTTTCATTGTATAGTTTACTTCTATGACTTAAGTTCAATTCTATTGATTGACATGTCTGTTTTTATGCTAATACCATAAGGTTCTTATTACTATTGCTTTGTAGTAGATCTTGAAAATAGGAAGAGTGATACCTCCAGAAGTTCTTTTATTGTACAGGATTGTTTTAGATATTTTGGGGTTTTTGCTTTTCCATATGAAGTCAAGTATTATTCTTTCAAGGTCTGCAAAGAAATTTGATAGGAATTGGATTTAATCTGTAGATGTTTTTGGTAAGATAGCGATTTTCACTATGTTAATCCTACCTATCCAAGAGCATGGGAGATTGTTCCCTCTTCTGATATCTTCTTTAATTTCTTTATTCAGAGACTTGAAGTTTTTGTCATATAGGTCTTTCACTTGCTATGTCAGAGTTGCCCCCAAGATGTTTTATATTATTTGTGGCTATTATGAAGATGTTACTTACCTAATTTCTTTCTCAGCCTGTTTATCTTTTGTATAAATGAGGATTACTTAATTTTTTAGTTAATTTTGTATGCAGCTATTTTGCTAGAGGTATTTATTAGATGTTGGTAGAACTTTTGGGGTTGCTTATATGTACTATCATATCATTTGTGAATAGTGCTACTTTGATGTCTTTTTTTCTACTTGTATGCACTTGATATCCTAGTTGTCTTATTATTCTAGCTAAAACTTAAAGTACTATACTGAACAGATAAAAGAGGAGTGGGAATCCTTGCCTTATTCCTGATTTTAATGGAATTACGTTAAGTTTCTCTCCATTTAAGTGAATACTGGCTATTGGTTTGCTATGTATTGCCTTTATTGTGCTTAGATATATGCCTTGTATCCATGATATCTCCAAGACTTTTAACATGAGAGGGTGTTGGATTTTGGCAAATGTTTGTACAGCATCTGATGAGATGATCATGTGGTCTTTTTCTTTCAATTTGTTTAAATATTGAATTGCATTGATAGTTTGTTATATGTTAAACCATCCTGCATCCCTGGGATGAAGTTTATGTGATCATAGTGGATGATGTTTTTGATGTGTTCTTGGATTCAGTTTGCAAGTATTTAAGTGAGTATTTTGAATCAATGTTCATATGGGAAATTTATCTTTCTTTCTTGAGTTTTTGTGTGATTTAGTCATTAGGGTGACTGTGGTCTCATAGAATGCGTTTGGCAAAGTTCTTTCTGTTTCTATTTTGTAGAATAGTTTGAGGAGTATCAGTATTAGCTCTTCTTTGCAAGTCTGATAAAATTCTATACTAAAACTAGCTGGTCCTGGACTTTTTTGGGTTGGAAGACTTTTAATGGCCATTATTTCCTTTGGTGATATAAGCCTATTTAAATAGTTTACGTGGTCTTCATTTATCTTTGGTAAGTGGAATATAGCCAGAAAATCATCCATTTCATTTATATTTTCTAATTTTATAGCATACAAATTTTTAAAGTAAGACCTAATGCTTCTTTGATTTTTCTCAGTGTCTATTTTTATATTTACCTTTTTATTTCCTATTTTATTATTTAGGATTTTCTCCCTCCCTCCCTCCCCGACTCTGCCTTTTAGTTAGTTGGGCTAAGGGTTTCTCAAAGAACCAACTCTTGGTTTTATTGGGTTTTTTTTATTATTATTATTATTATTCTCTTTGTTTGGAATGTATTGGTTTCAGCCCTGAGTTTGATTATTTCCTCCTCTCTACTTGAGTCTGCTCCATTTATCCCTAGACATTTTGAATGTGCTGTTGTTAGTATAAAATCTCTTCAATCTTTTCTTTTGGAGAAGGCTTAATTGTACTCTGTAATTTTGGGTATATTGTACATTCATTTTTGTTGAATTCAAGAAAGCCTTTAATTGCTTTATTTCTTTCTTGACCCACATTGAGTAAATAGTTGTTCAGTTTCCATGAGTTTGTAGACTTTCTGTTGTTTCTATTGTTGTTAAAGTTAATCCATGGTGGTCTGATAAGATACAGGAGATTATTTAAATTTTCTTGTAGCTGTGGAAAATTGTTTTGTGGTTACTTTTGGAGAAGGTTCCATGAGGTGCTGAGATGAACATATATTCATTTATGTTTGGGTGAAATGTTCTGCAGATATTTTTTAGATCTATTTAATTCATAACATCTGTTAGTTTCATAATTTCCCTGTTTGGTATGTATCTATATGACCTTTCTATTGGTTAGAGTAGGGTGTTGAAGTTCACACTACTAATTTGTTGGGTTAGATCTGTGATTTAAACTTCAGTAATGTTTATTTTATGAATGTGGGTACACTTCCTGTGGAGCATAGAAATTCAGAATTAAGATGCCATCTTGTGGGTTTTCCTTTGATAAGTATAAAGATTACTTTCCCATCTCTTTTATTAATTTCACTTGAAAGTCTATTATATGTTAGAATGACTACTCCAGCTTACTTCTTGTCTCCATTTGCTTGGAAAACCTTTTTTAGTCCTTTACTCTGAGGTAATGTCTATCTTTGCTGCTTAGGTTTGTTTCTTGTATCCAGCAGAATGATGGATCCTGTTTTGTCATCCATTATGTTAACCTGTATCTTTTGGACAATTTAGTCCATTGATATTGAGAGATATTAATGTCCAATGATTGTTGATTCTAGACATTTTGATGGGGTAGTGACTGTGTGTGTGTGTGTGTGTGTGTGTGTGTGTGGTATTTTAGTTTAGCTGGTGAGGAATGAGGAATTATTTATTTCCAGTGTTTTCTTGGGTGTAGTTAACCTTCTTGAGTTGGAGTTTTTCTTTTAGTATGTATTGTAGAGCTGGATTTTTGGATAGATAATGTTTAAATTTGGTTTTGTCATGAAATAGCTTGGTTTTTGCCACTTATAGTGATTGAAAGTTTTTCTGGGTATAGTAGTTTGGTCTGGCATCTGTAGTCTCTTAGAGTCTACAAGATATCTGTCCAGGTCCTTCTAGCTTTTAGAGTCTCTGTTGAAAAGTCTGGTGTAATTCTGATAAGTCTGCATTTATATGTTACTTGGCTTTTTCTTCTTGTGGCTTCTTATACTCTTTCTTTGTCCTGTACATTTAGTGTTTTGATTATTATGTGGTGGGAGGATTTTCTTTCTGGTCTAATCTATTTGGTATTCTGTAAGCTTCTTTTATGTTTATAGACATCTCCTTCTTTAGGGAATTTTTTTCCTATGATTTTGTTGAAATTCTTCCAATACTTCTACTCTTGGTTTTCTTAAGTTTGGTCTTTATATAGTGTCCCAGATTTCCTGGATGTTTTGTGTCAGGAATTTTTTAGATTTAACATTTTCTTTAACCAATGTGTCAGTTTATTTTATTTCATGTTCTATACCTGAGATTCTGTCTTTCATCTATTGTATTCTGTTGGTAATGTTTATCTGAAGTTCCTGTTTTCTTACCTAGATTTTCCATCACCACTATTCCTTTAGTTTGCATTGTATTTATTGCTTCGAGTTCCATTTTCAGGTCTTGAACAGCTTTATTCATTTCCTTTGCCCATTTGATTATATTTTCATGTATTTCTTTAAGGGATTTATTTATTTCCTATTTAAAGGCCTATATTATTTTCATAAAATTGGATTTAAGATCATTTTCTTGTGCTTCAGGTGTTAGGATGTCAAGGTCTTGTTTTAGTAGGATATCTTGATTCTGGTGGTGCCATATTGTCCTGGCTGTTGTTGATTGTGTTTCTGGCCTTTTATCATGAGGATCTTGTGGTTATTATGGGTTTAGATGCTGATTTCTAAGTTTATCTTTGTTGGGTGGTTGTTTATTTTTTTTTTTTTAAGTTTTTATCTCTGTCTTCCCCATTTCTGATTCTTCTCTGACTATTGGTCTTAGTGGCCTGGAGTTCTGGTGGTTAGCTAGTCTTCAAGTCCAGTAGGTTGTTTCTCCTGGGGTTTTTGTGTCCTGAATGGCTTCTGTGATTTTGGGTGATATTCTTGCCTCTCAGGACTCTAGTACCAGTGTGGCCTAAAGTCCGTGGTACTGATGAACCTACAGGAAAGCAGGTGGGGTATGATCTGGAAAATGAAGTCCAGGGGGTGAAATGCAGCTTAAGGCTGATAGGTGTGTTTTACGGGAATAAGATAGGCAAGGGCTTGGGAAAGGGCTTATCTGGTATTCCAGGTCTTCCAGAAAAAGTTTGTGGGACAGTAAATGGGGAACAGAGTATGGGGTACAGTTTTTAGCTCTTGTGCTTTGAGGATAGATTGTGAGCATATGACATACTTTTATGTTTTACTTTATAAACATTGATGTGGTATACATAGAAACATATCAAAAGAATACACTATCATATATAATTGAAGTGTATTCTTGATTAGATGATTGTATTTTGACACTGTGTTGCTCCTCCTTTTGTATATTTTCTTTTTTACCTATACATGCAACACTGCTGATACCGAAAAAAAAAAAAAACTAAAGAAGCTGAGTGCACAATTAGGTCTTGGACAAGGAGTCCTAGCAAGTCTAGATGCAGGCTTTAGGGTTCAGTGTGCAGTGACAATGAGGTCCAATGTCTTGCTGCCAAGTTCTCAGCTGTGTGTCAGTATTTTTCCAGCCAGCATTTGTAATTCTCATCCCACGGATCTTATCAGTGCTCAGAAGTCTTCCCTCACCACAGACCAACACACCATTTCATGTGACACTCAGAACCAGTCAGACTGGGCCTGGCCACTGTCCTGGAGTTACTCTGCCATAGCTCAGGAGGCATGGATGGGAGCTGTCCCCATGAGCTCATTTTGGTAAAAACTTTTACCAGGCTCATGGATGTCGTCTGGTAATATCTTTGTCACTTTCTTGATCCTGCACTACTCTCCCACTGGTGCTCTTTGCTGATTCTTATCTCTAGTGCCTTTCCCATTTATCTTGTCCTGTTCCCAATTCTCTCCCTCCTTTATTCCCTCCCTTGTTATACCTCCATTTATTTATTTTTGGGGAAAGGAATTGAGGTACATGTAAGGATGGATCTCAGAGAACTGCTAGAAACAGTCATTTCTCTCCATTCAACATGTGGGACCCAGGGCTAAAACTCAGTCTATCAGACTTGGCAGTAAGTGCCTTTACCAGATGAATCATCTTACTGGCCCTAGCAGCTGCTTCCTAAGAAATCTGCCTGGCTTAGTTTTCCTAGGCTGGAACTTTGTCACCAGCCTTGATTTGATCTTGATCTGATCACCAGAGCAATCGTCTTCAAATATAAAATAGTACATATTTTCCCCATAATTTTGAGATATACTTATGTATGAGAGCAACGTAATTTATTTTGCTTATCCATTAGTTTAGTAGAGTTCTATTAGATGCAACCACACCAATCCTAAGTAATGACTATCCTTGAGTCTAAAAAAAAGTGAGTTATGCCCCTCAATAGTACACTGTGTAAAAGCAGATTCTATGAATGCTGGTATACCATTTCTCTCTATAAGCTTTGTTTCTGGAGACTTTGTCTCATCTTTGACTCTATTTGTGAGGTTATGAACATATCTCTGCTAGCATGTTAGCATTATGCCTGTCACATAATACCTAGAAGACTGAGACATTTTTTTCACATCTGTCCAGGTACAGCTATATTTGATATTCTGCACTGTACCTGTGCTCAAGAAACATTTAATAATAATATAAACCATGAAACATGATAATACAATGGAAAATCAAAACATTTTCAATAAATGGTGCTGGTTGAACTAGATGTCTGCATCAAGAACACTGTAAGTAGATCTATATCTTACACCCTGCATAAAACTCAAGTCCAAATAGGTCCAAGACCTCAATGTAAAACTGGGCACACTAATAGAAAATCTAACAGAAAAGAAAATGGAGAATAGCATTGAACTCGGTGGTACAGGAGACTATTTGTAATAGCCAGAAACTGGAAAATCCCTAGATGTCCCTCATCTGAAGAACAAATATAGAAAATATGGTACATCTACACAATGGAATACAATTTAGCTATTGAAAACAAAGTCATCATGAATTTTGCAGGCAAATGGATAGAACTTGAGAATATAATCCTGAGTGAGGGGAACCCAGATCCAAAAATGACATGCATGGTATGTACTCAATTATAAGCGGATATTAGACATATACTACAGGATACCCATGCTCTACTCCACAGACCCCAAAAAGCTAAACAAAAAGGAAGGCCCAAGTGTGGATGCTTGAATCTCTCTTAGTCATAGGAGGTAGATGAAGGGAGGGAACTAGGTGAGATAAGGGATAATGAGGGAAATAGGGACATTCAGGATCAGGTAAGGGGAGAGACAGGAGAGATGGCCAGATGGCCATGAGAATGAATAGAAATCTATAGCTGCCAGGGGTGTGGTAGTGATGGGCATCTTCAAGACATGCAAGAGACCTAGGATAGGGTATGCTCCAGTGAATTATTGGGGGTAACCTTAGCTGAGACTCACAACAATGAGTGGATGGAACCTGAAAAGGCCACCCCCTGTGGCCAACCAGGAACTCCAGAGGAACAATATGGGAACCAACCCACTCACAAAACTTTCAACCTAAAATTTATCCTGTTGACAAGAAATGCAGGCATGAGGGATGGAGCAGAGACCGAGGAATACTCAAGCAATAACTGGACCAACAATTTCATGGCAAGCACCAGTTCCTGACACTATTAATGATACTCTGTTGTACTTGAACACAGGAGCCTATTATGGAGCCTATTGTCATCTAAAAGGTTCCACCCATCACCTGGCTCAGAAGGATGCAGAGACCCAGAGCCAAACATTGGAGAGCCTTAGGGACTCTTATGGAAGAGTTGGGGAAGGATTAAGGGCCTCAAAGGGGATAGTAACACCACAGGAAGATCAACAGAGTTATGTAACCTGTACCCTTGCAGGATCTAAGGGAGTGAACCACAACCAAAGAGCACACACAGTCTGGATCTAGCCCCAACCCCTGGCAACACCTTGCACATATGTAACAGATGTACAGCTAGGCCTTGTGGGTCCCTAACTGGAACCACGGCTATCCCTAAATCTGTTGTCCATCTATGAAATATATTATTCAAGCTGGACTGCCTTGTCTAGCCTCAGTGGAAGAAGATGCTCCTAGCCCTGCAAAGACTTGATGTACTAGGATGAGGGTATACCCAGGGTGGGGAGCACCACCCTCTCAGAGGAGAAGAAAATGGAGAATGGAGGGAGTATTGTGGAAGGATGCAACCAGGACAGGGAGCAGCTATTGGGATGTAAAGTGAATAAAGTATATATATGAAAGTTGAAAGATCATGACTTCTGTTACAGTAAGTCTTAAGTATAGTAAGGTACTTATTTCAGTTGGTTGTGTTATAACTGTTGTTTTCCCCTAACACAAGAGCATTCTGATAGACATCAATAGAAAACAATGGAAAGATGGAAGCCCAAAGATTGCTGGGAAAGAAGCTTTAAGGGTTGACTTTCCTTCCTGAATCTGTCACCAACTCCAGCATCAGCCTAGTTATGCTACCCCATACTGTGCTACAGCCTGTTAAAAAGCTTCTCTCAGTTATCAAGATCTTTATAAATAGGTGCATCATGGGTCTCAATTATATGAGCTGGCTAACCAGTGTCTTTTTTTTTTTTTTTTTTGAGACAGGGTTTCTCTGTATAGCCCTGCCTGTCCTGGAGCTCACTCTGTAGACCAGGCTGGCCTTGAACTCAGAAATCCACCTGCCTCTGCCTCCCAAGTGCTGGGATTAAAGGCCTGCGCCACCACCGCCCAGCCAACCAGTGTCTTATTAAGAATCTATTTTAAAGAAATTGGCCATCTTTCAAAATTTGTTCACAAAATATATCTTATACCAATAATTTTAATAGAAATCATTATATATACCTCAATAAAAATGGTTAAAACCACAATGCCATGCCATGTCCATAAAATTTTATAACTTATACTCATTTCACATTTAGTTTAGGTTCTCTTCTGACTTGCATGTGAGAGAACCCCAGTATACGGGGAATCATTAAACCTCATGTTAATATTAGCGAGTCTTGTCCGTGAGTTCCTGTGGGAGTCCATCCCCTAGTTTTGGATCTTAGAAGCCAACGTTATGGAGGTTCCACTGAGATGATTCGCTCCCTCAGACCCCAAGGCTCCAGGGATTGGAGGTCCACATACTCGAGCAGGTCTGTGTGCTGTTTGTTCTTTGTTTTTTGTATCTGTGAAGTATCTGTGCCCATGGCAGGGGCAACTGTCTGTGTACTGTGTCTGTAAAGTTTCTGTGTAGCCGGGTAGTGGTGGCACATGCCTTTAATCCCAGCACTTGGGAGGCAGAGGCAGGCGGATTTCTGAGTTCGAGGCCAGCCTGGTCTACAGAGTGAGTTCCAGGACAGCCAAGGCTACACAGAGAAACCTTGTCTCCAAAAAAAAAAAAAAAAAAAAAACCAAAAAAACAAAAACAAAAAAACAAAACAAAACAAAAAGTCTCTGTGTGCTGGGGGGACCATCTGTGTAGCCTGGTTTCTGTGCTCATGGCAGGGACAAAAATTGAGCAAGCCACGAAGAGCATTTTACGACCCTGGGATAGGGTCGGGGACACTGGAATAGGGTCAGGTTGCAAGTTCCCGGGAGGGAATTCGTGGGTAGTGGAAGCAGTGGAACAGACGTGTCAGCACACTGCAGGCCACAGTTCTCTGGAGGACGCTCTGGAGTTCGTTTGTATGGGAGATAGTGTCAGGAACAATCCTTCTCCTGTTGAAGGTGGTCTTCGGCCACTGCAGCCTGGGGTGGTGTTTGTTGTGCTCTCGTGGTTGAGTGTCTGCGTCTAATTCTGTGTTGTTTATTGCTGGTGGTGTTAGAAATGGGCACCGTGGTCCATGCAGCCCGCCCACCATACATAGGGTGTTCTCCAGGGTGCACTGCATGGGGGGTGCCCTCACCTGGGCAGCGTTCGGCGAGTGACAGCTTGCAGTTCCCCTAGTGCAGCATCCTTGAGCCGCCCTGCCGTGCAGGTTGGCTACCAAGAGAAAGAAGCTCTGTCCGTCTGCTGTTGGTGGAGGCAGTGGCAGGTCAGCGCACAACAGCTGCCTAGCCTGGCATGCATGGCTGGACTGGGGACCTCGGGGTCACTGCTGTAGCAGCCCAGCAGTTTCCCACCTGCCGCTCGTGGGGACCTTGGCCTCTGGCCCCTTCTGGTACTAGAACCCAGACAACAGAGGAGAGGAAGAGCCACAATACAGTGGCTGTAGCTTCCAGTCTGCTCCCTACTCTCTGTGGCCAGAACATCTACAAAAATATAGGCAGGGCCCAGATGATTAAGAACATGGCAGAAGAGAGGGGCAACTTCCCTGAGCCATGGTTGCTGGACAAAACAGCCCTAGCAAGATTATTCACCTGAGAGTTATAGTTATATATTTTTTATTTAAAAAAAAATGTGAGTTAATAGCGCTGAGACAAGTCACATGACTCCAGCTTGGGAACTCTAAAACAACAATGAAACTGCTTGCAGGCTAGTCGCCTGCTGTAAAAAGTTACAGGTTATCCTGAGTCAGAGAGCCAAAACAAACAAACAAACAAAAAAATAGGTCTCCATTTTGGTACAGATACTAATTTATAGTAAAAAAAGGTAAGCTGGTTACTTTCCGCTTAGGGTCGCCACCCATAGGGACATTCATACAGGTGATCAAAGCAGTAGAGAAAAGAATCTTTAGGCCAGGATCCCTTGGGCACCCAGACCAAGTGCCCAATATAGTTACCTAGATGAATCGAGTAGAGGAAAACCTTCCCCCCTCACCCCCTCATAAAAGCCTCTCTTCCCCAAGACCCTTGTAGGTTGTGGCTGTCAGAAGTGCTCTTCAGGACCAAAGAGCAAGAGAGGATACCAGAAAGAAAAAATGTTCCTTCAGACATGGGGGCACCATCAATTGACCAGACGGTGGTCAGCAACGGGTTACTTCCGACCAGACGCAACTGGGGCCTTCATGCAGCAAAAGGTAAGGGGCACCAAAAGCCCATGCCAGATTCCATTGGCAGGTCTCAAATGGGGCTACCGGAGGCCCCACTAATTTTGAACGAGGCATGTGAGGTTAAGCAGCGATCAGATAAGTTGCCCACAGCCTTTCTAAAATAGCTCACAGAGACATTCTGTCAGTGTAGACAAGGTTATTCGATACCAGGAAAAAGCTTCAGAGGCTAGAGGGACTACAAGATAAGTTGTTAAAGATTTAGTGTATGTTGCTAAAGAAGTCTACTATAACAGGTAGATATAGAAAGAGAAAGAACAGAAAAAAAAAAGAAAAAGATAAAAGAGAGATGAGAAAAAGAAAGGTGACAGAAAAGGAATTCCAGAGAAGGTTGGCTCTAGTAGTTAAGGGAAAGCAGAGAAGGGAGACTTCAATCAAAGGGAGATAGAAAACTCCTTTAAAAGGACTAGTGTGCACATTGCAAGTAAAAGAGCCAGCTGCTGAACCTGAGAGTACCCTAACAAATGGAAGCCAGGGTCAGGAAATCCCAGGCCTTTGGGGAAAACACCCCCAAATGCCAAAGGTATTAGCTCTGAGTGAAGACAGTAAGTGGGGTAGACGGGGCTTGGACCCACCCAACTCTTGGTGGACAAAGGGACTCAACACTGATAGACTTTGGTGCGCAGCTTAGAACAGACAACACCAGACCAAACAGTTGGGGGGGGGGGGTATTCAGAGAAGAGGACAAAGGTGGGGAGAGAAAAGGGAGAAGATGGCGGAGAGAAAAGAGGAGAGAGAGGAGAGAAGTGGAGGCCGGTCATGACCACGTGGAGAAAGGGGAAAGGGAAGGGGGGGTCGAGGAGACAGAGAGAGGTAAGAGAGCGAGAGAACAAGAGAGTAAGAGGGTAAGAGAGAGAGGAGGGAGGCAAGCAGCCCCCTTTATAGTGGGCAGGCCTACCTGGCTGGTGGCAGGTAATTGTGGGGAGGAGCATACCTAGCTGTTGCCAGGTAACTGTGGAGGTGGATTTTAGACAGAATACTAACAAACACTCCGTCTTTCTCCAAACTGATGGTCCCATTTCCAAAAAAAGGATCTTGGTTCCAAGGAGCCACTGATACCAAAATGTATTCATGAAAGCAAAATAGACCTCAGGTTTTAGGCCAGAGAGATAGTAAAACAGTGTAAGGTATGCCAACAAGCAAAGGCTTATGAGGCTTAGAGTAAACAGAAAAAAATACCTAGGAAAGAACAGCCTAAAATATATTGAGAGACAAATTTCACAGAAGTCAGGCCCAAAAAAATATAGATACCCCCTAATATTTGTGGATACTATCCCTAGATGGGTTGAGACTTTCCCCACCAAGCAGGAAACAGCTACTGTGATAACCAAGGAGCTATTAGAAAAAAAATCTTCCCAAGGTTTTGCGTGTCTGAAGTAATTGAATCAGATAACTTGTCTTGCTTTTGTTTCTAAGGTAAGTCAGAGATTGTCAGAGATATTGGGGACTAATTAAAAGCTCCATTGTTCATACTGTCCCCAGAGCTCAGGGCAGGTAGAGAAAATAAAACCTTAAAAATGGACCTTAACTAAATTGCCCTCGGAAACTCCCGCTGGTTGGCTGGTGTCCCTTGTCCTGTCCCAGTTCCGAGCCCAGAACGCCCCTCTTGTGTGGGACCCCCCACTCCCTTGACTCCAGCTCTTGACTCACCTCCCTCCCCCAAGAAATGACTTTTCAGATTAATAAGAGGCTGTTCCTGGTGCTGCTGACCATCCTGGCCTCCACTGAAGTAGATGGAGTAACTGCCTGACTTCATATAACTCAGACCAGCACCTGCAACTGATGCCAGCTGGAGAGCAGCCGGACACCCAAGCAACCCCCTCAAGCTCAAGATCACCTGCTGTTCTACAAGGCCAAAGAGCAGCAGGCCTTGACTCCTGAGATATCCCCACCCTATAGGCACAAGGGTGGAGGTTACCCAAATGTCAGAGATAAGAGACTTTTGAATCTAAACCGTGTCCCAGATACAGCCTTAGAGGGTGGGGCTTAGGGTGCATTCACCCAAAGTTAAATGACAGCTTGTGATTCCAGGATTGGAATCACCCACAAAAAAAATGGGGGGGAATGTAAGACTTTCGGGTCTCGATTTGAACTTAAAATTGAAAGAATCCCACCATCCTAGGACACATCCCGGGAGAGGCACATTCCTTAGTCAGAGGACACTTGCTGGATTAACATTCAGAAGAGGAAGGGAGAGGCTCATTAACATTCCTCAGACCAAAGGGGAGAGAACCCACCTGTGGGTGAGGAAGGCCCAGAGAATGTAGACAGACAACGGAGGCCCTTGCCACCTCATTCCCCAAAGACCAATCAGTTTAAAAGTCACACTGTTCTGCACAACAATATTGTGCCTAGTCACTGTTTCTCTATTCTACCCCTTAAACTGTATATAAACTATTCCTAGCTTAAACTCGGGGTTCTCTTCTTGCTTGGATGCGAGAGAACCCAGTATACTGGAATCATTAAACCTCATGTTAATTACAAAAAAAAAAATAGTTCATGAATTTTAGTGAATAGAAATAATCATCCTATTCTATTATTTGAAAATTCAACACTTAAGTAACATGTGATATGTTTTATGTATCAATTATATCAAGACTATATAATATACTTTGAAGAAATATTAAATGACACATTTATCATATCTTTGTATATGAATATTATAATCCTAATTCTATAGACATTTGGACATGGTTTTTATATATGAATACATTTACATATATTAAATATATATTATATATAATATTATCACATTATATTATTATAAAATATAGTATATATAAATAATATTATAATATATTATCCTCCCAAGTATCCTCCCACCCTGGGGCATCAAGTCTCTACAGGTTTAGACACATCCTCTGCCACTAAGTCTAGACAAGGTAACCCTCTGCTACATATGTGCCAGGGGCCTTGGACCAACCATGTATGATTTTTGGTTGGTGGCTAAGTCTCTGGGAACTCCCAGGGTCTATGTTAGTTGACTCTGTTAGCCTTTCTGTGGGGTTGCCATGTCCTTCAGCTCCTTCAATCTTTCCAATAACTCTTCTCCAATCTCTGTCCAATGCTTGGCTGTGAGTATCTACATCTGTCTCAGTTAGCTGCTATTAGAGCCTCTTGGAAGATAGTTAATGCTAGGTTCCTGTCTGCAAGCACAACATAGCATCAGCTGCAGTGCGAGGGCCCAGGGGATGGATCCCAAGTGGGCCAGTCACAGTTCGGTAATTCCTTCAGGCTCTGCTCCATTTTTTGTCCCTGTATTTCTTTTAGACAGGAGCAAGTTTCTGTGTTGGTGTTTGATAATAACATCCTTTCAGGTTCCTAAAAAATAAACTGGAAAGTTTATTACTTAAGGACCTCACTTCTCCCACCTTGCCACATTGGGAGTAAAACAAGGACATTGTATATTGCCTGTAGATTTGCAAGCCTGACATATCCTAGTCTCCACAATAACCTGAATGTTTTCCAATAGTGGTAACAAATCACCTATGGAAAGCAGAGCTCCTTCAATTAATTATTGTGGTGGTTTGAATAGGAATGGCCCCCATAGTCTCATGTGTTTGAATGCTTGACTCAGGGGGAGTGATACTATTAGAAGGTGTGGCTTTGTTGGTATAGTTGTGGCCTTGTTGGAGGAAGTGTGTCACTGTACAGGCAGGCTTTGAAGTCTCATATATGCTCAAGCTATGCCTAGTGTGGCAGTCTCCTACTTCCTAGATGTAAAACTCTCACCTTTTTCTCCAGCACCATGCCTGCCATATGCTGCCATGCTTCCTGTCATGACAATAATGGTCTAGACCTCAGAACTCAATGAAATATTTTCCTTTATAAAAGTTGCTGTGGCCATAGTGTCTGTTCACAAAAATAGAAACCCTACCTAAGAAAATTACAATTGGAAGACAATGTGATGAGCTAAATTGATGTTTGTCCAACTTGGAAGACAGGTAAGAGATGATAGCCTTCTGTCATCTTACTTGGAGTCACTTAAAGATCATCTTTGATTCAGAATTTGAGTAAGAAAATACTCAAACAAAATGTATGAAAGGGAAGTGATGAGGAAAGATGAAAGGGTTCTGTTGTTAGTTGGCTATTTACCAAAACAGTTACTTAGCTCAAGTCTATCTTTTTGGTAGGGTCAGATTCTGTGGTGCAGAAGATTGGTGTTGGCCCTTCTCAGCTAATTCACCTATGTTAATTTCTACAAGTGACATCTATTTTTGCACAATAGACTCATGTCAGAGGGTACAGAGTTAGGAGGATCAGAGAGATGTCTCAATAGGCTTGTCTACTAGACTTCTTGAGTTATATATCCCATGCTAAATTACAAAGAGAGTCACAAGGCCCAGTATAGGAAGGCTCACATCAGGGATGTACAGAATCCAGTCAGGTCCCATATAGGAAAAGGGTATATACAAGTTGTTCATAGAAGAGTCATTTTTGATGAATGAGGTCACACTGTTGCTGACCATCCATTTGATGCAAATGGTTCTGCAAACAAATCTTCACTAACTCATTAAAGTTCTCAAGTAAACACATTTTCCAATGCTCACCTCAGTCTTAGAGTAAATTCTACACATGCAAAAAGAACTGATGTTAGCTTTGCTGACCTGGAAAATATTAGATGGACAATCATCCATCAGCTAGGTCACTTTCTTACACCTCATTTGCTCTCTGTTCTTTTGTGTTTGTTTGGTTTTGGTTTTGGTTTGTTGGTTTGTGTGCTTGCTGGCTTTGGTTTGGCTTTTTAAATAAAGAGTTCTTAGTGTTTTTATTATCCTTAGTTGAAGAATGATCTACAATGCTAGGAACTTCTTTGGTTACTTCTAAAGTAGCTCTCTTGGCAAATGTCCATTGGACACATGAATTTCTGAAACAGGAGAAATGAATGGAATGGGGGGGTGGGCATTTCAGGGGCAAGGATATCATAAGACCACCTACAAAGTCAACTAACTAAGTCTCACTGGGGCTCATAGAGAATGAACTGACAATCATGGAGCCTGCATGGGTCTGAGCAAGGCAATCTGCATAAACGTTATGGCTATGTTACTTACTCCTCTTATGGAACATCTAATAGTGGGAGCAGTAGCTGTCTCTGACTCTTTTGTTTACTTAAGGGACTCTTTCCCTCTTACTAGGCTGCCTAGTCCAGTCTTAATATGAAAGGGAGGTGCTTAGTCTTATTGTAATTTAATACGCCATGTTTGGTTGATTTTTCTGACGGGAAAAGAGGAGGAGTGGATCTGAGGGAGAGCAGAGTTGCACAGGGGTTGGGTTTGGTGGGAGGAGCAGATGGAGGGAAAACTTCAGGCAGAATGTAATATGAGAAAAGAATGGTATTCAATGTTTTAATTTTCCTTATTTAGGAATCATCTACAATGCTAGAAACTTCCCTTGAGTTGTTTCTAAAGTAACTCTCTTGGTCAATCACCATGGAGCAAGTGAACTTTTGATACATGTCCACCTCCATCTTTATTGGGGTCAAGACTCAGTCTTCGAGCTCCTGGTATGTAACACTAGCATTCCTTTCTGCCGGGGCAAACTCCTGAGGCTCAGTCAAAAGGATTAGACAGCCCCTGCCCTCCAGGGAAACAGGCCAAATAAATAATAATTGAAGATGAAAGAGACTTTCACAGTTTCAAGTAAGGCTAAGAAGATTACAGCTACTGTAACCCCAATCACAGTGGTAGCCTTATTGCAGCTTGGGTTCACAACAAGGTCACAAGTCACAGACAGCAAATAGGGGCTTTGGAAGGTAAGAGTTATGCATCAACACACAGTGTCTGACATTTGCTAATTAGCTGGTACTACCTGACATTCATTTTTTAGAGAAGTTAGCATAAATAGGGAAAAAAGTTTGAAACACTAGTCTGCAAGAAGTGCTTAAGACTTTAATTATGGGTTTCACCAAAGGAAATGAGGGCCATCTTGCCTGAGAGAAGGAAATGCTTGTAGCAGATTCCAGAGACATACTCTGCTGGGAGGCCAACAATTCACTTTGTGTCCGGCACTTTAAATTCAACCACAGAAGTTATACTATCCAGTTTACAACTCGCCTGCAGTTTGAACTTGGGAACTGAACCTGAAATTCTACACATATTATTAACCAAAGACCAAGAAGAAATAAACCTCAATTCTTAGCAGTAAATACCATATACTCTCTCTGGCTGTAAGAAAAATCAAGCCAGATAACTATAATAATAGTAGCTTAAGAATTGTCTATATAAAAGTAACTTATGGATTCTTCTCTTGTTGAACATGCCATAAGATTAAAAATAATTCTGATATTTTTAAATGTTAAGGTTAAATACTAATTGCCATGTTTTTACCAAAGTACTAAAGTCTAAATGCTGTACTGTCTAACGAAACATCAAGCATGTCCTTTAAGTCTAAAACAACTTGACTAAGTCAAGCTAAAAACTAAAACAGAAAAGAATTCCTCCTCTAAGGGAGCATTCCTGAGCACTGGCAACCAGAGTGACTCTAGCCTCCCTGACATTTGGTGACACATGCTATTTTGCATCAATGAACCTGAACTTGAACTGAGACTGTAACACTCATTAACTGTGTGCACTCAGAGAAGTCACTTAATGTGCCAAGACACATTTTTCTTGTTTGTGCCTTATATATAATTCAAGCACATTCTTTCTTTAACACAAAACAGTATGACTACTGCCATTTATTCATAGAGAATTTCAAGCTGAGAGGATAGGTTCCCTTTCCAAAGGCTTATTATATATAATTTATAATATATAAATTCTTAAACTGGATATTTAGAAGTTATTTGAGTTGATAAATAAAAATTATATATAATAGCATATATGTATACCACAGTCAGCACATTCTTTGAGATACACACACACAAGGTGTGTGTGTGGGGGGGGGGGGAGAGAACAGAATGGCTAAATTGAGTTACTTAATATATGCATTACCTCATATATTTACTATCTTTGGATGCAATACAACTTAAATATGATTGCATAGAAACAGTCAAGAGGAAAAACCCCTGTTTGCATTGTAGGATACAGAACTGTTACACAATAGATCTTTTGCATGTCATTGTATTTGAAGTGGAATTTAAGTTCAGAACTTTCTTTCTTGGCAAGAATGCATAAACCAAAGTACAAAGGAACACAGTGAATGTCTGGTGAGTACAGACAGAACATTTTAGTTAAGAACTGGATAAGAACATAGGACCTAAGCTAAAGTTCCTGGTTTCATTTTGGTTATAATCGCTATTGATTGTGGGAACTTGTGCAGGATAGTTAAGCACAGTCCTCTGACTGGCTTTGTCAAAGGCTTTAGTGGGGGATTTACTGTTGTTGTTTTACTAAATGAACATGCTGTACTTGTTAAATTTTATACATAACCGTGTTTATGTGCTACTGACAACTTTAAGTAAAGAAGCTCCTTTTGTAGTAGCCAGTGGTAACTGCAGAGATACAGTATTCAGAATAAGTGTCTGAGAATAAGTTGAAGGGCCAGGTATAAATGCAAGACCTATACCACTCTCTCAAATAATGGAACATTGTGGAAGAAGTCCCTGAAACTAAGATAAGAGGCAAAGGAAAGGAAGAAGAAGATGTGGTACATAACTATTGTCTGGGCATGAGAACTCATAGTAGATGCTCCCCTGAACAAAATCTTCAGAAGGCTGGTCCTATTTAATGGTGTATGAAAGGCATTTTATACTGTGATATAATTTCTGGTAAGATACTCATACTCCTATAAAGAAATTCTTACCTTACATTTTGATCACACCTGGAATACAGACATGTCCTTATTACACTCCTTTAATACCAAGTAATGAAGGAAAAGTTGGTTTGTAGAAGGAAGCACCCATGTTTGGTAGCTATGTCTGAGTGGCACACAAAGTGACAAATCAGAAAGATTTAACAGAATAGGATATGCCAGTTCTCTCAAGTAGAGAGAGGAAAATGAAGCTACTTACAGAAGAGCAGTGTGGAGAAGAGAGGCAGTTTTACTAGGAAAGTTATAGAGAGCAGGGCCAGAAAGAGGAGGAGGTAATTTTACCAGGAGAATTTTAAAGAGACAGGTTGAAAATAGAACAAGGTAGACACAAGTAAAGACAGAACAAGACAGAATGAGAAGGAGCCAGTAGAATAGAAGAGACTACCAGAATTAGTTTGAGGCCAATCAAAGCAAAAAGTCAGAGGCAGAGAGAGAAGTCAGATTGAATCATTCAGTATGGATAGGAGTTTGAGCCAGAACAGTAGAGTTAGGCAGCTAGCCAGAGATCAGAAAGAACTAGGAAGTATTGTTATTTATCAGTCTAAGTCTTAGAGGCTGAAAACATTCTAGACCTAGATAAAATTATAGAGAGCCTAGAAGCTTCCAAGCCTAGGCCTAGGATAGCAGATAGAGGCAGTAAGCCTCGGGTATGACAATTATATCAGGTTAATGAAAGTTATTTCACAGAAAAGTACTTTATGTATAATTAACTTATGCTAACATGAAACACTAAAAGGATGTTTCACCCTTCTGGGTTTCTATTTTTTCTCCTAAAATAAAGTCATACTATTGAGATGAATCAATAGTTAAGACCACTTGCAGAAGACCTGAGCTTGTTTCCCAGGTACCTACATTGAGCAGCTCACAATTGCCTATAATTCCAGCTCTAGGAGGTCCAGTGTCCTCTTTTTACCTTCATGGATACATGTAACACACACACATCTTTCTTAAAATATCATATATATAGTCTCAAATTATCTTAAGAATAGAGTTAATGTGTGGATAGTACTTAAAGTAGGCATACTATTAGAGAAGAAAAAGTCATTAAATTTACCCAGGCATGAATCTTATGAGCTAAAGTAACAACTGGCCTGACAAAATATGCCCGTGAATGTCATGGGAGTAACCAACCACTTTCTAATTTGATATAAGGCCCTGTCCACAAGATGAAACCCATACCTGGCACCATTCTTACATCATAAACCAATGGCTACACTTATCATGGACCCTGTGGGAGAATACACTACTATTCTGCTAAATGGACATACAGTCAAACCAACCCTTAACCACTACTTATCATATGCCCATATATTATGGCATTTATCAGTGTCACCATAGAAGCTCTGTTTTCAGTAGATGAGGATCATGCCAATAATCTCAATATCTAGGAAGCTGAGGTAGAAAGATCTTGAGTTCAAGGTCATCCTGGGATATCCCCAGGTTATGAAAAAAAGTCAATACTCAATAAAAACAATCTACTATGGTTTAATAACAATGAATTTTCTGACCTCCACTAATTTGTGATGTAAATATACTAAATTGCTATCTACTTCATGAAGAAGCAAAGCAACACTGAAAATAATTTTGAAGACTTACTAGAGAGTAGTAAATGTTTCTGCTGATATATATCAAAAAATAGTGAGTTTATATTTTTCATTATCGAGTCAAATTAGGGGATATTTTTGTTTTAATTTTATTATATACTCTTACAGATTCATCTTCAAGAAGTTGGCAACCACAGAAAGTGCAGAAAATAAATCCACATAAATTTGATTATTTAATACAATCTGTCAGCATTTATTGCATCTTATTTAATGTTTATTTCTGTCTGTTAATGCATATATATATATAGACATGTACATATGCTTAGAATAATAATAAGTACATAAACATTTTATTCTACTTGTTTACATAATGATTATTTCCTTGTTTTCAAATATTATGAAATTAATTTTTCATCATAATCTATTTTCTTAAAAATGTTTAAGGTGAAAGCTTAGCAAGTTATAACATTTAATCCAGTGTGGCATTGCCAAATATAACATTGTTGGAGCCTTAATAAGATTTTTGTCTTGCTTTAAACACATTATATATGAAATGATATACCATAGGAAATAACATTTTAAGCAAAATCATTTCCTTTCTTGAAGATAATAAAACATCTGTTCTATTTCCAAAATAAAATATAGTTATAAAAATAGTCTTCTTGAGCTACAAGAATTATATTTTATATGTATAAGAAGCTCCTCCAAACTGTAAATTTCACAAAATTCTTTGAACATGATTTTCAGCACATGCAAATTTTTAAACACCTAATTATACTCAGCACTTTTTATCAGGGTTGTATCAAAGCATTTTATACTGCTGAATAAAGACTCAAAGCTTTTACTTAAAGATTTAACTTGAGGTGATATTAACAAAGAAAATTTCACTGAAACCCTTTTTACATAAGAGACTATATGTAAAAACATATGGTTACAAACCTCCTAAAATGCTAAGACAAATGTTCTGTTTTAAGATAAATGCACATCAAACGGAATTCAGAAAACCATTCTTTCCTTTTTAAAAAACAGTTTTGATTGCTTGCTAAAATGAAACAAATGTCAGTAGCAATCTTTTAAGTCAAGCACAATCATGCTAAGTAAATAGCTTAAGGATTTTATTATGTCTTCATACTATGTCTATTTAAAATTTTTCTCATTGCCCTTTTTAGTTTCTGACCATCCTTTTAGAGGCTTAAAAGCTCATTATCAGTTGCACCAACAAAGTTTGCAAAGAAGTTCTGAAATCTGGTAAGGTTAAGTGTTTGGGCCCCATAAACAACATTTTAATCATATTCTTAATTAGATTATTCAAAGGCAGTGATTCTGGAGCATTGGTTGGCACTTCAATTGTTATCTCAGAGGGGGAGAGTTTAGCCATTAGCACATTTACTGGGAAAGAGGAATGGGGTCATTATGAGACAGCAAATAAGGAAGAAGCTGAGAAAAGGAAGAGAGGAAGTTTGAAAGATTGGATGGAGGAGGGCTAATGAGAACTAAGAGAGGAAAACTAGAATGTTTATTGTAATTTTTTGATATGTGTTTTAATTAGCATTGTGTCATTTAGTTCTTAGCTTCAACCAGAAATATAGATGTTACCTTCAATTTACAAATTAAGTTGAAGCTGAGAGAAACATAACTCAGTTTAATAATTAGCATAACTTTTATTAACCAAGCTAGAGTCTAAACTGAACAGTGCTTGACTGAAACTCTTTTTCTACAAACCTCCTTCCTATTTTTATGTTTTATTTTTGTTTGTTGTACTTTTGCTGTTTACTATATCCTCCCAGCAAGGCATTTTGAATTGTTACTTGATATCAATGGAAAACTTATCTGGAAACTATAGGTTGCTATAGTAGGTAGGAGAAAAAAAATCAAATTTAATTGACTGTCAACAAAAGCTAATATCGAATTTAGCAATATGATAAAACTTAACCCAACAGCTTTACGTACCCAGTGACGTCCAGTGTTGGTTTCTGTATAGAAATAAGTCAGTTGTTTTCCTGTATGATGTCAATTTATTAACTTTCTTTATAATTAAGTTTGACTATATGACTGAATTCTGACCAAAGGGTACGGAACAAAATTTTGTCTCCTTCCAGGCCCAGGGCATATGAGAATATCCATGATTTGGTTTTCTACAAGGTAAGGAGCCGAGCCTTACTATCTTAGAAACCACATATAGAAGATGGTAAGCTTGAGTTCAAGTCAGATGAAGAGCCACCAACCAATGAAAACGCCACTTGCAGCTCATGCAAAGAACAATAAAGTAATGGGATGCTTGAAACACTGAATGATGTCCAGTCCAGCTGGACAACAAAGTGGGACCCTTAGACCCTTGGAGAGGACTGAGATTCGTGAGAAAATATGGAGGCACAGCAAGTCAAAAAGTCTGATCAAGCTGGCAAAGATTTTATTGTTCACACAGGTTATATACTTTAAAAACAGGATATGGGGAAGGACAGCAAAGGAAAGAGGGCTTTGCAGGTGGCAGAAGCTAGCTGCAGCTGTGAGATTTAACTAGGTTATACCTGTTGTTCTCACAAAGCCTTGCCATTACCAGGGGTTCTAAAAAAATCTATCTAGCAGGATGTTGGCTAAATCTAAAGATCAGGAGGAAGGGTTACTAAGGTGGGTTGCTATGAGGCCTTGTTTGAAGTTCTGAGAACTGACGAGTGAATCATGGAAGGTAAGCAGAAAGAAGAATAATAGATAGGAGAGCCAAGGATGAGTGTTTGCCAAGAGTAAGGCCTTGCTATGACTTCCCACAGGATAACATTATTCCCTAAATTAAAACATCATTATTGGAGCTAATGAAATGACTAGATAAATAAGAATTCTTGCTATACCATTTGAGCCCCAGAACAAACATAGAAAGCCAGGTACCTATAGCTATTGCACTGTCGAGGATGGAGACAAGCGAATCCCTGTCTCAAAGAAACAAGGAAGAGAATGATAGAGTAGGTACTAGATATTCTCCTGTGACTGCCTCATATATGTATAACACACACACACATATTGTGTGTGTGTGTGTAAGTAAATTGTTTTAGGAAAACATTATTTCATATTTCTTTCATTTCTTTTCTTTTTTCTTTTTTCATCTGGCAGAAACATTTTTATTTTCTTTATGAGGAAAAGTCTACACTTTTCCTTTTTTTATTTTTTTTACATTTTTTTATTGGATATTTTATGTATTTACATTTCAAATGTTATTCCTCTTTCCTGGTTTCTCCTCCAGAATCCCTCCGTCCCATCTCCCTGCTTATTGAATATTTTAAAATGAGTCTTGAAAGAATAAAACTGCTTCTACATGCCATACTATTTACAGGACAGCTGTCAAGGATGTTTTCATGGCAACAACAGTATCCAGCAACTATCAAACCTCAATAAACTACAATATTTGGCATCTAATCAAAATCTCCAGAGATTCAAAGAAGCAGAAAAATACTGTCACAATAAAAAGAGAAACTATTCTACTGAAAGCCTTTACAAGAGTAACACAGATCATAGAAACACTAGACAAAGAAATTAGAAGTTACACTAACTCTGTCCCAAATATTCACTGAATTATTAGAATGTACTTAAAAGGAAATGCCTTAAAATATGAAAACTATAATGATCAGAATTAAGAAAAATCACAATGTAATAGTAGTAAAGATAGTAAGATCAACTTAAAAGAAGCATGAAGTGTAAGTTACAAGATTTACAAGTTGTCTTGATGGAGGCATCACTGCCAATGAAGATTTCCTATTCTACTGTGAAGCAGAGAATATCTTTTAGCTCTAGGAGACAAAACAGTTGATGAATTGCTACAGAACTAAATTAAAAATCATTGTTGCTATTAATTTCTGTGTTATAGCTTGATTTTGTATGTATATTCAGTTTGGTGCTATGTGTTGACTAAAATTTATCAGAGCATCATATTAATTGGAGTACACTGAACCCAAACTGTCCAGGGAGAAGAAAGTCAATCCAGGCTGCAAGAAATTATATGGATGAGGTCATTCATTTGTATCACCAACATTTCCACGTTCCTCAGCTAGATATGGAGCAGTCTGCAAAAGGATGGAGCCTTTAACAGACCTTTATATTTTTCACGAGTTCCTTCTATACCATTACCTTGGTTGCTCCACTAAAATGATATTTTTATTATTACAAAAAAATTAAATAGTGTACAATATCCACACAGACGGGGTTTTAAGTTCTTTTAGTTTTCTTTTTTAAATTTTATTTAGGCTTTATTTACAGTTCAGATTTTATCCCCTCCCGGGTCACCCTTTCCCAACATATATACAGCAGAGGACTGCCAGGTCTGGACCCAGTCAGAGAAGATGCACCTAACCCTCAAGAGACTTAAGTTCTTTTAAACTCAGAAGAACAAAGTAGATGAGAGAGTTAAAACAAAAAGCACATGAAAAGTGAGCATGATGGTAATGAGACCCAGGTGCAGACCTGTGTGTCTCTGCATCTCTGTGTTCCTTGGGCTTTCTCTTTGGCTCTTTTTATCCTTTTTATTTGTTTTGTCCTATTCTGGCTTGTTTTGATTTTTATTACTTTAATTTAATTTTCTCATATTATTCTTTAGATGACTACTTATTTCACACAGAAAGGGTGTGGATTCAGATGGCAGGGAAGGTGGGAAGAAGCTCAGAGGAATTGGGGGGGAAACATAATCCGAATATATTGTATGAATAAAATCTATCTTCAATATAATAAAATTAGAAAAATATAGATAGTAAAATGTATATTTATGTCTCAGGTGGAACATAATTTATTACATTTAATATTGCTTCATATGTTTCATTAATTACTATTTAATTTTAATATAATTTCTTTCATTCATATGCTTAATCTATACAAATTCTGAGGGATTTTTTTTGTAGATCTATTAGAGCTAGTGAGTTCATTCTTCATCTTGTAATTTTTTGGCACGTGGTCACTTATTTTTATAAAAATATACAAGAAATATATCTAGCCAGTGACTCACCACCAAACATTAGACTAGCTTGCCAATAATGTAGTCTTTGATTTAGTGCCCTTGAAATTACTCACAAAGCTTCAAATTAGCAGCACTAAAACAGGTGAATTATTATTGTTGTTGTTTTAACTTTTCAAGGCATGGTTTCTTTGTGTAGCACTGACTATTTGAGAATTTGTTCTGTAGACCAGGCTAGCTCGAACTCAGAGCTCTGCCTCTGCTTCTGCCTCTTCCTCTGAGTACTGGGCTTAAAAGGCATGCACCAGTACTGCCTGGCTCCGATGAATTTCTTTTGATAAATATCTAGTAGCAGGAAAAAAAAAAGGATTTCCTAAAACCTAATACACAGGAAGTACTGTAGTTAATTAAGCACATGATAGCCAAGAATATTTCTTTGACTTTAATATCTAAAATTACCACACTGAAAGATTTGCAGCATTTTGCTACAATTATAAACTTTAAGTGATAGAGGTCTTGGCTGAAAAATTGGAGCATTGCTCAGGCAGGTTTTTGCCTACATCAGCAGGAGATGCTTGCTCCTGTACTGGGGCTGGCTTACCACCCTTCTGTGAATCTTGTATCACCAAACATTTAATAGTTTTCCCCAAAGGAAAGTGTTAGGCTTTGAATATAAAATGCTGTCCACAGGCTCATGCTTTGACCACTTGGTCCCCAGCTGATGCTGCTATTTTGGAAGACAGTAGTAATTTTAGAAACTAAGGAATGGCTGAAGAAACTAGGTCACTGATAGGTGTTTTCTGAGGCTATCCTTGCTCTCTAGTCTCTTGGATTCCCTCCTCCTCTCCTCCTCCTCCTCCTCCTCCTCCTCCTCCTCCTCCTCCTCCTCCTCCTCCTCCTCCTCCTCCTTCTCCTCCTCCTCTTCCTCCTTCTCCTTCTCCTCCTCTTCCTACTTCTCCTTCTCCTCCTCCTCTTCCTCCTTCTCCTCCTCCTCCTCTTCCTCCTCCTCCTCCTTCTCCTCTTCCTCTCTTCCTTCTAGATAGGGTTTTTCTGTGTAGCCCTGGCTGTCCTGGAACTTACTCTACAGACCAGGCTAGTCTCAAACCCTTGAGATCCACCTGCCTTCACCTCTTAAGTGGCTTGCAACACTACTCCTAACCTCCCTATTCCTTTCTTATTCTTCTGCTTCCTGTTTACCAGGAAGTGAGCCTCTGTCTATGCTACCAGCAACAGATTCTGTCTCTGAGCACAGTCCAGGATCCAATGGAACTAAACCATGAATAAAGGCATGAAACAGTGTGGGCTAAAGTAATATTCCTTCCCTACATGGCTATTTCAGGTGTTTGTTCACAGTGATACAATGTTTCAATAATCAGACACCTGCTCTCCCTCTGCTTATTGAAAGTTCTACTCTATCCTTCCTCCACCCAACAGTAATAGTTTTACTAGCACCACCTGCCTTCATACATTTCGGAACTAACGGCACTGTTCCTGGACGGCTGCTCATCACAGTCACCTGCAGAATCTCTAGATTCTGGACTCTTGGCACTCAGAGGTTTGCATCCTTTAATGAGTCTAATCTGAACCCATTTTTTAAGGCCTCTGCTCTTTCTTTCATTGCAGATTTCAAGTTTTAGAACCTTCACTCTGTGCCTTCAAGGATTCCTGCCCAGCTGGTCATGCAGTGTCCCCTAAAGAGTTCTCTGACACTCCTTCTAACGAGTCACTACGTCTCCTGGAAATGGGCTTTTGTAAACACCCATGTCTCCCTCTATCTCTGATGTAGCAATGTAGTCCTAAATTTAATATATACTTGGCAATTGAGAGGAAAGTCTCCACACTTTTAAGATTATTTCTAAACATCTAGGCCAAACAGGCAATATGGCCATGCAAATACAGTAGAAAACTCTTTGAAACTTTTGGAATGTGTCTTATGGGGTAAGTATATCAAAACCTTTCATTATGATCTCACCTTTTCTTCTCAGTGAGAACAAAAGCATTTAAAGGGTCTTTGGTGTGTATGTGTCAGAAGCTGAGAGGTACTCACCTTCAGATATTAAGATGCTTGCTCCTCAGTCTTCTTTGAGTATGGTTGTCAGATTGCTAATCCTGTGAAGCCTCTGGTCCCTTATATTGTCTTTCAGAGACTAGGACTTGCTGTGTGGTACACAGGCTGGCTTCAAACCCTTGTGCTCAAGAGATCCACTTTAGTCTCTGGATTAATGAACCACAAGTGCGTACCTCCATGCCTCGACCTTTTGGTTCTTACTTTTCAATCACCTGGTTTCTATCATGGAGGAGATAATATCTTTGAATTTTGATTCTAGAAAATCAATTAGATAATTTATGTGAAAATAATCGAATAAAAATGAGTACCCAACAAATTACATTTTTTTCTATTTTTGAAATTATCTTTAAAAGCATATAAGTTTAAAGGGAAGTCATTATTTCTCAGATTGTACCTTTGCCTCTGTATTTTTAATGAAGAAGAGCCTCCTAAAAATTTAACAAGACAGGTTAATACATGGAGTTTATCTTTTAAGCAATGAGTGAATTGGATTATTTAGATTTTGGTGTTTAATACTTGAAGTTTAGAGGAAAGATAAAGATGTTGTATGGAGCATTTAAGAAATAATATATATATATTTGATAAGTTATAATGAAACCAATTATTTTATGCTAATTAGTTTTAAAATACCAATACAACATCTAGTCATTGTGGGTTTCCCTTTGATTTGAGCTTGTCTACTGCTAAGGCAGTAGGATCATGAGTTTAAGGGTTGTATAACAAGGACCTTTTAAACTTATAATATTAAATAATTATAATAAAAACAGTAGAGCAGAGAATTTTCACTTTCAAATGTAGTGCACAGGGATAAATTGTAAGCCTGGGGAAAGTTAGATAGAATATACTATTCCTAATTTTAAATGCATCAAGAAGCTATGAAGATAAGGACTGTACTGAGAATTCAGAGAAGAGAGCTATAATAGTTAACACTTTGAACTTGACAGGGTCCAGAATAGCATAGGAAGCAATCCTTTGAGTGTGCCTGTGCTAGATTGGATTAATTAAAGTAGAAAGCCCGCTCTAGATAGGGGCAGTGCCATTCCCTAGGCAAAAACAAAAAACAAACAACCTCCCAGAACAAAACAAACAAACAGACACAAAAGCAAGGAGAAGACACCTTGCTCTCTGCTTCCTGATTGAAGATATAGTGTAGCCAGATGCCACCACACCTTCCCTGCCAGGAGAGACTCTAGTCTCAAATTCACCCAAAATAGATTCCAATGCTGCTTTTCTCAGGTATGTTCTCACAGCAGTGAGAAAAGCAATACAGGAGTGCCCCTGAAGCAGCAACTTGTGCTCTCAAATCACTTTTCCTTTAGTAAAGAGGCATTTGTCCACTCTGAGACTGGGCTGAGGCTCAGATTAGGGCATGGGATGTATGAGGCAGTCTCACCACCATGCATGACTGATATAAGACAGACTGGAGACTAAGGAGACTGGGCATGAACAGAGTTGGCCTTATGCAAAAGTTTCTATAAGAGAAAACTAGCTCTTGGTCAGTCTTGGTGCATGTAAGACCAGCAGTCGGAGATAAACAGCAAGATACCACCATTCTCCTTCTCAGGACAAGTTACTCTGTGTCTGAGGTATAAGGCTGAGGAATTATATGTGAAATCACACAAGCTTATCCATCCAAGAGACAAAGACCTGATAAGCTCCCAGTCTAAATCTTGGATCTTAGAATAGGTTTGGGGAAGTGTCCTATTTATTATTGCACTATAATTTTGGTTGGTAATTGTGCTATTCTGGTATCCATTTTCTTTGTTGTGAGTTTATTACAGTAGCCAAGGACCCCCTCCCATGCCAGAATTCACAGTTTCTCTCACATTAACAACACAATAGCTACTTTCCACATTGTCAAATAGCCCAAAGTTTAATATTTAATGTTAAATATCCAGCACATGTATGTAATGTTCATGCTGCTAGAGACACTGGTATTACATGTATTCTGCTAGATGTGCTTAACATTCATTTGAAGAGTAAATGATGATGATTTTTCTGAGGCAAAATATCTTAAGCACCACACTCAGTGTACTAACAAGCTTTGCTCTACTTTACTAGGAAACAACCACAGCATGGTGCTAAGTATTACACTATTCGTTTCCATTTGAATTTGATTTAGTTACATTATTTATATAAATTCTGTACAGTTAAGCACTTTAGCTGAACAAACATAATGTCTTGTCTTAGTTTTGTCTTTTGTAAACACCAAGCAGACACTCATGAAAAGGTCAAGAAGCTGTTACAGTTCAAAGGTCAGCAGACATATACAGGTATATATCCAGATGACATTAGACTTTATATCTCATCTGCAAGTTGGAAACAGAGAGAGAGAGAGAGAGAGAGAGAGAGAGAGAGAGAGAGAGAGAGAGAGAGAGAGAGAGAGAGAGGAAGACTGAGGAAGTTGGCACTGGCTTGAAACCTATAATACCACCCCAAGTGACACACATCCTCCGTCAAAGTCACACTCAATCCTTCCCAAAATGGTTCCACCAATTGGGGATCTAGCACTTAAATATATGAGCCTGTGAGAGCCACTTTCATTAAGTCACCAGAGTACTAACCCTAACTCCTGCTCAATGCCCAACAAGATTCTATATACTTCTTTTGAATTCTTTTGAAAAATGTGTCTAAAATTTATCACCCTAAATTACATTAAAGAATGATATTTTAAGGATAAGGATAGGAACAGAAAGTTTTATGATTTTGTCCAACACTTATCTCCAAACACACACACACACATACTCATGCATACACACACACACAGACACACACACACACTGCACTTTCTTTTCCTCAAGTCAGCTGAGGTTTCTCTAACAACTGTTATAGCCTAATAGACTTAAAAAAAATTGAAATGAATGCTGAAGAAATATATTAAATGCTATTAATTAAATGGTCTAATACCAGAGTGAACCTACATTAAAAGCCACATTACTTTCCACAGATAATGGAGAGGAATAGGTATTATTTTTCAAAGACTCAATATAGTTCGCATAGCAAGAAGCTAACCTGCAGCAAGTTTTCAAAGAGCCTTTGAGTTATCCCACAAACAGGCTATCAGCTCTGTAAGGAACAGAGTAGGGAGCAGTGTATGCATAGCTAGGAATAAATTTCAACATTGTGGAAATGCAGTGTGCCTGGTTGAAAGCTTCCAGTGCATTTACAACGTGCCCAAGAGGGAACAAGTAGTCATTGAACATCCCTCATGCCTACAGAGCACAGGTTGCAGAGCTCACTCACAGAGTTCAAACATGATATTTGCCATCTTTGATGCTTTTAATATCTTACCCCAATCCTGAAAAGCTCAGGAATTACAGCTAGGGGAGTAAGCCCATGAAACTCCCTGCCCCACCACTGGCTTCTCAACAAAATGGTGGTACAAGCTAGAATAAAAGCTGTTAAAGAGTACATTTAAAACTAGCTTAGTTTCCACAGATAATGGGGGAGAATATGTATTTTTTTTAAGACTCAATATAGATTGTATAGCAAGAAGCCAGCCTGCACATAGTTTTTTCAAAGAACCTCTGTTTACAAGTTATCCCACAAACAGGGGAAGGCTGGAATAAGCTGAGGAGGCGATTGACCCTATAGGAAGACCAGCAGTCTCAACTAACCTGGACGCTGGAGATCTCTTAGATAGTGAACCACCAACCAGGCAGCACACACAAGCTGGGCTGAGGCCCCCAACATATATACATCAGAGGACTAACTACCTGGTCTGGCCTCAGTAAGAGGAGATGCACCTAACCCTCCAGAGACTTGAGGCCCCAGGGAGTAGGGGGGGGTCTGGTGGGGTTGGAAGTGTGGGGACATCATCTTGGAGAAGGGGGAGGAAAAATGGGTTGAGGGACTGTCAGAGGATGGACCAGGTGGGAGATAATGACTGGACTGTAAAAAAAAAAAAAAAGATTAAATAATAATAACAATAACAACAACAATAAAAGTTTGCAGCTGGAAAAACAGAATCATCCCACAGATTATCAGATAGTTACCAACACTCTCGAATGATAAGTTTATTGTTTTAAAAAATAATATTTCTGAAAATAGAAATAGCTGTTATTCTGAGATTGCTCTAGAAATTAAAACATCTTATTACTTTGGAGTGACCAGCATCAATATAATTGGTCTGATTTCTTTAGGCAGAACAGGGAAGAAACAGGCTCACAGGTGTCAACATAGGGCACACATTCTTTCTTTTTGTAGCTTTGCTGAAACAGGCAAGGTACTAACCAATCTTCCTCTCTATAGAAAGTATAGGACTAGTGATTTCCCTGCTCCTTTGAAGTTGAGTGCTGGGTCATGTGAATTGGATATGACCAGTATGACATGAAGATGAACTACTATCACACTGCCCTGGCTTTAAGCCAGTTCATGGCTCTCTCTCTCTCTAACTTTCTCCTAACATAATTGCTAGCAGTGAAGGACAGAGATTTTAGAGCTTAGCAGAAAACCAATATGCTTGAATCATTGGAAGCTTGTACTACTCAAACCCCTTAGCAAAAGACTTGACCCTGTGCAGATGGCAACATGAACTAAAGATAAAACACTACAGGGTCAATCAAGTGTGATGTGTGCTTGTTTCATGTAGGAACCAGAGCTTATAATCTGATAACTATAGTTTAATTAAATGTCCACAAAATTCTTCTGAATATTTACAATTGTGTGCATCATACTCCTGATTTGATAAAGTCATCAGCAGTAACTCGAAGCAGAGGCCTTTAAGTTTGTATATTCTAGTCCTGATTCTGAGGCAATGGTGGGACATGGAAGCAACACTGATGACGGTTTTTGTTTTTTAATTGTATATAGAACTTAGTGTAATAGTAAACATCAGAATAATAGACATATGTACTCAGCATGAACTGAGTTTGTAAAAGTGTATTGGATGTGTGGAAAGGAGGTAAAGTGAGCTAGGGCTCTATTGACTGTTGAGTTGTGGGAGATGAAACGGACCCAGAAGAAATAAGCATGGTAAAAATGTATTCCTTAAGCTTGAAGAAAATGTTCCATTCTCACAAGTTACACTGGTTGTTAATAGAATTCTTTTTACTTGAAATATCTGGTGTCACTGGGAAAATGTCAGCTGAAGATTGTCATATAGATAATTCACATTTGGAGTCATAAAAAATATGCCATTTTCTAAAGTGTCATTTTTAAGTAAAAATGCATCTTCTTTCCAAGAAAATAAATGGTAAATTGGAAACATAATTTTCTGCGCCCATTACCACATATAAATATCAAATGACATCATTCCATTTCTGTTGATCTCTCATCTTCAGAATGGGAAACAGAAAAAGTAATACTTCTCCAATAAGAATATAAGACTATTGATTTTTTTAGTTTCTATTTTCATTCCATTTTTCTCCAAATAGCTATACTATTCATTTTACTTGTTCTAGGATCAAATATTAGTTAATGTCTGATGAAAGACACTGTACTAGTCTCCCTTTCCTTATTAAAATAAATTTTAGAAGAACCATAGTCTCTTTTTTATAGAGTATTTTATTTATTTACATTTCAGATGTTATCTCATTTCCCCATTTCCCTATTTCCCCTCACCAGGAACCCCTTATCCCATCCCCCTCCTCCTGCTTCTGTGGAGCTATATCAGGCTCCTGTCAGCATGCACTTCCTGGCATCTACAACAGTGTCTGCCTTTGGTGACAGCACATGGGATATATACCCACGTGGGGCAGTTTCTGAACAGCCTCTCCTTCAGTTTCTGTCCCACACTTTGTCTCTATATTTTCTCCCGTGAGTATTTTGTTACTCCTTCTAAGAAGAACCAAAGCACCCACACTTTGGTCTTCCTTCTTCATAAGCTTCATGTGGTCTGTGAGTTGTATCTTGGGTATTGCAAGCTTTTGGACTAATATCCAATTATCAGTGAATCTATACCGTGTATGTTCTTTTGTGATTGGATTACCTCACTCAGGATGATATTTCCTAGTTCCATCCATTTGCCTAAGAATTTCATGAATTTATTGTTTTTAATAGCTTAGTAATACTCCATTGTGTAAATGTACTACATTTTCTGTATCCATTCCTCTGTTGAAGGACATCTGGGTTCTTTCCAGCTTCTGTCTGTTATAAGGAAGGCTGCTATGAACATAGTGGAGCATGTGTCCTTGTTATATGTTGGAGCATCTTTTGGGTGTATGCCCAGGAGTGGTATAGCTGGGTTCTCAGGTAATACTCAGGTAATGTCCAATTTTCTGAGGATCTGCCAGACTGATTTCCAGAGTGGTTGTATCAGCTTGCAATCCTCCCACCAACAATGGAGGAGTGTTCCTCTTTCTCCACATCCTCACCAGAATCTGGTGTCATTTGAGTTTTTAATATTAGCCATTCTGATTGGTATGAGGTGGAATCTCAGGGTTGTTTTGATTTTCGCTTCCCTGATGACTAAGGATGTTGAATACTTCTTTAGGTGCTTCTTGGCCATTTATTTTTCTCAGTTGAGAATTCTTTGTTTAGCATTGCACCCATTTTTAATGGGGTTATTTGATTGTCTGGAGTTTAATTTCTTGAGTTCTTTGTATATATTAGATATTAGGCCTCTATCAGATGTAGGATTGGTAAAGATCTTTTTCCAATCTGTTGGTTGTCGTTTTGTCCTATTGACAGTGTCCTTTGCTTTACAGAAGCTTTGCAATGTTATGAGGTCCCATTTGTCAATTCTCGATCTTAGAGCAAAAGCCATTGGTGTTCTGTTCAAGAACTTTTCCTCTGTGCCCAGGTATTCTAGGCTCTTTCCCACTTTCTCTTCTTTTAGTTCAGTGTATCTGGATTTACGTGAATGTTCTTTGACTTCTTCCTTTCCTATTTGTATCCTTTGACTTCCTTTCGTTTTCTAATTGCTCTGGCTAGGACTTCTAGTACTATATTGCATAGGTAGGGAAAAAATGGGAAGCCTTGTCTAGTCCCTGATTTTAGTGGGATTGCTTCAAGTTTCTATCCATTTAGTTTGATGTTGGCTACTTGATTGCTGTATATTGCATTTACTATGTTTAGGTATGGGGCTTGAACTCCTGATCTTTCCAGGACTTTTACCATGAAGGGATATTGTATTTTGTCAAATGCTTTCTCAGCATCTAGTGAGATTATCATGTGGTTTTTTTTCTTTGGGTTTGTTTTGTGTTAAATTAAGGCTTTATCTAAGCAATACACTACAAAGATAAACTAGTTTCAGAGTTTTAGAAAAACATTTTTAAGAGTCAATCACCATCTTTGTTTGGAATTTGTTATAAAGGAAATATACAGGTTTAAGTTTGAAGTCATCACTCTACAGAATCTCCAAACCTAGCCAAATTGTCCTTTGTGGAGCATCAGGTTGCTGTATAACAGCCCTTGAAAGGATACATCATCAGCAAATTCTCTATTGTATGTTACATTGTTTTTATAACTTTTCAAACTAAAAAATTTAAACATATTTTTTGACAATTCCACACATCTATACAGTGAACTGATTATTCCCATCCCCATCTTCTTTTAGTCCTCTTACACTTAGGTCTCTCTTTTACCTCATCCTACACATCTCTTTCCCATGTTCGTGTATTTCTCTTTTGCTTTGTAAACCACTGAGCACAACAACAGCTATCTCTGTGGACTGGCAAGAAAAACCAATCATTATTTACAAAAGAGAGTTGGGTTCTAGTGCAGAGATTCCAGGGTGGGGAGGGGGGGTTGAAGGAAACTGCTTCTGAGACTAAGTTATATTCATGTAATTACAACAATTGCAGTGAAATTCATTAAATAGTACCGGCATGTCAGAGACTGAACTGTGCATCCCGTGTGTCAAGTTTAAGTATAATGGTACAGTGTCCTAGTGCTTATGTGAGTTTGAGCTAAAAACTTGGTTATTAGTTCTTAATTCTTAACTGTCTATAGAGCATTTTAATCTTATTCTCTTTTCTTTGAGACAGGAAAAATTATAATCTAACATATATCATGCAAAATTCTTCCACACAATCTGATATCTAGTTACCCAATAAATTTACAAACCTGACAATAGACACAGAAAATTCCTCTATGCTTTGAATAACACTGTTTCTTATTAGATCATGTAAGTTTCATATTAAATTAAGGCAAAATACTGACTCCAATGACTTCTAATACTCAAGAAGTTATATTGTATAAGTGTATATTAGCATAAAACAAAAGTATAGAAATTATTATTAAAGTAACATGTTGATATCAGCTGAAAAATCAGGTCAAGTGACCTATTTGTTTTTAGATTCTTGTGATAAATGCACAGATATAAATCTTTTTATCTCACTAACCTATCTCAATTGCCCAGTCTCCCACATCTGTGGTTTGAAGACTACTAGTGTCTGCTTTCGTTGCTCTCAGGCTCCAGCCATTCACAAGACATCCCACAACCTTTCCTGTTAGATATGATCAATGCTTTGAAGTCAATGGACGTTTTCATAATATTTCCTGACCTCAGTCCTATGAAGAGCGATCAATGAGATGTCTCATTCATACTTGAGTTGATATACAATTAGTGCTAACATTTTATGAATCATCCTGGAAATTTTTGCCTTTGATCTGGGCTTTAATTGAATCTTTCAATAATGTCATATAGTTAATAAAGGGATTGGACATTATTCATTATGTATAAAATTATTCAAGCATTTTCTAATTGCTTTTGCTTGAGGATAAAATATAAATTAATTTTAGCTTTAATCAACAAAATTTGTTTACAACAATTTTTGTTTACTTAGAAAATCATTTAATTCTTCCACTTGACAGGCATGTTACCTGTGACAAATAATGAATTGTTTCCTCCTCCCCAATGCTAGAGCCATTCTGAAATAATAAAGAACTCCAATAAAAGGATCATTTTTTTTTAGTAGAAGAGAAGACATTGGTCATTCTCTCTTGTCTCTAAACATGTGTAAAAATGCCAAAGAATTTACCACAAAATATCAACTGTACAAGAAGGAACTTGTAGATAACTGTTGAAAACAGTAAAAAAGTTTCTTTCTGTTAATTTTGGTAAAGATTTATAATGTAAATGAAAATGAGCATCATCTTGGTTTTGGTCCAGAACTATAGTATTATTATTATTTTATTAATTTTTGGTACTGAAAATCAAAACCAGGGTAGAGATAGATAGATAGATAGATAGATAGATAGATAGATAGATAGATAGATAGATAGATAGGTAGATAGATAGATAGATAGATAGTATATCAGTTTTCTGTTCTTTCAAAAAGTATAGTCAAGTTTGATGTTTTCTTAATATTTTCATACTATAATCACTTGTCCTTGGAGTTTCCTTTATTGGAGAATATCATCTCCAGACATATTAAACTTATATGATATTTTGCATATGTTTTAACAAACCACAATTAAGATGACCTGCCCATTTCATCATTTTTATAATCTAATAACATCATTTTAATTTCACTTTTCCCATTCACCTTAATTTCTCTAAAATCTAAAAAAATAATACCATCACTTTAGTTCCAATATTATTTGAGCTAACCTTTAATCTTATAACAACAGTATATAATAGAATATACTATTATTACAATTTTCCAATCTATTAAAAAAGAAAATAAGCGTGAAAGAGCTAAGAAGCTGCCCATGGTTCTATCTAGTAAGCAAGAGCCAGGACTGGAAGGAATGCAGCTGGAAATGTCCACATCCTTTAAGCCTTTCAGCGCTGGCTTCAGACATCCATTGGAGTTGTGACTGGGCCAATTTTAGCCCCTTCAAAAAGAAATGCATACAATAACAGCTTTGTTCAAGGAAATAAAAAGTAGAATATAAAAAAGATAAGTGCACCTTCCATGCTTCACAACACCTAGCTTTTGACACTATTTGAATCATTTTCTACTTGACATGTGCTGTTTTATGCTTTTGAATTTCTGTGCAGAGCTCACCCACATCCTATTAGAGGACCGAGTGATTCTTAAAATGAGTACTCAGTGAATGATTTCCTTCTTTTTTACTCTTCTGGGATTTCTGCTCTATGAAAAATGGCTTACCTGCCCCAATAAACAGACCTCTCTATTGTATTACCTCTGTAGTCACATTTGTAAGATCTCGATTATAGCTCCCTTATTTACATACTGCGTTCTGTGCTTATAAACATCTGCTCCTTTACAATTCTCAGTCTCTTGGGTATAATAGGAAGCTGCCTCCTTCATTTTTCTATCCCAAGTGCTTACCTTAGTAATCTCAGAGAAGGTACCAGTGAAAATATGATCATTGATGTAGGTGGGTTTTTTTTCCTCAATGATTTTCTTACTTTATCTAAGAATTTTGCTCTTAGGAAATACAATGCAGTACCCAGCACTTTGGTAGATGAAAACACTGAGATTTCTCTAAACATGGAATTTCTCAGAAAAAAAAAAAGAGTAATCTTGGTCAATTCCATAATTTAAGACTCAAATTCTAATTTTTCTAAATTAATAAATTCTGACACATGACATAGTGACAAGTTTAGGTCTACTTTTAATGTGTATATTTAACTTGTAACTACTTAAAATTCAGCCAGTCTCCATAGATGTGCACATTACCTCAATTAGAGATCATCTAAATTTGAGACTTTTAATAACATTTAATAACATTAGAAGAAATATTTGTCCTGCTTCCTATTTACTCCTTTTATTTTTCTCTATCCTATTGATTACAGTAGAGTAGCATCCAGGACATTCTAAGAAAATCCTATAGAAGTTACAACTGCAATGTGAAGGCCAGGCCACTAGGTGGAACCCAATTAAATCTAAGGTTATTAAGCTCCAATATTAATCCTTCAGATTCATGGGAGACTACTGCTGGAAGAACAAAGGACACTTACAATCCAACCTGTTCACTGTCACAGTAGAGTAGAACCAAGCTACCCAAGCTCAGACTCTGAGACATTGACAAACAGAAGTAGATGTCCAAAGGATTGGTTACCCCAAGTCTTTGAATTTGAAGCAGTAATCTTCCCTCCATTCTCTGGGGTTATGAAAGGAGAAAATGGAGAGCTTAAATAAAAGAACAATCCTTGCCCAATCTTCTCTATGGCACAACAAAGCCGACTGGAAAAGCTTTAATTAGCTTACCATGTGGAGTACCCATACTTTGATCTAGAGGAAGTGGCTATCATCATGCCAACAATGAAAATAAAGTATCTACATTTCCTCTTCCTAGAACATCAAAGAAGTCTCATGTCATTTGTCTGTTGCAGCTTTGAGCAGATCAACGATGTGGTCAAGTCTGTCTGCAGCTTTTCCTCTAGCAGAGTCTGTGGTCAGGACAAGTTTATTCTCCAGGTTGCTTCCAAGAAGAAGACTGTGAGGAGGAGGGGCGGGTACCCTCTGTTTCTGTGGTGTCTGTGCACAGAGATGTATGGAAATATGAGAGGAAGAGGCTGAAGGATGAATGATCATGACAAGTTAACACAGGAAGCTTCTCTACCCTTCATTCAGCCTGGGCCTTTTCTACAGAGTTGCATTCTGCAAATGCCTTTGTTTTGAAATGGTATAGAAGAAATAAAACACAACACCATGCAATGATGTGAAAAGTATGTAGTGTGTGTATGTTTGTGTGTGTGTGTGTGAATAATTTCTGGTACATGTATGTATCCTCAACCCTTCAGAATACATTTACACATAAAGAAATACTAAAAGCAAAGTGATCTCTTGGTTCCCACAGATGAAGAGGTTAGCCTGCTCTTGGGAAATGTTCGAGTTAGTTAACATATTTATGTGTAATGTTTACCAGATTACTTGGATCAAACTACTCACAAATAAGGATGAATTAGACTTCCAGACTCTTCATTAAGAAAGTCTACTGAGAATCTTATTATTCACAATTTGTTACAGCTTTCTAGTTGAAATGGCAAAACAATAATTAGATTTAACTTTTATGATACCAGATAGAGGGTAGGAGGGGAGTTTCTACAACTGTGAAGTTCAAAAGGCCACAAGAATCAAGGCCATGTGAGGGCTCCAGAGTCCTTTAAGAGTCTTCATTTTTAAATTGAAAGTGAAAACTCATTCAGGTTTTTAAATAGAAAAAAAAGAAAACTTTTTACAGCATACAGAAAAGAGATATTCTAAGGAAGCCAATGGTTTCAGGCTTTGTTAGTGACATTCTGTATTGTTAAAGCATTAAAGAATTAATATCATTAAAATACAGACAATAATGAAATATTTATTTATTATGGGCATTTGTATAGTAAAACATGGAAACTGTGATATAAATCCATAACATTCCCTTCTGGCATATACAAATATTACAAATATATGTATGTGTATTTGGGTGTGTGTGTGTGTGTGTGTGTGTGTGTGTGTGTGTGTATATATATATATATATATATATATATATATATATTATATATATATATATATGACATGTATTTTACAATTGGGATAACCTAAAAATAACATGGCAAAACTATCAACTCATTTTGAGCAGTAAGTTTCATCCTTTGAGAATGTCTTAGTCCCAAACAATAGATTCCATCTTACCAAGCAAGAGCTAGTATCTCAAGCAATAATATTGTGTTCTTGTTTTTAATAAGAGGGCCTAAATATAATAGACCAATGAGAGGAAATCCTCAGGCTCTGTCTTGACAGTGCAGAAGAAGGGCCCTTCCTACCTAGTGAAGTAGTACATAATCCCACAGGAGACTGATATACTGAGATGGATGCGATTCATCTCAAATATATTCTAAGTCTGATATAACACCTTCTGGTTCAATAGTGTCAAGTTAAGAGGAGGGTGTTGGCTAGAAGTTGTTACTGATATTATACCATCACAATGTCTACCTAAGCAGAGGAGTACTCTCAGAGCTCATAGAAGAACTGGTACTATCATAAAATTGGAAAAGTCAGTAAGCAGCTGGTATCACCAATTTCTTCTAGGACATCTGTAATTTTTTCATTTTTCTTTCTAAACAACAAATTGATGGAACTTTTCATAATTGTGACTTATGGAACACTCTTTTCCTTCTTAATTTTTTAATATTACATATGAATCAGACAAAATATATACAATTGCAACAATGAATATTGTAGGAAAGTCTAAGCAATATGCTTGTGTTGATCTATGTGTTCATTTTTATGCTTCTTTCTCTTGCCTATTAAATGTAGTCACAATTTAAGACTTTAAAGGAGAGCCTTAAGGAGTCTGGAAAAGTTAAAAATATCTTGTATCTTGAAAAATTGAGCAGCCATTTTCTACTCCCCAAACCCTAATAGGTTTGAGATGAGTCTTTTTCTTTTCTTTCCCCATTCACAGTATCTTGGACTCTGATATCTTCCCTTACTCTCTCATACACGCACGCACGCACGTGCGCACGCACACACACACAATACATAGTTACATATCTACTTTACTAAGATAGCTTTGCTGAGTCATAATTTACATTTCATACAATTTACCCATTTTAATTAAATATCCCAAATATTTCATTGGATTTTATTTTGTTCATCATCACCATTAGTTTTAGAATATTTTCATAATTTAGTATTTTAACCACCATTTCTTCCCTCAACCTTCCCATCTTCTTACCTTCCTTATATACCACCAACAGTAGGTTAACTGCTTTTATGTCTCTAAATATTTGCCCATCTTGAACATTTTAAAATATTCCTACCAAACCATAATTATAATATCCTTAGGACAACACCTTCGAAATCTCTAATATCAAATCACTCAAGACATTGCAAACAACAGTTTTCTTTTTATTTCTCTGAATTCTACCTTGTTAGATTCCATATTAGAATGAACTCATACAATAGCTGTCTTTCTATGCCTCTCATAGTTTTCTTATTGTAGTATCTTCTATGATCATTGATGGTAAGATAGGATTTTTGTTGCTATGATAAAAGCCATGATTATAAGCAAGTTGGTGAGGAAAGAGTTTATTTCAGTGTACAGTTCCATATCACAGTCCATCAAGTTATGGCAAGAACTCAAGCAGGACAGAAATGTAGGGGTAGGAGCTAATGGATAGGCCTTGAAGGAGTGCTGCTTACCAATTTGCTTCTCAAGTCTTGCTCAGCTTGGTTCCTTATAACACCCAGGATGGCCAGTCCAGGGATAGTACCTCCCACAGTGATCTGGGCCTTCCTACATTAATCAAGAAAATAAACAATAAGCTTGTCCAGAGGTCAATCTGGTGGAGACATTTTCTCAGTTGAGATTCTCTCTTCTCAAATGACTCTAACTTGTGTCAAATAGACATAAAACTAGTCAATAGAGATGCTGTTACAAATAACATACTTTTCTTTTATCTGTTAAAGTACTATAATATTGTAGACATATGTACCACTTCTTTTTTAGCCTACTTGTCTACTGATGGTCGCATCATAATTTACAATGAAATTAGTAAAAGAGAACAGGTATCACTTTGATATAGTGACTTGATTCCCTTTGGCTATAGTCACAGTAGTATTATAGCTGGGTCACAATAGGCAAATGATTTATCCTTTCTATATCACCATCTCATTTGTGTATTTTTGTTGTTTTGAGAGTAGCCATTCTAATGGATATGACTTAGTACTGAATATTGATACCTGTTTCAACTTGGATTTTCCTGATGATTAGTGATATTGAACATCTTCATATACCAGTTGTAGAACTGCAAGTCTGTAAAATAACATTGTTCATTACCAGCTATATCTGGTACCTGTGTCCTTGAGCTTTGTTCATTGTCCTTTCATTAACTAGATTTAAAATACTCACAAGGATAAAATAACCTTCTAGCTTGAAAGATTTTAAAGTCAATGTTAAAGTCTTTTATTGAACAAAGAGTAAATCTTAGTTGGCTTGAATTTTAAATGTTTGATTGTGTATGGGTATCCATAATAGATGACTGGGCATTCCAGGAATTCACTAGATTGAATACTTGGAGCACAGGTACTGATCTTATGCCTACCTCCATTAAAGCTACACTTTTTTTTTGCAGGTTAATCAATCTGTGTAATCAATTGAAACAAACACTCCCATTCCATGACAGAGATTTAAGCAGAATAGCATGAACCACCAAGAGAAAGTAGCCTACTTATCTGACACGGTATGAATCTGATGCGAGAACATTTTGTATTACCCAATCCACTTGTATTATTTGTGTTTCTAGAAACATATTCAACACAATAACAGGAAAACAAGTTTTCTTCTCAGTAGTTTTCCTTGTCTCTACATAATTATATTGCTTCCCATTTTTACATAGCTGCCATTTGTTCTTCTATGTGCTCAATAAATATTACTAAGCTCTGGTGATGAGCTAGAGCCTGTTCTGTAATTAATAGTGGTAAAGTCATTGCTTAAGAAATTCTTCCCTTGGGTGAATAAGGAATCCAGGAGTTGGCCTACCTCTTCTTTTCTCAGGCTGCCAGGAAGATGGCAGACATTTAGATGGAGTGTTCTTACCAAAAGCAGCCTATAATCTTTCAAAACAAGAAACCTGTTTTGCTGGAAGAAAACAGCAAGGAAAAACTCCCTCGGTACTACAAAAACACTGGTCTAGGCTTCAAGATGCCCAAGGAGGCCATCAAGGGGACCTACATAGACAAGAAATGCCCCTTTACTAGTAATGTCTCCATCCGAGGTCAGATCCTGTCTGATGTCATGATAAAGATGAAGATGCAGAGAACCATTGTCATCCGAAGGAACTATCTCCATTACATCCAAAAATACAATCACTTTGAGAAGAGTCACAAGAACATGTCTGTGCACCTGTCCCCTGTTTCAGGGATGTACAGGTTGGCAATATTGTCACTGTTGGAAAATGCAGGCCCCTGAGCAAGAATGTTCAATTCAGTGTGCTCAAGGTCACCAAGGCTGCTGGCACCAAGAAGCAGTTTCAGAAGTTCTAAGGGGACCTTGGCCAACACCCTAGCACAAATAAAGTTATTTTCCAACTTAAAAAAACTTCTTCCATTTGATCATCTAACTGTAGTCCACATTGCTCAATGTAGTGATCCAGTTCTGTGTTGACTGGTCCTTCTGACCTCATGGACACACATTTTCAAGCGTCTCCCAGTAGAATTAAATATACTGCTTGGCTCTGCCTCATCCCTTGTGTTCACATTTCTGGGAGTGTTGCTTATATTTGTTTATCTGGCTCTCTCCTCCTTATCTATTCTAAACTCCTCTCCTCTAAGAAAGGGAGATTGCAAAATAAGTGGGGTTGCCAAAGAGTAGTTAGGATGATATTCTTTAAAGCAACAAGCATAAACTAGCTTATGTTCTGTGTGTACACCAAAAAGAAAGGATGCATGATGAGATTACAGAAATGTTTTTCAATTATTACAAAATAGATGTTTTTATTGTTGTTGCTTTTTGTTTAAATTTTAACACAGAGTCTCTCTATGTAGCAATGGCTATCCTGGAACTTAATATATAGATCATGCTGGCCTCAAACTCACAATGATCCAGGGTTCTCTACATCTGAGTGATAGGATTAAACTTTTTTTTTTTTTAAACAAATCTACTTCTTGCATTTTCTACAACTTTTCTTTGAGAGTCATGTACTTGATTTCACAATGGGAATGTCAGCATTTTTTAATCAGGTAGAGTACAGGAAGTAAATGGAAATAACAAGAAAATATATAAAAAGAAAGTTCTAGAAAACTGAACAAACACAACATGTGTGCTTGATAAACATCGCATCAGGTTAGTAAGCTTGCTTTTATTCCTTCGTAATAAAATTCATCTACAAGATTCCCATTCATAGCCAACCTCAGTTAATTACTGTATTGTTTGTAGTTGCTCCTGAGCAGGGTCAGTTTAGGTAATTAGATGTTTTACAGTCTTTAGAAAGTTACTTTCATTCCTCTTGACCATTGATATCCGATGCAATGTACGAGAGTGAGGAGACGTGAGGCGTTATATCATGATTCTAGAGTCAGTGAAGTAAAAAACTGAGGCAATTAAGAAGATAACTCACACATGGTTTTATGTCTCTGAATACCCAATAGGAATAATTTTTGTCAGAATTACTTTTTTAAAATGTCTTAATATTGACATTTAGTCAGAACAGAAACATTCGGAAATTATATGCTCTAAGAAGCTAGATAGATCTTTAGGAGTTGTCACACTTTGTTTTAGGGGTAAAAGCCTTTCTTCAAATCATCTCTAAAGAATTGATGCTATGGCCTTTGAGTAACAGTATGGCAAAGTACAAAGAACAGAATTTAGAAACACAAACAAAGCCAGGCTTAAAATTCATAGAGAAGCAGTTTTCCTGTGAATAGGAGACAGACATTCACCTGAGAGATCGATGAAACAGGAAGAGCATGGATTGGTAACTAAGATGAGTATTTGCAGTGCATTAGCCCTCTCTGAACTAAACACTGGGGAAATGAGTTTGACTCTTGGAAGTGAAAACAATCTGGCATATGCAAAAAATCATAGCACATTTCTGAATAATTTACAGTCCAGCAGAGCTGGTTTGCATTGGATTGAATTAGTTAACATTTACAGAAAGAATAGAAGCCTAACAGGGGTTGAGAATGTCAGAGGCATTTCTCATGATTACATTTTCTACTGGATATTCAAATTTAGCCAACAATTTACAAGTATTGTTCAAGAAGGAACGTCAGTGTGGAATGATTGGATGAAAACTTTTGTGTGAAGGAGTTTTAGTACACTCAGATTAAGGATCAGGCTGAGACCAGTGCCCTCAGACTCTGGATGCTTAGTCCCTTGTTTGGAATGCATGGTATTCACACATCTTATTGTTATTTGGAATCATGTTAGGTCACCCTTTAGCAACATACGCAGATGTCACATGAAGACTGAGTATTTCAGTCTCTGTGGTCATTATTTTTTATGGCAAATTTATAAACTGATATTTTAGTTTGCTATTTCAAGTCTGTGTGCTTAACCTATATTACCCTACCCAAAAGATGGGGTTGCTCTTGTTTTGCTGGAGAAATTAGCAAAGCTTCCAGTTATGGAGACTAAAATCACCAAAGCTGTGAAAGTCAATTAGTTAGAGAAGTCCATGGGGATTAGCTAGCATCTTACTTTTGTGTGATAATTTGACATCACTTTCTTGCTACAATGGATCATTTTTAATCTCACATCCTCATAACCCAATAAGTATTTGTTGCATCCCTGTCCAACCTTAAAGAGACATGTTTGGTTGATGTCTTCTTGAAGGTATTACATTTGTGCAAAACAGATGAGAAAATGGTGTCAGGAAACAAGAAATAGAAAAAAAACAGCAACATCTAAAATATCAAGCAAATTAGTTAACATTATGGGCAAGTAGGACTCCGTATAAATGGGAAACTCAAAGACAATATAATCAATGTCACCAAGTTACTCATCTCTCTGTCACCACAGAAGGAAGGTGTACGTTGATCCTCTAATTGCCACATCTTTTTAATGGAAAACTGCTTCTTGATATGTTGACTTCTGGTATTTCTGGGATTCTGGTGTCTGATATCCTGGAATATACTTGTAGATGAGAAATATGTACTGAGAAATGGAGTGTCACAGCGTAGCGTGATGAATGAGCCAACTGATGTTGTCTCATGATAAATAAAACATTCCACACTCTCAAAATATTGATAATGACTGGACATAACTCTACTGAGTTTCATCTCAGTGGTAAAAGTGATGAAACACTCATCTTTGTGATTCAAATTTGCCTCCAGCACTTAGAAAGGAGTGAAGGCAAATCTGAGTGGCAATCACCAATCCCCTATGTTCTCATGTGACTGGAAAAATTGCAGCAACTCATTTTATCAGACCAGTGCTAATTCAGAATATACTACATCCTTGCCTTGCAGGCACATTCTGTTCTAACAGAAATCAAATTCAGGAGTCTGCCAGCAACCCCAGTTTAACTCGAGCAAGGGTGCTGGATGAATCATATGTCCAAATTTCTCAATAATTCAAGTGCCAGCAGCACCACATTTGTTACAAATTCTCAGTTTTGTTTGAGATTTCTAAAGACACCTCACCCACCCATATTGGTGAGAAATCCAACATCAAGCTACTTGGAAGACATTTGGTATAGTTTCCTTTCTGATTTCCTGCATGATGCAAGAATTCTTGCAGGACAGGGGAGTGGTGGGAAAAGTTATGAAGTGGTATTTTCCCAGGCACCAAAATCAAGCAAGGAAAGGAACACTGTGTATCTTTGCTGGTTATCCATGCTCTTCTTTGGTGTATGATACATTGAAAATTTATGGCGCTATAAACTGGGGTTGATTCTCCTTGTTTAGTGCTTAGCCAAGGACTTCCAGCCTCTAGAGGTAGACCAGCCTCAGTCCCTTACACCATTTCCCAAGGCCACAATTACCAGTAAATCTTATATTCCTATTATTCTTTACTATAGAATCCATCAGATATGAGTTCTTGTTCACTTTAACAGAAAACTAAAATCAAAAGTGACTTTTGCTTTCTTATTCTAGAAGGAGAAAGCTGAATGATGTCATTGAGTCAGCCTTGGATATTTTTTTCTTTTTTTTTTTCTTTTAACTTTTCATTGGGTCTTTGTGAATTTCACATCATGCACCTCAATCATACTCATCTCCCTCTCTCCTTGTACATATCTTTCCATCCTTGCAACCTCTCCCCTAAACAGAAAAAAACTATCTTGTGGAAGTTGTAGTGCATCACAGTGTGTCCCACAGTATACCCTTTTGTTCATACTTTGCTTGCAAAAGTTCATTGCAATGACTCATTGTACTGAAATTTCACTTATACTCCTCTCAGATATCCTGTTGTTGTCTTGTGTCATGGTGATCCTGTAGTTTTGGATTTCTAGGACAGGCCCTTTCATGCAGTCCAGCAGTTCATCATGCAGTAGATGTGGTTAGTGGGCCAATGGAGTAGTGGGCCAATTCAAATTCCTGAATGTGGACCTGAGAGGTATCTGAGCTTATGAGCCCACTGATGCTCCTGCTTTTGTGCCCTCAGGGCCTGCTCACCTACAACCCTGGCAACCAGAGCCAGCTCTATGCTGCTGCTCAGGAAAGGCGCAGAGCCTCTCTCCTGAGTGTTACAGTTAGTGATGGACGTGGTCAGTTCTCCCACTCTCATGACCCTGGGACAAGCTTTCTGCCCAGTTGTAAGTGGTAATGGATGGGGGAGAGGAGGACGGTATCTCTCCCTCATCTGAGCCACTGTCCATCAGACAAGAGTCAGAGCAGGATCTCCCACACTCTCGCCTTCAGGCCTGGCTCACCTGCAACCCTCACATCCAGATCTAGCTCTACTGTGCTGTGCAGTCATGATGCAGGGCCTGCTCTCCTAAGTGCTACAGCAGGTGAGGGGCAAGGACAGTTCTCCTGCTTTCATGACCTTAGGGCCAGCTCTCCCACTCACCTGTATTATCTGGTGAGAGATAAGGGTTGCAGAGAGCATCTCTCCTGCATCCATGCTACAGCCCAGCAGAGAAGTTGTGGGGTCAGCTTTTTCACTCTCATCCCCTTGGGGCTATCTCACCTATGCCCCTACCATCAGGGTCAACTCTGTTGTGCTGCCCAGGTGAGACACAGGACCTGCTCTCCTGAATGCTGTAGTAGGTGAGGGGCAGGAATATCTCTCCTGCTCTCATGACCCCATCAGGGTAAGGGCAAAAGGAGGGAATGGGATCACTTCCTTGCTGATACCATTTCATAGCAGACAAAAGGCAGGGATGTGTCTCCACACTCATGCCCTCAGGTCAGGTAACCCTACCACCCCCACATCCAAGATGAACTCTACTATACTTCCCAGGTGAAGTGCATGGCCTGCTCTCCTGAATGTTGCAGCAGGTGAGGGGCAGGGCAACTCTCCCTCTCTGACAACCTCAGGGTCAACTCTCCTGCCTGCCATAGATGACAAAGGGTAAAGGGGTGCATCTCTCCCTTGCCCATGTAACTGCAAGGCAGACAAGTAGCAGGACTAGCTCTCACATTCTCATATCCTCAAGATCAGCTTACCCTACACCACCATCACCACCAAGGTCAGCACTAATATGCTACCCAGGTGAGGTAAAGAATTTGATCTCCCAAGCTGATGAGGGGCAGGAACAGCTCTCCTGCTCTCATGACACCAGGGACAGGTCCCCTGCCTTCTGTAGGTGGTGAGAGGCTAGGGGGAAGGAGAGCATCTCTCCATTATCCACACCACTACAGAGGAGAGAAGTGGGAGGGCCAGCTTTTCCATGCTTGTATCCTCAGGGCTAGAGAACCAATAACTCCCAAAATATGCAGGCCCATTCTCTCTCTCTCTCTCTCTCTCTCTCTCTCTCTCTCTCTCTCTCTCTCTCTCTTTCCCTCTCTCTCCCTCTCTCATTTTTCCACTGTTTACTTGCTCCTCTTAGTGGCACCCAGGGTCTCTGAGTGTCTGGAGTCATTTCAATCATGGTCTTGGGAGTGCTATGCTTATGCCGTATACCCCAGGACAAGAGTCATCTCTGGCATGCTCTCATGCTCTCCCAGCCCCCACCAGGCCCGTGCAGCACTGGATTGGTTGTCCTCTCAGGCTAGCTTCCTCTTGAGGCCACATGGTGCCAGTCTGGTTGTAGTCTGGAGCTTGCTCCTTTCCCTGACTGCCCGATTGGCCCCTTACAAGGGTCAAGGATTATCTGTCTCAATCCCCGACACCTAGTGGTGTTCTGATGGTCATCTCAGCCTCTCTCTCTCTCTCTCTCTCTCTCTCTCTCTCTCTCTCTTTCTCTCTCTTTCTCTCTCTCTTTCTCTCTCTCTGAGGGTCTGTTAGGCTACTATTCATTCAGAAGTTCACAGGTTAGAACACTTAGTGTAGACATAGCCTCTCTCCTCTCTGCCACCTACTGACACACATGTGACACAGCAGCCATGCCAGCAAGGCCTCTAGGGGCAGGCAAGACCTTGGCTATTTTCAACCTCTTGTTGTTGACCTATTAACTTACAATAAGAAGTGAGGAAAAGTGACTCTATGTAAAAGGATGCTAGAAAGATGACAGTTCCAAGTCACTCTCCACTACTGAAAACACTATAAGGACACGCAGTATGGTGGCACATACCCTTCGTCCCAGTTGTTTAGGAGACTGGTATGGGAGAAACAAATGAACCCAGGAGTATCTGACTAGCCTGGGCATCAAAGTGAGACTCCCATTAAAAATAATAATGGTGGCCCAGGCACGGAGCAGATCCCGGGCGGCGACTCTGCACTGAACCTCACAAAACCCGGCAGAAGTGGGCACCCAGCAGCTCTGACCCAGGCAGTATCTCTGGTAAGGAGACAGCAACACCCACCCCAAACAGGGAGTAACTGGGGCCCACTGGGACCCACTGAGACCCAGGGATTTACTCCTGGCCCGGAGCGCCGGCTCCTTCCAGTCTGGGTCCGAGCACGCAGCAGATCCCAGGCAAGCAGCTCTACACCAAATCCCACAGAACCCAGGGGAAGCAGGGCTCCTAGGAGCTCTAACCCAAGCAGCTTCCTACACAAGGAGGCAGCAACACTTGCCCCAAACAGGGAGTAACTGGGACCCACTGGGACCCAGGTACTCACTCCTGGCCCCAGCACTGGTTCCTTCCGGTTTGGGCCCAGCACTCAGCAGATCTCGGGCAGCAACTCTGCACCCAATCTCACAGAACCCAGAGGAAATGTAGCTCCCAAGAGCTCTAACTCGAGCAGCTTCTTAAGCAAGGAGGCAGCAACACGTGCCCACAGGGATCCAGGAACTCACCCCTGGCCCAGAGCACTGATTCCTTCCGGTCTGGACCAAAGCAGTGAGCAGATCCTGGGCCCTAGCTCTAACCTCAGCAGCAACACCCAACCTAAACAGTTCTGACACAACCAAGAGAATAGGAAAGACAGGTTCCAGTCAGAGACAGCACAGGCAGCACCAAGGAGAACCAGATGGCAAAAGGCAAGTGCAAGAATACAAGGGCCAGCAACCAAGAACACATGTCATCATCAGAACCTAGTTCTCACACATTAAGTCCTGAACCCCATATTACCAGGAAAGCAAGAGTCAGACCTAAAATCACTTTTAATGATGATGATGGAGGACTTTAAGAAGGACATAAATAACATTCTCAAAGAATCCGAGGAGAACACAGGTAAACAGGTAAAAGCCCTTAAAGAATCACAAGAGAACACAACCAAACAGGTGAAGGATTTGTACAAAACCATCCAGGACATAAAAATGGAAATAGAAACAATAAAGAAATCACAAAGGGAGACTACTCTGGAGATAGAAAACCTAAGAAAGAAATCAGGACTCAAGACGCAAGCATCACCAACGAATACAAGAGATAGAAGAGAGAATCGTCAGGTGCAGAAGATACCATAGAAAATATTGACACAACTTCAAGGAAAACGAAAAATGCAAAAACTCTTAACACAAAACATCCAGGAAATCAGGACACAATGAGAAGACCAAACCTAAGGATAATAGGTATAAAAGAGAGTGAAGATTCCCAACTTAAAGGGCCAGTAAATATCTTCAACAAAATCATAGAAGAAAACTTCCCTAACCTAAGGAACGAGATGCCCATAATCATACAAGAAGCCTACAGAACACCAAATAGACTAGACCAGAAAAGAAATACCCCGTCATATAATAATCAAAACACAAAATGCTCAAAACAAAGAAAGAATTTTAAAGGCAGTAAGGGAAAAAGGCCAAGTAACATACAAAGGCAGACCTATCAGAATTACACCAGACTTCTCACCAGAGACCATAAAAGCCAGAAGATCCTGTACAGATGTCATACAGACCTAAGAGAACACAATTGTCAGCCTAGGCTACTATACCAGCAAAACTCTCTATTACCATAGATGGAGAAACCAAGATATTCCATGACAAAGCCAAATTTACAATATCTTTCCACAAACCCATCACTACAAAGGATAATAGCAGAAAGACCCTTACAAGGAGAGCAATTATACCCTAGAGAGAGCAAGAAAGTAATCCTCCTCCAACAAACCCAAAAGAAGATAGCCACAGAACAATGCCTCCACTATTAGCAAAATAACAGGAAGCAACAGTCTCCTCTCCTTAATATCTCTTAATGTCAATGGACTCAATTCCCCAATAAAAAGACATAGATCTAACAGACTGGATACGCAAACAGGATCCGACATTTTGCTGCATACAGGAAACCCACCTCAGTGACAAGGACAGACACTACCTTAGAGTAAAAGGCTGGAAAACAATTTTTCAAGCAAATGGTCCTAGGAAACAAGCTGGAGTAGCCATTCTAATATCGAATAAAATTGACTTTCAACTTAAAGATATCAAAAAGGATAAGGAAGGGCATTTCATATTTGTCAAAGGAAAAGTCAACCAACATGAACTCTCAATTCTGAACATCTATGCACCAAATGCAAGAGCACCCACTTTCATAAAAGAAACCTTACTAAAGCTCAAAGCACATATTGCACCCCACAATAATAGTGGGAGACTTCAATACCCCACTCTCAGCACTGGACAGATTTAGGGAAACGAAACTAGACAGAGGTACAGTGAAATAACAGAAGTTTTAAACCAAATGGACTTAACAGATATCTATAGAACATTTCACCCAAAAACAAAAAATATACCTTTTTCTCTGCACCTCATGGTACCTTCTCCAAAATAGACCATATAATTGGTCACAAGACAGGCCTCAACAGATATAAAAAAATCGAAATAATCCCATGCATCCTATCAGATACCATGGTCTAAAGCTGGTCTTCAATAACAACAAAGACAATGGAAAGCCCACACTCACATGGAAACTGAACAATACTCTACTCGTTGATAATGGGGTCAGGAAGAAATAAAGAAAGAAATTAAAGACTTTTTAGAATTTAATGAAAATGAAGACACATCATACCAAAACCTATGGGACACACTGAAGGCAGTGCTAAGAGGAAAGCTCATAGCTCTAAGTGCATACAAAAGGAAACTGGAGAGAGAACACACTAGCAGCTTGACAACACACCTGAAAGCTCTAGAACAAAAAGAAACAAATAGACCCAAGAGGAGTAGACGGCAGGAAATAATTAAACTCAGGGCTGAAATCAACCAAATAGAAACAAAGAGAACTAGACAAAGAATCAATAAAACCAGGAGCTGGTTCTTTGAGAAAATCAACAAAAAAGATAAACCCTTAGCCAGACTAATCAGAGGCAGAGAGACAGTATTCAAATCAATAAAATCCAAACTGAAAAGGGTGACATAACAACAGAAACCGAGGAAATTCAACAAATCATCAGATCCTACTACAAAAGCCTATACTCAACAAAATTGGAAAATCTGGATGAAATGGACAATTTCCTAGACAAGTATCAGTTACCAATGTTAAATCAGGAGCAGATAAACCATCGTAACAGTCCCATAACCGCGAAAGAAATAGAAGCAGTCATTAAAAGTCTCCCCACCAAAAAAAGTCCAAGTCCAGATGGTTTTAGTGCAGAATTCTATCAAACCTTCAAGGAAGATCTAATACCAATTCTCTTCGAACTATTCCACAAAATAGAAATGGAAGGAACACTACCTAATTCATTCTATGAAGCCACAATTACGCTTATACCTAAACCACACAAAGACCCAACAAGAAAAGAGAACTTCAGACCAATCTCCCTTATGAATATCGATGCAAAAATACTGAATAAAATTTCTCAAACTGAATCCAAGAACACATCAAAACACTTATCCACCATGATCAAGTAGGCTTTATCCCAGGAATGCAGGGTTGGTTCAATATACGGAAATCCATCAACGTAATCCACTACATGAATGAACTCAAAGAAAAAAACCACATGATCATATCTCTTGATGCTGAGAAAGCATTTGACAAAATTCAACACCCCTTCATGATAAAAGTCTTGGAAAGATCAGGAATTCAAGGTCCATACCTAAACATAGTAAAAGCAATATACAGCAAGCCAGTAGCCAACATCAAACTAAATGGAGAGAAACTTGAAGCAATCCCATTAAAATCAAGGACTAGACAAGGCTGCCCACTCTCCCCCTACCTGTTCAATATAGTTCTGGAAGTCCTAGAGAGAGCAATTAGGCAACAGAAGGAGATCAAATGGATACAAATTGGAAAGGAAGAAGTCAAAGTTTCACTATTTGCAGATGACATGTTAGTATACTTAAGTGACCCCAAAACTTCCACCAGAGAGCTCCTAAACCTGATAAACAACTTTAGCAAAGTGGCTGGGTATAAAATTAACTCAAACAAATCAGTAGCATTCCTCTACACAAAGGAAAAACTGGCTGAGAAAGAAATTATGGAAACGACACCATTCACAATAGTCACAAATAGTATAAAATATCTTGGTGTGAATCTAACCAAGCAAGTGAAAGACCTGTATGACAAGAACTTCAAGCCCCTGAAGAAAGAAATCGAAGGAGATCTCAGAAGATGGAAAGATCTCCCATGCTCATGGATCGGAAGGATTAATATAGTAAAAATGGCTATCTTGCCGAAAGCAATCTACAGATTTAATGCAATCCCTATCAAAATTCCCACTCAATTCTTTACAGAGATAGAAAGAGCAATCTTAAAATTCATTTGGAATAACAAAAAACCCAGGATAGTGAAAACTACACTCAACAATAAAAGAACTTCTGGGGGAATCAACATCCCCGATTTCAAGCTGTACTACAAAACAATAGTGATAAAAACGGCATGGTATTGGAACAGAGACAGTCAGGAGGATCAATGGAATAGAATAGAAGACCCAGAAATGAACCCCCATACCTATGGTCACTTGATCTTCGACAAAGGAGCTCAAACTATCCAGTGGAAAAAAGACAGCATTTTCAACAAATGGTGCTGGTTCAACTGGAGGTCAACTTGTAGAAGAATGCAAATTTATCCATACTTATCTCCTTGTACAAAGCTCAATTCCAAGTGGATCAAGGACCTCCACATAAAACCAGCTACACTGAAACTAATAGAAGAGAAAATAGGGAAAAGCCTTGATCATATGGGCACAGGGGAAAAGTTCCTGAACAGAACACCAATGGCCTATGCTCTAAGATCAAGAATTGACAAATGGGATCTCATAAAACAGCAAAGCTTCTGTAAAGCAAAGGATACGGTCAACAGGACAAAGCGGAAACCAACAGACTGGGAAAAGATCTTCACCAACCTTACATCTGATAGAGGGCTAATATCCAAGGTATACAAAGAACTGAAGAAACTAGATTCCAGACCATCAAATAACCCTATTAAAAAATGGGGTAGAGAGTTGAACAAAGAACTCTCAACTGGGGAAACTCGAATGATTGAGAAACATCTAAAGAAGTGCTCAGCATCCCTAGTCATCAGGGAAATGCAAATGAAAACAACACTGAGATTCCACCTCACACCAGTCAGATTGGCTAAGATTCAAAACACAGGTGACAGCAGATGTTGGCGAGGATGTGGAGAAAGAGGAACACTCCTCCATTGTTGGTGGGATTGCAAGCTCGTACAACCACTATGGAAAGCAGTCTGGCGATACCTCAGAAAATTGAACATGGTGTTACCTGAGGACCCAGCTATACCCCTCCTGGGTATATACCCAGAAGATATTTCAACATGCAACAGGGCCACATGCTCCACTATGTTTATAGCGGCCTTATTTATAATAGCCAGAAGCTGGAAAGAACCCAGATGTCCTTCAACAGAAGAATGGATACAGAAAATGTGGTACATTTACACAATGGAGTACTACTCAGCTATTAAAAACAATGAGCTCATGAAATTCTTAGACAAATGGATGGAGCTAGAAAATATCATCCTGAGTGAGATGACCCAATCACAAAAGAACACACATGGTATGCACTCACTGATAAGCGGATATTAGCCCAAAAGCACACAATACCTAAGACGCAACGCATAAACCTCATGAAACTCAAGAAGAAGGAGGAAGACCAAAGTGAGGGTGCTTTTGTCCTTTTTAGAATGAGCATCAAAAGGTTCAATCAGAGCTCCCAGGATCTAAACCTCCAGCCTGAGAACAGACAGGGGCAAGTTGTCCTCTGAGAGGCTCTAACTAGCAGCTGACTCAGACAGATACAGACATCCAGAGCCAAACAGTGGATGGAGCTTGAGGACTCTTATAGAAGAATAGGCGGAAGGATTGTGGGCCCTAAGGAGATAGGAACTGCACAGGAAGATCAACAGAGTAAACCAACCTGAACCTTTGGAGCTCTCAGAGACTGAATCACCAACCGTGGAGCATACCTAGTCTACACAGATCTAGCTCCATGGGCTGGACCTAGGCCTCCCTGCACATATGTTGCAAATGTGCAGCTTGGTGTTCATGTAGGTTTCAAACATCTGGAGTAGGGGCTATCCCAAAACATGCAGCCTGTATATGGGGTATGGTCTTCTAGCTGGGTGCCTCATCTGGCCTCAATGGGAGAGGAAGCACCTAGCCTCTCAGAGACTTAAAGTGGCAAGATGGGGGATACAGGAGGAGGGGGTACTCAGAAAAGAAGAGATGGGGAAGGATTGTGGGAGGGGGTGACTGGGACGGGTTATAAAGTGAATAAGCACAAAAAATAAAATTAAAAAAGAAAAGAAAACAAAAACCACGCCAAAAAAATAATAATGGTAATAATAATAATAAAACCAATGAAAGACATACCTGTTTCTAAACTACAAAAAAATAAATAAATAAATAAAAGTTCTTCCAAAAGATGTCAAGCTCTAATGTCTCACTTGTATGAGGAGCTTTTTGAAGTGTTTTTGCCCTCATTTCGTGGGTATCTGATGTTACTCAGACTTCAAGACCCAGATCCCCTGCTCCTTGATCCTCATCAGCTAACTTCACCTTAGTCAGACTACAGTTCATGTGACACTCAGAGACACAAATAATTCACAAAATTTTCCTCTTAGATGTATCACTTTGAAGTGTGAATCACGTTCCCTTAAGAGCTCTGTTGAGTCTCCTTTGAGGCAGCCACAGTGAAGTGAGTGATCTTCCCTTGATGGAGTGAGAATTGTTTTGAGAACTCCATTGAAAGCTTTTTTGGTTTCATCAACCATTGAAATGTGAGCATATAGGGAAGAAGTATTAGCATTTGTTCTCTACCTTAACTTTTCTATCCCAGAGAAGTGTTGTCAAAAGGATTTTCTAAAAATACACAGCATATTCTACAAGTCTAATCTGTAGAATATGGTAGGCCTGGAGAATCAGAATTTAAACAGTGATCTGTTTTTCATAATCTTTATGAATATCAAATTATTGGATCTGCACTCTTATATGTGCACCATGGTTTTCCAGAGGTCATTGGTAGCTATCAGTCACCCCTGCAGACCTAGACAGATATGAAAATTCATTTGCTTTTTATTAAGTTTTTATTAAAGATTTTTAAAAGAAAATTCTTGGAGAATTTCACACATATACTTAATATAATACATCCGCACTTCATTTCCCTCCTTCAATTCCTCTTGGATACCCCACAACTTTGCTTTGCTAGCTTCATGTTTGTTTGTTTTCTTTTTTATGCTCACTGGCTCCAACTACTACTGAACTTATGTGCATAAATGGGTCATCCAATGGAGAATCAGCAGCCTGCCAGGGGTCACATCTCTAAAGAATGACTTTCTCTTCCAGTGTAGCTGTTAACTGCCAATAGTTCTTCAGGTATGGATGGGTCCTTGAGATCCCATCCCCTATCTGTGCTGGAACATTTATTGGCTTGATGTTGTGCAGGTAACCATAGCTGCTAGCTTCAAGAATACAGTAGCCGTATCATTTCAAGAAGGTACCATTTTACAGCATGCCTCCCCCTTCCATTTAAGGGGAAAAGCAAGCTAGCAACATGCTTTAAAACACTTTTTGGTGCTATCGTGCATCTTCTTAAACCATCTTATTTTGTGGAACTATCAAACCATTTTGTCAATGCTGTAATAAAAGTACTACCTTCATCTAATTAGTAGTAAATGGAGTTTGAGAAATAAACATTAAAGCCATGGTATTAAACCACGTGTGATAGCTTGGCTATTCAAATTAAATTATATCCACTTGATTGCAAGCACAAATTCTGTCAATTATACTACCATTTAAGATACATTCAGGTGTAAACGATACTTCAATTTTAGTGGAAAGACTGTAATTCTCTACTAACGCATCTTAGGTTAAGAAAATAATCTACTTATTAGTTGAAATTTATGTGTCAATCAGGTTAAGTTATACTGTGATAACAAACAATCCTGGTATAGCTGGTACATCAAACACCTAAGATTACTTTTTCTGTTTTCTCCAGGTCTATCTTGAACTGTCCTGGGGGTTCTGTGCTGTGTTTGGGACCCAGTTTAGCAATGTACTATGTCTATCCTCTACAGCACCACTGCTCATTGCTGCAGGGAAAAATGCCACTCAAAGGCACACAGGAGCTTTCCTACTTACTTGAAAATAGACAAAGTGAGTGGGATAGCCATACTCAGAAGTAAGAGGGTAGAGATATTCTGCTAAGTGTTCCCCTGAAAATGTAAGTGGCGAAAGCAAGCTGGAGCTACTAGACTTGAAGAAACAGGACTTGAACTCTAATGTCTTTTACAAAATATTAAGAAACATTACCTGAAGCATAATGAAGGCTTATACCAAAGGCAGTTAAATTGAAAAGTATCACTTTGCTGACTTTTCTGGCTAACATCCCAAAGATGGCTCAGATTCACATAGCTCTTATATTGTTACATTCCAGCTCACAGAAGAACCCTAATAAAACCACCCTGTGGAAAGAGCAAAACACTCTTTAGTTGAGAAGTTGTCCCAGGCTGGGCTTCCCAGTAAATAGACTATAGAACAGATACTTGTTTATAGAAATGGCACCATCTGCAAGAGAGTGAAGGAATTAAGACTGAAGAGGATGAAGTGTGACTTGTGCTGCAGGAAAGTAGAGCTCATCTCCTTGGGAGAATGGAACTGGATGACTCCTAAGGAGCATTCTAGATTATATTATAGGAACCAGTAGAACCTTGGGTCACATTCAATGCTTGAAGTGTAATTCCCAGAAAGGGACCAAGCTGGGAGCTATAACTAGTTAGCAAACTCCTGCAGCCAGAGAAACTAAGAAATGAGCTTTTATCATGAATGGAGGGGTCTGAGAAGTTCCCTGGGGCAGTCATGTTAGCAATGCAGAATGGGCAATGCTGTAAAACCTGAAAATTTAGGACTATGGTTTCTCCTTACTTTTCATCAAGTCCCCTTTCAGTTTGAAAAGTAAGTTAATGGAAATCTTTAATGTTGAATGTTCTAACATGTAAACAGTGGCATTTATAGAAACATGAATCATTTATACAGAAGGTAAGTTATTTTCTCTGGTCCTCTGTCATCCTCATCTGGAAGTAATTGACTTCCTATGAATCACTAATTCATCAAAATATTAGGCTTGGTTGCAAAACACAGTCATGACAATCACCTCAGAAATAATTTTTAAAAGGCTATATTCACCTAAGTTGAAATGGTTTCCAAATTTTTTATCTTAGATTGTATAGTGTATCTCCCTGAGCATATTTTAAGGTTATGCCAGTCACCTGAGGATAAAAGGGGTATATTTTGTGGAACAAGAACATGTCTGGGTGACTTCAGTCATTGGGGGTGTGGAGAGTGATAATTTAGATAATTTTTTGAAGTGTGTGTGTGTGAGTGTGAAAGAGTTTAATGACGCATAGAACTGTACCATTTTCAACATAAAACTAAGTACATTTACATAAATTTGATGCTTGCTGTGGATATATTGAGCCAGAAATTCATTCTGATGTGCCTTCAAGGAAATTTCAATAAAATAATTTAGATGCATCCCCTAAATGACTACAGCATTCCTATAATGCACCAGTTATGATTCCTTTCAATTTTCCTATTTTTGCACTTTGGAAACATGTCTCTTGTAACTATTTCCCCAGAAAATAGAACAAGTAAAACTGGTTTGTGTTTCAGTTAACATGAAGGGTAGCTTCTGTTTGAGGTTATCCTTCAATACAGCTTTACAATGGGAATTACTCAACTCATTCTCCAAAGACAGCTCTTGTATCCTCTGTATCAATGTGTCTTCTGAAGCAAGGACATGATGAAAAGTGAGAATGGACTGCCACTTTTCAAAAGCCAAAATCTTTTCCCGTATCTTATATAATCCAATTTTGAGAACTATCTATTATCCTGATTTTATGAATTGAAAAAAAACAAAGAAAGAGAAATTAGAAAAATATTTTTTAAAAAAATATAATAAAATTTGGGGGGCTGGAGAGTTGACTCCATTGTTAAGAGGTCTGGATGCTCTTCCGAAAACCCAGGTTCTATTCCTAGAACCCATCTGAGGCTTATAACCATTTGTAACTCTAGTCCCAGGGTTTCTAATGTCTTTTTCTGGCCTCTGCAGGCATCCGGCAATCATACAGTACACAGACATACATATGTGCAAAACAATTGTATACATTAAAAATAAAGGAAACATTTTAAATATTTTTTAAGGTGCCACTGGATGAAATATTCCTTCTTTTGACATATCGAGTGATCCTATAGTATATAAAGGTGTTTGGGATCCAGAATCAGACACATGCTCACACTCATTCATTTAAAGGCCTTTGAAAAGGACTTAATATTTTTAATCCATTTTTGAAATGTATTTATTTTATTATTTTATGTGTATGGCATTTTTCCTGTGTGCGTGTCTGTGTACTACATACTTGCAGTGGGTCTCTTGTATATGTGTAACTACAGCTACAAATAGTGCTTTGCTGCAGTGTGATTTCTGGGAATCAAACTTAGACCCATTGGAAGAGTATCAAGTGCTGTTATCCACTAAGCCATCTCTCTTACCATAGGACTTAATGTTTCTGAGCTTTGCATGTTTTATCTAGAAAATGCCAAGTACTACTTATCATCTATCTATCAACCATATGTCTGCCTATCTATCACTCATCTATAACATACATTTCTATGCATTTTCAGACCTAACATTACATAGTCAACTTGTTATACAATAAGTTATTTAACATTTGAATGAAATGATTGTGCCCATCCCTCCACCCACTTATTACAAATCCTAGTGACACCAAGGTAATCACTCAGAAACTCTAGGTGGGGAAAGTGAAATGCTTGAACTTGGTTGGTATATGTCTTTGTAACTCAGTCTTCTCCCTCATGTCTTTTTTCTCAAGCAAGTTTTGACAATAAGAATATCAAACGCTCTCTTTAGTCGTCACAAAGAAGCCATAGGAATATTCCAAATATTATATGTTTTCATCTCCCTCTATTACCTGGACCATTTTGTGTAGATTATATTCCTCACCATGTGAGATAATTTTAATTAAAGCTGATAATTCTGGGGTGCCTTCCACATGCTTGCTGATGGTTGTGATATAAATGGACATAATAAACAGACCATCTAATATTGATAGAGTCTACAGCTGCATCTGCTAATTAGGACCACTAAAGGCTTGGAGGGCAAGCGTTCTCATGTGACATTTGTTTAATTAAAGCCTTTGTCTGCCTTATTGAAAAGGATGAAAAATATTTTACTTTAAGTGTGCTGAAAACAAACATAGGCTTTAGAATGCTGAACATTCCACAATAGTCTCTTCTGGGCTCCCAGAAAGGTTTAGTAAAAAAATAAAATATTTTTTTTTGATAATACCAGTTATGTAATTGTTGCTGCCTCCTTTAAGTAAACTTGATAATTTAGTCTATTTGCAAATCCAATATGTGCATATGCTTTTGTCTGGCTAATAAACTTTAAGGAATAGGTTCAGAGGAGAATAGGCATGGATGGAGTAATGAGCATAGAGCAACACAACAATGGAGTAGGGTGCTGGCTGATGACATCAGGGAGGAACACTGTGAGTGAGTCAGAAGACAAAACACGTCATTATCTTGACAGTGAAGTCTTCATGAACTTGGTTTAGTCAAACCTCATAAATATGTGATTAGTTAAACATAATTTTTATTAATTTTTAAGCAAAAAATAAATCAAAGTACTTGAGATAAAATCTTAGAACTCAAAATGACATAATTGCGGGCGTTGGGGCGACGCCTTAATCCAGCACTGGGAGGCAGAGGCAGGCGGATTTCTGAGTCGAGGCCAGCCTGGTCTACAGAGTGAGTTCAGGCAGCGGTACCAGAGAAACTGTCTCAAAACCAAAAAAAAAAAAAAAAAAATGAACAAATGAACATAATTGATCCAAGTAAATTCTCAGTTTCCAATGTGAAAAACTTAAGCTTGAACCACACGATACTGAAAAAGATGGGGTAATATATAGTTATGGACAGACTAACAGTGTAGGATGAGAAAACAGTACAGATTTACCTTTTTAATGACCTGGACATTGTGACATTGTGAATGTGGTGAGTGTGTGTGTGTGTGTGTGTGTGTGTGTGTGGTTTGTATGTTTGTATGTATTATAGCACGTATATATATGTATTTATATCTACAAATATACATACATGCTACAAGTATGTTAGACAAGGAAAAGGAGACAGTAAAGTGGAAGAAATAAGATGAAAGGGAAAGGGCAGAACTACAACGGTGCTTTAGGGCATGAACACTCACATAAGAAGCCAGTAAACGATTACAGAATATAGTTTTCATAGTGAAGTTTACACCCCATCCCTTTTCTGACCATGAGATCAAGCAGAACCAAAAGCAGAGGGTGAAAACTCATGGATCAGGAGTATGGGAATGTGAATTTGATAGGCAGTGTTACCATAACTCTTAATTGTCATTTTAATTATCCTCATCAATACCAAAACAAACTGAATTCTCTGGATACCCCAAGCATGTCCTAGCATTATTATGATTCTATATGAGACCTTATCAATTCGCTATATCTATGCCAGCGTTTATCTCATGGCAATCATGAGTCTATTTACCGTGCATTGGTTTTGTATCAATACATTCATAAAGATGGAAAAAATTCATGTTTAGCAATATTACATCTGATAAACAACTTCAGCAAAATGGCTGGTACAAAATTAATTCAATGAAATCAGTAGCCCTCCTTTATGCAATTGATAGATGGGCTGAGAAAGAAATAGGGAAACAACACCTTTCACAATAACCACAAACAATATAAAATATCTTGGTATAACTCTAACCAAGCAAATGAAAAATCTGTATGACAAGAACGTTAAAGTCCCTGAAGAAAGAAATGGAAGATGATATCAGAAGAAGGAAAAAAAAACTCCCATGCTCATGGGACAGTAGGATTAACATAATGAAATGGCCATCCTTACCAAAAGCAATCTAGAGATTCAATGCAATTCTCATCAAAATTCCAACACAATTCTTCACAGATTTTGAAAGAGCAATCTTCACCTTAATATGAGAAAAACCAAACACACACACACACACACACACACACACAAACTAAAAACAAAACAAACAAAAAACAAACAAAAAAAACCAGGGTAACCAAAACAATCCTGAAGAATAAAAGAAGTTCTGGAGGAATCACCACCTTTGACTTCAAGCTGTACTGAAAAGCTATAGAGCAATAGTGATAAAAGCCACACAGTATTGATACAGAAACAGACAGGTTGATCAATAAAATAGAATCAAAGATCCAGAAACAAACCCACACACCTATGGACACTTGATTTTTGAAAAAGAAGCCAAAACTATAAATGCAAAAATGAAAGCATCTTCAATAAATGTTGCTGGTCTAACTGGAAGTCTGCATGTAGAACAATGCAAATAGATCCATATTTACCACCCTGCACAAAGCTTAAGTCCAAGTGGATCAAGAACCTCCACATAAAACTAGATAAATCTAATAGAAGAAAAAATAGGAAAATAGCCTGAATGCATTGGCACAGGAGAAAATTTCCTGAACAGACCACAAATGGCTCAGGCTCTAAGATGAACAATTGATAAATGGGACCTCGTAAAACTGAAAATTTCTGTAAGGCAAAGGACACTGTCAATAGCACAAAATGATAGCCTACAGATTGGCAAAAGATCTTCACTAAATCTTCAATAACCCAACAGAGGGCCAATATCCAAAATATATAAAGTACTCAAGAAGTTGGACTCTAACAAACCAAATAATCCAATCAAAAAATGGGTTACAGAGCTAAACAGAGGTTTTCAACAGAGAAAAATCTCAAATGGCTAAGAACCACTTAAAGAAATGCTGAATATCCTTAGCCATAAGGGAAAATCAAATCAAAATAATCTTGAGATTCTACGTTGTATCAATCAGAATGGCTAAGATTTAAAATTCAAGTGATAGCACATTCTGGTGAGGATGTAGAGAAAGGGGAATGTTCGTCCATTGCTGGTGGGTTTCCAAACTTGTACAACCACTCTGGAAATCATTCTGGTAGTTTCTCAGAAAAGTGCAAATAGTTCTACCTGAAGACCCAGCTATACCACTCCTGAGCATATAACCAAAAGATGTTCTACCATGCCACAAGTACACCTGCACCACTATGTTCATAGCCACTGTATTCCTAATAGTCAGAAACTGGAAGCAACACAAATGTCCCTCAGTCAAAGAATGATATAGAAAACTGCTATATTTACACAATGGAATACTATTCAGCTATTAAAAATGAGGACATCATGAATTTCACAGGTAAGTGGATAGAACTAGAAAATACCTTTCTAAGTAACCCAGACCCAAATGACACACATGTGCTCACTTATATTGGATGTTAGCCAAAATGTTCAGAACACCCATAATCCACATCACAGACCCAAAGAACTTAAATGAGAAGGAAGGCCCAAGTAAGGATGCTTGAATCTCACTTAGAAGGGGGAACCAAATGACCATGGGTGGCAGAGGGAGAGAGGAACCTGGGTGCGAGAGGGAAGGAGGGAAATGGGACAGTATCAAGAATGGAAAGAGACAGGGGAGACGCCCAGAGGACCAGGAGAATGAATGGAATTATGCTGCTGGGGTTGGGAGATGGAGGGAATCTCTAGAAAGTCCCAGAGTCCTGAGATAAAGAAGGCTCCCGGGGGTCAATGTGAGTGTCCTTAGCTGAAACACCCAGCAGTGAAGTTATGGAACCTGAAGAGACTACTGCCAGTAGCCAGATCGGACCCTCAGTTGTGGGATGGGGACACAAAACCACTTATAAAACTTTTAACCCAAAATTGTTCCTGTCTAAAAGAAATGAAGGGGCAAAGATGAAACAGATTCTGAGGCAATGGTTGATCAGTGGTGAGCCCAACTTGAGACCCAATATCATGACAAAGGTAACTTGGAGGAAAAAAAAGTTTTTTTCTGTTACACTTCCATATCACAGTTCATCATCTAAAGCTGTCAGGACAGGAATCTGGAGGCAGGAGCTGATGCAGAAGCCATGAAGGAGTACTGCTTACTGGCTTGCTCTTCATCTGCTTTCTTATAGAACCCATAACTGTCAAAGTAGGGGTGTCCCACCCACAAGGGGGCTGTATCATCCTCCATCAGTCTCTAATTAAGAACATGTCCTTTAGGCTTACCTGCCTATAGCTGGATCTTATGGAGACATTTTCCAAATTGAGATTTTCCCTTGTCAGATGACTATAAGTTCTGTCAAACTGACATAAAACTAGCCAGGGCAATGACCAAATAGCTATTGAATTGAGGTATGGATGAAGAGGAGTCCTTGAGATTCTGAATAGGTTGCCTTAATAATCCTTTGTACATGGAATTAGAGTCTCTGCCATTTATCCTTCTCATAATTCTTCCATGTACCTTATTATTTTTGCTCAGCAGCTTCCTACCACATCCTCTCCAAAGAAGATGTAGACTTTAATCCTCTGTAATCTTCTAGAAAGCTACCAGCACTAAAAGTTAGGACTTTTACCTTGCAAAGAAAGGGTTTGCTTGGCTTAAAAACGATTTTCATTACTAAGGATTCTGGGAAAATTCAAAGAAATTCCAGTCTTGTCAACATATTACAGCCAGGGTCTTTCTGTTTATCTGCCTGCCTGCTCCCCGATTTGTCTGCCTTTTTGTATCTCTAGATCAGTGGTTCTCAACCTATTGGTCATGACCTCCAAAAGACCATTGGAAAACATAAATATTTACATTGTCATTCATAACAGTAGCAAAATGACAGTTATGGAGTGGCAACAAAAGTAATTTTATGGTTAGAGATCACTACAAAATGAGGAATTGTCTTAAAAGGTCACAGCATTAGGAAGATAGAGAAGCACTGTTCCAGATTGATGTTCTATGTCTAAATTACTCTGGTCCACCAATAAGGACAACTTTCTCTGTACAGTTGTATAGTAGCATATAATGAAGGATTGGGTGGTGATGGGTGTAATATCATGTACTCTCTGTGATTGGAAACAGAGATGACAACACTGTAGCCTTTAATGTATAAACTGGACAAATCAACTTTGAGGAAATCCAACTGAATTTCATGCATATTAATTTAGAAGTCAGAAAAAAGCCCCCTGCAGAGGGCCCTGTCTTCTGTTTCAATATCACATTGGTTACAATTAAATACTGTGTGTGAGAACTTTTTGAATGGCTTTGGGTTCATTATCTTTTTAAATACTCTCAACAGTTTCATGAGGTAGCTGATATCATTATCCTCATTTCCTGCATTTTAGCAAAAAAACTAAAATACAGTAGATTTAGAGTGTATTAGAACCTGGAATTGCAGTTTATTGGTCTGTTACACCAACTTTCCAAGTTGGATTTCAATTTAATGGTAGTAGAAATCTCTTAAGGGTTTAAATACATGCAGCTTAGAAATATTTTAGACACTTTAGAGTTTTATAAAGGTCATTCAGATGATAAAATAGAGAATATTTCATGGTGCCAAGCTTAGTTCATAATATTGCTAAAGAAATTAATAAGAATAACCATGGCCAACCAATTTAAGTGTATATAGCTTAAGGAAACCCAGAGATTAGGTAGCCCTGGAACCATTCGGTCATTTTGAAGAAGCTCACTGTTATCCTGCTGCTGCTGCTGTTTCAGCCTGAAACTTTAGTCCTCTCTCTTTCATGTGAGATAAAAATCTAGCTTAATAGCTGGACTAGATCTGTGATATTTACTAACAGGATACTAAGTTTTGGGATGAAAACAGCCTTAAGTTCAAAAAGATAACTTTCCGTATTCAACATTCCCAGGATCAAACTCAGAGATAGTTGAGGCCAGAGTTTAGATGTCTTCATAGCACAAGCAGGCAAAAGAAGGAATTGTGAGCTGCAAATTATACATCCTAATGACTGTAACTGGAAGAGAGTTCAAGTAACTCAAAATTTCTCATTATAATCCAAGTTTTCATGGAGGCTGGAGAGATGGTTCAGTGGTTAAGAACATCTGCTACTCTTCCAGAGGACCCAGGTTCAATTCCAGCACGCATGTAACAGCTAACAAATGTCAATGACTCCAGTCCTGAAAGATCTGATACCTTCTTCTGTCTTTGAATACATGTGGTTCACAGGGAAAAAAAAAAACAGCTGTAAACACAGAGTAAGAATAAATAAAACATTCAAAGTAAAACAAATAATCATGCAAGTTTTCATGTGTGGGTTAGTGAAAAATTTTCAAATGACTGATAACAGTTGACTTCTATACCTCTTCTGTCTCTGGATTTTACTCACCACACATAATATGACATATGACTCACATACATGCACATACATATATCTACATTTCAGTGATTTGGACATTTTGCTTTGATATGTTGTATTTTTAAAGCAAATTGTTTACATGGCCATATCCTTTCTAAGCACAGATGTAACTCAGAGTGTACTTTAGGTCCTTGTAATTACATTTTATGGTTTTTTTTTCATTTTTTATTGTATATTTTATTTACATTTGGTTGCCATTTTGTCCTATTGACAGTGTCCTTTGCTTTACAGAAACTTTGCAATATTATGAGTCCCATTTGTCAATTCTTGATCTTAGAGCACAAACCATTTGGTGTTCTGTTCAGAAACTTTTTCCCTGTGCCAAGTATTCGAGGTCTCTTCCCCACCTTCTCTTCTATTAGTTTCAGTGTATCTGTCTATGTGAGGTCCTTTATCCACTTGACTTCAGCTTGTACAAGGAGAAATGGATCGATTTGCATTCTTCTACATGTGTCCTCCAGTTGAACAGCACCTTTGTTGAAAATGCTGTCCTTGTTCCACTGGCAGTTTTAGCTCCTTTGTCAAAGATCAATGACCATAGGTGTGTGGGTTCATTTCTGGGTCTTCAATTCTATTCCACTTGATCTTCCTGCCTGTCTCTGTACCAATACCAGCAGTTTTTACATATTGCTCTGTAGTACAGCTTGAGTCAGGATGGGATTCCTCCAGAATTCTTTTATTGTTGAGAATGTTTTGCTATCCTGGGTTTTTTGTTATTCCAAATGAATTTGAGAATTTCTCTTTCTAACTGTGTGAAGAATTGGGTTGGGATTTTAACGGGGATTGCATTGAATCTTTTAGATTGCTTTTGGCAAGATGGCCATTTTTACTATATTAATCTGCCATCCATGAGCATTGGAGATCTTTTCATCTTCTGAGATCTTCTTCATTTCTTTCTTCAGAGACTTGAAGTTCTTGTCATACAGATCTTTCACTTGCTTGGTTAGATCACACCAAGGTTATTTTATATATTTGTGACTATTGTGAAGGGTGTCATTTCCCTAGTTACTTTTTCAGCCTGTTCATCTTTCACGTAGAGAAGGTTACTGATTTGTTTGAGTTGATTTTATAACCAGCCACTTTGCTGAATAATTTTATGTTTTAGACACCTCCAGGGTCTGCTAATGTCCTGCCTTTGTAAGAGGTAGATTCAGGCCAAGAAAAAAATGGACTTTTATTTTTAATAGTCCAAGTTAGATTTATGATATTTTAATTATCTTTGCTTCTAAAAGACCATGAAGAGAGTATAATTCTGCTCACAAGGGGAAAGTCCATCTTTTCCTTGGTAACCAGACTATTCAGAGGCAAAGAGGCTACTGGCCTAGATAGACTAATGTTCCTGGTTACCTCCTTGACTGTACTTCCAGTGTTATTACTGCAACAGCACACTACTGTATAACCTCCAAATGACCTCTACAGAAATTCTTTCCTTCATACTTAAGAATATTAGAGGCCATTGTGATGAGGTTTATATAACAATTATTCCTTACAGATTACTACCAAGATCCAGAAGTAAGACATAACCAAAGTGATGTGAATAAAGCAAGAATCTGTGGGGAAAATAAAGGGTTTATTATTCCCACAAGAGAACTAAGGAGATTCTAGCACTGCTGTTCTTTATTAGAATTTGTAGCGTTTCCAAAACAAGTTGTCCTAACTGTTAGCATCATGATAAAGTCTAGTCTTGCAGAAGGCCTTTTGTAGGATGCCTATTTCTTCTTTACCCTTGTTTATATTGACCAATGTTACACAATACTTCTTTTTTTTTTAGCTTGGCAAGATGGTTCATGAGACAAAGGCTTTGCAATGCAAGTCTGATGGATTGGTTTAATCCCTGGAACCCAAGTCAAGGTCGAAGGAGAGAATTGACTCCAGAAAGTTATCCTCGACCTACACACATAATCTCCTCCACCCACATATGCGCAAGTATAGACAGTAAAATAAAAAATAATTTCTTTTCTCTTTATTTGTATGTGCTAATAACAGCATGATAGAGAGACCTCTGGAGAAATCTATTTCATTGCTTCTCTCAATAACTGAATTTAACGTCAGATAAATTAAACTATGATTAAAATATGTAATTAATAGATGGGGATATTTGTATTAGTTTACTTAACAAATATTATTGAGCAATAAGTACATGCTGGCAACTGTATTGTGTATGAAAACATTATTAGAGTTCTATTTTTTCTTAAGATGTAGAATGTCAAAAGAGAATGTTGCTTCTTCTCAAAGAAAGAAGCTGAGTAAACACATTCACAGACATGTTGAGTGGAGAAAATACAAACTGAGCACTGAGACTCTGTGATAAAAGGAAGGAATCAATTGTGGACCCTCTGAGGGAGAGAGAGAGGAAGATGTTATAGTTGTGGTTAATTTTTAAGTGATGAAGCACAGATTCCCAAATCTATCCTGTTTGTCTTGACTTTTTCTGCAATCTCTTAAAAACTGTAGACACAAAAGAGAAAAATTGCATAGCTCCCTCCATAGATGGTCATGGTAAGACAACTGAGTCAAGTCCTCCTCCCAGGCAGTGAGTCCTGAAGACATGCCTTCACTGGAAGATGGGAAGATATCATTTCTTTCAAGAGACAGGTGCATAAGACTTCCCTGAGTCTAGAGAACTTCAAAATGCCAGTCAGCACTCCTATCTCCATTCAGAAGCTGTTTGGATAGATTTAAAATTCAGTCCAGCAGGGTGAGGTGTTGCTATTTGGTGGTATAGTATGCTCACTCAGGAACCTCAAGGTCTGGTTCAGACACACACACACATAAATGGAAACACACCTTCCCTATTAGCATAAGAATGAAGATAAGACCTGTGATTCAGAAGGTGGCCCATCTGATGGCATCTTGCTGTGTATGGATAATTGGAAAATTTGCCCACTATATTAGTCAGAGTTCTCTAGAGTTACAGAACTTACAGAATGCCTCTCTATATTGAGGGAGTTTATTGTGATGACTTAAACAGTCTGTAGTCCAACTAACCCAACAATGTGCAGCTTGCACGGGAAATCCAAGAATCTAGTAGTTGCTCAGTCCTACAAGGCTAGTTGTTTCAGCTGGTCCTCTGTAGAAGTAGGTTCTAGTAGATGTTCTGGCAAGTAAATGCAAGCAGGTGAAGAAGAGTGAATCTTCCTTCTTCCAATGTCCTTATGTAGTTCTCCAGCAGAAGGTGTGGACCATATTAAAGGTGTGTACCACCACTCTTGGATCTGGGACTTGCCTTGTCCCAGGCTGACCTTGAACTCAGAGACCTTGCCTCAGTCTCCTAGAATTAAAGCATGTACTACTTTGCCTGGGCCTAAGATTTTCATAGCCATTATGCCTGAAGATCTCCATGCCAAGATCCAGGTCAGAAACGTGTGTCTTCCAACCTCAAGATCTGGATCACAGCTGAGCCCTCCAAGTCTGGATTGTAGTTCATTCCAGATATAGTCAAATGGACAGCAGGAATAGCCATTAGAGCCATTTTTGACATAAGTATTCACTGAATTCAGCATTTTAGATCTTATTTCAATGTCCAGTCCCTCATTTTCCAGTTTTCACTAAAAAAGAATCAAGTATTTTCTGACCATTTATTATTGACTTGGTGGTATAAAACAATATTGAGCTTTTCAAATTCCTCACAGTTTACAATCTCATTAAGAAAACATGACACAAATTCTGATAAATGTCAAAGATTAGGAATTTTGAACAAGAACTTTCACAAGGATGGCAGTGAGATTTAGTGCATTGAAGACGTAACTCATTCTAAAGGATATATTCCCAACTTTGCTCTTCTGCTTAAAAATCCCTTAACAGCAGATCATATTACAAAAGCAATGATCTGCTTGCTGTTTCCCCTAGCCAAGTTCTTCATTGTGAGTCTGCCCTGGCCAGCAAGCAGGTCTAATTTATTATGTTTAAAAATCTGATGTGTGGAGAGAAACTCCAAACCCAAATCTTCCTCCCCTCAGGATCTTGAATATCCTGCTGTATTCCAGTGCCCTTCCTCATCACACCACCACCAGCTACAGCTCATTTTGTGGACTAAATAGCCTATTTACCTTACTGGCTCCTCTGCATACCCACCTTAACCATGTTAACCATACTGGGAATCTTTTGTAAGAATTTAAACCATGATACTGCTCCTATTTGTTTCTAAGTGCCTCATATCCCATCATTGTTGGTCCCTGAAAGCATGAGCAGAGACAGAGCTTTGGTGGACACCTGCATAAAAATGGGCCCTTTAGTATCCTCTCATGGTTACAGGAGGAGTACATAAGACTCTGCTCTTTCCTGAGGATCTGCTGACTGTTAATGGTTGCTGTGGGAGGGGGTGGCATTTTCTTCAATGATAAATGAAAGCAGATAAGACCTGTGATTCAGAAGGTGGTCCATCTGATGGCATCTCGCTGTATATGAAAATTGGAAAGTTCCTCTACTTAAGAATCAGTTGTAAAAACGGAGTTCAGAGGAGAAGGAAGATGAATAACAGAGAGTCCATAGGTGAATTTAATCACAATATATTACATACATGAATGGAAATGTCAAATACAATCTGTGATCCTGGTTCATATTTTCCTGTTTTGCTAGATTTTATATATGGGACTGGTACTTTCTATTGTTCATTCTGTAGTCTTAGACCTCCTCAAACTTTGGATTATTGCACCATGACTGATTCCTCCCTCACCAGCTTATGATTCCCATTCTCCAAGAAAAAGGATGAAGGAGTAATAGTAAAAAGTATGATCAAGATCGAATTATTGTAATGAGATGATGCAAGATTCTGAATTGATTTATAGAAACTGTTTAATATTGATTTTCAGGGAGAACATAAGATATAAAAAATTCTAATTTCTTTAAGTAAAAATATCTTAGGTGTACATGGATATGATGTGCATATATATGGTGTAGGATCTGTGTACGTTCATGTGTGTGTGTGAGTGTTCCTATGTAAATGTTATAGTGCCCCTGTAAAGGCCATAGGACAGTGTAGAGTTTAAATTCTCACGTTCTACCTGGAAACAAGGTCTCTGTTTGATCTACTAGATGGCCTGCAAACTCCATAGAATTGCACTATCTTCCCTTCTCCTCTCACAGTGGGTATGCTGGATTAGAGATGTGCACTACATCACCGGGCATCACCTCAGTTCTGGGTTCTGAACTCCAGTCCTCATTTGCAAAACATGTGTCTCTCCTGTGACTCAGTGCCCAGACAAAGAATCCTTCTAGAAAGCACTGGGAAATCCAAAATTCTAGGCATATTTGTAGACATCCATTTCTGTTATAATAGGCCAATTGTGAGTGAGAGATTACTTCAGGGCTAGAGAAATGGCTTAGCAGTTAAGTCTGTTTCCTGCTTTTTCAGAAGAGCAGAATTTATTTCCCAGCATCCCTCTTGGGCACTTACAACTGTTTGTACCTTCATTTCCAGGGAATCTAACACTGATCTACATGGGTGCCCAACATACTCGGCACCACACACCACCACACACACAAATACACGTAAATAAAACTTTATTTAAAAAGAAATTCTTTGAAGAAAAACATAAATTCTAGTTCTAAGATAGCATGAATAATTCTCTAAGTCATCACTGACTAACAGTTTTATTATTTGTATTAGAAACACTTAAAAGACTCAAGACCTGTGCCAGAAAATATACACTGAAGTCATGTGTTGCAATGAAAAGAGACTCAGCATCAGCTTTTGTCTAGAGCTGGGATCTTATAAACCAAATTTTTTTTCTGAATGCCCCAAGCCATGGTCTTAGTCTTACCTTAGTTTTCCTATGTATAAATTTTGATTTAAAAGTCTGCCCTATGAGTTGGAGTGATGGCTCAATGGTTAAGATCATGGGATAATCTTGCAGAGGATCCTATTTCAGTTCCTAACACCCATGTCAGGTGTCTCATAGCTTCCTGTTCCCTGCAGGAGAACTGATACCTTCTTCTTACCCTGTGTGTACTCATACTTATATGCACATACCTACACATAGAAACACACACACACTTAAAAATAAATAAAATAATAATAATCCTTACATAAACTGTCTCAAATGTAGCCTTGAGGAAAATGTAAATAAAATACCATTCATCCAAAAGAAACTATTTCAGCTGGGAGTTGTTCTAATCCAGCACTTAGGAGGCAGAAGCAGGAGGATCTTTGAGTTAGAGGCCAGTCTGATCTATAGAGCAATTTCCAGGAGAGTCAAGGCTGTACAGAGAAGCTCTGTCTCAAGAAAAAGTGATTATTTTTTCTATTATTATGGTCATTTGGAAAGGCATAATCTGACTAAAATCAGGTTAATATAATATAATATATTATTTTGACATGTAAATGGTTGTTAAGTGTTTTAAATTTGTCTTTAACTAAAGAGGCGATTTAAAGATCATCTTTTAATGCCAGAGTTCTGGACTTTGGCCAATGTAATTCAGCTGCCAGCCTCAAAGTACCAGAGCTAAGTGCCAGATACACTACAAATGGCTGAATAGGAGATTGTCTCTGCCAAACCAAGTCTTAAGGGTTTTATCATTCTTTCCCATATGTCCCTATGAAAGGTCATGTTTCATAAACCAGTTTTAATAGAGGCTGTCAAAATTACAAGTATCAACTGTTTTCTGAGCCTGAGAGCTTGACACAGTGAAAAGGAGTTTAAAGATGGAGAATATCTTCATGGAATCCAATGATCCATGCCTTGAAATCATGGGCAATAGAATGATGTAAGTCCAGGCAGAAACTTCATTTACACGTTGGTAAGGCCAGGACTGCTGGTGTGTAGGCAGCACTTCACAAACAGCCAGTGTAAAACTAGTAACATTCCTTCTAGTCTGATCTTTGAAATATTTGACCACCGAACTATACCACAATTGATCAGAAAATGCCACTGCATTCTTAGCTCTCTTCATCCCATGACCAAGCTAGAGAGAGAAAGAGTGGGTTTGTTAGAAGAACACCACAGCATCTTCACACTGAAAGCAACTAGAGTCTCATATGATCTAGGAAAAATTTCAAGCTAAGAGTTGTCAAAGAAAAGACATCGTTCTCCTCTTTCTCTCTTTCTCTCTTCTCTCTCTAACACACACATACACACACACACATGCATCAATTGCAACATATATATATTATGTTTTTGTGTGTTCCTAAGTGTGTTGTGGGTATGGGTATACATGCATTTTTGTACATGTGGTGTATGTAGAAGCCAAACATCAACTTCACATGGTGTTCTTCTAGTTGCCATCAACCTTGGTTTTCTTATTTGTTTTGAGACAGGGTTTCTTACTGGCCACGTATTTGCCAAGATGACTAGCCAGCAAGACCCAGAGAACCACCTGTGGCTATTCCCAGTGCTGAAACAACATGCCACCATGCTAGGTGAGGGTTTTTTCAATATGGGTTCTGAGGATCAAACTCAGATTCCCATGATTGACTAGCAAGCACTTTACTAATTGAAATATCTCCATAGCATCCGTTGTTTGTTCTTCATATATTTATACCCTGTGGGCTAGCAAAGCCCCGGAGGGGTGGCAATACTATAGAAAGTAGATCTGAATGTCTGAGAGCTGGTATGAAACTTTTAGTGACTTTAAAGTGCTGGAAAGTTATATAATGGGACCAGTCATCTTCAAGGTATTTGGCTCTCCAAAAGATGTTTGTAAAAATCTGGATAATCAGTTACGGGAATAAACACAACTATTTTAAGTTTCACTACCAAGTATTTAGTATTTCTTCAATTTATAGATTTGTTTTAGTAAATAAGTTCCACGGCAACTATTTCTCTTACATTTTATTAGGAGTTTTGATATGTTTAAGTAAGAAACTAAGTTGATCACTATATTTGTTATTTAACATGAGTATTTACAGTTGAAAGACTTTGCATGTCTACAGTTTACATTAAAAAAACAACAAGTTTAATGAATTTTTATTTCTACAAGTTTCTGTTCAACCCATGATATCCATGGCATATAAAAAGTAGTGAAGAATTTTAAATAGAAATCTGCTGTTATCACTGCTGTTGGATTGAGAAAAGGCAGGCTCCCAGGTGAGAGATATGTTGCAGGCCATGGCAGTAACAGGCTTACAGACTGGAGTGACTAAAGATGGACACGACACGTGGAGAGAAAACTCTAACAGGTATTAGGAATTTACAAGTATGAATAAGACATGATTAGCAGGATATAAAAAGAAAAGAATATTTGCATCTGTTTCTTTAAACTTGTAAAAATAGCCTATGAAATGAATAGTATGCTATGTTATGATAGCATTTTCATTACTGGTGTATCTTTATACGTTGCCCATATGCACTCCCCACTTCTCTTGTCTCCTTTTCCTTCTATTGGTCCCTCTCTTTTTTCCAAATTATCCATCCTCCACTTTCATATGTTGTGTGTGTGGTGTATTGCTGTGTGTGTGTGTGTGTGTGTGTGTGTGTGTGTTGTGCCTGTGTCTATCTGTGTGTCTCTCTGTGTGTGTGTCTGTGTGTATATGTATATGTGTATGTATGTGTGTTTCTGTGTGTGTCTGGAATTCTATATGAATTCATATGATATTCATCTTCCACTGTCCTCACAGCTCCTTCTCCCTCACTCACTTCAGCTTCAACCCCTAACCCAGTGGTTCTCAACCTTCCTGATGCTGCAGCCTTTTAATAGAGCTCTTCATGTTGAGGTGACCCCCGGTCATAAAATTATTATGTTACTTTTTCATAACTGTAATTTTGCTACTGCTATGAATTGTGATGTAAATATTTTTGGAGACAGAGGCTTGTCAAAGGTGTAACAACCCACAGATTAAGAGCCGCTGCTCTATTTGAATGGTCCCCTTCCCACCTTTATTTTTTTTTGTTTCTGATTTCAAATACTCTGACATGATGATGCTCTTACACGAAAGAGATGGAAACAAACATTTTCTAGAGATAGGGTACAGATGTGTTCATATTTTCATAGTTTATATGTGCTAATGTAATATTTTTTAATTTTTATTTTTTAATCTTTCTATGTATATGGGTATTTTGCTTTGTGTGTATGTCAGGGTACCACATGTATGTCAATGCCCTAGGAAGCCAGAAGAGAGAATCAATTTCCCTGGAACTGGAATTATAGATGGTTTGCTAGCCACCAAATGTGTGATGGGAATTGAACCTGAGTCTTCTGAAAGGGTAACCAATGTTCTTAATCATAAGCCATCTCTTTTACCTCCTGCTAAGCTAAAGGGACCTTTATCTCTACAAGATGAAGAATATACCATCTGGTTTATAGTTGCAGAAGGCAGCCTTTTCTGGTACCCTAGTATTTCTTACTTCTTGGGAGACTACTTGAGTAACTTGCTTCTGACCAACAGAATATGAAAATGTTGAGCTATAGTTATACAATCTAAAGTACTTATCTACAACCTATAATCAAGTCACAAAGATTATGAAACTTGCCTTGTTATGTAGGTGCTTGCTATGTTGTTAACAGCTCATATACATCAATAATTCTGACTTCATTGGGCAGAGAGGCCACGAAGCAAGGTATGGAAGGTGGCCTCCTGCCCCATAGCAAAGGCTAAAGCTATGGCTTTCACAAAAATGTCTCCTAAGCCAGGTGTAGTGTGGTTGCCTGTCTCAAAAATCAATCAGTCAATCAATTAATCAACTAACGAAAGGTTCCTAGATTCTTATTGCTGAGGGCTTTACCCTTAATGCAACTGTTTCAGAACTGGGACTTTAGAAAATTTATTTTCTCTTGATGGCAGTGACTTTATGAAAAGATTAATCTGTTGATGGCTTCATAATTTTATGAAATACTGGCAAGTGTCAGAAACTTAGGAACGGAGGCCCAGTTGAAGAACGTGAAGAGGGTTCTTGGTTACTTGCATGTGAGAACTACATCGTGTTGCTATCCCTGCTTCTAACCCACTATGAGGTAAGCAGATTTACTCACCACATGCTCCTTTGCATAATAATTCTACCTCATCAAGGCCCACAGACAACAAAGCCAATGACTATGGACTGAAACCAAATGCTAAAACAAATCTGTCCTTGTTTGAGCTGATTTTTTCTTGTATTTTGTTCCAGCAACAGAAAGCTGACACATTAGGAAGGAACTTGTTCAGCCCAATTACTTACAAACTACTGGATTGGTACTTCAATCGGAGCAAGCCTTTCCTAGTTGAGCCTGCAAGTGAGACTGCAGACCAGAAGTTCATACCTCAATTGCAGTTTTGTGATAGGCAGAAAGCCAAGAATCCCTTGAAAACTGTGCCAGAATTCCTAACCCACAGATATGGTTAGGAAACAAATAGATCCTGACTTAAGCCACTAAAATTTGTTAAGAGATGTATTATGCCACAACAGATAGTTAACACAAATGCTTTAGGGATAGGGGCTAGATCTGGGACTCACAAGCACATAAATAATATATATTAAGTATGTGTGGGCTCCCTGAGGGACAGTGAGATGAGAAGGAAAGGGAAAATCATAAAGAAACAAAAATTTTGAGGAATAGGGGTTGGACCAGGAGATTGGATTCAAGGCAGGGCTGACTGCAAGGCTAGAGAATATTAACTGCTGAAGTAAAACCCAAAAAAACCTGTTTTCAGCAACAAAGAGGGTTTTGCTTACTTTAATATGAACAGTTTCAAAGCAATGACCTGGAGGCAGGCAGATCTCAATAGTCTGAGGAGTGAAATCAAAGAGAGACAGTGAAGGATCTTCTTTGAAGAGGGCTAGCCTTTGACAGAGGAAAAGATTAAGGTGATATTTGCAGAAGGTAGGAATTCTTTGTGTAGGAAGAAAAACTTGCACATTATTGTGAAAAAGGCCTTTGGCATGCAAATTTAGATTACATTTTCTGTTATTTATAATGAAGCCATTTAAAACACAAAACCAAAAGAGAACATAGCCTTTCATAATCTCCCTGCCCCTTTGAAGGCATTTAAAAATCCATTTGCATCTTACATAACAAAACACAGCACCATGTTCCCCTATATAAATGTGAACTGTTCTTAATGTCATATTGGTGGCATAATTATTTTCAATATTAAGTGTTGCTTCCTGTCATACTTGTTGGAAGCCTAGGTTGTTCCAACACTCTTAAAACTGTAATAGTACTAGGTTCATTCTTTAAACAAAACCAGAGATGCTTCCCATGAGAGAAACTTTCTGGATGCCTTTGAAAGCCAGCACTCTCTGTGCTAAAAGGTTCTGAAATGACAAATAAAAATACATCCAAAGAACTTCTAGGGCTCCTTTGTATTCATTATTTTATTACCCCAAACAGCAGGTGGGTGGTTCAAATAAACAGAGGGCAATTACAACTTGCCCAGACTGAGATTTGTAGACACTGCCCTTGGCTGCTGTTTCCCTGGTAACACCCTGAGGAGTGTAAAATACAACGAGAGACCTCCACATATCTTGTGTGCATAGTCAGTGTAGAAGAAGTGTTGCCCTTCATACTTCCCCTGCTATTGCATAGTGAGTCATATAATCCCCAGGAGGGCTAAGTACACAGCACACACACATACATACACAAATCGTCTATTCAAGTTCACAGCAGTTGGTGCACATCTGCTCAGCATCAAATCTGCCAAGTCACTCTCACGTTTCTGGTAAATGTTTGTTAAAAGGAAATGATCCTTCTGCTTTTGCAGTGGTCAGCTAGAATATCCTATATTTCTTACAAAGTTATGCATCCCTTTCTCACCAGATCCCTTCTGACTTACACTCTCTTCCTTGGCCATCTGCCATGAGTTGGATCTGGTTTGTCTCATCCAAAACTCTTGTTGATGCCCTACCTTGGGAGGTGGTGTTGAGTAGGTGACATTTGATCACAGCAGAACACTCATCCATGAATATCTGGATGGAACTGGATCAGTTACCAAAAAGTGAATGATTTTAAAGAAAACCTACCTGTCTTTTGCTCATGCTAGTGTACTTGCTTCTGTGACAATTTCTATCCAGAGATGAATTTACATAGGTGTCTTACCATAATTTAATATTTACAAAATAGGTAGTCTCACAACTTTTTCTTCGTCATAAATTACCTACTTTCAGATATTCTGTTGTAGTGCCAAAAACTGCCCATCTTTTCATTAGTTTTTAAAAATCATTTTGTTTATAGTGCTAAAGGTATCTTCTCTCATGGCTTATAGAACATATAATACTGTGGACAAAAGTTAATGTAGAATAAGCAGAACCAGGGCTTGAAAAAATCAACACCGTGGGTGAGACTGAGATAGAAATTATAGCGTAGTTAAGAGCTTGGTTCTCAGCCTTTGAGTTAATTCAAATTTCATGTAAATGTATAAGCTCTGGTATTTAAGACAAGTTACTTAATTAGTCTTATTCATTATTTTTAGAAGAGAAACTTCATGCAAAATGACATTATATACAAAGGACTTATCTATATCATTGTAAGACTTCTGTGAATGGGAGCTGTCAATATTAGCTATAAAGACAGAACTAATTGCTTGAAAGAATAGAATATAATTTATCATTTGGAAGTATTCACTGTGTGAATTTTCTGTAAGGCTATCAGAATAATCAACAGCACACTCCAAGGACAGACTTCAGTAGCAGTGAGGTTCCCATGGCTAGCAACCGTAGATATAATGGGTATAATGGGTAGTCCAGGCCCAGCACAAAATGACTAAGTCCAAGGCGGGGACAGGATGAGAATGGTACTTATGTGAGTTGCTAATGTGGTGGAGCTTTTCCAGTTGGCTTTGACTCTAGAGATGAAAATAGCAGAAGGGCACCCCAACCTTAGAGAAAATTTAAAAAGGCTGGAGACTTGGAGATCTACTAAGACTCAAGAAATAAATGAGCAGCCTGGTCTCTAAACAAGTTCTCATGTCCAGTAGAATTTCCCTTTAAAGATGAGTCCTCTCACTACAGCTTCCTGTTTGCCACTGCCCTAGTCACCCTACTGATTTCTTTCTGCCTATAACAATGAAGGTCTCTGACCTTTGTGATGGCTACTGGCTAGAGAAAAATTACCTGTACACACAGAAGTTTGCTGCACTCAGGTTCCATGAAAACTCTGAAGTTGTTTTCAAAATGTAAGATAAATGTATACATTTTTCTAGAGAAAGTTTTGCATAGCCTAAAACGTGGTTTTTAGTTATTTACTTTCAGTTTGTGTGTGTGTTTTGCTTGTATGGATGATTGTGTGACACATGTATCCTTGGTGACTACAAAAGCCTAAAGGTGTTGGATACCTTGAAACTAGAGTTGCAGACAATTTTTGAGCCACCATGTAGGTGTTGTGAATTGAACCTTAGTATGCTGCAAGAACAGACAATTTTCATAATCTTTGTGCCATCTTTCTAGCCCCCTCAAATGTTCCTTTTAAGTAAAAAACTACTGCAATTTTTCTGCTTCTGCCTCTTCTACTTCCTCTTCCTCCTACACTTCCTGTCCTCCTCTTCTCTCTTCTTCCTTCTCTCATTCTGTCTCTCTGTTTCTGTCTTTCTCTGTGTGTGTGTGTGTGTGTTGTGTGTGGCGCACGTATGTTGTGTTCTGTGTTTCACCCACACATGTGCCTGTAAATTGCTGTATGAGTTCATGTGTTTAAGGGTGCACCTGTGTGTATAGAGGCCAGAAGTCAACTTCAGTGTTATTCTTAAAGATTCACTCATCTTCCTGGACCAGAAGGCTGAAGATCGGATGCTCCAAGTTTTGTAGTATAGGGACTGTCCAGGTGTTCAGAGGGCTCTATAAATTGGCTATGTTTTAGAAGCTATGCTTTGTGCTTACTATAATTTCAGTTAATTCAGTCATTCTGGATTTCTGATGGGGTTGAAGATTTATAGTCTCATAGCCAATCCCCATTATTTACTTTGAGAGTAAAGATTTGAGAGGATGATTTTCAGCTGACATGCATTCTAAAGCTAAGAAAAAAAGCCAGGTTCAGAACTAAGTCTTTTAGTTAGGAGAGATGACAGAGGTTCTGGTTAGTCAACAAAATGTTGGACTGGGTATTAGGTCTATCTTGTACCTTACTGGTACAAATTGGTATAGTTATGCTCTAATTGTGTCGGGCCATGGAAGGGTTGCCATTGGCTTAGAACCCTGAGATTGCAGGTGTGGCCATACCCCAGAACCTGGGGCCCTCTCCATTTCACCTGTGAACTTCAGTCACGTAAGACATTGGGTCCTCTGCCTTGAAATTTGCATATTAGTGAGGCCGGGGACATAGGTAATTAAGTCTCCTCCCTAGTCCAGCCCTTTCCTGTATAAGGGAACTCCTCCTGGCTTTTGGGAGGGGGGGGGAGCGCACCAGATTTACCATTCTCGTCAATAAAATTACTTCATGGAAGCTCAGTCGGTGGCGTGTCTTCTTTGGCCTACTTTTACGACTCGGTAGCTGTCTCATCCATGTGGGAACTACAGCGCCCCGGACTGGAAGTGCTCCAAACCCAGGCCTCCGCTTCAGGCCGACTCCAGGCTGCCGCATCTGTGGGCCCAAATCCCGAGTAAGACCCCGCCGCAGTCTTGGGCCTCCTCCGCCGCCACGCGGAAGGTTTGGGGCCCTGCTCCCCCACGAGTTTTGTCCCACATAATTGTATTTTGAGAGAAAAGTTTTATTTTAACAGGAAGGGTGATATGTAGGAGGAACTAAGGTGGGAGGAGTAAGGAGAGGAGGAGGAGAATGAGAGGAAGAGCTAGGAGACAAAAGAGAGAGGGGGGTGTGGAACATGGAGGCGGATGTGTCTCCACCAGTCAAATACCAGATAGTTGGTATATCTAGGTTGGGTATTGGGTTACACTTTTGATTGTATGGGCATTCTGTTATTGAGCATTACCAAGCTTATAAAGCCTTTGATTAACATTTTTTTTAAAAGATACTAATTAAAAAAAAAAAAAAACAGGTGAGGAGGGAAGGTGATCGAATATATGTGACAGGAAATCAGATGAGGAAACTAGCTGAAAGAAGAAAGGGAAGGGGCAGAGGGAAACAAATCAGAACTCTAATGACACATGTATGAGGATGCTGTAATAAAACCCAGTACTTTTTATGTTAACTTAAAATACTAATAAAGAAAAAAAAGCAGAAGGAGGAGGGGGGATAGGAGAGGGGGGTTTCTGGGAGGAGGGATGGGGAAAGAGGATAACATATGAAATGTAAATAAATGAAATATCCAATAAAAAAATAAAAGGGTAAAGAAAAAAATTCCATTCATCTTGATTTTTGCAGCAAGACCACTTATTGGGACCTAAAGCTTGCTAAGTAAGCTTGGCTGGCTAGCCAGTGAGCCTCAGAGCTGCGCATAGCTATCTTTGTCTCCACCGCTCTGGGTTTAGAAGTAAATTCCATATTCTCTGGTTTTTTAATTGTGCTGGCAATGAACTCAAGTGCTCCAGCTTGTGGAGCAAGTGCTTTATTGACTGAGCCATCTCTGCAGCCCTCGCTGGCCCTCTTATCCTTATATCAATCAATTATTTGATGAGATGAATGTGTGTTCATCTCCTATAACAGAACTTTTCACCCACACATGGGCTTCTAAACTTCTTTATTCCTTCCTAAACACACACACACACACACACACACTTAGAGAGAGAGAAAGAGAGAGAGAGAGAGAGAGAGAGAGAGGAAGAGAGAGAGAGAGAGGTTCATTGCCATTTCTGGCCCAGTAATGACTCCCATTCTTAAACATTATAGTTGTGTATTTAATAATTTTTTTAATAGAATTAAATGTCAATTCCCTCCTGTTGGCTAGAGCCTCCATAGAATGAGAGATCAGTCTACCCCCTAGAATCTGAAAGAACATGCTTGCTACTTTTCTTATTGCTTCCACTTTCACCCACGCCATGTCACTGTCTGCATTTCACTTCTCCTTTTAGGCTTCATGCTTAGTTTCATTCAGTTCCTTATTCTCACTGGAAGTTTCTGCTACAACTTTATTTTGTTTATTTTAAATTTTATTATTTTATGCACATGAGTGTTTTGCCTAATGTATGCCTATGCACCACATGCATACCTGATGCCCACAACCAGAAGAGGATACAGATCCCTCTGAAAATGGAGTTATAGATGGTTTTTTTTGTGAACCAACTGTGGACTCAGAGACTTGAACCCATCTCCTCTGGAAGAACACATAATACTCTTACCTGCTGAGCCATTTCCAGCCTTTTCTGCTACACCTTTAGGCTTCCCCTTCCAAAGTTCATGACGATTATTTGGAGCTGAGAAAGAGTGAAAAGAAGTTACCAGGTTGTGGACATAACCTTTCAACATCGCACTGTTGATGTTATCTTTAGACAATTCTCCATGGGAAAGAATGTTCTCTTATTGTCCCATGCTCATGTACTCACCTCCAACAACTGAGTGTACAGGAGCAGGCATGCTCCTTCTCCCACCTGTGACAACCTCCAGTGTCTACAATCATTACTAAATGATCCCAAGGAACAGAACATGCTGACTCTAGCCAGGAAACATTGATGAAGAGTGAATTCTAAGTATAATGGATGAGTCTCTGAAACTTAATTTCTGAGTTAAGTCATACTTTCCTACCCTTATCCTCTCTTAGATTTACTTATTCTAATATGCATGTACATTTACACGTGTAATTACCACCCATTTTTAAACCCTTCCTTAACCCTTGAAAATAGATATTATTAGTGTCGCATTCAATAGTCAAAGACACTGACACCTAAACCTATTTCTTCAAAGACTGAACAAAGCAGAACTCAAAAGCATCAGAGGACCCAAAACTCAGAACCAGGATGGCCTGGTTCCCAAGGTCATGACCATTTCATAGCACAGTGCTACCCTTGCTCCCTTTCTTTCTGTTGACTTATCCTCTTTCCCAAAGAGAATCTCAAACCAAAGAACTAGAACTGTGTCTACATTCTCTTGGGAACAGCGTCAGCTTCTCTTGCTGGCTCAGCAATAATCTCAAGGGAAATCACAGCTTTTATTTTAGCTCTCCGTCCCTCATGCCCTGCCAAATAGAATGGGATATAAAATCTGATACTAAAACATCCATTTGTATCCTTCATCTTAAGCTACAACAAGACTATTCAATATGTTTGACAGTTCAGGAAATATATTACAGAAAAAATTCTCCATGATGGCTTTTAATCACAGCTTGAGTGTCACAGCCTTCCCTTCATTACCTCTGGGCAGGCTATTTCTTCAACTTATTTCCTTACAATTGATTGCCAGAAATTCCAACTATTTAGATTTTTTTTTTTTTTTTTTGCATTAGAGGAAGGGACAGGTTTGCAATTTTCCCCTCAGTTTATGGAGTTTGAAGTTTCTAACCGTCTTTCTGCCATTTAACTCCCTATGAAATAGAATTTCTACAAATAATTAGTCCTTAAAGAAACAAAGTTCAAAACTTTAAAAAGTGCATGAGCTTGACAAGCTCAGTGTTGGCAAGGGAGAGGTTAAATGGGTTCTTCAACTTACTTTTAAATGTCGCTTGGGCAGAAGGGATCATGATAAATACCTTCATGAAGAAAAAAAAAAAAAAAAAAAAAAAAAAGAAAGTCACAGACCAAAGCATATGTTGTATTTCTGTCCTAGGACCAGTATATCTTTCATGTTTCTTGATTCTGTCACCAAGCAGAAAATGTGGCTTGACTGACCAGAAGGTTGGCTGAGGTTCAATTATGGAACAGCCCAGGCAATTTCAGGCACATGTGTACTTTGTATCAGAATTAGGATTCCATGAGGTCATCCTATTCCAGCTAATATTTCATATTTCATCAGGTACAATGGCAGCTCAGGAAATAACCTGTAATTTCAAGGTCATATAAACTTGAAATATATATATATATTTTGAAAGATTATATATATATACATACATATATTCAATTTTAGTTTATATCATCTATGTACTTTATTATCTATCTGTGTATGTGCAGGAATGCATGTGTAATGGCAAATATGTGGAAGTCGTATGATCACTTTCAGACATCATTTCCTGTCTGAGTCAGAATCTCTCTTGTTTCTGCTTCTATGTTGAGTAGTACTCCAGCAGAAAAACTGAGATTGCCAATGAATGTCACTACATCAGGTTTTTATGTGGATCCCAGAGATTCAAATTAGTTCTTTGCCTGTGAAGCAAGCAATTTACACCCTGTCCCATTTCCTTTTCCCCAAGTCCTGTAATTTTGCTCAGGAAGTTTCTTCTTTACAACATTAAAAATATAAACATTAACATCAGCCTATTTAGAGGAAACCCATTCAATTAAGCTTTCTAACTATCATCTATGGGTTGAATATATTTGAAGCACTTTGCCTCAAACAAAAAATAAATTGTGAGAGCTAGAAAGGATTTTAGAAATGTGTTTCCAGATAAGGTTTATAAAAACCATTTGAAAATTCTGAACACATTGAGGTCCAGTTGCCTTTCTATCAGGAACCTCCTTAGGCCTGTTATTTTACCGCCTATAAACCCCCTCTTTAATTAATTAATCTATTCATTTTACTATCTGATTTCTATCCACCCTCCTCCTGGTCGCCCTTCTCATACATCCCTCCACTCATTCACCTTCTCTTCTGAGAGAGTGGATCCGCCCCCTCGCCCCCCATCAGCCCTCCTGGTATATCAAGTCTCTTCAGGGCTATGTGTGTCCTCTCCCTGTGAGGCCAACTGATTTTCAAAGACAAACATGAGCTAGGAAATGCTTCAGTACTGCAATGTGTTCATCTGAGAGTTTCTTAAGAGTCTACTTACTGCTGTTGGAACCTAAGAAGGAAAGTTATGAAAATCTTAGATTAACCTTAGCTTGCTCTGATTCCGTGTTGCTTTGCAACACTTTCACCAGTTTCCGAAGCTCCTTACTGAAAGGATGGAAACCATGTTGGAAGGGGATGGCTCAGCAGGCCCATGCCGAGGCATCTCTTCCCCCTGAGGGAACAGCCACACGGTATAGCATAGAATAGAGTTTATTCAGGGCATGGGGAGGGGAGCCAGGAGGGTAGTAGAGGCAGAGAGAGAGAGAGAGAGAGAGAGAGAGAGAGAGAGAGAGAGAGAGAGAGAGAGAGAGGAGAGAGGTAGAGGCAGTATGCCATGGGAAAGAGGGGGAGGGAAGAGGGAGGGGGCAGAGAACCTGCAGGCAAGAGCTCAAGAGAACAAGAGAGGGGAGGGGCAAGTAGCCCCCTTTTATAGTGGGCAGGCCTACCTGGCTTTGCCAGGTAACTGTGGGGAGGAGCATACCTGGCTGTTGCCAGATAGCTGTGGAGGTGAGTTTAGACAGAATACTAACACTACTGCCATACTTACTCTGTTCCTATGGGTAGGAGCAAGCATCATAGGGTGAAAATTGGAAAAAACCTCAAAACAACAACAAAAAGTAAACCCAAACCAATTCAAATCAAAAGCATCTGCCTCCCTAAGTTAAAGGATTTTTGAAGGTTTCTCTGTGGATTGTTTCATTGCTCTTTTTGTGGGTTCTTAAATAAGATTGAAATTCCCATAAATTCTTCCATAACAGTTTTTTGGTTATAAAAAATATCTTAGCCGGGCAGTGGTGGCGCACGCCTTTAATCCCAGCACTTGGGAGGCAGAGGCAGGCGATTTCTGAGTTTGAGGCCAGCCTGGTCTACAGAGATAGCCAGGACTACACAGAGAAGCCCTGTCTCGAAAAAAAACACACAAAAAAAAAATAATAAATAAAAAAATAAAAAATAAAAAAATCTTAGCTCTTCCCCATAGCAAATTATTTAAAAGTTCAATTTGTAAGAAGACAGCTTGAAAGGTAACTAGTATTTGTACAGTCCTTATTGCATGCCCAAGGTTTTCATGAATGCTTTGTATATACTGAAGAAGGCATTTGATCCTCAGAAATCTGTCTGAAGCTGGTAACTGTTTCTCTTCAAATTCTACTCAGTTCCTGAGTTTAATGCTTAGACATCAGATAGGGTTCCATAAGCAATTCGAATGTCTAGAGAAACTGAGTTATTTAAATCTATTTTACCTTCCCTACTTGAATAAAATGATCTTAGGTGAAAGGCCAAGAATTTAAGTACCATAATAGCAAGTCTAATTTTAATTTATTTCTTTGTTTATTCAATTGTTTTTAACACAGGGTCTCAATATGTAACCTTGACTATCTGGAACTCACTTTGCTACCTGGCCTCAGACTCAACAGAATCTGAGTGCTTTTGCATTAGGAGTGCCAGGATTAAAGGCATGCTCCACTCCAGGACACAAGTGCAATTTTAAAGGCAAATGAAAACCCTTTCATGTCCTAGGATAAGACCTAACAAGTAGAGAATTCACAGTAAGAGTCATCACACTTCTGCATCTGTCTCAGGAAAATTGCACAGTAGGCAACTGGGTAGGGAAGACTGAAGAGCCAGACAGACTACCAGGAAAACAGCTGTGGAAATCTGTCATTGAAATGCTTGCAGAAACAAGACTAAACAATGGCAATATCAACAGACATGCTAATGAGCTAGGAGAGAAATCTAACTCAGGGACTCTACATCTAGACAAAGAACTACAGACAGCTAATGACTGCTCTGAGAAAGAGAATTTAGAGTCTCAAAAAGGGTTATCCATTTCAAACAAGTTAACCTTGAGATTATATACACACAGATAACAAAATAGAACTCAGCAGGTTGTATTTATATATGCTAATGCATAAAAATGTATGTATGCAACAATAATGATCAAAGAGAGTGAAGTTATCAATTTGAGAGTTGGGGAGTGTGGAAAGAGTTGGAGGGAGAGAAATGGAAGAGGCTGGAGGTAGGAAAAGGGGAAAGTGGTGTCTTCTATTTTAACTAAAATTGCATTAAGATTAAAAAGTAAAATAAAAAAAATATGTATTCACAGATGTGGAAACTAATGCATAGACAGGGTAATGAAATTTTCTAGGATTTAACAAATATCAACCAGAGCCAGCAGAATCTAGACATTATGCCTCTGGGCTGTGCCAGAGTTAAAATGCCCACTTTAGTTTCCCCTTTGTCATATGTTCTGGAAATTTTCTGAGCCTTTGTTTGTAAAGGTTTACCAAAGAGTTCATTCTAGTTTTTCAAGGGCTCAGTGTCAGCAGACTATGTTAGTATACTTTTATTGGTGCTACTATAAACAATCCACAGACAACAGACCTTTGCTGCATGGTTTAGTGTTGAAAGATAGTATGCCATTTACAAGCTGTTTTTTACTGAACTCCATTAACTACTGCATTGGGTGAGATGCTATCTGCTTGTACAGAAAACTACCTCTCAGTATAGACTAATCTTCATTTTGAGCACAGAATAACTTGAGTTCTTGTTCTTGACTATTCCTCTTGTTGTCTGAAAAGTTCGAGTCTCTTCAAACTATTTTTCTAAACTCAACATGATTGTAAGAAGTTGTCCCAGGGCCAGTTATGTTTAATCTATATTATACCTTCAAAAATTTATTAAATATTTAATGAAAGTCAGAGATTTTACTTTATATTTTCACAAAGGCAAAACATTATATAAGAATAAAATTGAATTTAGCAACAGTCACAAAAACTGTATATTTTGCTGGAGGCCAACAAAGTAATGGCCTTAGCTGTCTGTGGCAGAATATTCACTTCCTTATCAACACAAGAATGTCAAAAAACCTTTGGCAAGCTCTAGGAGGTTCAAGAAGCTGCACTTTAAGCTCAGTATACCTGGGTTTGTTAAAGCAAATCTACAATCCTACACACAAGAGACAAAGTCAAGAAGATTATAAGTCAAATGCCAGACTTGGCTACATAGTAAGGCCCTGTCTCAAAACACCAAAAGACAAACAAGCAAGCAAAAGACCTTACCAACATAAATAACAAAAGATGAAGCCACAGTGCATGTTTCTGGAGTGTTACTTTCCTTCAAGGGCAGAGAAAATGTTATTTTAGTTAAGTACAATTTTTTAAAAAAATGATATTTGGGAGGCAGAGACAGGTAGATCACTGTGAGCTTGAGGCTAGCCTGGTCTACATAGCAAGTTCCATTGTAGCCAGGTCTACAAACAGAGCCCCATCTCAAAACAAATAAAATTATATATATTTAACATACCAACTCTTAAGACTCAGAATACAAAATAAATTGAGCATACAGCTAACATCTCAAGTGAATACCTAACAATCTCAGTGCTCTAAGGTACTTTGGGGAAAATGGAGTCAACATTAATGGGTTTCAGTCATGACTGTATCACTTCTTAGCTACAAGACTCAGGATGAAGTCCTTTGCCTTTTGTATAAATTCCTGTTTTTACCTGTGTGAGGAGCATAGGTGATATGACTGCTCTGGTTTTCTTGAGCCTCAGGATGTGTCTGGATTGTCACATTATTGTGGCGCTCCAATGGCATTGCCTAATTTGCCTGTCACATTACTTTTAATAGATATCAGCTGTTTAATCAGTAGAGCAATTTCACGTCATTGTGAAATATCCACTGAAGTCCCAAAGAGATACTCATTTCTCCACAGTTAATATTTCACTCATTAAGCAACTGTTATTTATATTTCCACACACAGAGAAGACACAACAAGAAAGTTTCAACACACATACATTGTAAAAACTCCTTTTTATTTCCTGTATGAATACCTGTTCACTAGGTATTGTCAGAAGATACTCCTTTACAAGGTTAAAAAGTCTTGTGTTGTTTTATTTACTTATTTAAGGGTATGTTCATGTGTGTATGGAAGCCCAAGCAGGTACAGAAGTCAGCAGGTCAGAGGTTAACCATGGCTATAGCTTCTTAGGAACACTATCTAACTTGATTTTGACACAGGTCACTCATTGAAATTTGTCCACTTTAATTATGCTGGTAGACCAGTAAGCTCCAGGGATCCACCTGTCTCTGTCTCCCTAGTGCTAGAATTACAAGTGTGTCAGCATATCTGTCTTGTTTTTCTGACACAGATCCTGAAGACTGACCTCAGGTCCTCATGCTTGCCCAGCAAGCACTTTTGCAGCTGATGAATCTTCACTTCTCCCTCGGTTGTTTTATACATGAAAGATTTTCATTGTTTTTTTCTCCGTGAAGGAAGTACTTCCATGGAACATAAATGCTTCCAAGGGAAGAAGTCAATGACAAAAATTCTTGTAAACACACATAGAAATTCTATAGTACTGATTACGTGAACATTTATTTAAAACTCTCTTTAAAAAAATGAACCATTTTTGCTATGTTTTCATATGATTTATGTAATTAAAAACAAGCTTGCACTTTTACATAGATTTTTAAAAATGAAACATCTGGTTGCATTGTAGATGACCAGCAAAAAAAAAATCTGACAACTTAACCACTGCTCATAAAAGTATTACTGAACCAAGCACTCTAGAAAGAAAAGTAGTTCAATGGTTGATGGGAAGGATATTAAAAGAAAAAAAAAAAGATGGCTTTAAATTCAAAGGCAAAATTCTTTAAGAATACCTAGTGGTATTGCCTCAGAAAAGTCTCAAGCCTGTGACTAAATCACTCTGAATGATAAAGACCTGTATGGCACACTGGGAGCTACGTCCTACAATTTAGGAATTGGTATGGCTGCCACGGCTATACTCTCAATTGCACATTCATCAGTTCCTCTGCGGATCCGGAAGTAGCCACTCTCACCCCATTGAGGGCCCCAGCTGTTCTTCACAATCCAGTATTCTACCCCAGTGACTGGATCTCTTCCATAGCCCACAAGCAGAACGGCATGATTTGTCAACTCAAAGGGGTTGAAAGGGTCGCTCAGCCCAGTGTGGTGGTAGACTCCACTGTGGTAGTGCAAGAAGTCATCGTGGACTTCAAAGGCAACTGCCATGGGTCCGTGTTTGACCAGCTCAAGCTTCATCAGGGCTTCATTGCAGCCACCGTAGAAACCACCCACATAGTAGTAGTCGGAAGAATAGTAACGGAGGCAATTCTCCCTTGGCTTGCACGGAGCATCTGTGGCTGTGTATGGAAAACAGCTTTCTTCTACCACCCCAAAATCTTGGGCATACTTTCCTGCAATGAGGTATGGGAATCCACCATCACAACCTAAGAATGAAAACACATATCATTATTCCACTTCTGCTGGAAGATGGCAGTCACAACTTCTATGCCCTACTATTTTTTTTTTCCGTTCCCTAGAAGTTGTTCTTTGTCTAAATATCACATCATTCTTCCTTCCTTAGAAATTCATCTAACAATCCCTAGCCCTATTTCCTTAACAGGAATTTATTTGACACTTAATAATGAGTAGAGCTTCTCTGGCACTGTGATTGAATGATGAAGGCCCTGAAACCAAAATAGGTTCAAATCCAAAAGTGTGTACACCATTTAATGTCTCTGTACCTCTACTTACTTATATGTCAACTGTAGATGGTGATAGCACCATCCTTGAGGTTTAGAATAGGTACTTCACATAAAAACAACCATTTTAGTGAGTACTGTTACGGACAGAGACACACACACACACACACACACACACACAAAACACACTTCTCAACTCCTCAAGCAAATCTTCCTTAAGACCCTCCTACCAATAGAGTTCTCCCATCTTCCTCTTCTCCTTGGTACAATTATACATACATACTACCCATAGCCTCTCATCATTACAATTATTTAACTTCTGTTTCTGTTGCCTAATTGTATACTTCATGAGCATAAGGAGAGTTTTGATATCTTACAGCCTCCAAAGGCCTAGCTATCACAATACAGTATGTAATATCTCAGAGAGAATGAAAATCTCATTGTGACAATCACTCACCAGCAATTTACTGGAGACTGGGAAACTTTCCAGTGCCTACATCTAGGCTGACATCAGAAAACTTTAAAATGGTATTATCTTAAATAGTATTTCCTCTAAATCCTATTTGAACCTTTAGTATAGCCTGTTCTGAAAGGCTAAGGACAAAGTGCTAAATTCTCTTATAAACAAATAAATATTATAATCTTAGTAGGAACTGAGTTGTGGAAAGAGATGTTTGGAATCTAAAGCTATGATGCTTAAAAATTGTATGATTTTCCTAAGATAAATTTGCTTATACTTATTTTCTGCTTTTGAATAAGGTCTATGTCTGCTTTCTACATGTTGTGCACTCTTAGGTAACATTGTAAGAGAGGCAGTATTCACATGATGTGCTGATATCCCGCTGTGGGATGCAGTAGATTCCACGAGAAACTGTCTACTGATAAGTGATGGGCACAGATCCATACCACAGTTTTCCGATTATAGACACCATTCTTCTCTGCTATGCCACACCTTTACTTTTGCCAGTGATAGTTGCTGATATACAACCAAACAGCTCATAACAGCTCTGAAATAAAACATTTACCTTGGGAATACTGGCTACAAGATACAACCTCCTGAGGACTCAGGATGGGGGTCTGGGAATTGTTGGTTAATATACGAATTCTTGCTTCGAGCATACCCATAGAGGCAAATGAGTAGCAGCTTCCACAAGATTCTGTAGATAAAGAAAAAAATATGTATATTATTTATTTATAATTTCATAAAGATGAAAGTCTGAGTGAGACATCTTAATATAAGATTTATAATAAATATTTTTCATAAAAATCAGCAACATATAGAAGACTTACTTCATAAGCACTGAAGCTTAGGTCCTCCTTGACAATGAAGACTAGATTTATGTCTATAATAGTTTCAGCCATCAGAGTGAGAGGACTGTGGTGGGACACGGGTGAGTTAAACATAAAAAAAAAAAAGAATCTCTAATGCAGTAGATTGTTTGAGGTCACCCAAAAGTCATGTTGAAATTCCAAGCTGTGGTGCTACCAGTTGGGAAAAGTGTCCTAGAAAAGATACTCCCGGACCGATTGTCAAGAGCCAAATGAATTCATTAAAAGTGTCTGTTAGAAAGACAGCTGCCATTACAAGAAAAGGGAAAATCCTGTATTATGTATATGAACAATTCTACTCTATGTTTCTTCAAAGTGCATGGGTAAAAGAAATAAGCATATATAATAAAGCATTGTAAAGCTGGTTTCCCCTTGCGATAATTTTTAAAACAAACAAATATAGCTTTATACTTCTATCGTCTCATATCCTCTCCCATCTCTGCCATTGATACAAAGATGACATGGAGATATATGGATATACCAAATCTAAAATAAAGCCAGTTCTACACAAAATGCCTATCATTCAAGTTATATTACTTTTACAAAGCTATTAAAGTGCTAAGCATTTCATTGTAAATGTAAAGATGTATGAAGTCAATTTAACTAATTTTTCAAATAGAGGTATCATTAGTAAACCTGATTATTAGTAACTTGGTAGCCACATTATTATTATTATTATTATTATTATATTTAAAAAGCACTATGGAAACATTTATGCTTTTAAATGTCAGCAGGGATACTGTTTTCTCTTCTCCAGGTAATGATTTATGAAGCCCCTGGAAACAAACAAAGGCCAGGATGCTGTTCACTTTCTACCATGATAAGCCCTATTTGAAATACTTGGATTGTTTTTCCTCACACTAAAGCCAGCTATTCCTCGAATGCTCTTTGTCTTGCCATGGGACACAGTGAAGGAGCTCAGTGCATGTTTGTGGAAAGAATGAGTCAAGCGATGATGAGTAGGCACATATTTACAACCCAGAAATGATGGAAACTCAAGGAAACTGTCAGCCAACCATTTGTTTCTGAGCTCTAGAGGAAACAGAACTTTGGATGCTGATGTGAGCCTCCTTATACAGGTCTCAGTACCACAAGACCCTGAACCCAATCTGCCAAGAACCTTTCTTATTAACTACTATCATGTCTAATCTTTCTCCAAATTCTCCCTCCAAAACTCCCATATTTGTCCTTGTTATACAGTGCTCTAGTTGGTGAATGATCATCTAGATTTTGAAGATGAAAAGATAAACACCTGTAATGCTGACTTAGAATTATTACTTTACAATCTAGTCACTTAGTATCTGAGGCCTAGAAGCCGAGGCAATGGCCTGTCTATCAGGTAAGCAATGGCAATGATCAGGTAACCGATAACAGATGTTAGTACCTTGTTTTCTCTTAGTGCTGGTTTAGTGGCCTCTGCATGTTTCTTTAAATCAATGTAAGTTTAAATTACAACTCTGCTTATTCGAGAACAGAGGATAAGCTCTGTAAGGGGAGAAACTGTCTATTCTTCACCTTAGCCACAGAACTAAACAAATAAACAACAAAAACAAAAATGCACATGTTTTCTTTTCATGTTTGGCTTTTATTTTTTTTTAAAGTCTATTTCAGCTCTTCCTTCCTTGAAACATAGGATATACATAGAAGATGAGTAACTTCTTGACTTGTTGGTTTCTCAAGCATTTAGGGAATACTTCTTCCAGACTCTTCCTTAAAATAAGGTAAGGTCAAAGAATAGATGTGTGACCAATTAACCAAAGCTACTATTGCTCGCAAGAGACACCTAAGCCCTATGAGCAATCCAGCTTCCTCAGCTGTTATCAGCCACAGAGAGAAAGCCTGTATTTAATCATTAAACCCATATTATCTGACCATTGGCTATGATGGGAGCGACAGATCAGAAGTACAGCCCCTGGCTCAGAAAGTACTGTGTTTTGAAATCACAGGAATAGAAAAATTTCCTTTAGGTTCCTGACTTTCTGGGAATATTGTCAACTGTTAAGATAATCAATCACTGCCTACTTTCAAAAAGATAACATGGTTTAGATTCCCAAAAATCCATAGTATTTTAGATGACTATAACACAGTAAGAAAGGGCCTCACTTATAGAGAGCTTGGCATGTGACCCCACCTACAAAGAGGCTGAACATAGTTTCCATGTGGTACACATATTCCAGCAACAGGGATCACACTGCAGCAGCACAGGAGCGCCACAGTTCATGCCTCTCTTCTTTGCCCCTCATTAGCCATGTGAGCCAGGGCAAATCACTTAGCCTCTGGCATTTCTCTTCATTCTTGAGCAAGTATAGATTAGATAGTGTGAACAACTTAAGGGCCTTGTCTTCTAGGTCTAATGAGCAACATTTATAACCAAGACTTAAATAGAGTAGACACTAAGTATCAGGAAAACTTGCCACAATGCCTAATATGACCCCAGAGAACCACTCAAGACCTGGAAGAAAAGAAAGTAAATCCATCTCACTTAGTTTTCTCTTTTCTCTCCCCACTTACACCTCAAAGTAAATCTAGTTATAAGGCATTTTTACAGCTGTTTTGAAGTGGCAATATAAAACTTCATTTGTCTTTCCAATATTTCCTTTTACTTTAATCTTAATCTGTTCACAGACTAAAGGAAAGCTGCGAATTCCCTTAACTCTGCCTAATTTGGAATTTTGTATTTCCAAGTGCTTCAATTAACAAGAAGAGAAAACAAGTATCTTTCCCATTCTGAAGTATAAGAAAAATATCAAAAAGAAGTGAGAAGAGGAATGTCTAATTACATTATTTCCTCAGGCACCTGACAGGACAGTGCAGGTGACAGATCAGTTGAAAAGCAATCAATTCACAAACGACTTGTATTTTGAAATTTCTATTTTTGGTAAGAATCTTATTTACAACACACAAAGAATATGGAGATTTGGGGACAATCAGAGCTTTTACCAATTGTCCAGAAAAACAATGTCAAAGAACTTCCTTTAAAATGTCTCATTCCCTTCCCCGGATTACTCGCATAGCACCTGTTATTCATCTATGTGGAAATAAACTCTACTGCTCCCCACTGAACGTCACAATCCCATTACTAATGTGAGTATCATGTGATGCTTTAATGTTTTGCTTGTATATCCTTCTATACACTAAATCTTGGCAAGCTACTAGTCTTTAAACACTTTGCTATTAAAAAGCTTCTTAGGGGCTGGAGAGAAGGCTTAGTGGGTAAAGTGCTTGATATGCAAACATAAGAACTAGGGATCGGATTGCCAGGACCTGCATGAGAGCTGCTATTACACAACTCTGTAAGCCCAAAACTGGGTTGATGGAATCAGATTGGAAGCCTGTCGGGCAGCACTGACCATGTGGAGCACCAGGGTCTGTGAGAGATGGTGTTTCAAAGAAGAAAGTGGAGTGTGATGAGGAAGACACCTCATCAATCTCTGGTCTCCATCCACACAGGTGAATGCAATTGCATACATCACACACACATACACAAAAGCTTCCTAACATACTACCATAAGTCATGAGAGATGCAGCCTTAATGTAATAATAGCTCACATTATTTGCCAGTTGTAATGTGTCAGGCTGCCAACAAGGATGGCAACAGAGGGCACTCCTTACTTCCCTAATCTTCTCGAGTAGGTCTTGAAAGAATTGTCTTTTAGTTACGGTTTCTATTGTCCTAGTACAACACCATGACCCAAAGCAATTTGTGGAAGAAAGGGTTTATTTCATCTTACACTTCTGGGTAATGGTCTATTATGCAGGGAAATCAGGACAGGAACTCCATGCAGGAACTAATATAGAAGCCATTAAAGAGGTCTGCTTGTTGGCTTATTCTTCATGGCTTTTCTCAAAGTGCCCAGGTCTACCAAGCTCATGGCTGGTACCTCCCATAGTCATATGAACCCTTCCACATTAATCATCAAAGAAGAAAATGCCCTAAAGACATATCCATAAACTGGTGGAGGCCACTTTCTCAACTATAGTTTCCTCTTCTCAGAAGACTCTAGTTTGTGTCAATTATTTATATCCCACAGCTGTATCTGAACTGATATCCTTTTGAATACAAGTTAACTTCTTTGGAATGTATTAATTAACTAAGTTAATAATCAACCATTAGCTCCCATCAACCCCAAATCCAAGAGTATCTCAGACAGCATCCGAATTTCACAGTAAGACTTGTAATCTTAGCTGTAACCCACCTACTTTATGCTCCCACCAACATATTTTGCAAATGAACTCATTTTAACTTTTTCTTGTTCTGTGACTAAAAAACATATGTCTAAAATGTAATAATAGATCTGCCATAGAATGTGTTATTCAGAGAAACCCGAGTTCATGTTCCCAGGCCATGATCACATGTACTTGGCTCCCAATGAACAATTCTTCTTTTATTTTGGGAAGAGGACCAAATTTTTGACACATAAATGGTTTATCAATGATTTGTCATTTGCCTTCATTTCCCTCTCTAGGAAATGGCAAAGGTAAAGGATTTCAGGATTTATATCCCCTCTAGAGGAAGTGAGTCCCTGAACCAAAGGGAGAACACTGAAATGAAATGAAAGGAGTCTTTTTGATCGTATGAAGCCAGACCAGAGCAAAGCTTTGTACACAAAAAACCCACTCAATGAGCATGGAACTTGAAGCACATGATATTAATGGTAAAAAGTAGAAGAAATGTAATACAAATATACTTGTAGAAAAGAGGAAGAATTTATCTCTCAAAAGTATATATTTCTAATAACAATCTTCATTTGTTAAAAATCAAAAACCTGTGATCTAACATGTTAACAAACTTTGAAACTTACTTTAATATCACAATATTTTACAGAAAGTTTCAGATTTGGAGCATTTCAGATCAGGTACATAACCTGTATGGAGGAGTCTCTATACAATTTTTGAGTAAAAACTAAGGAAAGCAAGATCATCCAACCTCAAGTGCAACTAAAGGAAATTTTGTAATTGCAAAGCTAAATCAACTCCTGACTTAGAAAACTGAATTAACTGGTTTCATCAGAAGCCATATTCTGATATAAAGTTAATTAAAAGATTCATATACAGCTCAAGAAATCTAAGTTTGTGTAGTAATTAAAGATCACATAATGGCAGAAATGGAGGGCAAATTGCAAAAGGGATCCAACTAACCAATACAACTTCTTTGGGAAGGAAGACCAGGTTTAATTGCTTACAATTATTTCTTTGACAAAAGTGTCTCCTAGAAGCCAGGTATATGAGTTCTACTTACCACTCTGGTAAAATAATTGAGAAACATTGAGCTCAGCTAAATAGACCATGTTTAACAAATCTGGTTCTTGTCTCAAAAGAATGGAGGAAGAATTCAAGGGCCACTTTCTTTTGTAATGCAGGACCACACTACATAGTGTAGACTATCTACCAATGCTAGCTTAAGCCTCTACGACATGTGCCACCACACTTTGCCTCCATCTCTTTGCTAAAGTAGAAAGACCATGGCCATTCCTTTTCTATATCCCTACATCCATCCTAGAGTCCAATACATAATAAGTATTCAATTAACAACAGCTTGTGGTAACTTAGTGAAAGCTTGGACTTTTGTTAGTTTTACCTTGGTTCCGAACAGGGCTAACATAATTGACGCCACGAACATTTCTCCAGTCCCAAGATTCTGGCAAATTTAAAATTTGTTGCTGTATTTCATCAGTCATCGGGGCAGGTTTGGGCCTGGAATGGAAATCTATATTTAATACCAATATAAAGTCTTTCCTTAAAAGATGGTTTCCTCATCTCTGATTCTAAGGAATTGAGAACCAAAGAACACGTGTCCCTTGAGTGGTTCGATGTGGCCATTACACAATTTTCAGTTGCATAACTCTGCTGCCTAAGTAGCTTTCAGTTACTGTAAATTTTCAGGACATAGTCACTTTTTGTGTACAGTGAAAGCTACTTTTAGTATGCTTGAATGGTTACTTTCTCTTACTTTTACAGATATTGGTCAGAAAACAAGATACACATTAAGGATGCTTATTAGAGGGTCTACAGAAAACTTGGGATGAAATGGTATTTGACTCAAGAGGTAGTGATGCTTTCAAAATATGTGATGTTCTGCAAAGAACTTTAATGCCACAAATAACAGTTTATGCTTATGAAAACAGGTATGCTCATCCAAATTTCAAAGAGTTTTGACAAAAATTCAATGTAATAATAACAATAATGATGATAACAACAATAATAATAACTCAAAAATGAAGACATATCTGTAAATAGCAGCTATGATAATATCATCATTATTATACATGTCACAGAAAGTACTAAATAAGATACTGGCGATCTGATATACTTTTCTGTCACTAATGAGGCATTGAATTGATAACTTCCATCTTCCTTCTATCTTATATAGCAGAGTATTTGGCCACAACACACACACATACTAAAGAAAAAGCCAGGTTATAAGAGCATGAACAAAAGGACGAGGAGGTTAGGAGTACTAACATGAGAATTAGAAACACTTTCCAGATAGTATCTATCCATTATCTGGCCTTAATGCCTTGGGCCTCAGTGTCTTAGAAGTCCAGTGAAATGTCTGCATCAGAGAGCTGCTCAAAAGTGATGTTTGCTCATGAGTTGAGCAGTTCCCTGGTTTCCAGCAGTTCCTAGGCTCAGCTTAAGGATATTTGAGACTTTACACTACACAACTAGATATTTAGAGCAGAATCAAGCTGTATACAAAATTCTACTGGAAATCAAGCAGTCAGAACTTCCTAAATTGCTTTAATATTTCCTTCTCTATGTGACTTCCATCTTTATCTTAAACTGTCTATGGAACTCTGGAAGTAATAATAGCCTTCTATAAAGCTGGTAATAATAGCTTTCTATAAAGCAGAGGGTGTTGTGTGGATAGAACCTAAGGGAAAAAGAGTCCCCCTAAAACAAAGCATGTAACATATGGCAAAACTGTAGTGTGAAGCTCAGACTCTCAGACAGAACAAGCTCTTGTCTCCATTGCTAACTCCCTCTGCTTCCGATTTCTGTTAAACAAGTCTCAACTTTCTGTCACAGCCACATTCAGACCCTGCTTCATGAATCCAGGAAAGGGATATTATGATGTGTTCCTTATCCCAGTTTTGACAAACCAGAGTAGCTTATGCACTAGAAGCCCCTAGAACAGACTTTGAGAGATATTATAGAATATTATTTTAAGAAAAGGATGTTATTAGTCAGAAAAGAAAAAGGCTATAATGTCTCATAGTTGAACATTTCCATCAAATTAGGTTCATCTGTGCACTGAGAAAAAAAAACTAGAGATGTACCTCAGCTAGTTTAAAGAGCTACATCATTGTGTGGCTTATTTAAATCATAAAAAAAATTAAAACATTTTATAGCTAACCAGGAATTAACCTTTAAATCCTCTGCAAATTGGAGAATATTTTAATACGTTAGAGAAAATAATCATCCTAAATAATTTATCAACCCCTATTGATCTCTAGTTCCCTTCTATTTAACCATGTTGGTTTCTTCTAAAAAAAGGTTTGGCATCACAGGAATAGCTTGGATGCTTAACAAATGGTAAGGAATAGCAAATCCTCTCCTAGATACAGCTGCAATTCTAGAAAGATAATGCAAAATACTCAAATTCTTACTCAGAGAAATACAAAACAGTATATATAATTTCACAAAGCAGGAAGATGCCATGAGGTTACAAACAAAAGACGGCAAATGCTTCCAAAGCTGTGGCTAGGGAGGAGATGACGTAAGAGATGAATGAGAAATAATTAGTTTTTCCTGAACCTTAAAACAACCAGATTTCAGATTTTTTTCTAGTAGCAAATTTAATAGTTACTATGAACAAGCTGAGAGATACCCGAGGGAGCAGAAGTGGTGGCATAAAATGGGAGTAAAATGAAGACAAAGTTTTCAAGAACATTTATCATAGTTTATGAAAACTAGTCAAGTAGAAAACACAGCTATGAACCTATTTATATTACCTGGAATGGTCTAGTCATTAGATTGTTGTCAGTAACAGCCATAGCTAAGGATAGGAAAGTAGACTCGCAACATTTCAAAAAATGGCTAAAAATGACATTAAAGAGAAAAGACAAAGCATATGAATAAAAAAAAAAAGAGAGACAGGACGTGAACCAAGAGCATAGGAAAGGCCCTAAAATATGACTTGAACAGTATGCACAAATATGAAGGATGGTAAAAGAAAAAAGAAACAACAACAACACCCATTAAATTGGGATGGCTAATAAAAAGATGGGACACTCAGGTGGGGTGAGTGTGGAAGGAGGGTGATCTTTAGTACTGATGTTCCTACTTGTGACAAGGAGGGAAACTGTGTTACCTTGGGATCCTTTGGCCGTGACCACTTCTCCTTATCAGATCTCGTAGGCTCAGTTTCTCATATTCCTCATATTTGGTTGCAGTCCAAGACTTCTGAACAGTATTGATGGCCTTCACAAAGTTGTGGTTGTGACTGTAAAGCCTTTCAGAAAGTCTGACAACAGCAAAGGGACACAATTTCAGAGGAAGTCTTTTCAGGTAAAACTAGTCTCCAGTAAAACTGATACCCACCCTGTGTGTCAAGGGTGGGAGTGGTGTAGTCTTTCAAGAAGACAGCTGGCAACAGAGGAAAGCTGAAAATTGTTATGTTCTTTACAGGTAATTTCTTTTTAAAGCCATGTTTATCTTTGTAGTTGGCACGAGAGTATTAATCTTTTCTGCATGTCCATTTTATTCATTTTATTTTATATTTTTGAAAAAGGATCTGGTCTCAAAATCATTATGTATACAGAGATGGCTTTATACTTCTGTTATTAAATCTCTCCTTCCTAAGTGATAGGATTATAGGCATGCACTGCCACATGGTTTATGCAGCATTAAGTACAGAATCCAGGGCCCCATGTTTGCTAGGCTACCTGCCAAGCTATGATCTTGTCTTTAAGTGGCCCTTTCAAAGTGCACTTTTATAATCTGTTATATGAACAAAGCAAGTATATGCAAACATGTTTTATAAATAAGCAGTTCCTAAGTACTATTCCACATAGGGACTCTATGCTATTAAAAACCAGTATTAGCAGAAATATCTGAGAACTCAACTCAGATCACTGAAATCAGACTCTGAAATAAGTTCTTTATGTGATTCATTAAAAAAAAAAAAAAAAAAATTAACATGAGAATCATCTGTCTACTTTGTGTGAAATGTTTGGCCCTGGATGTAGAAATCACACAGAAAGCACAGGCTTACAAAACAAATTGTTAGTTACTCCCTGAATTCCAACATTTGTCAAACCTGCATGTCAGTGCACAGCAGTTATATAAGCAGTGCTTGGAAGGTTCAATCAGGCTCACCCGTATAAAGCAGACCAGAAAAACTGCAAGGCGAACTGCTTCTAAGAACCATACCACCTAACTCTACTTAAGGATTGAACTCAAAAGGAAGGGCTGGATCAGTTTCCATTTTGGTAAGCACTTTGAGAGACAAGATTAAGTCATCTTCCCAGTCACATCTTCCATGAGCTCTCTGCCACAGGCATTCATTGCCAGGATCACTTGGTTTGAACGTTTAGTTCATGTGCACTGTTAGTGGCTTTTCCAACTAAACAAAGTGGAAAAGAAAATAATACTCGTTGATCTCCCTCTTGTAAAACTAATAATGCCTGAGAATTCTTGTTTGTATGGTTCCTTATAGCAGATACCTGAATGAAAATAGTTGCACAGTATAGGCTGAATTTTATCCCTTGGAAAGGGAAGGGAGAAATATCATAATTATAATCTCAAAAAGAAAATATTAAAAAAACATACCTCCAATTAAAAACCCTTACCTCCAATATCTCAGCCAGAGATTGTAGTTAGAAACAGGTCTTTAAAGAGCTAATAAAGGCCAAAGGAGGTTATTAGTGTGGGCTCTGGTCTAGCTTTACTAGGGTCCTCAGATGAATAGGTTAGGTAGGATACTAGAGGGAAGTCCAAGTGAGGACACAGTTCGGAGAAGGAGCCAGCTTCCAGCCAGGAAGAAAACCAGTGCTAGCCTTCAAAACCCAGAGCAAAAACTGCCCTTTAGGCTATCCAGTCTGCAAGGCTTCTATGTGACAGCCCAAGCAAATAAAAAACTGCAAAAATACCAAGGACTTTCATTGTTTTTTATGCTTGAAGTTTGTTGAGTGTGTAACTGGACACTAGTTGTAGCATCATCATATGCATGTATTATGCAAGTCATCACTATACCACAACCAATGAAATAATTTTTTTCTTTACTGGTAATTTGCTATTTTTGTGGATCCTTTGATCATGTTCTTGTTTATAAGCATTCCCTGGTTTGTTGGTTGTGAAATGTGTAGAAATATTACTTTTTTGTCAGTTCAGTCAGTCCACATCCATTTCCAGTACAGTTTTGTAACACAGCTACGTGCAATTTACATAACACAGCAAAATTACAATTTCTAAAAGTAAACACACACTCATACCGTGCACACCATTAAGCAAAGCTAAATGGACATATCCCTTGTCACAACTCACTTTTCCTGGAGTCCTCCAAGGTGTGCTGCATTCACATTAACCTTCTCATAGTGACTTCCCACCTTCTTGCCAACAAAGCAAGCCCAGTTCCGGCCCAGCACATCATGGACCCACCCAGTCATGGTATCATGGCAGTAACTGATAGCTGTGCTGCCTCTGACTTCATACTGCAACCAAAAAAGAAAATAAAAGATCAATTATACCTGTGCTCGGCTCTCAAGTCTGTTTCCTTGGCTCTTATTTACCCTAAAGATAGATCATAGCCCTCTGCCAACCAAAACAAAAACTTCATTTTACCTGATGATGTTTTGATAATTATTCTGGAGATCAGAGAAACTAGTCTTTCTAAGATTAGCATTGTCGGTCCACCAAATAAAATGTACTTTTAGGAATGAAAGAATGTCTATGGGAAAAAGCTCACATTTTAAAGCAATTATCATAACCAAGGCATCTTGCATTTAATTCTCACAGTCTATAAGAAATAATAATCATCCTGTATTTCTGATGATTTTTTCAGCTTCAGGGCATCCTCCTGAAGCCCACAGGGCTGTCAAGTGGCAGGGACAGAATTTTCTTCCTCTGCATTTTTGTCGAAAGAGGCTCCCATCAGTAGATTGGAAGAACAGACAACAAATATTTCTGCATAGCAAAACAAACTCCTCTTTTGCTACTAGTCTCCTGGTGCATTAGAATATGCCTATAATGAGGCAACTTAACTTTTGGCTACACTTTATTCAGTAATATGATCCTTTGCATGTTTCTGTGTTACCCCTGAAACAATACTGCAGTGACAGACCCGGGTTTGAATTCAGACACATTGGCTCTAGAGCCCCATGACTTTCATGCAGTGACATCATCTCATTGATGAGGAGTACATGACAAGAATGAGCAGGAGGGAGAGATGCAGAAGGAAGAAAGGCATTGGCATAAGTTATTGATGGCAATTCTACTACATCATATTTATTTATAAAACAAGGACACCAGGAATAAAAGAAATTACACTCAGAAGTATAACACTGGGACTCAGTGATCCAATGTGAATTGATAAGCTTGTCCCCAATGGCCAAACACAAACACTTTAGCACTTATTGTGTCTGTTGAACTCTTTGGCATCCTTAGGCAGTTTAAGTGAAATAAATACATTTTCGACACAATTATTTCCAACTTACAATATACTTTACCAAGATCTCAGCCAAGTTGAGACATAGACATATTAAACAATACAGAATTTCTGTGATCAGTAGACTAAATGTTGGTGATTTTATACAATCGACTAAGATGATTCAGGTAGACCTTGGAGAACCATTGACTCTTTCAGGTCTGCTCATTGGAAAGCAGCCTTAATATTTTAAGAGCCCTGTAAATTTCCTTACAGCAGAATGTTTCTGTGTCTCTGTATACATATGTAGCCATGTCAATAAATACTTACGGCAGTATAATAGACAAAGTAAAAGAAAAAAACGGTCTAAAATATTTCAAATATGAAAATTGAGAATAATTTTATTAACCCATAATGTTTTGCATAATTAATGAGTTCTCTAAGAAAGGGTGAGCCCATCAAGGTTTAGGAAAACTGGGAAATGTGTCTCACAGTGCAAAACACTTTTCTTGGACCCTGAGAAGCATAGCCAGCTATTAATATTAAGATATCATATCCAACTGCTTTTGTATCACAAAGGCAGACACTCCCTTATTGGATAAACACTGTACAGATTCCTTATTGATCCTAGGGGCTCAAGACAACACGGAAATAATGTACTCTCAGAGGGTAGAAATAAAAGATCTGCAAGGTTTGTTAAACTAGAGTTTAATACCAAGCACTCCTAAAACCAAACACTATCCTCTATACCGGGCAGCGTTTCTTCATATATGGCTCCTTCACAAACAGCTGGAGTGGAGAACGGCACAGAGGAGAGAAGCTTGGAATCTACAGAGCAAAGGCCAACTTCCCAATGATGCTTCCATCTGTGTTATCCCAGCCTCACAATAACCTCTAACAATATGGAGAAATAGTTCTCTAATGTAGTACTGGTGGCCCTGCAAAGTTTCACAGCTGACACTTGTTGGTTGCTGTTCCTTTTTAATCCAAGGGATGCTCTAAAAATACTGCAGATAAGCTGACTCAGGAGAGCTTCACATGGTGGCCCATGACTATTTCTAACTCTGCCATTCTTGCCAAGGGCTTATTACTGCAGAGCAGAGGTAAAGGATAACAAGACCTTTGAGGCTTGGAATATCCAGATAAAAGCCAGCTCTACTACTTTGGGCTTTTATGTTCCTGGGTCAGTGTCTTCCATTTGTACACTCATTGGTAAAATGGAGTTGATTGCAATATATTCCATCCCACAGACTGTGTCCTTCCTCAGGTAACCGCTATGATTATTCTTCCCATAAAGACATAAGCATTGTGAAAATAAGATTTTTGTTTATTTACTAGCTAGGGAACTTTCTGGCAGCAGGAAACAATTATTGAATGAGTGAATAAGAAAAGATTAAATAAAGAACAAAGCTTACTAAGAATTATTTCAACGTCGTCTTACAAAATTCAGAAAAGGTATGAAATTAATAATTAATAATAGTGTTATAATGTCCAGTCATCCAAGAGCCAGGAAGCACATGGTGTGGTGTGGGGGTGGGGGTGGGGGGAGGTCTCTCTGTGTGTGTGTGGGGGTCTCTGTGTGTTGGGGGGGTCTGTGTGTGTGTGGGTCTCTGTGTGTGTGGGGGTCTCTGTGTGTATGGGGAGGTCTCTGTGTGTGGGGGGGTCTCTGTGTGTGAGGGGTCTCTGTGTGTGGGGGGAGGGTCTCTGTGTGTGGGGGGTCTGTGTGGGGGGGTCTCTGTGTGTGGGGGTCTCTGTGTGTGGGGGTCTCTGTGTGTGGGGGGTCCTCTGTGTGGGGGGGTCTCTGTGGGGGGGGCTCTGTGTGGGGGGGGGTCTCTGTGTGTGTGTCTTCTGAAATGCTCATTCTCCTCTCCAAACCTGTTTCATGATGTAAATTCAGATTCACCTAGAAGTTCCAATCATCCATGTAGAACTTCCAACCTGTACAATCTCACATCTGTGCTTCTATATAAAATTAGCAAAGTCTGATAAATAATTGTTACTGCAGAAACTTTAATTTATATACCTCGGAGTATTTATAAAAATCTACAAGTTGTTTATTGTAATCCATATCCTATAAGTATAGTAAAACTGGCATTTGCAATTACTTCTGATGTATTAAACTCATGGACTCATTTTCTCCTTTAAAACTATATTTTGTATTATTTCGTAGCTAGAGAAATCTGAGTTGTCTTTTGTTAACCTGATGTCACCCTATGAGAAGCAGGACAGGGTGACACAGATAGAGCAGACATGGATAGTGAGGTCCAAAGAGGTAGAAATGTGGCATTGATGATGTTAGGTCAAAGGTCAAGAGCTAGAAACCTTAACCTGAAAGACCTCTTCGGGTGAATTCATTACTTGCTTGATTGAAAAGTTCTCAGGGATTCTTCCAGCTACAGTGAACTCATACATTTTTGTGAGGATTAAAAGACTGAAATTCTGGCCACGTTATCCAGCATTAAATGTAGTCAATTTTTTTCTCCCAAAGAATTTTTTCATTTGTATAAACATTAGTCTCTGAAGACTGACTTGCACAGATGAGACAATTTAAGTTTCCATTCAGTTTTGCCAATTCCTACTGCAAACATTAGAGACTTAGCTACAATTGGAAGACCTCCCAACATGTAGCTCTTAAGTTCAGAGAACTGCTATTCCAGGCGCTCTTCTGCTTCTTCAAAGTTCCCATTAAGTTGTCACGTATTCTCCAATGTCCTTAACCCTATTCCAACCAACACCATCATAACTCTCCTAGATCTACCGAATAATATTGACCTGCTGGGGATATCTCACAACTTAAGCTATTTATCCTATAACTTTTTTACTCTTTTTTGATACTGCAACATTAGTTTTATGCTCTAGTCCCCTTTACTCTGGGAGGTGACCGTGCTGCCAGCCCTCGCCTGATTTCCCTTGAATACTCTGACAAAACTACACACACACTGTTTGTTCCTTTTCAATTTGCCTTAGGACATAATTGTGGCTGTTAATATCTCCCAGTCTGGAAAAACGTGCCCTTAACAATATTTTTATTTCCACTCCTCCCACTTGCCCTAAACTTCAGTGGCTAGTCCCACCTAGCCCTTGCCAAACATCCCTGACCTGTAGTACTGGCCACAGGCCCCACCTCCTTTCTAGACCTCACATGGCTGCTGGCTTCGTCTGCCTCTAAATCATGGCAAAAATCTCCTTCTCTCCTTCCTTCCATCTGCCTTTTTCCTCATGGGAAAGTCCTGACTCTACCTTCCGCCCAGCAATTGGCCCCAGCTTTCTTTACTAACAGATCAAGAAGCAATTGGGGAAGAGGATCTTAGCATCATAACTGTCCCCTACATGATACTTAAAGATGTTTTTTTTAATTAATGTCCTTCCAGTGTTTCTCTGGATACACTGTACAGCAAATATGTGAATGTTTATTTCATCTAATACACTGATCAGAAGACACCAACAGTTTTGCTTTTTAAATTCCAGTTTTGGAATTTTCACTTATCACTCATGAAGCTTCGAACAAGCTACAGTTAGAGAGCTCTGTGTTTTTAACTGAAATGGATAAGATATTTATGACTGATCCTACTTTCCCTGTAATAGTGAAGTTTAAAAACACACCCCAAAAGTAACAACATGAGCATGTTTAAACATTTGTAAAGGCAAAAGAAAAGTAGCAAGCTTCATCTGTTGTCCTGAAGGTATTTATGTAACAAAGTTGTTCAACACTTTTTCTACGCTTTCAGACAACTGACTCTTTGTTTCAAATTATTAATTGTGCTGTTTCTTTATTTCAAAGACTGGTAGTGGAGCACACCCAAGTCATAGCCCTCTAGAGGCAAATGTAGGCAGTAAGACATCAACAGTGCTTTTGGAAATAAGATTATGATGACATTTTTTATTATGAATCATATCTTCTTGAAATGACTTATTACAATATACACTGTTCATTTAATCATTGAATATCTCATATGTGTGATAACATTACTATAGTGGTATATCCGTGTAGTTTTAAAAGCTATCTATACAAATCATAGAATAAATAAAGATCCGGATATCTAAGTCTCCTTCCCAGAGCAGTACGTCAAAGATGCTTTGAGGTCTGAATGATAAACACATATATAGAAATTTATGACATATGAGCAACATTCAAATCTAGGGAAGGGTCACTAAACTTTTGGCCTCCCCACACCTCTCAGTCTCAATAGCAGCATCAATGCAAGCTAAAAGCACTCCATTTGCTGCTACCTTTATAGTGTCAGGAAAGTGTTAAGGAACAACAAGGCTAATTTACCCAAATCCACATTTGGCTAAATATCTCCAAACTACCATAGCTTTCTCAGAAAGAAGCCAACTTCCTTAATTCTGTTCCAAGAATAAGCATCGGCTTTCTGCCTATTAACAAAACTAAAACAGTTTATTTAAAAAGTTGAATTCTAATCAAATGCAAAGCTGCCAGGAAGTTGTGACCAAATGATGGTACATTTTGAATAGAAAATATTGACATTTAGATTCAAATACAAGAATGGAAGATATTAAACTTGATTATTACCTATGCTTGAAGACACTGGATTTAAGCTAAAATATATACATTCCAAAAATAGTGAAAAAACAAACTACCATTTACCACTCAGCAACATGGTCAGCACTCTTGGGCTCATTTTCAGTTACTGGCTCACAGAGTCTCAACGCGAGGTTGGAAGAAAACAGGAAAATACATTCAACTGTTAATTAGCTCGAATTTCTTCTTATGCTTAGCAGCTGTGGAGCATAACCTATCCTCTTCAGACTACTTAAAAAAATCAGACCCAGGAACCACTACAGATGTAAAAAAATCTCTATTTTCATCAGGCACTAATAGCTCCCAAAGCTAGAACTTTATTACTTTGAGCATGGGCTTTTTTTTTGCCTTTATAAGTGCAAGAAGTTTAAAGCATAATGAACACACGCAAAAAAATGAGTCTGATCTCTTTTGCATTAAATCATTTAACAAATGTTTCAAGGGCCTGCCATAGCCTCTAACGGCTCAAAGGTAACAACAGTCTAATAACATCAATTAAAAACTATACTGCAATGATGTATTTTTCAAGCTTATTTCTTACAAAATTATTTATTAAACTCATTTGTTTGCATGCTATTTGACATACATACATGAAATGCAGGTAATACAGTATTTTTAATACAGAGTCAATAATCCCTCTTCTTACAAAGCAGAATGGAATACAAACAGGCAATTATGGCAAACGACACTAAGCATTAGTGTACTGGAAGTCCTTCTGGCACATACCTACTGTTTTGTACCCACTAATTGCCCTCCTAAACATTTATACATCAAATTACATAGAGAAACAAAATTTAGATTAAAATATTCCCCATAGCAAGTATCTCTCTCTCTCTCTCTCTCTCTCTCTCTCTCTCTCTCTCTCTCTCTCTCTCTCTCTGTGTGTGTGTGTGTTTGTGTGTGTGTGTGTGTATCCAACTGCATTTTAGATCTTGAAAATCAGCTTTAAAATATGTAACTCTTTAAGGGCTGTTCAGGCAAGAAACTCGATAATATTTCTTAGAACAGAGAACAAAAAAGATATACAGCCATCCTTGGCCAGTGTTTCTAGAGCCTAAGAAAAGTGATGCCTTATATATTGATTTGAATGAGAGTGCTCCCCCTCTCCAGTAGGTTCATATAATTACATATTTTGTCTCCATTTGGTGGAATTGTTTGGGATGGATTAGGAAGTGTGTTCTTGTTGAAGGAGGTATTAAAGAGGTGTGTCTTTAGAGATGGGCTTTGAGGTTTCAGAGGACTACACAAAATTCCCAGTTAGCTCTCTCTGCCTAGTGCTTATGGATGAAGATGTGAGCTCTAAGTCATTCTTTCACTCCTCTATCATGGACTTTAACCTTCTGAAACTGTAAGCCAAATCAAATACTTTCTTTGATATGTATCCTTAGTCTTGGTGTTTTATATACAAGATGAGAAAAGTAGCTGACACTTCGAAGGCTAGTATTACTCATATAAAGTCTGCAGAAAGAGAAGTGCACTTTACTTTCCCAGACCGATGAAGTACTATTTGCATTAGGTATTAAAGATAAAGAGAGAAAACGGGTATCCATCCCAGAAGATAAAGACACCAGACCATTTCTTTACAAGTACAAACACATACAAAAAAGTACAGAAGACAAGGGGAATTCTTAATGGACACATTCTCACTAATGAAGTGCCAAATGTATCCCAGATGCTGAAGACTATCAGGATCAGAAGCAGGAGAGCAAAAAAAAATAAATAAACAGAAGAAGCTCACCAAATAAGTAAATCTGACATGACATAAAACAGTGATCATGACTCAGACCCAGGAGAAAAGCATAGTGGCTGACACGGACTAGGTACACACGCCTTTTATGTCTTCCAAGTCAGCTGGAAACCAAGTGAGAAGGAAATGACTCTGCTGCTTAGCAGGAAAAAGCTAGAAGATAGCAATCAGGCTGAACAATAGTGCAATTAAAGAAAGTTAATTTCACAAGGGATTTTATTGGGATTAATACTGAAGTTTGATTTCCAGTGTGTGGGACTGCTAAGGGGAAAGCCAAGTTAATGTTATCTACTGAGTGTAAGAACTCTGGCTAAAAGCAGGAAAGTGAGTAGACTCAGTGGTAAGGAAACAAACTAGAAAGGCACTCTCCTATACACTCTACCACCCCACTGAACTAATAATATTTACTATACTTCTGTGCTGGAATGTACTAAAGAAACCACCCAAATGTGGTCCTAAAATCCATTTATTTTGTTGGTAAGACTTTTCTTTTACTTTTTATCTCCAATGGTGTTCTTAGGTTTGAAAGATTAAGATGATCATTTTATAGTCAGAAACTGTATTCCCTTTCAGCATTATGGAAGACTAACCATTTCTAACTGTAAAATGAGACTAGTTCCATCAGCTTTATAGGGCTTTCACATTTATACTATGTCAAGTTCTTAGCAAAAAGCTAGCACCTAAATTTAAAAACCAAACTGAAGAAACAGAAGAGGAAAAAAGAACAGAAAAGAGAAGAAAAAAGAATAGAAAACAAAAAGCATTAACCACACCATCTTTCTGGCTGGGGAGCACTGCAGAGTCACTGTCTGCAAGATACATGTTTTAGTATATGGCTAAGAAAGCATCTTTCCTCCTTCTATGTGGCTTAAACAGGACCATCTTCCCTCCAGCAGCTAATATCTCTCCATCCCATGTCATCTCAAAGCCTTCTAGGTTTGGGAATATCTCAAAGTAATTTTAAAAAGTGAAGGTACCCAGGAAGAGACAAATTAACTGTGAGTAAAATTTTCAGTATGACAAAACACAAACCCACACACACAAAAATAGGTCATAAAAATCAAAAATCCAAATCCCGTCCAGTTTGGAGAAACTATTTTAACATCACGATATTCAAACTGGAAAAGAAAAAAACAAAACAAAACTCTTGATGTGTTATAAATTGTTCCCACTAAATGCTGAAGCCCCCTGATACTTCATCTCTTCCACAATGTTTTTCCTTTATTCTGTACAGTTTCTGGTTGTTCACATTCCACAGTGGTGATTATTGTTTTCCAAGGAATCCTTCAGGAGGGCAGTTGCCTTGGAGGTAGGTCACCAGGACTCCTCTGCATTTTACATGCAAACATATTCCAGAAGGGATTGTAGCTGCCATGGCCTCTGCTAGCTGCTAGAGGTAGATCCAACAGTTTGCCTCTTAAGCCAAAGTCTGTTCTTGGCTGTGGTTTTAAAAGAGCCTCTCAACAGACGATCTATTTAATAGCTACAAAACAAAAACTAGGGTTACAAGAAACAAAGATCATACCACCTTTTAACACTTTATCATAGTAGTCTTTGTTAATTAAATAAAAAAAAAAAGCAATACCAGCACTAATACATTTGGTGTTGGTAGTTTTTTTTTTTTTTAAGTTATTAAAGACATTCACATAAAATTGCTATTGAGCTCAATGCTTTAAAAAAAAAAGAGTATTATGCATGCAGGTAACATGCTTGCAAAGCACATGCATCTGAAAGTGACTGCCTCTCTATAAAACTAATGTGATTGTAAAGTATACTGAAGCAACAGGCTAAATTCTAGCATCTTAGACCCATACTACGTGTCTTGTACACATTTAAATGTAGTCCTAATGCTACTTGAATGTTTGCCTACGTTCTAAGGTATATACCCCAGTTAGGAAACACAGACTAAGGTTCAACTTTGCTACTGGTAGACGTCTCTCCAAATTTAGAAGGAAAGATGAAAGATTTAGGGTAGAATTTCATAAATTGTATTGAGAAGGAAACCAGTGATCCACTTTGGGGAGGTTTCCCATTGAATCTTTCTCTTAAAGTACCACCATGCAACAAATTAAAATTTCTGTGCAGTTTTGAACTACAGGAAACTAATATATTCTCTACTTATTCGGTTTCCTGAAAAGCAAAAGAAGACATAGCTCATTTCTGTCAATTCTGGTCACTCACACTGAGCTGATTTTAGAGGATGCCTGACTCTCTAAATTTTCAAAAGATGCAGTGGGTGCGCAGCCTAGGAATAATCCCTTTCTGCTTATATGGATGCTGCAGACCTATTACAAAGCCTGGTACAAAGCCTGAAATGTGCCTACAGAGATGGTGATGCTTTTGAGACCTGTTCTCATTTTTCTTTTTTATCTTCTGACTTTCAAGGATTAGTAACTAAGAAAAAGAAGGGCAAGGAGAAACAATATTAAAGTTTAAGATATCCCATAGATTTTACTTGCTTGTTGTCCATTATTCCCATCAAATCTTATGTGAGTAGTAATTTCCATATTTATTCTGAAAATACGATATGAATGAGTCAAAGCGATCTTTCTTTTCCCAGTCAACATTCTATGCCTTTAGTAGAAGCCACATTAATGAAGATGAATGACAACTTGATGATAAGTGACTAGCATGCCAATTCATTTTGAAAGAGCTACATTCTCTCGAAAAGATAGAAAAATAAAACCCTGACATTAGTCTTGCACCTTTAGGTCATAGGTGTATTCGTGTACGTGTTAATGTGGCTGCTTAGATGTATCTCTAGGTACTATGATACATACTATACACGGTTCTCCCTTGAAGAAGTCTTTGGGAAAAAGAGTAAGCAAGCTAGGACAGGTTAGTAATTTCACAAATGTGAATTGTATGTTAGCCAACCCTTGCCAGATTAGACTTCTCCTTTTTGGGTTCATGTCTTCGAAAGTTATATTTATGACACTTAGGATTTAACGGTACAATCATAACACATGAGATTGGCACATTACATAAAACAGCAGAGAAGATAAAGGTAGCAGAAATGCAAGCTCAAGCAAGAATGCATAGGAAAATAACAATCTATGCATTCTCTCTTTCCCTCAGGAATAAACAGGCACTGATTTGCATACGACAACAGGGCAGGAGAAAGCTGGCTTAACAATGAAAATAAAGATATTTCAATTGTGCTCACCCAGTTTGTTCCTCAGATGTGGCAAATCATACATTCCCACAGTTCCCAGCTGCATGAACAACTGATTGATAAAATCAGTCACATCCTATGAAGAGTTTACAGTGGTAAACTGAGTCATAACAAAATTTATCAATAAGATCAATAAGAAAATATAAGTGAGGCATAAATCAAGATGCTTTTGATGCCAACCCTGCACCAAAAGTCGTAAGAAGAAATCTCAAGTTTTAAAACATAAATCTTATGTTTGGTATACAGAGTATATAGTTTTTAAAACCAAAAACAAGTCTTCTAAAATTGTGTTGTCTTAAAAATAATTCCAGAAGGAATAGTGAAAAAATTAGTGCATAGTTCTTATACCCTTTATTGTAGAAAACACAATTGACATTTCTGGTTGTCGTGAATAGTTTGAAACTTGCAAATTGCTGGCACACAAGCTATGGACTTAAAAACTAGACATTGGCTTTCCAATATGTTGGCCAAGTTCTAAGTAATAGCTTGTTTTATAAACCCTGTGGTGGTGGTCTCTTTATTATTATTTGTTAGTCTATATCAATTAAGACTGGAGAGCCCAAAAAAGAGCTCAATAATCAGAAAATTCAGCTAGACTATCATCAAGTAAAATGCAAAGCCTTAACAAGGGTTGAGTGAGATAATTTGATGGGCAAAGGAGATTACTGCCAAACCTGAAGTTTAATCCTCAGAACCCACATTGTGAAGAGAAAGAACCATGGGTCGGTCCCTCCTATAGGTTGTCTTCTGAGTACACAGAAGCTATGGCTCATAAATGCCTCCCCAACCCTCACCACTATCCACAACTCCCACAAATAACTATAATACAAATATTTAGCTATAATAAGTCTATTTTCCTCTCTATTTTTTCACTCTTTGAATAACTGTCTTCAAGGCAAGATGAGGTTCTTTTTTACCCTTCTCTTCTCCACTGCCTCAGAGGAGATAAATTGAGAAAAAGCGAGGGATTGGTAACTTGTTTCTTCTCCCTTGAAGACATTGTTTGAGGCTTATTTTGTTTATATGACTGCCTCTGGACCGTTTGGCCGAGTATGTCCTCCAGTGGAACTTTATATAGCTGTTCATAAAAACTGATGAAGGCACATAAAAGCACAAGGAAAGAGAAACTGATCACTTACCACTGATCACATAAAGTGAGATATGATCTCAGTTCTTTATATTCTACCTGGTTTTGTTGCATTGGTTCTTTTGTTGTTGTTGTTTGTTTCTTGTTTTTTAAATAAGAGACCAGCTGCTTTTTAATATGCAGATACCTCAAAGAGGTATAAATGTGCCACAGGGACAAGGAGAGCCAAGTGATTCCTGTCATTATAATCCAACAGTGTAGGACATGCCTGCAGAGAGTACCTTCATTTATTCCCCACCACCCTAGATTTTCAAAGAATATTTCCAAGAAGTTTCCATTTTGTCACAAACCTAATTACTCTCTTCTCTTTTACAGGAGGTTGTAATGGCTTAGGTCTCTGCCTAGATGGGAATGCAGATCAGAAATTGCCTTAAAGAATTAGAGAGAAGAGAACCTTTAAAAATATATAGTCACTGGTTTTCTATTCCACTATGCAAGCTTGAAGGCATATGCAAATCCACAGATAAACTAGTCATATTTCAGCCTACCATATTTTAAGTAATTAAAAGCCAAGGTTTTTTTCTTCATTTGTTTTTTTGTTTGTTTTACTGTTTAGGAATCTTAAGGTTATGAAACATGTTAATCTTTCAGCTAATGCCTAAATAAGATAGATGTAAATAAAGCCAGCAAAGAGACTGACATTAGTCACCCCCAAGTCAAGCCAGGATAGAGAGAATGAAGGGGAGCCATGTCTGCTGTTGTGCTATAGGATACAAAAAGGAATACATGATGAGCATTCAACATATGCACCACCTACTCAAGAAACTCGGGCAGGATGACAATTAGGAATCTGAGAAAAATACATTTCACAAATGTAATGGAAGTACATGGTCTTAGATGTGTTAATGAAAAGGCCTGGAAATCCAACTGTTTTCTAGAATAATAAAGGACAGAACTAAAATGGTGGGTGTATACAGTAAAACTTGATTAGACATTTATAGCTGGGGTAAGTAAATTTAGTTTGCACATGACCTTTAAAATTGATGTTATTTATCTATTTTAAGCCAGGTCTGTTGGCCACACATGTAACCCCAGTACTTAAAAGACTGAGACAGGATTTCAAGCTCAAAGTTAGCCTGAGCCACATTTCAAGACCTTGTCTTAAAAATACAAAAGAAATAAGGGCCCAAATTTTAAATACCAGTTGAAAAGATACATTCTATGCCATTAGAAAAAAAGTCTATGTGCTTTATTCAGTGAAAAGGTTTTAATTTCTCTTGAATCACATATTTCTTGAAATATGGTTTTCCAGAACTGTAGGAAATACCCTAATGCTTGTGGTGAAATCCAACTAGATGTTGGGGTTAATGAAGTCACTCAAAGAACTTGATTCTCCTCTTATGTAAAGTCATTTCACTTTACATTTTTCCATGAAATTTTAAACACTTTCCCCTATTACTGCTGCTGTATTTGCTCTTAAAATGCATTATTTATTTATTTGTTTGTTTGCTTATTTATTTATTATTTATTTATTACTGTATAAGTATAGAGTATGTGTGTAATGCTACATGAGTCAAGGTCAGAGGACAACTTTGTGGATCTCCATCCACATGGTTTTCATGACGTTCCGGCTCTAACTCAGGTCCCCAGGTCTGCAGCCAGCTTTGCAAACTGCTCATCTGGAACTACTTGATTACATTAAAACATGTTTCAGAAACAAAAACATCTTATATATACATATATACACATATGTATTATAGTATTTATACATATATAAACATTGCTTGTTGTAAATGTTATCTTTATCATCAGCCAAATAAACCACATAGCTTGTTTTCTCTGTAGTAAGAGAAAACATGGTTTTCTAGAACCTAATCATTCCTGCACACTCGTGTGTGTGTGTGTGTGTGTGTGTGTGTTGTGTGTAGTAAGAATCATCTTCCTACTTTATGGTAGAATAATCATTTGTCTAATACATCCAGAAAGGTGTACAAGACATCTGCCTAATCATTTAGTAGTCATGTACATATACATTATCTTTCCTCCAAGCTTGGAAACACATTTACCTCTCTTTGGCTTTAAAATTCGTTCTTTTGACCTAATGTGATTAACAACCTCCTGCTCTGGCAAAATATTCAACTGATTTGAAAACAAATGTACTGTGTTCTCCAATTCCTCATTCCACTGTCAGATACTCCCGCTATCCCTGATGATAAATACTGTGGGAAATAGCCGTAGCCATATTTCTGAGTACTATGCCTCTGATAACTAATAGGGATTTTATTCATTTTCTGACCAGTATTATATTTATAGTCAGATAAATAGCAAGTTTTGTTTTTTAAGACTATTAAATTGTTCATCTATTTTTATCCCATTCCCAACTTCTTTTTTTTTTTTGACAGGTTTCTTTTTTTTTTTTTTGGTTTTTTCAGTTTTTCGAGACAGGGTTTCTCTGTGTAGTCCGGCTGTAGGAACTCGCTCGGTAGACCAGGCTGGCCTCGAACTCAGAAATCCGCCTGCCTCTGCCTCCCAAGTGCTGGGATTAAAGGCGTGCCCACCATTGCCCGGCCCATTCCCAACTTCTTAATGATTTGTTCAACTTAATTTCCAAACTGAGTTCAAGTTCATCCATTCTACTCATTCTTTTTTTTTTATTTTTATTTTTTTTTATTTTTTATATATTTAGCAAATACCAACTAAGTATTTCTTAGTCTATCAATAAAAAATAAGGGAAGAAGAAAATCACGACAGTTAATTATGGCACATCTCAGGGTTCATAATGTAAACTAAGTATCTTTTTTTGTCCATGATTGTCAAGTCTACAAATTTGATCTGAAAGCAACGAAAGGAATGTGGCTGTACAGGGCTTTAAAAAACCCTCGCCTTGAACAAAGACAACAACAATGGATGTATTAGAATGGCCTAGGGAAAAGCTATGAGGCTTCAACTCTATACAAATAACTACAAGCAACTAAGGAATTCTGAGAGGGGAGAAAGTCTTCCTCTGAGAAGGGCACACAAATTGGTTATCCAATACCAAATGGTCAGGCCTCAAAACATACACATACAAGCTGAGCAAGTCATACATATACTTATGAATGTGTGTGTGTGTGTGTGTGTGTGTGTGTGGCATGTATTAAGAAATAAAAAATAGGGGCCATGAATTTGAAAAGGAGAAAGGAAGTATGTATAGAGGGTTTGAGGGGAGAAAAGAGAAAGGGGAAATTGTGTATCTCAAAAACATACAACCTAGGCCCATTCCAATGCACACTGAGAACTAAATTCAGATTGAATACACCCACCATACCCATCATGTAACTGAAACTTGAGAGTCAGATACTGGTAGGATGGATTTTAATACAGTGCTTGAAATTGATATTAAAAACAATTAATTAGTCACACTTGTCTTTAAACTAATCAAACGTGCTCCTAACTGATTCTTACTAGCTAACTAGATACTAAATAGGAATTGAGTCACCCTCTCAATCTCTGTTTTATTTACTTATTTATTTAATATTAAAGAGAGGTCTGTATTAAAATATCTCTGGAAAGTTATTCTATGAAACATGTTTGGCTCAGAATTCTACATCCTGGTGATAAATCAAGTCATATGAGAAATCAAACTTAGAGGTCAGGCTATCTGTTATCATTTTTAACAGATGAATTCCCCAGTTTCCCAGAAGTGTCTATAAATGATCTATTCATACCAGATGCACCAGCAGACTGCAAAGACTATGAGAAACGCTGTATATATATTCTATGTATAATGAGAAACAGCTGCTTCAAATTCCATTTACTTGAAACATTTAATACTAAGCCTATAGGAAGAGTTTCAGCTCTTCCATAAGAACAGACACATGGGAGCCACAGAATCTAGACAGTCCCACCCATTTTAATCCAGAGAGTGCTTGTAGCTTGAAGCACTATGCTTGAATACATGGCCAGACGATGGTTCTTTACTAGTCAGAGAAGTAAAATTCCAGCTGTGTAGGCTAGCTGGTCATTTGCTTAAATCAGCTCAAGGAGCATAATGACTTTTATGAATTCTATTTCCCTCTCTACTTTAGCTAAATAAATTATTCACATGACCATATGTAATACATTTTAATACTCCACTGAGGCCTTAAAGCCAGTTTCTCAGAGCCAGCAGGACATGATTAGAAGAATAGAATGAACTCTAGAAAATGAAATTTATCATCTCCTTATCCTTCCGATAGATTCCCTACAAAGCCAATGATTAAGGAAACATTTAAAAGTATGTAATACATGGGATAAGAATTCTTCATAGCTAGCAAAATATATAAACACAGAATTTTACATTCTTAAATGAACAAACTTACTCAAAAGTTTGATTTTTAAATGTCAAATTATAATAGTTGACTTGTCTTAGAAAAGCCAGTGTCTATTCAGGTTATGTTCTTGGTCTAAAAGGAACACTTCAGAGGTTTAAAATCAGGAGAAATTTTAGATAAGAAATGGCTGGTAACAGAAACTAACCTTAAAAAACGCAAACCATTTGTAGTCATTCAGCACAATCTCGAAGCCTTGGTTGTAAATGAGGGTGAAACGACCAGAATTGCCCAGTTCATCATAGGCAGTGTCCAGCTTCTTAAGATGTATCACTACCTTTTCTTCTGTTGGTTCTAAAGAAAACAAAATATATAACAAATCAAAGTTAACCAAACACCCAAGGGAGTACATCTCCTCAATAATTTCTATTGTAACGTACTTTCTGACCATGCAACCTAACTGGGATTTGGTTCATGTCTCTCCTGGACATAATAGGACAAGCCTTTAATTATAAACTCAGCACCGGGGATATAGAGACAGGCAGATTTCTAGGAGACTAGCCTGGACTACATAATAAATTCTAGGTTCTCTAGGATAAACAGTGAGACTCTCTGCCAGAAAACACTTTCTTAAGAGTCTCGATTTTGTTCCCTCTGTATGGTGATTGGAGGAGGGCTCCTGGGGCAAGCCTGTGGAGAACACAGAGGTGTCACATAGCACACTGGCAGAGAGACCACAGTGCAACCAAACACTTAAAATATTTTTCCAGCCGGGTGTGTTGATCTCAGCCCTCCAGAGTCAGAGGTAGGTGTATTTTGATGAGTTTAAATCCAACCTGGTCTACATACTAAGTTACATCCAAACCAGGGCTACATAGCAAGGCACTGTCAGGTGGGGGAGGCGGTGGGGGGGCAGGGAGAGAAAATATTTTTTCCTTGTAAAGAATGAGGAGGGGACTATTGAAAATTACAGAAATAGGGGGAAAAAATGATCAAAAAAATACATGAAAGAAAAACATCAGCTTTCAAATCATAAAGATCTGTCAAGCCCATTAAGACAGAAAGTAGGCCGGGTGGTGGTGGCGCATGCCTTTAATCCCAGCACTTGGGAGGCAGAGGCAGGCGGATTTCTGAGTTCAAGGCCAGCCTGGTCTACAGAGTGAGTTCCAGGACAGCCGGGGCTGTACCGAGAAACCCTGTCTCAGAAAACCAAAAAAAAAAAAGACAGAAAGTAATCTGATCAAAGAAATAAGGTACCTCAGTCCTCAAAGATTGTAGAGACTAACACCTCAGTGTGCATCCTTACAAAGGATTCAGCCAACATGAGGCTTCTAATATATAAAAATAATTTGAGTCCATAGGTACTAATGTTTAACTTTCATAATACCAGCGGTCAGATCACTGTCTTTAATTGTTGGGTTAGTGTCAAAAATAGGTTTACAAGCAGAGGCTCTGATTCAGCTGTGTCCATCTTAAAGAGTGTCACACATTAGTCTTTCTTTCAGATTAACTCATTAGGTGGAGCCCGTTGGATTTCAACCCAGAAAAGGGGTTGAAGTGCATATTTTACATATCAAAGCAGGCCTGACCTACAGGTTCTTCCAGCACCTGTCTGTCCCTACCTGGTGTACCTAGCCCTAAACTTTCCAGCCTAAGGGCTGGGCTGTCCTTCCGCCAGAGGCTCTTCCCTAGATAATCCAGACATTTTGGTCTCTAGTCCCCTCTCCTGACCTCCTTTGTGAGAACTTTCTACATCTTTCTCCTCTCCTCTGTCTCCCTTCCCTAGGCTGCTTCCCTGGCCAGTGAACCTGAGATGATAGATAGGTAGATAGATAGATAGATAGATAGATAGATAGATAGATAGATAGATAGATGGAGAGAGAGAGAGAGAGAGAGAGAGAGAGAGAGAGAGAGAGAGAGAGAGAGAGAAACACCCCTGATCTGACTTGAATTGGCTCAGTTTACCGGTGGAGAAATATCTTATCAGAGACTTCATGTCAAGGAGATGCAAAGCTTTTCTCTCCCTTCTGCCTCATCTCCATGCTCAAATTTAGAAAAGAAACAATTGTAGACACCGCCAGTCACCTGGAATTAATTAAATGAATCTTCGTTGGGGACGGGGGAGGTGGGATAAGATAGCATTTATTCTACTCACAAGAAAACTACAGTTCAGAGTCGAGTGTCCCTGTGCAAACTGACTGAGAGGACCAAAAGTGTCACTTTTCTAACTTGTACTAGTGTTTTCCTAGGTCCGAGGCACGTGCCCCAGTGTTCACTCACTACATACTGAGAACCTTCCATGAGCCAGGCATTACGTTTGGTTCCGTCATTTCCAAACACTATTGGATAAAGTGTGACAAAAAAAAAAAAAAAAAAAAAGCTTTTGTATATCTCTTACAATCCTTAAACAGAGCAGCCTGAATTGTCAAGGGCATCAGCAGATAAAACAGCCCTTTCCCACTAACTCACGGGGGCAGGTGGAGAAGAAGGAAGGAAAGCGGAGCGACCCCCTTAGAAAGAAAGAAAGAAAAAAAAAAAACTTGCTAGGTCCCAGAGCCAGAGTCTGAGCTCAGCATGATTTTTAAAAACAAGAACGTGTCAGACTTGAGTGAAGGATCAAGAAAGCAGTTCTCCACTCGCTTCTACGAAATCAAAGCAAATAAAACAATTTAAAAACCAGGAGCAAGTTTCTTTGAATATAAGAGTTGTGAGATAATCAGGAAAGTAAGTGTAAAGTTAGAAGTTCTCAGCAGCTCAAATTCAACTTAGCGGCCCCGGGTCGGATCCCCCAAGGGACCGGTCTGTCGTCAGCTCTTAACTCTCCAGTCACCCACAAACACCAGCCCCGAGGCAAGAACTCAGGGACAGAAAAGGACGACTAGAGATCCCGGGAAGCGGCTTACCCATCACCGAGCAGTTAATGTCGCTTCCGGGACGTCTAGGGCCCACCTGGAAAACCCAGGTGCCCAGCAAGTCAGGGTAGGTGCAGTTGGCAGGAGTGTCGGAGCGCACGGTGCAGACTCCCAAAAGCACCAGCAGCAGGGCGCCGCACAAGGAGTGAGTCCAGGGACCCATGGCTGATGGCGCCAGGGGAGCAGATGGACAGAAAGCACGAACTGGAACACCACGCGATGGGAGTCAGGCGACCCTAGTGGCTCGCGCCTTAAAATACCCAAGAGTCCGGAAACCCTGGGTCCGGGGCGGGTTACAGGGCGGTGAGAACAGAATGAGGTGGGGGAGGAGCGGCGAGGGTATGAGGACGGGGGCGTGGAGTGACTGAGATGTGGGGAGGGGCAGGGTGTGACTAGGTGAGGCAGCTCGAGGTGGGAAGAGCTGGGAAAGGTAGAATTACTAGTGGCCTGAGGAAGTTAGTGATTGTGTAGATTTGGGGCAGGCACCACTAGGAGGAAGGAGGATAGTGGCCTTTGGGGACCTCGGCATTTCAAGGGACCCTGAAGCTGAGGACTCGGTCGCTGTGTTTTGTAATGCTAGTGTGATTAAAATAGAATCTACCCTGTGTCGGGACAGGGTTGACCAGAGGCTTAAGGCCACCGAGGCTAATTCTCTTTCCCTTGTTTTGGGTCCACTTTGCTGCATTTCTGATTCTCATGAAAAAACTCTACTAGCTAACCTGAGCCACTTGTTGTTTGAGAGTTTCTGTTCCATTTCCCAACTCTACCTTTTTATCTTCAGGGTTTAGTTTGATTTCCTGTCTGCCTATTTACCAGAAGATTTCAATTGTAGTGCATATTTACAGGCTGGATGAATCAGTTTTGTTTTCCCTCTCTGGAATTTTATAGGATTTAGTTGAATGGGGTGAGGGAGTCACAGGGGTGATCGCATTGTTCAAGCCCTTCTGTTTTCAGAATGAAAGCAAGAAGTAGAGAAAGAGGAAGTAGCTTGCTCAGAATGAGCTTATAGTAGTGGTCTTCTGAGCTCCTGTGTTAGGCTTTCCCCAGGGCAAGCAGTTTGGGAACATGGTAGGGCCTTCTTGCCTGCATTTGTTAAGTAGCAATCTTTAGGGAAGCCTTCTCCTCTTGTGAGAGCTGTTCTGAATTGCCTGGCTGTTGTTGGCTGGGATCATGTTCCTTCTGAGCTAATCTGAGGATACAGAGATGAACCAGGCAGACTTGATGAGCCTCTTTGCCCTACTAGTTTTGTGCACCTTTTTTTTTTTTTTTAACCCCATCCCACAGATATTTACCTGCAGACTTTTTTTTCCACTGAGTACAAGCAATCTCAAGAACCAATGTGGTTGAGGAACAAACCACTTCTGTCTCTAAATTCTGTTTTAAAAACACTCAGCTTCTAAGCCTGAAGGCACACGTTAATAGGGGTCCTTCTCAATAACTAAGGGGCTAGAGTGTTCTTTCATATGAAATTAGGCTACAAGAGCTAACTGGGGAGGAGCTGACACCTTTTAGATCATATAAACCTTAATAGGATTAAGAACTGACTTTGTAGAATTAAGCTAGCATTTATTTTAAAGGCCCCATTACAGACTATCATTACTTTTCTAAATTTCTACAAAGTTTGTCATTGTTGAAACATTAAACATTTTACTAAATGATCCATATCTAAGAGCTAAACATGGGATATGAGAAGTCCTTTGGTAGACATAATCAAAGTAGAACATTTACGTGTTAAAAAGAAATTAAAACAGCCTTTCTAAAATCAATGACAAATAAAGATTATGGGTCGCTTTGCATTAATGACACCCTGATACGAGGAAATGGAGATTTAGAGAGTTGAATCACTTGTTAAATGTCACTGCCAGTTAGGGAGAATCAGCAAGAAACAAGTGCAAGTTGCACGCCCCAAAGTTTAGTTTATGTTGAGTGATATGAGATAAAATGAGTTTCTAAGCAAAGCATGCTTGTCCTTGGGCTCATTCCAGAGGTAGCACTGCATAGTGTAGCCCCGAAAGTGTAGTTCCAGGGCCAGTTTATGAGAAATGCAAATTTCTGAGTCTCATCTTATACCTCTGTGAAACCAGATAATGTTGAGGTAAGTTCTAGCAGTGTATTGTAACAGTCTTTTAGATGATACGAAATCAATTTGAGGTTTAGGGAGCATCTTTGGGATCTCTCTCAGACTCAAGCTTGATGTTTGGCTGTGGCACAAGCCATTGTAGATATGTTACTGTCTTTTGGCTCCTCCTCCTCGTCTTCTTCCTCGTCTTCTTCCTCCTCCTCCTCTTCTTCCTCTTCCTCCTCCTCCACCACCATCACCACCTCCCCGCTTCTTCTTTAATCTATAAAATGTACATGATTATATGGCTGGCCTAATTAGAAAGCTAAGATGGATCTTGGGGTCTTGAAGTAAGCACAACCACAGTAGGTGCTTTTAAAAAGAAATGGGCTGACTGTGTGTGGCCCCTGTGGTGGTCATGCTAGGGAGACATGTTCAAAATTATCCTCAGCAAGAAAAAGAGGTAAGTTTGTTAGGGGCTTATATTGTCCTGCCTGGGTTTAGTACTTTGTTTCTATCCTTATTGCTACACACCTCTTATTGCTCTCCTTAATGCTACCATGGCATTTGTGTGGTTCCTTCCTTTTTTTTTTTTTTTTTGATTTTTTTCGAGACAGGGTTTCTCTGTGTAGTCCAGGCTGTCCTGGAACTCGCTCGGTAGACCAGGCTGGCCTCGAACTCAGAAATCCGCCTGCCTCTGCCTCCCAAGTGCTGGGATTAAAGGCGTGCGCCACCACCGCCCGACTGTGTGGTTCCTTCTAATGATATTATTGACTTTTCTTCCATACTTCATGCTTTTCCACCATAGGTCTGTATTAATTTTGTATATCGAGATTTATCACAAAGCTCAGCCAATATCTTCCCATTCATTTCCTCCACAAAGTGGATGAAAGGAAGGCAGAAGAAGAGAATCATGAACAGTTACCTAATTTGAACCTACTGTTACTGAAGGCAGTCTTTGTAATGCTGCCTGGTCGGTTAATTGTATTGTTGCATTATTTCTCAAACTCTTCTCATAGCTCAGGGTGCCTTTGCTTCCCCCTGCCCCTTCTTTCTTTTGATAAGATCTCACTATGTAGCCTTGGGTGACTTGAAACTCAAACTCACTTCGTAAACCAGGATGTCCTGCTACTTGTAGATATCTGCATGCCTCTGCTTCCCAAGATCTAGAATCAAAGGAGTGCTGCCACGTTCAGCTTCATGAAAACTCCAAGATAATGCTTATTCTACTATGAATGGAAGGTATTTTTATTTTTTTTTTAAAGAAAAAACCCTATTTATTTAACAGTAATGGCAATAACATGAGATAGAACTGGACATGTAGGGTAGGAACCCCAAGCATTAACTCTGAGAATGTCCTTGGTAGAGGCCTGAAGAGACTTCTGGCTTTTGTGTCTTCATCTTCACAGTGAGCATCTCTGCCTAGAGGCTGCACTTAACCACATGATTACAAAACTACTGGCTGAAACCAACAAAAGGCCCCTGAACACCTGGTTGGGCCAACAGGACAGACCAGTTAAGCCCCCTTCTCATGTCTCACTCCTGTTTCTATCATAAGCCCTTTAAACCCCACTAAACTAGCAGTTCATTGGTACTCTATGTCCTGGGAACCATACATTTCTCCATCTCCTTTTTTTTTTTCCTCCGACCTATAAATCTATAATAAACTTCTCTCTAAACCCTGTCCTCGATGGTCCATGAATTTCATTCTTCAAATTATTGAAACAAGAACCTGAAAAACACTGGCTCAGGGCAGCATTGGAGTTTCCAGACACCTAGCCACACCTGCCCCACGACCCTCCACAGCTAAGCCCTACTCATCTGCTGAGAGAAACTCTATAGAGGGACTTTTTCAATCCTTGCAGTATCCTCCTGTCAGTAACAATAAAATGAAGGTGCTAGGTGACACACTTTTTTCAAAGCCAGTAGTGTGTCACTTCACAGTAAGGATGTATCCCGAGACAAGCCCCATCGAGATGCTGGTGAACATCCTGGAGTGTATTCAGCAAAGACCTGTCAGATGTTTCAACCTTCCTAACACTTTGACCCTTTAAAGTTCCTCACATGATTGATAGACTGCACTACAGTAACAGTAATCCTCCCTTTTTAATAATTAGAAGAATTGCATTGGAATACAGTGTGCTGACCACAGTGTCACAGATCTAGAATTCCAGCACTTGAGAGGCTGAGACTAAAGGATCAAGAGGTCATAGCCACTTTGGATTGTAACTCAGACTTCATCTTAAAAACCAAAAAAGATAGTTGTTTACTATCACTATTAAATAGCATTGCTATGTGGTTCATAATCTTGCTTTTACATGTCTGGCAGCAGTGTTTACTTCATGTAACCCCCATAAACACATGAATAATTCACTGTGAGAATAGCTTAGCTACAGGAACTTTCTACAAGTGACATCCGGTATCCTTGCTCACCAGATAGCCAAGATGAGCACACAGAGAGTAGTTGTAAGACCACAGCATGAATCTAAGGATGAAAGGTCACAGAAAGCACAATCCCTGTTACTTCTGCATCACCAGCTTCATTTTTGACTATGAAGTATGGGAATACTCTAGTTTTATTTAGATAATGTACAAAAAAATGACTATCCTTCAATTTGATGGAATCCATAGCATATGACATTTTAAAGCAATATTCTTCACATTTCAATAGATTAGCTTGTATATAATGTAGTTACCTTTTAGGTCTATCTGAGGATAATCTCCCAGAATTTACAACTTCTGTTGATAGATAAGGAAACAGAAGGTTAGAAAAGTAAGTGGTTTTTCTGTGGGTTCAGTGCTGGCAACTATAAACCTAAGAACCCATTGAGAGCATGAGGGTTTACATTCAAATGTTAGAAAGCAGTGAAGAAAGTGGAGGCTTCTCTAATGATTAATGCAGTCAAATACAAAAGAAGAGAAACAAGTTTTACAAGTGAGCTGTCCAGACTGAAAGCAGCTGAGCTGTGAATTGCTGAGCTTATCTCTATTATGAAACCACTCCCACTTCACTATCTATGTGTATTGCATCAGCCTGGACTTTTGCAGCAACAGTTTAGAGAATCATTTAGTCCACCAAGAGTAAGATTTTCCCATGGGCCACAGAACTCAATAATCTCTTTGGTTGAGCATGCTCCTTGTCCACTGATCCATCATCACTTGCTGTTACCCACAGCAACTACTTCCGATTATCACAGATGATTCTTTGAACTGTAGCACAGGACAAGACCCCAGCTCTTGTCTCTCCCTGCCCCTTTCTCATATGATCAGCAGTGTCCTCTAGGAATCCTCACCACTGCACATTTTTTCTTTATCAAGTAACTCCCTTGTTTAAAACCTCACTCAGTTGTTTTTTTATTTTTATTTTTTTATTTTTTTATCATTTGGGGCAAACTCCTATCATCCCTGTGTGTCTCACTTCACTAACCCTTTATTCCTCTGGTTGCTCATTGTCCTAAAACACTGACAACCAAGCTGTCCAGATCCCTTTTCTCTTTCCTATCTTCCTGTCTTTCTGTCCTCTCTGCCTGAAATACGTCAACATATTCTTAATGACAGCTCATTTGCACTGCTTGGGAAGTTCTTTACTGTGAATAATTTACTTCCTCAGCAGCTCCTCCCCAAGTGGCAGAATTTAAAGAGTGTGCTAGTCAACTTTATTACTTTGTGTATTTGTAAATATTTCTTAAAGCCACGTGTCAACCTTGTATTTACCATGTTTCTTCATTGTAGCAAAAGACCATACAGAGTCATTGGTCTAGATGCTCTCCAGGAACAGAGACACCAAGCTAGCTGAGGCTTGATTGTCTCATCAACAAGAGATCTCCAGTAAGTATTATTAAATGCCAATTGGAAGTATACCACTTCACTCTCCAGTTTTCAGACTAAGGTTTGTCAGTAGCAGACTTTTACTGGATTAATATTGACATTAACAAATGATAAATTGGTATTTCTTACTCTGTACTATTCACTTTCGGAAAAATTCATCTAGCATAAGAGAGAAGTTGTAAAAGTTGACCCCAGACTACATAATAAATAAGACTTGAGTGAAAAAAAACCATAACAACATTGGGCAATAGGATGGCAAAGCTATGTGTCATCGTTTTATTTTCAAAGCTTTGCAGTTTAGGTTGGCTTCCTTTTATTGTTATAAGCAATGCCAGGAGGAAGAGATAAATTTGACCAAGTGAATTCTTTAAGAGCAGAACTACATCTTTACAAGAAGAGACCAGAACCAAGCCAGCTGGCCAACAGTGGCAGAAATGAAGGTCAAGACGGTCATTTTCCCCAAGTGGAGAAAGTTCTTTCCTTTTCAGAATCAGATCCCTTCCTCAATTAATGACATGGTGAATTTAAACATTTAATTTCCACAACAATTGAAAAGACAGAGATTCAAGTGTTTCCCCTCGACATCCTTAAGGTGAATGGGTAAAAAGATGATAGATAGATAGATAGATAGATAGATAGATAGATAGATAGATAGATAGAACTTTAGAGTTCACGTTAAAATTATGAAGCCCAACAAAAGGGCAGGGCTTAGTAAGTGAAGTGCTTGCCATGTAAGTATGTCCTGAGTTGTACTCCAGAGCCTCTCTCTGTGTAAAAAGCCAGGAGTAGTGGGGCCTGTTGTTATTATAGCACTGGGCAGGTACAGACAGGAAGTACCTGGTGTGCATTGGCAGTCAGCCTAGACAAATGGGAAAACCTTTCATTCAGTAAGAGACCCTGAGGTTTTAAATAAATTACTATGTGAAATCTTTAGAACAGCTGTGCTATAGATTATACCTGAACACAATATTCTCTTGATGATACACACACACACACACATACTCATGCACACATGCATGCACACGACACCCACACAAACACACACAGGTTATGCCCATTAAATCATAACATGTACAATATATTTCCTCTCAATCTTACTTTCATTCCTAATAAAATACTTTCATTCTTTAAATTACAGTATAGAGATCTTCTCATTCAAGCAATTGAATTAATTTACAGAAAATAATTGTATAGTGCTGAAGATCAATAATAAATCTATTTAACAATTATCTTATCATTGGACATTTGAGTTTATCTCTGGGTATTTCAGCATTATCATTCTTCACCACTGTAAACAATGTCATAATAAAATTTCTTGCACATGTATCTTCCCTAAAAATACTTTCATTTCTCTGAAAAAGTAACAAATCTTAAAAGATACTTTTTTATATTTATTGTGTGTGTTTGTGTGTGCATGCACGCTCACATGCCAAAGTACGCATGTGAAGGTATGAGGACACCTTACAGAAATCAGTTATTTTCTACCATGTGAGTTACAGGAAGTAACCTTAGAACATCAGGCTTGCTGACAAAAGCTTTTACTTTGCCAGCAATCTTGTCAGCCACAGGTACTTTTAATTCTACAGAAAAGGAGCAGAGCTAATTGCCAGGATCAACAGTGATCTCTATTCAGAACAACCTTTGGAAGCCCAATGTCTCTCCTAGGTTCAGAAGCTTCGACAGTCCTCACCATGCTCCCCGCTGAAACATTCCTATTTCTGAATTTGAAGTATTTCAGATTTTTACAATTTGCTTGAAATATTGCAGATACTTAATTAGTTAATTTGAACCTTGCACTGTACGAGCTTTTAGTAATAAGGATATATTAGACTCTATTTTCTTCTGAGAAAAACAACATCGCTTGCTACTTTTTTGTAATTTTAAAAAATATGGCTTACATTGGATTCCCAACTTCTTCTATATGTTATTTAAGAGGATCTGTTTCTTATGTTATGATTTTTTAGTGTAACATTTTTTTATTAAGCCGCGACTATTCTGGAATGTGGCCTACAGAATATCATTTACAATTTTGTTAATATTTTCTCTGTGTTTGAGTTGATTTATAAGTTTATAAAATAAATTTATAAAAAATTTTACACTTTTTCAGTTCAAAATACTGCACTATAAATTGAGTGTGTCCTTTCTGTAACCTTTTTAGGGGGTCTGGAGCTCAGGAGAGGGTTAGCATCTAATTGAAGTATTTCTTGTTAATTTCAAATCAACTTTCCAGTTTATCAAATTTTTCTTAATATATCTAGTTGCTATGCTATTTACGGTATTTATCTATTTTATATTTAAATGCAAGAGGGATTTTAATGTGTTGGCCAAGAAAAATAGATTGCAACATTAGAGTAACAACTGATGGGCAGTTAGAATCAGTCTTGGATGTTATTTTCCCCCTTCTTGGTACTCATATATATTACGTGTTTTTAAAAACATGGTGTTTGCTCATTCAGAAATGTTCTAAAGTAGAAAATGTTCTACCCTGGAATTTCTACCTAAGCTTATAGCTCTAATATAACTTCAAGTGCTTGGTAGTCTGCTAGTCATTCATAACTACTTGAGACTAAGCTGAGTATCAAAGAGTGTGCACAGAACACAAACTTTTACCACTGGCCGCCTTAATTTTATAATTTCATATATATATATATATGTTTATTTATTATTTTAGATTTTAGCAGACCTTTGTTACAGGGCAAGACAGTGAGGAATTTCCTCGATTTTTGCTGAGCCATTCATTCCTAGTTTAACTATAATCTGATCTTAATAGAGCATGCGAGTGGAAAACTACCCAACTCTGTCAAGAACCAAAGGTCAGGATGTCCTAGCCAACTTAATCATAGCCTTTGTTAAACCAGTTTGTTTGTGCGGAACCCCCTCCAGGGAACAGATTATCTTATTTTCTATTAAAACTGCTTGCTTCAAACTGTTTACTTCTGCAAAGCCCCCCTGCAGCTGCTGAGTCAGAAGCCAGGACACAGTCTCTGCCTGTACAAACCCAGTGTTCTGGAGACTGGAACCAGATTCCCAAACTCTTGGGTAGGGTCCCAGCCTGCTAGATAAAATAAAGACTTTTAATTGGCTATACACTGTGTCTGAGTAGTCATCTCTGGTAAGTTCCCCATAACATTTCTGACTCATACAGGGAGCATAGTAACGACGAGTGTGGGATCAGTGAGCTAAGAATAGAGAAACTGAATTAAAAATGAGAGCAGTAGGGTAGGAATGACTTAGTGGTTAGGAGCAATTGCTAGACCCACAGAAGACAGATCACAATCGTCTTTAGCTCCAGTTCCAGAGTATCTGACACTGGCTTTTAGCCTGTGCAGGATGTGTACACACATAGTACACACATAGTACAAATTTACACATACGTATAGTCTCTCTCTCTCTGTCTCTCTGTCTCTGTCTCTCTGTCTCTCTCTCTCTCTCTGTCTCTCTGTCTCTCTCTCTCTGTCTCTCTCTCTCTCTCTCTCTCTCTCTCTGTCTCTCTCTCTCTCTCTCACACACACACACACACAGAGACAAGAAATATAAAATATTTAATAAGTGAAAGCAGAGAGTCAGAAAGTATAAGAAAGTCCTAATATGATTACCAAGTATTGAGGGTCTAAGATATTCAGACACTATGCATGTTCACAGTATGTAGTCCTTAAGTTGCAAAAAAGAATTTATAAATGCTAAGGGCTGGGAGTTTTGCTCTGTGGTAAAGGGCTTGGCAGAGGGCATGAAGGTAGAAGTTGAGTATGAAATGCTCTAACAATTCACACCCTGGACAGTGTATTTGAACACTTGGTCTGCATGTGGTTGAGCTATTTTGTGACACCATGAAACACTTATGAATTCTGGGGAAGGGTCTCTTTGAAGAAAATGGGTTGCTTTGGGTAAGCATTATGGGTTATAACTCAGTCTGTGTTCTGACTAGGGTTTCTCCTGTGATTGACAACACAGGCTGGGATTCGAACTCGGGAGAGACGGCCGCCTCAAATCCAGCGCGCGGCGACTGCAGCGGTGCACCACCACTGGCCCTGACTAGGGTTCTCTTTTCCGATTTCTGACAGCTAAGGGGATAGATATGACTAACTACACCACACTCATGCTGCTATAGCTGCAGGCTCTGAACCACTCTTACCATCATGTCTTTCCTGTTCTGATAATTCTGTCTTCTCAAACTGTGATCCAACGGCATTCCTCTTCTTCCTTAAGATGCTTCTACCAGAAATCTGACTACACTAAAATTAAATAGAAGATTAATTCCAAGAAAGGGGTCACTGCTGTACGAAAACCTCTCTGTGGTTCATGTGATCCACAGAATTTAGAACTGCTTTGGGGAAGGAATGTGGAAGAATCATTCTGGTGAGAATGTGACAAACAGTACTCTGCTGATGAGGTGTCAGGGAGGAAGTTTCTGAGGGTAACACAGACTCTATTGGAATTAGCCTAGAGACCATTCATGTTACATCCTGACAAACCAGCTAGCTACATTCTACTCAAGCCCTGAAAACTAAAACCAGACTGGATTAAAAAGTGTGCCCTGTTTTGTTTGACAGATGAAATTCAAGGGAGTATAGCATCCAGGCTGTGGCATGGCTGTTGCTCACTCCTTTATCTGGGTTTCCAGTGAGAGAAAAGAATCTGAATCAGAAAGATGTGGAAGACATGCAGTTTGGTGAAGAAAAGAGTATGAGTTAATAGCTGTGAACAGGTCAGTTAAAATTTGTGCAGATGGAATGGCTTACTTCAATTCAAGAGATGCTGTGAAGTTTGTGAAGTAGGAAAATAGGGTTGGTCCTTGATCCTACTAAGGCCTCCACCATTTTCATTTGAAAATATTCAGGTGAAAGAAGACTGCCTTAATAGTGGTAGTCTTCTTGACTCATGAAATTCCTCCTTTAGTATATCTTACTGGTATTGGTATGCCCCAGCACAACTGGCAGAAGTACACTTTTGGAAAACAACTGCTCACCTATATAGGCAATTGGCTACTATGGAGCAAGAGGTTCCAACTATATCTCAAATTGACAGCAGTACTTCTTAGTGGTTTCCATGAAGGATAAGCTTTAAAGAGGGTTTTGAAAGAAAAAAAAAAAAAAAAAGCACATCTTGGAATGAATTGTAACAAATAAAGACTGGTGTGATGTAATTATGGAAGAGGAAATTTTGAGTCTAGAATTTAATGAATAAATTTATGCTCCCACCAAACCCCAACCCATGAAAGTTAATAGACAACTTTTAGCTTCTACCTGTAAAACTACTTCCAAACTGGAAGTAGGTATTGTCTAGGACTCAAAAGGAGACTCACAGTTTAGTGAACACAGATCTTCAGTTGACAGTTTCTAAATCAAGAGAGCTGGAGGTCAGCTGATACTGTAGTGTGGTCATTTTGATGGACATCATTGTGGGAACTGGCTCTTATTTGTTGGTTCTGTGACATAGACTGAGTAGAACTGATAAGGTCCATTAAACCGTTATACCACAGTGAAGCACATCAGGATGCTTTTGACCTTAATCTGATGTGAGCTTGTCATTTGCCCGTGCTTAGCAAATGGTACAGAAATTAACTATCTCAACTTTCCGGTTCCTTAGAATTTGATTAAGGATGGATAAGACAGACTTATTGTGGCACATTGGCTATCTTCATTGGTTTTCTTTGGAACACTTACATGTTGTAGGCAACAGATGTGTTGCATAATTACAAGGGCTAATGAAAAACTCATCTGCATCTGATTTCATTTATGGCGGCCAAAAGAAAACCATGACTTAATTTCTTGTGCAGAGTTAAAGCCGTTCTCAGATCAGGAGCGGAAGCTTTGTTCCTGCATTCACTTCTCACCACAGTGTTCTGCAAGTCAGTCACAGAATGGCATCTCTAAAACTGAACTAAAGCCAACCTTTTCTTCCTGTAATCTTATTAGTGTCAAGTGTCTGTGACGGTAACAGAAAGTAGACCCAATCCTAAGACGCCCTCAGATGAAGATGCCTGATCTTCTTTCAGGCTTTCTCGAAAACCTATGTAACTCCCCTCTGGAAATAAACATTAACCTTACTCCTGTGGAATCTTTCCAGAAAGCAGGAAGTAATTCTCATCTTTATTACCCTGCTTAGCAAATAGGTGTGTCTTTTTACCTGTAGGGACTCTATTTTTAACTTCTTAGAGGCTTTATCGTGGTCTGAACAAATTAAGAGAGATGCTTCCTCAAAGGTTTTGTTTGTTTGTTTTAGTTTAAATGACTCTAATCTAGAAAATACTAATATTGTTTCAGCAATGATTATGATAGCAAGAATACAATTGCATCAAAATTGAAATCTGGCTACAAAATGACTCAGATTGCCTTCTCCCACCACATGTCAGTGTTAATAACTCTAGAAATGTTCACACCATTAATTAGATACAGCAACTCCCCCAGCCCCGAGTTTCTATTAAATGATATGGCAACTGTCTAAACTCTACCTTAAGTTATATGATTAATTACTTCTTATGTAGGAGGAAAAAGACTACACATATGTGACTAGAATATTCAAATTATTTTATTCAAAACAGTTGTGTGACCATGATATTGATAGTCTATAAACAAATGTAAGCAAATGAAGTGATCTAGTATATATATATTTTTGTGAGTAGGAAGGCCTTTATAACTAAGTTTTAAAGTGAAACTCAAATATTTTGATTCTATTAATTACATTGAAATACTCTTGGAACAAAAACTGAGCTGTAGTCTTAGATAAATTATCAATATAATTTAGGACATAACAATAATGGGAAACTTTAATATGTAAGAATAATTGTGGGTAAAGACTTGAATGTGAAGAGGTCATGTCAGTCTTTTAAAGTGACAAGTTTTATTAAAAAGAGGGAGTTGGAGTAGAGAGGGTAATAGATAGGATGTGAGAGGAGGAAGAGAGAGGAGAGAGAGAGAGAGAGAGAGAGAGAGAGAGAGAGAGAGAAGAAGGGAAAGAGAGCACCTTTGGTAGGATGGACAGTGGCAAAATTAGTGAAGATGTGAAACATCTACTTTTCTTTACTAAAGATTTAATGTAGCAAAATAAACTCAAGATCAGGATTAGCACTAGCTCATCAGTGATGCCATCATTGCACTCTTAGAATGAATTCCTCTGAGGTACTGACAGTGTTCTCATTTTAGTAGGACACAGACATCTGAACATGGCTACATCATATGGTCCCATCTGCCACCACCCGCTGAATTGTGATTTATTTCATTCATTTATTTATCTGTGTTTCTCAGTGTACTTCTAGGTGGTGGACATGCAACCAAAGTGTTGTAATTTGTAGGCTTGGAATAAGTTTTAATTGGTGTTAATAAATCAAGTGCCTTTGGTTAATATGTAACTTCTGATAGCTATAACAAAATGCACCTTCATTATCACCTTTCCATGAGTAAAACGAAAGCCACTCTGACTTCAACATGTATAATTTTCCTTAGTTTTATGGTGAATGGAGTAACTAGAGCATGTTACAAAGGGAGAGCCCTGAGTACTCACTGTAGGAGCCGTCCTGCAGCTGAGATAGTAGAAAGTTACAGACAGTTTTTACCTTTCCAGATATCATTTTCTACTGTCTTCCTTCTCTGTCCTCAAGAGATTGGCAGTATTTTGAGAAGAAAAGTATAATAGGCAAAACCAGAAAATCAGGAAGACCTGGATGTCCAAGTTTTTCCAAAATATTATATAAAATTGTTTTAAGAAGTAGAAGAATCAAAATGTTCAGACAAGGGCAGACTTGTCTTTAGATGGAATTTCTTATGTAGATATTGATACTTTAACATTATGAAATATATGAAGGTTAAAAGATGCAAATGGAGTTGATTGTGTCAATCGTATCCCCACACCTCTCAAATTAAATAAAACCAGGAGGCTATGAAGAATGGGTTTCTATGTTTAATGGTTTATACTGTTAAGTAAGACAGTCACCAAAGTCATCTTAACTGTGTATAATGAGTAGTTGTGTAAAGACAAGTGCCAGGGACTGTTCCTTCAGCCTTAGATGGATTCAATTCACATTTTATTACACAGTTTATTAATTATGTGTATGTTCAGAGAAGAGCATCTATGTGTTACAATGTGTATGAGGAAATCACTGACAAACTGTGTGTCAGTTCTCTCCTTCTACCATGTGGGTTAAAGGGATCAGACTTAGTGACAAGCACCCTCGTTACTTACTGAGATACTTCATAGCCCCTCCCCTGTGTTTTAAGACTCTTTACTAAGCTGGGCAGTGGCAGCACAGAGCTTTGATATCAGCGCTTGAGGCAAGAGGCAGTTGAGTTCGAGGTCAGCCTGGTCTACAGAGCAAGGTCCAGGACAGCCAGGGCTACACAGAGAACCCTGTCTCAAAAAACAAAAGCAAAAACAAAAAACCAAAAAAAGAACCTTTATCAATAAAGAAACAAGTGTCAGAAAAAAAAAAAATTCAAAGGTTGTAGCTCAAGGCAGATCACTGTCTAGCACACCAAAGGCCCTATGCAAAACACTATTCCTATTAACTCTTTAAGAATTTCCATAAACATCTGAATAAGAATAGCCATGGTGGTCTGTCTCTGCAGTAAACAGAGAAAGGAGAAACTAGTGAAGGGCAGGGAGAACAGAAGTACACTGTGCTGGTGTTACAGTACCTGAGTACTCTTTCCACTGTGGTTTAACATGAGTCATTCAAATGCGTTAGTAAGCACCACAGTTTGGTTTGGTTTTCGTTTTTTTTTTTTTTTTTTTTTTTTTTTCTAGAACTTTTCTGTTTTTAAACTAATTAATTTTAATTAATTCACTTTGCATCACAATATCAGACCCCCTATCCTCTTAGTACCTTCTCCCACAAGTCCTTCCACCTTTTCACCTTCCCCTTCTCTTTTAGGGGAATTCCCCTCTGGGTGTCATCCCTTCTGTGATGGTTTGTATATGCTTGGTCCAGGGAATGGCAGAGTAGGTGTGCCACTGTGGGCATGGGCTTAAGACACTCATCCTAACTGCCTAACAGTTAGTCTTCTACTAGCAGCCCTCAGATTTAGATGTAGAACTCTAAACTCTGCCAGCACCATGCTTGCCTAAATTCTTCCATATTCCCACCTTGATGATAATGGACTGAACCTCTGAACCTGTAATGTAACTTCAATTAAATATTGTCCTTTATAAGACTTGCCTTGGTCATGGAGTCTGTTCACAGCAGTCAAACCATAACTAAGACAGTAATTGGTACCAGGTACTTGGGGTAGTCTTGTGATAGGCCCAACCATGCTTTTGTTTAGAAGAATTTTGGGAGTTTGGATTTTGAAAGCCATGGAATGTTTTAAGTGGAGCTTAATGAGCCATCCTAGTAGGAATATGGAAGACATTGTTGCTCTGAATGATTTGAACTGTGCAGACCTAGCCCAAGAGGCTTCAGAGGAGAAGAATTGCAGTATGTTATGTATCTAGATTGTTTTTGTGGTATTTTGGTGAAGAACATCGCAGCTTTTTGCCCTTGTCTGAAGAGTTTACCTGAGGCTAAAGTAATGAGATTTATATTAATGGCTTTGGCAAAAGATGTCTCAAAAAAGCAGAGTAGAGACTTTGTTCTCTGGTTACAGCTCATGAAGAACATTTTGAACAAGCATAGTAAGCTTAGAAAGGAAAACTACAAAATACATGGTTTGAGTATTAAAGGAGCACCAGGAAGTGAAATGGAGCTGAATCCTGTGTTCTAGGAGATAGCAGATTAAGGGAGTTGGACTGTGGGGCAAGATTCTACCTAGCTAAGTTTAGGTCCAGGCATAGTGGTACACATCTTTAATCCTAGGAAATAAAGCCAAGCAGATCTTTGAGCTCAAGGCCAGCCTGGGACAGAGCAAATTCTAGATGAAGAAAAACTTAAGTCCTGTCTGGGAGGTACTCACCTTTAATCCTAGGAGAGAGGCATGCAGATCTCAGAGTTCGAGGTCAATCCACAGAACAAGATCCAGGACAGCCAAGTTTAGGCAGTGAAGGAGTTGGAAAGCAGAAAGCTAGTTATAATGTAATAGAACAAGGGTGTGGGGGTTTGCATGTTCTAGCTTCTGCAAGCAACAGAACTCAGCAGCTTCGGTCATGTGGCTCTGGCTTTAGAGTCAAGAATAGAAGGGACTACTGGGACAATTGATACTAGTTATCTGGAGCTAAGAGATTAATAGTGATTAAGAAGAGATCACAATCACTTAGGTGAAATCTTCTGGGAAGTGTTTTCTGAAAGCACAAAGAAGCTTTGTTCCAGAGATAATTCTGCACTAAAACCATCTGGCCTACGGTGGTTGTTGTTGCTATTGTTTTTGGTTGGGAGACTTTTACTGATTGTTTTTATTTCCTTATGCGTTATAGGACTATTCCAGTAGTTTACCTGATCTTGATTTAGCTTTGTTAATTGGTTGGTATCTTTCCAGAAAACCTTCCCTTTCATTTAGACTTTCCAGTTTTGTGGAGTACAGGCTTTTGAAGTAAGACCCAATTATTCTTTAGCTTTCCTCACTGTACATTTTTATGTCTCCCTTTTCATTTCTGATTTTGTTTATTTGTCTCTCTGCGTTTTAGTTAGTTTGGCTAAGAGTTTGTCGATCTTGTTGATTTTCTCAAAGACCCAGCCCTTGATTTTGGTGATTCTTTGTGCTGTTATCTTTGTTTCTAGTGGATTGATTTCAGCCCCAAGTTTGATTATTTCCTGCTGTCTATTGTGTATATTTGCTTCTTCTTCTCTATAGCCTTCAGATGTATTTTTAATCCATTAGTATGAGAAATTTCCAATTTCTTCATAAAGGCACTTAATCCTATGAATTGTTTCTTAGCCTTGCTTTCATTGTGTCCCATAAGTCTGGGTATGTTTTGCCTTCATTTTCATTAAGTTCTAGAAAGTCTTTATTTTCCTTCTTTATTTCTTCCCTGACACAGTGATCATTAAGTAGACAGTTATTCAGTTTCCATGAATAGGTAGGCTTTCTGTTATTTCTGTTATTGTTGAAGTATATCTTTAATCCATAGTGATCTGATAAGATGCATGAGGTTGTTTCAATCTTTTTGTATCTGTTGAGGCTAGCTTTGTGAACAATTATATGGTCAATTATTGAAAAGGTTCCATAAGAGGCTGAAAAGAAGGTATATTATTTTGTGTTTAAAGGAAATGTGGACAGATATCTGTTAAGTCCATTTGAACCAAAACCTCTGTTAGTTATGTTATTTCTCTCTTCAGTTTCTGTCTCAATGACCTATTAGTGAGAGTGGAGTATTGAAATCTTTCACCGTTATTTTGTGGGGTTCAATGTGTGACTTAATTTCTAGCAATGTTTCTTTTACAAACGTGCAACATAGATGTTCATAATTGAGACATAGTCTTAGTGGATTTTTCTTTGATGATTATGAAGCGTTCTTCCTTGTCTATTTTGATTGCTTTCAGTTGAAAGTATATTTGGCTACTCCAGCTTATTTTCTAGTTCTGTTTGGTTGGAAAACCCTTTTTCAGCCCTTTGTACTGAGTTAATAACTGTCTTTGTTGCTGAGATGTGTTTCTGGTAGACAGCAGAATGTTGGATTCTGTTTATGCATCCATTCTGTTAGCCTAAGTCTTTTTACTGGGGAACTGAGTCTATTCATGTTAAGAGATCAATGACCAATTACCGTTACTTCCTGTTATTTTGATGTTGTTGGTGGTAGTGTCTGTGGGTTTCTTTTCAATTTAGTTTTAATTGTTTGAAACTTTGTGTTATGTTTTCTTGAATGTAGCTAGCCTCATTATGTTTTCCATCTAGTATCCCCTCTCCCGCTGGGTTAGTGGAAAGGTGTTATTTATGTTTGGTTTTGTCACAGAAATCTTGGTTTCTCCATCTATGGTTGCAAAAGGCAAGGCTGTGACTATCATCAATGGTGAAACATTTACTCAGGAAACTTCTGAAACTTCTGCACAGAGGACAGAGTTAATTGCTGTAATGTTTGACTTTACTAAGTTACAAGACTTCCATTTAATCTCTACTCTGATTCACAATATGTAATTAAATGTTCCCAGCTATTGAAACTGCTCCTCTGGCCTTAAACAAATCTACATATCTTCACTTTTATTTAAGTTACAACTTTTATTACAAGGTAGAACTTTCCCACATTTTGTAAGTCATTTATTGGCATATACTAGTTTGCCTGGGCCTTTGACAGAGAGTAATCAGCTAGGTGACCTTGCTACACGGCCTTACATTTGCTCAGTTATAGAACAAGCAGTAGCTAGTCATAAGATTCACCATTAGAACTCTCTTGAGCATTAAGTTATCAATTTGGCTTAACAAAAGAGGATGCCAGACAGGTTGTTTGTCAATATACTGTTTGCCCAGAAACCCGTCATTCTTTGCCTATGGGAGTAAATCCCAGAGGACTTAGACCTGAAGATCTTTGGCAAATTGATGTTACTCATGTCCCATCTTTTGGCAACTTTCTTTTGTCCATGTATGTGCAGCTACTTTCTTGCATGCTATAGTCACCTCAGCAAGAACAGGAGAAGCTGTGAAAGATGTTGGCCAACATCTATTTTTTTTTTGTTTTTCACATTTGGGAATGCCACGACAGTTAAAAACAGACAATGCTCCTGCTTATACAAGTAAAGCTTTTGCCAACTTCTGTCTGACATTTAATATTAAACATACTACAGGCATCTCATATAACCCACAGGGCCAAGCCATTGTGGAGAGAGCCCATCAAACTCTTAAGGCATGCATTTTTACATAGCAAGAAGATGGACTGAAGTATCATTCTTCACATCTTATATTGAAACACGACCTTTTTGTCTTACATCATCTCAATAGAGAGGAGACAGGAACTTCTCCTTGTTAAATCATTGGGAGACTAAGTCACCTACTTCTCCAAAACCTCTAGTCAGATGGCATGATTTGCTTACTGGGACCTGGCAGGGTCCAGATGTATTTTTACTCTCAGGATGAGGGTATGCTTGTGTGTTTCTGCAGAATGCAGACTCCCCCATCTGGATACCAGACCAGCTTATCTGGCCCTACCACAAAGCTGCCTCTGATCTGACCCAGTAGCGCTTTCAGTAACAAACAGCAAACAGTGTATTTGTGGAGACTCCTGATCCTCCCGAGAGCCTGATCTGAGGGACATGTCTTCTCCATCCTGTGAGGCTGATTCCCTAGCTCCAGCTTTAAAGAAACTTCACCTAAATTCTTACCTGTTGGTAAACATCATGCTTCAAGAGCCACTCTTCAACAACCAGTGCCAACTTGGGGCCAAATAAAGTCACTCAGCAATTGCGCTGAGGAGTTAGTTAAGGTTCAGGCGTCACCATGTTCACTGGAGAATTTATTTCTTGCTATGGTATCTTTGATTACAATTGAGGTATTGTTACTTTTTATTCCTGGTTGCTGTGCAGCATCATATTGGGCATATTTGCCTGATCCTCCTGTGTTTCATTTTGCTACTTGGGATTTTGCTCTTGTTAAAGTTACAACTGATGCTGTGGAGCTATTGGGGGAGAAAGCAATGAGTATTTGTTATATAAAGAGCTTAACAATATTACATTTGAAGGTATTTCTGATTCACTGACTATTTGTTTTTATACTGATTCTACTTCCTCAATTACTGGCTGTTTTTTACTCACTCAACATACTTTGATTGCTGACCCTCAACATAAAAGAAAAGGGGGAGATGGCATGCCAAGTGTATTGAAGGCGCTGTTTGACAAAGTTCCGGTACTTGGACAGTCTGGACTGATCCTTCACTCCCCTTGATGGATACTTGCTGCACACCCTTTGCTGTACTTATGCTTTTACTGCTAAAGGCCTCTCTCCAAAAGCTAGACCCGGGCTAACAAAAAACTAGTGTATATGAGAATGAAATCAAAGAAAGTTCCCTGGGAAAAACAGGTATGCAGAAAATTGAGTTTTTCCTAAGAATTTATTATTTAAATGAATACTTAGATTAGTAATGAGTATTGTTAGTAAGCATGAGAAAGAGGATTTGAGAAGAGTTATTTAAGAAGAAAAACTTAGGGAAACTTTAGAAACTGACAAACTGTAATTGAATTGCTAGGTTTCTAATGTTTAATTTCAGAAAGAAGGAACTTGTATATATTAGGAAGAGATTTTGATCATGCAGGTTTATCACAAGCTTAGGTACCTTCCTGAAGGCAAAAGTAAGCAGTTTTGGGAAACCTGATGTTCTTCTCTTCTTTACAGAACTGTAATAAAGATAGGAATGATATTGAAACAAGAGTTCAAGACAGAGACACAAAGGAAGGCATCTTGGCTCAGTACTGCCTGCCTTCCTGAACAAACTTGTCAGACCAGAACTTAACTGATAGACTGCCCTTGCATAAACAAAGGGGCTGAACAATATTTTATGAATCAAAGAAAAGGGACAGTGGTCTTATGCCAAATATAAAAGAAATATAGAGGAAGGAAAGAAATAACTGAATAAAGGTTGAAGTTTTTTAGAAAGTTGAGTTTGATAGAATAAGTAGTAGGAATAACTTAAGATCTACTCATCTAATGCCAAAATAAAACAAAATCAAATTCAAATAGAGTCATTCTGTCTAGCGTTTCTGTAACTGCAAGGCTTTACAACACCAATCTTAAGGAAGAAGATATTGAGTTTAAAAAATTGATTTTATCAAATGTTAATTTTTGGTTCTTATAAAATGCTGTTTGCTTGCTTTGTTCCTCTTTTAACATTCATATGTAATCAGGAAGACTTTTAAAGAATGTGGATTTGAAAAGCTGTGTAATCAATACATAAAATTTCTGAGGAAATGATTTTGTGTATAAATAAAGCTTGAAAGAGACAAGAGTTGGCAGAGTAGGAAAAGCCATACTGAGATGTGCTTCCTCTCTGTCTTGTCTCTCATGAAGTGAATGAGGTCCTGTGTCTGATCCATCCTTCCTTTACCTGCGCTTGTATCAACCTTTCTCCAGACTGTGCCCTCAGCTGAGGCTAGTCCCCAGCATACAGTGATTTAAAGTTTTGCTAGTTTCACTGGTCTGGGCTGACATCTGTGGTTTTTTGGGTCTTCAAAACTGCCGCATAGGTCCTTCTGGTTTTTAGAGTCTCAGTTGAGAATTTGGGTATAATTCTCATAGGTCTGCCTTTATATGTTACTTAGTCTTTTTCCCTTGCAGCTTTTAAAGGTTTTTTTCTTTGTTCTGTATATTTAGTGTTTTGGTTATTATTATCTGTTTGGTGTTCCATAACAGGTTTTTGGGAGCTAACTCCTAGCAGAAAGCGGCTATCCTCTTTGCAGCCATCTCGAGCCATACACCCTGACAAGAGACTTGTTTTCAACAGCCTACAACAGCTGAGCACACTCTGATAAACATCTTGTTTTTCTCCCATACTTGTTTTACTGTTTAGTGTCCCCAGCTGCAAGGCACGTGGTAAAGTGTATATATACTCATGATTTCCTTTCAGTGAAAAGAGACTTGATCAGACCTTGTCTTGTCTCCATTCTTCGTGTCTCTTGCCCTTCCATTCCCACTCTCTCTCTTGCTAGACCCTGACCCTCAGACTGAAGCAGCAGCTCAGGCCTAGACAAAGTGGCCCCCAAACGTGGGGCAGAACAGGCTGTTACAACAGGTAATGGATAATTATCTGTTTGGTTGTATCTTTTAGGCATCTCTTTCTTTAGGTTAGGGTAATTTTCTTCTTTGATTTTGTTGAAGAGGTTTTCTGTACCTTTGAGATGAGAATCCTTTCCTTCTTCTATTCCAATATTCTTATGTTTAGTCTGTTTTCACAGTGTCCCAAATTTCCTGGATGTTTTGTATCATGAACATTTTAGATTTTCCACTTTCTTTGATTTCTTCTATTGTATTTTCTACACTGGAGATTCTCTCTTCCATCTCTTGAATTCTGTTGGTGATGTATACGTCTGTAGTTTCCATTCTCTTTTCTAGGTTTTCCATCTCCAGGATTGCCTCAGTTTGTGTTTCTTTATTGCATCTGTTTCCTCTTTCAGATCTTGGACTGTTTTATTCATGTCCTTCTCCCATTTGCCTTGCATTTTCCTGTGTTTCTTTATATTTATTTGCTTCTTATTTTAATACCTCTATCTGATTGAATGTACTTTCCTGCATTTCCTTTATGTATTTATTCATGTCTTCTTTAAAAGCCTGTATCATCTTTATAAAATTGGATTTAAGATCCTCTACTTGTTCTTCCATTTCATTAGGATATCCAGAGTTTGTTAGGATAGCAGCTGGGCTTGGTGGTGCCATATTGTCTTTGGCCTAGTTGATTGTGTTCTTACACTGTTCTTTAGGCAGCTGTTTTTTTTCTGGTGTCGTCTGGATGATCCTCATGGCAGCAAGCATTCTTGAAAAGGTGGAGGTAACTGTGGGCTGGACAGTGGAGGTCAGGGTACCTCAATCTGCTGGCTGTGCCTCTGGGAGACCTGCCTACCAAGGATTGGTGGAGCAGGGTTCCAAGCTGGTTAGTCTTGGGACCCCTAAAGGTTTCCATGGAGAAACTGGGGACTCTTGGATTCCCTTCTGTCCCCAAGGCTCCTCAGGACCAAAGAGCAAGCCCATAACTAGACAATGGGGCTCAGGACCTTGTGAAACTTCCCTCTTTCCACTTTCACTTTGAACCATTGTGGCCGGGAAGAATTCTTTCAAAATCACTAATGCAATTTTCCTTCCCTTTCTGATTTTAAATCTTCCTCTGGTCTCTTTCCCCTTCCCTCAGTGTTTCTGAATGTGTCCGCATTTTATTGTGGCCCTCATATTCTTTCTCCATTGTTCTCTTCTTTCTAAATAAGAAAATACTAAATAAGTATTAGTACTTATTGGAAAGTCTTTCTCTAATTATTTTATTACTTTAAATGTTCAAAATCCTGTTGTTAATGATGATGATAAGTTTGCCAGGTTAAAAAAATGTAGCTGTTTTACTATGTTATATTTGCTAAATGTTAACCAGAACACCACATTGCTATACATATATATGTAAGTGCACGTGTGTGTGTGTCTGTGTGTGGGTCTTTTAAGACAGGGTTTCTCTCTGTAGCCTTGGCTGTCCTGGAGCTCAATCTCTAGGCCATACTGGCCTTGAACTCAGAGATCTCCTTGCCTCTGCCTAAAGGTGTGTGTCATTACCACTCTGCACCATTATGAAATATTTATACAGTTCTTTATTTAAATTCTTTAACAACAAACTTTGAATTTAGTTTATAGGTTGCCAATGAAAACATTGTTTTAAATTGCTTAAGGTGTTAATTTTGTGTAAGGAAATGTAGAAATAATTATTATATGTCATCTTTGAGAGGTATTCATTGGAAATTAGAACTTATTCTTTTGCATGAAGAATTACCAAGACTCTAAACATTTAAATTTTATTATTTGTATTTCATGATAAAAGACAGAGAGTCATTTTTATTAAATATATTCCATTTCATGTATTTGGCAATAAACTAGGAAAACACAATCTTGGCAAAAGACATGAGGTAGGCATATCACAGTACAATTTACTGATATTATAGATAATACCTGGCTTACAAGCAATGGTGTCAGCACTTAAATTCTGGTCTGTGTCCAATTCTACATGCTTTCAGCATGCAGTATGTCTTATGCCTCTGCTTTTAATATACAAAACTACAAGGAAAAGTTCTTATACCTCAAAATGTGACTCAAACACTTTCATGGGACTGTTTGCTCTCAGCAGATTTTCCCTTGTGGGAATGGCACTTCAGGATAGATCAGATTAGACACCTGCCTCTTACATTAGGGAGACCTCAAAGCCAAGAATGAAGCAATCTGGCACAGTTCACAAAACTACAGAAGAAAGTCTGTCATCTTTTGTAACATCTCGCTTTGACGTAAGAGCAAGTACTGCCTGTGTGGATCTCATAGGGGAGGGTGTAGTGGTAGGCACAAGAAATTGAGAGGATGCAGAAAGTTCCCTCATCATCTGAAGAAATGCAAAATTGACACTCTGGTGGTGGTCTTATTGAGAGAGGAATTGGTTTCTCTTCTTTTGGATTTAACACTCACATGTCCTGTAAGAACATATTGAAGAGGAAGAAAATTCTGTCAGAGAAAAGAAAAAATGGAAAACTCACTTGGAAATTTTCCTGTGTAACATGTAATAAAGGTCAACCGGGTCCAGTTATGGAGATGATGGTTCAGTGGGTAAAGCATTTCCTGTGTACCTGTGAAGACCTAAGTTAGAGCCTTAGAATCCAGGTGAAAGCTGCTCTGGGATAGTGTGGGCAGCGTATGCTATGAGTGGGAGTGAAGCAGAGAAAGATATCCCAGCGGAGAGCTGACTAGCCAGACTAGCCAAAACTGGTTCAGACTAGCCAACACTGGTGAGCTCTGACTTTTCAAGAGACCCTGTCTCAATACTTAAGGTTGGAAGTGATAGAAGAAGCCACCTGAGTTCAACTTCAGGCCTTCATGCATACACATGCATGTGCATATGCACACCACCTATATGTGTCCATACATTGTAAGTACATGCAAATACATGCATGTAAACCACTCATACAAAACTTTGCCAGGTTAAAAAAAAATGATAGTAGTTTCACTATTGTTACATTTGCTAAATGTTCACCAGAATACATTTCTACCAGACTCACATCATTCTGCCTATTCCTATGCTGACATATTTCCTGAATACCCTGCATATCTATAGCTACCCCTGTTCTCATGTTCAACCATCCCCCTGCCCTTATCTCTCAGCCAGCAAAATCAAAGCCTCAAGAACTGTATTCACACCTGTAGCAATGCTGTGCTCAGTTACCTGTGTGAATGTTCATTTTCATCCCCTGAGAATCTGAAGTAGCTGAAGAAGCTTTGGCCCCAGTAGAAAACTGAAAGCTCTATCTACCTATTACTCCAACTATGATCTGATTTAAATAATCACATACATAAATGGGGATTTCTCTGCTAATGGGGAAGGACTCGAAATACTGCTGTAATTATAACTGTCAATTTCAAACTCTTACTCTCTCTGTTTCCTTCATGGCTTTTTCCCCCTCTGTCTAGCTGTAAGTGATTTATTACTCCCAGGAAAAAAGAATACAATTTAATAAGGCTTTTTAGCAATTGCATTTCAATCTTCCTTTTAAACAAATAGATGTTCTTCACTGATAATGAAGGAAAACCCAATTGAAAAATGAAGCCAGGTTATGAATTGGCAGTTTTAAATGAATATTTTAAATGAATTTAAAATATTATAATTCTGATCAATAATTCAATAAGCAATATATGCATGTAACCTTTAAAACTGTTTACAAGTTAATATACTGACCACATTTAATTTGTGCGAAGATGGGGGAAGTCAGAGATGTTGCTATACTTTGAGTGATAGAAGAAACGAAAATGGTCTCTTTCAAAGAGCAACTTGGCAACATCAGTCAGAACTTTAAGTTTTTGTGGCTGCAATTCCATGGCTAAAAGGCGTATTGCATAATTGCTTATGAGAATAAATGCTGAGTAATATGGATGTGGCTCACAATGGGATATATATGGGGTTATCAAAATAGAGATAAATACAGATCGGAATACCTAAGATCCATCGTGACATGGTGAATAAATATTTTAGTGTTTTATGTGTGTATAAAAGTAATCACTCTCAGAGAAGCTGACAGCTCCTAGCAGTGTTCGTTGTGGGTGAGGGTAAGGAAAAGGCTACCATATCCATGATTTAAAGGGGAACTATCTCTAATATTCTACAATGATATCATTTTTATCACATACTTTTTACATAGTAACTTTTATAGAGAAAAATTTAAGGAAAAAAAATCCAACCTTAGCTTATTTGCTGCAATTGCTTTTCTTTTTCTATGTTCCATGCCCCTGCAGATAGAATTTGACAGTTTTATCTGTTTCTGTGTCATGCACTTTGCTGAACTAGTACAGTCGCTCACACTCTCATTCACATACACATACACTCCTGCCCTTGCTCTCATAGAACTAACAGATATTATAAGTGTGTATAATGTTTTCACATCACGGTTTCATACAAACATGCTTACTATTGTTTTGCTTAGGATTTATTTTCTACATTTTATAATTCTCTATAGTACATCATATTATATACATAAATATATATATATATTATATATATAATTATATTCCTACAGCTGGATTTTTAGGATATATGAGCCTTTTCTCAGTAAATCATTATAGGGTTGTTGGGATTTTAATATCTATGTTGGTTAGTTGTCACAAACTAGAGTCGTTTAGGAAGAAGGGCCCTCAATTGAACAACAACAACAAAAAATGCCTCCATAAGATTGGCCTGTTGTTAAGTCTGTAATGCATTTTGTTAATTAATGATTGGTATTGGACTTCCAGCTTATTTCCGGTGGTATCATTCCTGAACTGATGTTTCTGGATGTATAGGAAATGAGACAGCAAATCAGCAATCAGTGTCCTCCCATGACATCTGCACTGGCTCATGCTTCTAGCTCCTGCCCTGTGTTTCTGCCTTGACTGCTCTTAGTGATGGGCTGTGCTGTGGAACTGTGAGCTGAAATAAACTCTAGCCCCCAACCTCCAGCTTGCTTTTGATCAATGGCATTTTATAGAAATGGTAACAAATACAGTATCTATATGCAAGGCATTGGGGATGATGAGAAGGAATTAGAGATGTTTCCAAGAAGTGTTTTACTTTTTTGCATAAGCAGACCATTTACTCTTCCAGTGGCTTCAGTCAGGAGCATATCTATTACAGTTTGATTTACTGTTCCTCAACGTCTCTATGTTAAAGCCTGTGGCGCTCTGAGTGAGCTATCTTAGGGAAATAAATGTGTGGTGCGACCCAGAAGAAGAGCTTGGGTCATGGGAATAATGCCCTTGATTTAAACCTTTCCTTTTACTTTTGCTTTCTCTGTTGCTAAAAATGAGCAGCTTTCTTTCCATCATAATATTCTGCCTTGCCACAAGTCCAGACAGAGTGATGGGGCCAAATGACTGTCGACTGAAATTTCTGAAACCATGATCCAAAATAAATCTTTCCTCATTATTTATATTTTTATCCTTGGTTTTTTGAGACAAAGTTTCTCTGTATAGCTTTGCCTGTCCTGAAACTTGCTCTATAGATTAGGCTCTAGTCAGACTCAGAGATCTGCCTACCTCTTTCTCCCAAGAAAAAGGCATGGACCACCACACTGTAAATCTTTCCTTTTTTATAAGCTGTATATCTCTGTGCTTTAATAAAAAAAAAAAAAAAAAAAAGAAATAGGGTTATAATGTATTCTTATTTCATGTTTCATGTGCAGAAATTAAAAGAAAGTAGACTTTGAGAGTCATTTCACAGAGCAAACTAATATGCTCTTAGTATGATCTCAAGCAATATTAAGTAGTGAGCCAATCTCACAATGAAAGTAGATTCTCTTAGGCACACAAAGAAGGTGCTGTGTTGGAATTTGATCTTGTTTGTTGCCATCATACCACTGGAAGCCCTTAGTCTTCCATTAAAAAAAAATAGTGTCATATTCTACATAAACTTTCCCTTCCATTTTGACTGACAATAGAGGAAAGAAAAGAACAATAGACCAGTAACTTCCAAGTAATGTGATGTGAGAGAGCAAAATCAAAAAGGTAACAAGAGGATTTCATGAAGGAATTGAGCACAGATCTATCTTTAACATTGTGTGCTAAGGAGACCACTCCTGAATCAAATCTTATATTCCATACACAAATCTAGGTCATCAAAAGCAGTTCCCATAATGTCTATCTTTACATACTCATTTCTTAAAGAATAGATTTACCAATCATCTTGATTGTGCATGAGGATTTAGATAGAACCTGAGATACTTTGCTTCCTCAGGAGAATTGTTGTTATGAACACAGAGTTTGAAATGAAAGGATTTCAATTAGAAGCATATGGCTGCTAAGGTTTTGGTTTGGGCATGTCTGCCATCTCTCTGAACCAGTTTTCTGGAATGAAAATAGCTGTGAAGATTAGACATCACTTAGCATCCCAGGCCTTTAATCGTCATCATCACTTGTCATCATCATCTTGCAGGACTAAGAACTCTCACAAGGGGCTGAAGAGATGGCTCAGCAGTTAAGATAATGTTCTGTTATAAGACCCAGGTTTGGTTCCCAGCACTACCATCAGGACCTCGAGCTCCAGGGGATCCAGTACGCTCTTCTGGCCTCTGCAGGCACAAAAGCAAAAACTCTTATAAAATACAAATAAATGAAAATTTAAAAACCTTCATAATTTTTGTTAGATTATGATTTTTGTTAGATTATGATATCCATTCTTGATGCTTAGGTTTAGACTTTATTTTTACACCTTACATCCCCACCTCCTTTTTTTTTTTTTTTTTTTACCGAGAACATATGCAAATTCTTTGCACCTTTTTCTAGTCTGATATCATATTGCATCACTTTCTCAGCTGCCCTTGACATCCTGATGACAGTGGCCTGTTGAGTACCTTCACAGTCAGTCTGGCCAGTGAGTCAATGGCCGAAATCAGAGTCCATGAATAATTTCTCTACCTGAAACCATTACAACTTAACCAATTGACCCGACCCACGGGTCTGATTATTCGTGGGGTATCAAGGTGATCTCACCTGAAAGAGAACATGGGCGGGAGAGAGAACAGAGACCAAGCAAAAAGGGGGTCTTGTCAAAGTCTCCATTTAATGGGGGAGCAGTTTACAATATATAGTCTTTGGCAAGGAAGAAAGGGGGGCAAAGGTCCCTGCCCAGGGCCATCTAGCCCCCAGGAAATGCCAGATGTTCTTTAAGTTAGTGAGACCTGAGATCTGAGGGAGTCTATTCTTTAACCTGGTACTGATTAACATTCCCAGAACAGCAGGTAATTCCCTGAGACTCTCTTGGAACAATGGGTAGTTTCCTGGGCTTATCTCTTGACAGAACAAGAGAATCTTCTTTGGTTGAAGGTCAGGTTTTCCCAAAGGAGGCATTTTCTCATAAAGGCAGTTCACAATTTTCATAAGCTGGGATGGTGGTCCAGGGTCCCCAACAACCAGTAACTTACAAGTCTAAATTTCTGGACTTTCTCTAAACTTTATTTTTTAGTGAATTTTTGTTCTAAGAGTTTTTTTTGTGAACATTTTTTTTGAAGTTATGAAGTGCTTTGGGAATTCTTTCTGTCTTTTGGCCTGTAGTTAGTACATTCTAAACATTTACTTATAATCACTGAAACTATAAACATCAAAAAACCCATTTATGTCTTGACTTTGTCTACAGTTTTATTTGTGAGCACACAGAAGGACACTTACACAATTTGCAAACAAACAAAAAAGTTTTACCATCTATGAAGTAGTTTCTAAAATCTAAAGGCTTATACAGTCTGCTAGTTCAGTAAAACTTCTCTTAGAAAACCTGGGAATAAAGTTGGATTATGAAAAAAAGCAGTTGTTTCTTTATCAAGAAATTAATTTCATTAGTTTTAGTTTATAATCAAAAGCTTTCTAATCAAGTGATAAAATATTTGGAAAATTATTATAGAACATAAATACATAATTTTAATTTACCATGAAGCATTTTTGTACACAATTACATATTTTGTTTATTACTAGTTCAAAGTCCTATTCATGAGTAGAATAATGTCATCACCTCATACATATTTTGAGTTACTAAATATTTGTCTTGTACATTCATAAAACTCAAGCACTTATATAGAAAAGAGAAAAAGAAAAATACAAGAAGAATAGAAACAGTCAACAGATAGCTCACCCATGGAATAAAATATAAAAATTATCATAAAATCTTATTGAATTTGTCATATTGCAAAAATAAAAATTAAGAATATCATGCATTAATAGTCTATAATCTGAAGTGGCGGCATGACAGAGCATTCACTGTCCATGAGGATGAAAATTTCTGCAGTTCTAGTGTCTACTTGGTAGTTACTTTGTGTGACAATTGGTCAGTTATATATCATATTGTGTGCCTAAAAAACTGAATTTTCAGTCCTTTTGTTTTAAATTAAATACATTTGACTAGTGGCTCTTGTGTTGGACACTACAACTTCTGAAATCAGGCAATTCATTAATTTTCTTATTATATACTACATATTCCATTTGAAAACAATTTAGAATAATCAAACTTTAAAAGACATTCCTGTTTGAGTAAGCAAAACTAATGGTGGTAGTCAATAATACAATGGTATTTAAATATGTGTGAAAGTTCGAATTTCTAAATTAATGAATATAAATCATTAAAATATTTTCAATGCTCATCAATAAAATGAACTTAGATTGATTTTCATATATTACATAATTTTATACAACTTTTATGTGTTATATCTTTAACTTCAACTTGAAAAGCTAGTCATTGTAATTTAAATTAGAATCATACTTTAAAAATATACATAGTTTTCAAACACATTTTTCCAAGGGGTAAAACAAGATGTTTGTATAAGCGTATGTACAAAAATATATGGTAATATGTAAAGAGAAGCTTAATTTGAGATTGTCACTTTAACGTGAGGTCACTTACTAATCTACTTGAATACTCTAACAGAAAATTTCTACTAGCTTGGAAAGTGTAAATGCTTAAAAAAAAACTACATTTAGAAAGTATTAATTGATCATTCAGTTTTAAGATTTTATGGCATTGAAGAAAATATAGACTGAAAAATATACTTAAAAACAGCTAAACCATACTAATTGAAGAAAACAGAATTTGATAGTAATGTTACCATGGGTAATCTTGCTGTAGAAATGTGTGTGAAATGTTATTACAGAATCTGCCATCATTCAAAGCAGAGGTCCCAGGTATTTACCTTGCACACACACTCATAGTAGTTTCTAACCAAATATGGCCTCTTAAAACTTCTATGTGTCAAATATTTTAGGATTTCTAAAATATATAGATTAAAAGCCAGACTTGCGATTGTGTACCTACAATCTCAGTACTTGGAAAGCTGAGGCAGGGGAACCTCAAGTTTGAGGACATCTTGGGTTACATAGCAGACCTGTTCTACAGTATGAAATAAAATAAAGTTGAAAGGTAACTTTGATCACACTATCACTTTAAAATGCTTTAAGAGTGTACATACTGTTTGCGGAATATGGACTTTCTTCACTGTTTACAGAATATCGTGTTGTTCAAACTTCTAAATTTACTTTTCCTTCCTTATCTTAAAATCCATTCTCTTACCTCTTGCATCAGGATACTTGTTCATTCCTGAAATAGATCAAGAACCCTTATATGTTAGTGTCTTTTGGTATACTCTTCTCAAGAGTAGCCTGGATCTACCTCTCTGTGTAAAGCTTCCTGCTGGACTCAAGAACATTGCCTAACGTCAGCTCTTCAAATCTCTTCTGCACGCCCCAGGCACAGCTAATTTCTCCTATGCTCTGTGTTTTCTGAAACTCCCTATAATTGCTTCTATCCTAAATTAGTGATAATGTTTCAACATTAAATTAGAGTTAATTATTTGCATCACTCATTACCATTTTCCTTTCCATGATGACTTCCCCAGGCTGGTATCATGCCTTATTCATCTGTATGAGGTAATGCATGCGATCTCACACTAAGCCTTTGCTATATGGAGCTATTAGCTTATTGTGTACAGCCCTACCACGTCTCCAAATGGACAATCTAGAGTTATTTTACTGATTATGCTTGAATTTGAAAATTCTCTGTACCACATAAAGAGTGTCCCTTCTAAACCTGCCTGGTTACAGAGAACACTGTCATGCTCATCATTCTTACTTTGTCTTACAGCCTGAACATTTTTATCTTTCTTGGTTTCATTAATCATGTTGGAACTGTATTTGTGTGTTTTATTTTTTTTCATTTGATCTAGAAATAGTTACTGAAAAATTACTATGCACTGGAGAGTTTAGTAGGGATCAGAAATGCACTAGGAATACAGTCCCTGGAAAGTTTCACATCCAGTAAAATGCAAACTCATGAAACAGTGGATTATATAATTACATTTTTATATTTGATACAAAATGATGTTTTGAATGATTATAAAAATAGAGTTCTGATTGGTAAGGTAGATTAAAGGATGCCTCCTGAAGATGTGGTGTTTATGCTAATACCTGAAGGATGAGTAAGAGCTAAGTAGATAATGAGGTTTCAGAAAGCACAGGTAGTGGAAGGATGGAAACATGGGGATGAACTTCAGGTAAAGGAATCTAAGGTCAGACCAGTAGACCCTGTTCAGGAAAGAAGTCCATTTTACAGAAAGTTGTTCAATAAAGAGAATGATTACAGCTTTCAGAAGAAGTTAAAAGCCTTTGCCCAAAAGCTGTCCTCTGAGAGGCTTCTAACCAAGCTGACTCTAAGATACAGTATCCAGAGCAACATGGATGGCTGAGGCTTTTTTAAACATAGGTGTGGGATTGTGCCCTATAGAGTGATACTGGTCACTGGAAATCCAACAGAGTACCAACCTCAACCCTTGGCCTCCCACACTGACATCACAATCCGTGAGCTACCTCTCACATATCTACCTCCAATGGCTGAACCTAGGCCTCCTCCATTGTTGTAAATGTGCACTTGGTTTTACATGTAGTCTCACATCTGGAGTGGGTATCAAACTGCACATATGTGATGTCTTCTAAAAAAAAAAAAAATCAGTTGTTCAGTTATCAAATATTATCTTATAATATCTCTGTATCAGTTTGAACACTTACTTCATTAGAATATTTGTAGTCATACATGAGGGATACTGGACTATAATTTATATATTTTTGTGGTTTTACACTTGATTTCACTATTTCAATATTATTTGCTTTGTGAAGGAAAAAAAAAAAAAAAAAAAAAAAAGCCTTTGCCCAAAATTCCTGATCTCAAGCTTTTGTCACAAAGCTACCTTTTAATACTTTCCTACAACTATATGCCTTAGTTTTTTGAACCATCCTCTTGTGCTTTCCCACTCCTCTTTCTGGTTGGATTATCCCAGATGTCCATCCTCAAACTCTGCCTACCCACACGGACCAGTTCAAATCCTGAAGTGTTCTCTTTTCTCCTCAACTGTCAGAATTGGTTCCTTGTGTTTATTATCTCTATTATATTTTACATGTTTCACTCTATATGGAAACTATATTTGATTACCTTTATAAAAATTCTTGTTTAAAATAGATCTAGCACAATATCTTGTACACAGTAAACACTTTTTCTCAATAAAGTGACTTCCAATGAGTCATACATGAGATTGTGAAAAAACCAAAGAGGATGTTAACAAACCACGGAGTTCAACATAACAGTTTTCTGTTTAGCAAGGACTTGTATGTGGAGTAGTCATGTGCACCATCAGTGGTTATTACCATATTGATGAATGGGAACAGTTTCATTTGTCTCTCAAGTTTGAGACAAAAGCATATGTGCCATAGCATATATTGTGAAAGCCTTCTTTTCTCTAAAGTGATACTCTGAAGATGAAAAACTGGAAAGGTTATTATTCCCTTTAAGGAATCACTACTTTTCATCTAGGGAAACTTTGCTTTCTTTTAGGACAAACCAATAGACTCACCTACCTCTTTCTTCAAGCTTGTGACAATAGCAAATAACTTTTGAGTAAAGACATAGATATTTCCAGGGTTTAGTGTTTGCAGAGGTTTCTTTGGTTTGCACAGGAAAAATATGAATCTGTAGCCATAATATAAACTACTAACATCAGTTAGCCATGTCATAAAAGAGGACATTTGGTCATAAGAATGCAAAGCAGGAAACCATTATGTTATTTCTTCATGTGTGAAGGAAACAAAATGCTTAAATCAGAAAAGAAATCCTTTACTTCTCCCCCTCCTATGGTAGGAAATTATTTGTATTCCCACCTTTCTGGAAGTGAGAGTCATAAAAAGCTTAGAAAGAAGAAAACTTGGATTGAGCAAGAATGAAGTATTTCCACTTTACTCAAATTACATGAACAGTCACTGGTTAAGGAACCTAAGTGATAAATGTTGTTTCTTTAAAAATTCAGTTACTGGATCTTAAGAGTGCCTGGAGAAAGCATCATCTCTGCTCAGAAGGATATTTTTTTGATTATTAGAGGAAGAATTGTACTGTCTTGGCTGCAGATGCTATCAAAACATTTATATTATCATCTACACTGATACTTAATTATTTGACTTTGTTTCCTCCTAGTTCTATATCCTCTCTCAGCCTCTCTAGGATTAAGCACATTTGCTTTTGTGATTCTGCAGTTGTTTCCTGAACTATAACTAGGGGTAACTTAACTGTTAAATAAAGGAAGTGTAAGTCACCATCATTTCTTTCTTTTCTTTTTGTTTTTCTAGAATTTGTATAGTTAAATATAATTGAAATACGAAACTTGTGGTAATTTCTTTGGGCATGGATACTCAGAGGAAAAAGGGTTTGAAATCTATAGCAAGTTGAGACAAAGCCTTTCGTCGTCTTTCTTTCTCTATTCTGTACAGTTCTTCAGACCATTTAGCAAGACTTACTGCTGAATTCCTAATGCTGCTGTTAAGCCAGAAACAACAGTGAATAATTACAGAGGTAAACTTTGCAGAATAGAAAGATTTGTTGAAAGATACAGAGATGTTTTGTAGGACCTGAAGCCTAAAGGGAGCACACCAAATGACATGTAGTAGTTTCTTAAGAGCAGACAATTGGAGAAGGAATCAGTGTCCTCTGTTACTGCAATTGGCAGACGGTAGTCCTGAGTCAGAGCCAACCCAAGGAAAACAATATGCTCCAAATGTCTAATTCTTCTTAAAAAACTATCATCAAGGCCTATATATCAACTATATCTGCTAATGTAAGTGAAGCATTTTGAGAAAATGAAGGAAGTCTTCATTAAGATACTATTGCTATCATTTATTTTCAAGTAGACAAAATGAGGCCACATAATTTACACCACTGTAGGCTTCTTTGTCCTGAGACTGTTCCCCTTCCTTCATCCTCAGCTGAGATATGAAGGTAGCACTGATGCCTTACACATATTTTCCATGCTAAAGATTAACTTCATAAATAGAAGAGAACAGAGAAAGGAACTATGGGTTCAAGAAATTGCTATCAGATACAGTCTTAGATTCCATTTGAACATGTTTTATCTTTAGTTTATTGTCAAACTAACTTAATGTCACTTAATGACAGCTAGATATGAAACAAGGCTTGTAGAGATTCCCTTCTGTGATAAGGATTTATGAAATGTACAGATGGCTGAATGTTGGGCATGGAGCAATGGGATTTGGAAAAATAAGTAAGCATTTGAGTAGAAAAAGAAAAAAGAAAAAGAATCCAAAAAAACAAAGCTCAAAACACAAAATGACATATGGACCACAGGAGAAACTGGATATAGTACATTGGTAATCATATAGGTACAGTGACCACATCCTACTTCATTTACTCATTTAGTTACTCATCTCAGAAATAGTAGTGTGCTCTCTTCTAGGTACAAGAACATTTTGCTTCCATCTCTGAAGTTCTTTTACATACAATCAAGAATATTCAATGAAAAATATTGTGAAATTATGATCCAAATCTACAAGAACAAGAAAGAGTGACTCCATTGTCAAGAGATTAAAATAATTCCTTGGCATGATAGCATGTTCTTTTAATCCCAGAATTTGGGAAGCAGAGCCAGGAGGATCTCAGTGAGTTTGATGTCAAGCTGGTATACATGGGAGGGAAGCCAGAACTATATGTCAAAAATATATAAGACTCAGGCTCAAAATGATACTAAATATAAATAATTATGGGACAGGAATGTGAAAGATAGCTATTATTAGCACATTGACGTAATGGATGAAAAAGGATAGTATGCATGGGCAGATGAGGACTTTCACCACAGAGGTGAGAACAGTGAAATGATTAATTTCTAAAATTATAAAACAAAGGGCAAATATTGTCTCAGATGAAGAATATTGAAAGTTTATAATAAGTGGACATAGCCAAGTAAAACAAATAAAACCAGATGTAGATGAAATATACTTAAATAGAACATAAAATAAAATATTGATAGGTCAATGCACAAAGTCAGGTAAATTTTAGAAGTCATCATCATCATCATCATCACTTTATTATTTTTGATATAGAGGGAAATGATGGTACTATCAAAGGTTCATTGTTGTTTTACCTCTGGATTCTATTAATTTTTACCTTTACAAATCCTTTAATCTTTACACATTTCTCTCTTTTTTATTAGCCATTTGCTCTTTATTCAACTCAATTGTCCTCTTGTCATCTAAACACTCTGGTGTCTATAGACAACAACAAAAAGAAATACAAACAAGACTCTTGTGACTACCCTACCCCTCCCTTTATCTACTATGTAGGTCTCTACTTTGAATCAGCTTCAGTCAACACAGTTCAAAGCAGCCTTCCCTCTGCTTCTGACTTATCTTCTAGAAGTGTCTCTCAGCAACAACTCATTCTTTTTAAAGATAGTTCATTGTTCTGTTTATTGACAGCACCATTTCCCATTCTGCATCAGTAGAGACCTATTCTCAGATTATTTTTCTGGTTTCCAGTCTCCCATATTGGCTCTGTTTGGTACGATCCTAGGTGAAGTCACATATCTCCCTTTGATCTTTTGTGATCAGTATGAGCCAGGGCTTTACTTTTACTTGTATGTTTAGATTCCCCAAACTTCTATGTGAGTCCTTTGCATTGCTTGTGAGCTCAAGATTAACTTATATAACTAAAGTCACCAATGCAGGTGGCAAATAGACATTTCAAAGTTCTGTACAAAATAGAACCACTAGTTCTCATTTTCTTTGGACAAAATACATATCTTCTCTCCCCATTTCATTTATTTTATTAAAGGGTAGTATTGTCTACACACATTTAAAACAGGACAAAAAACACCTTGGGAGTTGGTGAAGGTCATTTATTGTTTTGTTGTCACATCCCAAGAAGTAGCAAGTGACATTCTGAGTACCTTCCCAGCATGTACTGAATCTCTCATTTGTAGCACACATGTATGCTCTGAAACCATTTGGTTTGTGGAGCTTCCATTGTCAGATTTTGAGAAGTACATATAAAAACTATGCTATCTTTTTCTGCTGAAAGCTCTCTGATGGCTTCCTACCATACCTGGAGTGGAATCCTTAGTTCTTACTGTGGTTCACAAGGTTGTGTGTGATACACCCCCTGATTCTTCTGACTCAATTTCTCTTTCCTCTTCATTTAGTATACTTCAACACTGCCAGCATTTTTGTCTTTTCCTACAGCCTATTGACTTCTTCTTGTTCTTGCTGCTTCCTATTCATTTATATCTGAACACAAGCTCCTTCTCCCTAGAGAAATGTTCCTGACCATCTATGTTTGCACTTCATTACAAAATAAAAGGAAATAGGTATAGTAAGAAAAAAAGCCAAAAAAAAAAAAAAAAAAAGCCTTGACTCAAAAGATACATTTTTATTCCAGGCTCTGTGATATGTATGAAGAACATGAAAAGTAACATAAAGTTTGAATTTCCTCTCTGATTGCAGTAATGGTGCTGGACAGTTCATTCCTTCATATGTTATAATGGATAGGCTCCAAAAGAATGGAAGACTATAAAATTAGCTAGACTTCAGGACAGGCGACTGCATTACCCAGATAACTCTTTAGCAAAGGAGTTACTATGAATGGCAAGCAGATTTTACACTCAAAGCAACTGAAACAGCAGAAGCCCTAGTTAGTGAACAGTCTGTGGGCAGGAGATCAGCAACTCCTATTACAGAATGTTCATGAAGTGATTTAAAGTGTAGGTGGACAGATTGGTATATGAATTTAAGTGAGACAGCTCCAAATACCCTCTACTATCTCATGCTTCTAAGCATGTTGTTTAAGTTCACCCATGATAATCACAATAATGACACTCAGATATGATCTTCTTTTCCTAAGTATTTAATTCACAGTGTGGTATCTACCTAGGTAGTGAGCCTTGGCCATATGTTGCTCATCACTACACCTGCTTAAATTATAACTTGCTTTACAATCATGCTGACCCACCCTTAATCATCTTGCTTAAAATTCCACTACATTTCATCCAGTGCCATCTCTAACAAGCTTCTGGATCTTAGACAACACATGCCTGGATTTGCATTTCCTTGCCAATCTTAGCTGAGTTAACTTCTCCCTTTAGTAGAAAAAATTCTATCCCTAAGCATATTGTACCATCGTACCATTGATGTTGTATGGCTGAGGCTGATTCCAGTGCCTCGGATTTTGCAGTATTTTAATATTACCATACTTTAATGGTATTCACTTCCTCCTGACTCATAACATTCTTACCACACAAGCTCACACAAAACTTGGAAATAGCATCAAAACCCTATTTGCTTTCTCATCATCTTCAACATGATTTATTTGTACTCACAAATGGATTTGCTTTTATATCCTTTTATATATTTCATCATCCTTCCCGAGCTTAGAAGGAATTACTTTGCCCAAATAAGACATCAACTTATGATATAGGGATGTGTCTTATTTCTACTGGTTTGATATTAGCATTGTATTCAAATTATCTACTATAGCATGACAACAAGATATAAGAAAACCAAGCAACTAAAAATGTTCTTGGAGCAAGAGACTTGGAACAGAGCAAAGATCATTGACTGAGATTAAGAAGCATTCTATTTAGAACAGTATGTCACAAACGTAGTCTGTTTCTCTGAGTTAATAGTGAGTTTTTTCTAAAATAAACACTGAATTTCCTAGTCAAATGCATGCAGAAACTGTTGTATATAGTGTGGGTGATGACATACTAGTCACTTAAGATTCTTTGCAAATTTTGCTGAATTGAAATTCCTTTTACATAAAGATCTATGAAGGCATTTCCTAAATCACTAATATTTTTAGGTGAGTCTGGGAATTTCGATTAAACAATTTTAAAACTACTTTGGATGCATTTCTGCTGTTATCAACAACTTTTTGAGTATTATGTCAAAGAGTACTGAACCTACTGGAGCTAATACCAGTAAAAACCCAAACCAAACCAAACAAAACAACATTAGTAAAATGACAAACCGAAGTTGCAGAAAAAAATTGAAAAAACAGGCATCTATGTGCAACTTCCAACAGTTCCCAAGTCCACATCACAGGATCGAGTATCTGCAGGTGCCATGGCTTCCAGCATGAAGTTGTTGACACAAGCTTGTTGACACAACTTGCTGATCCAGTGAGCCCCAAGGTGTCTCTGCTTTGCTGCCATTCTCACTAGCCAAGCAGAAACTTCACACCTGGCTTCGTCCTCCACTTAGTCCAATTTAAATTCAAGTTTTAGTTTACAATTCTGACTGGTGACACATAAACATATTCAGAACATTTATTATAAGCGAACCTGGAAAATGTGACTTTTCAGCTTTTCAATTTTGGGATCTGTCTGACACAAGATTAGCATTTTCTCCTGATGTACATTGTATCAAAGGATGATGAGGTTCCGAAGGATGCAGTGTGATGAATTGAATACAACTAGTTTCACAGTTTCAGGAAGTAAAGGATTTACTGTTACTGTCAAGTCCAGTATCCAATAAAATGACAGCTATTAATAAACTGGTTTAGAGCTGGGCAATGGTGGCACACGCCTTTAATTCCAGCACTTGGGAGGCAGAGGCAGGCGGATTTCTGAGTTCAAGGACAGCCTGGTCTATAGAGTGAGTTCCAGGACAGTCAGAGCTACACAGAGAAACCCTGTCTCGAAAAACAAAACAAAACTAGTTTAAAATAATTTCTCTTAGTTTTTGAGAGTATAATACAATTGCAATATTTACCCCTTCTCTTTCCACCTTAAAAATTATCCCTCATATCCTTTGCTCTTTTTCAAATTTATGGCCTCTTTTTTCATTATATATAATATATATGCTTGATACATATAGTACAATTTATATAATTAATATGTTCTGGAATATATAAATAAAATGCACTTACATATGTTTTCAGGGCTGACCATTGGTATTTGTTGATATAATACTAATTAGCGAATGCATGAGAATCCAGGATCACCTCATAGCCATGCTGTTTTTTGTGGACCAGAGATGCAAAAAGGAGTAATGAATATTCTCATTCTTTTTTTTTTTTCTTTTCTTTTGTATTTTTTTTGCTTATTCACTTTATAACCCGTCCCAGTCACCCCCTCCCACAATCCTTCCCCATCTCTTCTTTTCTGAGTACCCCCTCCTCCTGTATCCCCCACCCTGCCACTTTAAGTCTCTGAGAGGCTAGGTGCTTCCTCTCCCATTGAGGCCAGTTGAGGCACCCAGCTAGAAGACCATACCCCATATACAGGCTGCATGCTTTGGGATAGCCCCCACTCCAGATGTTTGAGACCTACATGAAAACCAAGCTGCACATTTGACAACATATGTCCAGGGAGGCCTAGGGCCAGCCCATGGAGCTAGATCTGTGTAGACTAGGTATGCTCCACGGTTGGTGATTCACTCTCTGAGAGCTCCAAGGGTTCAGGTTGGTTTACTCTGTTGATCTTCCTGTGTAGTTCCTATCTCCTTAGGGCCCACAATCCTTCCACCTATTCTTCTATAAGAGTCCTCAAGCTCCATCCACTGTTTGGCTCTGGATGTCTGTATCTGTCTGAGTCAGCTGCTGGTTAGAGCCTCTCAGAGGACAACTTGCCCCTATCTGTTCTCAGGCTGGAGGTTTAGATCCTGGGAGCTCTGATTGAATCTTTTGATGCTCATTCTAAAAAGGACAAAAGCACCCTCACTTTGGTCTTCCTCCTTCTTCTTGAGTTTCATGAGGTTTATGTGTTGCATCTTAGGTATTGTGTGCTTTTGGCTAATATCCGCTTATCAGTGAGTGCATACCAGTGTGTTCTTTTGTGATTGGGTCATCTCATCAGGATGATATTTTCTAGCTCCATCCATTTGCCTAAGAATTTCATGAGCTCATTGTTTTTAATAGCTGAGTAGTACTCCATTGTGTAAATGTACCACATTTTCTGTATCCATTCTTCTGTTGAAGGACATCTGGGTTCTTTCCAGCTTCTGGCTATTATAAATAAAGCCGCTATGAACATAGTGGAGCATGTGGCCCTGTTGCATGTTGAAATATCTTCTGGGTATATGCCCAGGAGGGGTATAGTTGGGTCCTCGGTAACACTATGTTCAATTTTCTGAGGTATCCCAGACTGCTTTCCATAGTGGTTGTACCAGCTTGCAATCCACCAACAATGGAGGAGTGTTCCTCTTTCTCCACATCCTCGCCAACATCTGCTGTCACCTGTGTTTTGGATCTTAGCCATTCTGACTGGTGTGAGGTGGAATCTCAGTGTTGGTTTTCATTTGCATTTCCCTGATGACTAGGGATGCTGAACACTTCTTTAGATGCTTCTCAACCATTCGAGTTTCCTCAGTTGAGAATTCTTTGTTCAACTCTCTACCCCATTTTTTAATAGGGTTATTTGATTGTCTGGAATCTAGTTTCTTCAGTTCTTTGTATACCTTGGATATTAGCCCTCTATCAGATGTAGGGTTGGTGAAGATCTTTTCCCAATCTGTTGGTTCCTGCTTTGTCCTATTGACAGTATCCTTGCTTTACAGAAGCTTTGCAGTTTTATGAGATCCCATTTGTCAATTCTTGATCTTAGAGCATACGCCATTGGTGTTCTGTTCAGGAACTTTTCCCCTGTGCCCATGTGATCAAGGCTTTTCCCTATTTTCTCTTCTATTAGTTTCAGTGTAGCTGGTTTTATGTGGAGGTCCTTGATCCACTTGGAATTGAGCTTTGTACAAGGAGATAAGTATGGATCAATTTGCATTCTTCTACATGTTGACCTCCAGTTGGACCAGCACCATTTGTTGAAAATGCTGTCTTTTTCCGACGGATAGTTTGAGCTCCTTTGTCGAAGATCAAGTGACCAAAGGTATGGGGGTTCATTTCTGGGTCTTCTATTCTATTCCATTGATCCTCCTGACTGTCTCTGTTCCAATACCATGCCGTTTTTATCACTATTGCTTTGTAGTACAGCTTGAAATCGGGGATGGAGATTCCCCCAGAATTTCTTTTATTGTTGAGTGTAGTTTTCGCTATCCTGGGTTTTTTGTTATTCCAAATGAATTTTAAGATTGCTCTTTCTATCTCTGTAAAGAATTGAGTGGGAATTTTGATAGGGATTGCATTAAATCTGTAGATTGCTTTCGGCAAGATAGCCATTTTTACTATATTAATCCTTCCAATCCATGAGCATGGGAGATCTTTCCATCTTCTGAGATCTCCTTCGATTTCTTTCTTCAGGGGTTGAAGTTCTTGTCATACAGGTCTTTTACTTGCTTGGTTAGATTCACACCAAGGTATTTTATACTATTTGTGACTATTGTGAATGGTGTCTTTCCATAATTTCTTTCTCAGCCAGTTTATCCTTTGTGTAGAGGAATGCTACTGATTTGTTTGAGTTAATTTTATACCCAGCCACTTTGCTAAAGTTGTTTATCAGGTTTAGGAGCTCTCTGGTGGAAGTTTTGGGGTCACTTAAGTATACTATCATGTCATCTGCAAATAGTGAAACTTTGACTTCTTCCTTTCCAATTTGTATCCCTTTGATCTCCTTCTGTTGCCTAATTGCTCTGCTAGGACTTCCAGAACTATATTGAACAGGTAGGGGGAGAGTGGGCAGCCTTGTCTAGTCCCTGATTTTAATGGGATTGCTTCAAGTTTCTCTCCATTTAGTTTGATGTTGGCTACTGGCTTGCTGTATATTGCTTTTACTATGTTTAGGTATGGACCTTGAATTCCTGATCTTTCCAAGACTTTTATCATGAAGGGGTGTTGAATTTTGTCAAATGCTTTCTCAGCGTCAAGAGATATGATCATGTGGTTTTTTTCTTTGAGTTTATTTATGTAGTGGATTACGTTGATGGATTTCCGTATATTGAACCAACCCTGCATTCCTGGGATAAAGCCTACTTGATCATGATGGATAAGTGTTTTGATGTGTTCTTGGATTCGGTTCGAGAGAATTTTATTCAGTATTTTTGCATCGATATTCATAAGGGAGATTGGTCTGAAGTTCTCTTTTCTTGTTGGGTCTTTGTGTGGTTTAGGTATAAGCGTAATTGTGGCTTCATAGAATGAATTAGGTAGTGTTCCTTCCGTTTCTATTTTGTGGAATAGTTTGAAGAGAATTGGTATTAGATCTTCCTTGAAGGTTTGATAGAATTCTGCACTAAAACCATCTGGACCTGGACTTTTTTTGGTGGGGAGACTTTTAATGACTGCTTCTATTTCTTTCGCGTTATGGGACTGTTAAGATGGTTTATCTGCTCCTGATTTAACATTGGTAACTGATACTTGTCTAGAAAATTGTCCATTTCATCCAGATTTTCCAATTTTGTTGAGTATAGGCTTTTGTAGTAGGATCTGATGATTTGTTGAATTTCCTCGGTTTCTGTTGTTATGTCACCCTTTTCAGTTTGGATTTTATTGATTTGGATACTGTCTCTCTGCCCTCTGATTAGTCTGGCTAAGGGTTTATCTATTTTGTTGATTTTCTCAAAGAACCAGCTCCTGGTTTTATTGATTCTTTGTATAGTTCTCTTTGTTTCTATTTGGTTGATTTCAGCCCTGAGTTTAATTATTTCCTGCCATCTACTCCTCTTGGGTGTATTTGCTTCTTTTTGTTCTAGAGCTTTCAGGTGTGTTGTCAAGCTGCTAGTGTGTTCTCTCTCCAGTTTCTTTTTGTATGCACTTAGAGCTATGAGCTTTCCTCTTAGCACTGCCTTCAGTGTGTCCCATAGGTTTTGGTATGATGTGTCTTCATTTTCATTAAATTCTAAAAAGTCTTTAATTTCTTTCTTTATTTCTTCCTTGACCCCATTATCAACGAGTAGAGTATTGTTCAGTTTCCATGTGAGTGTGGGCTTTCCATTGTCTTTGTTGTTATTGAAGACCAGCTTTAGACCATGGTGATCTGATAGGATGCATGGGATTATTTCGATTTTTTTATATCTGTTGAGGCCTGTCTTGTGACCAATTATATGGTCTATTTTGGAGAAGGTACCATGAGGTGCAGAGAAAAAGGTATATTCTTTTGTTTTTGGTGAAATGTTCTATAGATATCTGTTAAGTCCATTTGGTTTAAAACTTCTGTTAATTTCACTGTACCTCTGTCTAGTTTCCGTTTCCCTGATCTGTCCAGTGCTGAGAGTGGGGTATTGAAGTCTCCCACTATTATTGTATGGGGTGCAATATGTGCTTTGAGCTTTAGTAAGGTTTCTTTTATGAAAGTGGGTGCTCTTGCATTTGGTGCATAGATGTTCAGAATTGAGAGTTCATGTTGGTTGACTTTTCCTTTGACAAATATGAAATGACCTTCCTTATCCTTTTTGATATCTTTAAGTTGAAAGTCAATTTTATTCGATATTAGAATGGCTACTCCAGCTTGTTTCCTAGGACCATTTGCTTGAAAAATTGTTTTCCAGCCTTTTACTCTAAGGTAGTGTCTGTCCTTGTCACTGAGGTGGGTTTCCTGTATGCAGCAAAATGTCGGATCCTGTTTGTGTATCCAGTCAGTTAGTCTATGTCTTTTTATTGGGGAATTGAGTCCATTGACATTAAGAGATATTAAGGAGAGGAGACTGTTGCTTCCTGTTACTTTTGCTAAAGTGGAGGCATTGTTTGTGTGGCTATCTTCTTTTGGGTTTGTTGGAGGAGGATTACTTTCTTGCTCTCTCTAGGGTATGATTGCTCTCCTTGTAATGGGTCTTTTCTGCTATTATCTTTGTAGTGATGGGTTTGTGGAAAGATATTGTATAAATTTGGCTTTGTCATGGAATATCTTGGTTTCTCCATCTATGGTAATAGAGAGTTTTGCTGGATACAGTAGCCTAGGCTGACAATTGTGTTCTCTTAGTGTCTGCATGAATCTGTCCAGGATCTTCTGGCTTTTATGGTCTCTGGTGAGAAGTCTGGTGTAATTCTGATAGGTCTGCCTTTGTATGTTACTTGGCCTTTTTCCCTTACTGCTTTTAAAATTCTTTCTTTGTTTTGAGCATTTTGTGTTTTGATTATTATGTGACGGGGGTATTTCTTTTCTGGTCTAGTCTATTTGGTGTTCTGTAGGCTTCTTGTATGATTATGGGCATCTCGTTCCTTAGGTTAGGGAAGTTTTCTTCTATGATTTTGTTGAAGATATTTACTGGCCCTTTAAGTTGGGAATCTTCACTCTCTTTATACCTATTATCTTAGGTTTGGTCTTCTCATTGTGTCCTGGATTTCCTGGATGTTTTGTGTTAAGAGTTTTTTGCATTTTTCGTTTTCCTTGATAGTTGTGTCAATATTTTCTATGGTATCTTCTGCACCTGAGATTCTCTCTTCTATCTCTTGTATTCTGTTGGTGATGTTTGCGTCTTGACTCCTGATTTCTTTCTTAGGTTTTCTATCTCCAGAGTAGTCTCCCTTTGTGATTTCTTTATTGTTTCTATTTCCATTTTTATGTCCTGGATGGTTTTGTACAAATCCTTCACCTGTTTGGTTGTGTTCTCTTGTGATTCTTTAAGGGCTTTTACCTGTTTACCTGTGTTCTCCTCGGATTCTTTGAGAATGTTATTTATGTCCTTCTTAAAGTCCTCCATCATCATCATTAAAAGTGATTTTAGGGCTGACTCTTGCTTTCCTGGTGATATGGGGAGTTCAGGACTTAATGTGGGAGAACTAGGTTCTGATGATGACATGTGTTCTGGGTTGCTGGCCCTTGTATTCTTGGCTTGCCTTTTGCCATCTGGTTCTCCTTGGTGCTACCTGTGTTGTCTCTGACTGGAACCTGTCTTTCCTATTCTTGTGAAGTTAGGTGTCTAGGGCCCAGGATCTGCTCAGTGCTTTGGTCCTGACCTGAAGGAATCAGTGCTCTGGGCCAGGAGTGAGTTCCTGGATCCTGTGGGACCTGGTTACTCCCTGTTTGGGCAGTGTTGCTGCCTCCTTGCTAAGAAGCTGCTCAGGTTAGAGCTACATGGGAGCCACACTTCCTCTGGATTCTGTGAGATTGGGTGCAGAGTTGCTCCAAAGATCTGCTGAGTGCCAGGCCCAAACAGGAAGGAACCAGTGCTGGGGCCAGGAGTGAGTACCTGGGTCCCAGTGGGTCCCAGTTACCCCTGTTTGGGGCAAGTGTTGCTGCCTCCTTGCGTAGGAGGCTGCTTGGGTTAGAGCTCCTAGGAGCCCTGCTTCCCTGGGTTCTGTGGGATTTGGTGTAGAGCTGCCGCCTGGGATCTGCTGCGTGCTCGGACCCAGACCGGAAGGAGCCGGTGCTCCGGGCCAAGAGTAAATCCCTGGGTCTCAGTGGGTCCCAGTGGGTTCCAGTTACTCCCTGTTTGGGGTGGGTGTTGCTGTCTCCTTACCAGAGATACTGCCTGGGTCAGAGCTGCTGGGTGCCCCACTTCTGCCGGGTTTTGTGAGGTTCAGTTCAGAGCTGCCGCCAGGGATCTGCTTAGTGCCTGGGCCCAGACCGGAAGTTCCATATTCTCATTCTTTATAACAGAACATATCTTTTTTTTCTTGAATTTGTTTTATTTGATTTTTCCACTATACTGATACTGTTATTAACCAGTTGAAATACAATTTGGATTTCTGTTAAAGGGAGGACCACAGAGAGGGAAAAAAAAAGCAACTTTCAATCAAAAGAAATAAAACTAAATTCAATCAACAGACATTAATGATCTATTAACATACACAGAATGCTATGCAAACTAATTATATGGAGCATAATGGCATTGTGAAATTGTACTCTTCCAAAGTATCTACAAAATAAAATCTCAGTAGTGGATTTTTATCTGAACATTCTGCCATTAAATTGTAATAAAATATTTGGTTTATAATTCTCTAAACATTTTAATGTATATGTCTCCATATACATTATACATTTGCATCAACTGGCTTTTTTCTCATTTCAAAGTTTTACAAATATTAGAGTTTTTGAATTATATCCATTACATATCAGTTAATATTTTATTCTTTAACATTAATTTCTGTAGTCAATGTCAAACAACAATCTTAAAGTCTTTAAAACTCATCTTTATTCAGTATGGCAATACAGGGAATGTCCTTGTAAAGTCTACTTTCAGCCATTAAAGGAGATTTCTTTCGGTGTTTATAGCAGTCTGCAATAACAACACCTCATTGATGGTATGACTTACACAACAAAATTTCATTCCTAATGATTCTAGAAACTGGAAAGGTCAAGATCCAGATTCTAGTCAGCTAGTCTTCATTTCTTATTTTCTGCTCTTGATTTCATTCAGTTATATTATAGTCATGGCATCATACATCATCTATATACACACATGGAAAGGTTGGAAAGGGAAGGAGAAGAAGGGAAAAAGAGGGGAAAAGAGAGTCAGGCAGACTGGGTTATACCTTTATCCTTAGAATAAAAGAATATGAATAACAGGGAGATACAATTTAGGCCACAACATCATCAAAGTAAAACAATTCATATTTCATAAACTAGCGTTCTGCTTTCAGCGTAGCCAAAAGGGTGACACTAGATTTCTATAGGACTAAATTGTTTAATGGCATCTCTAAGATTTGTAATGCATATCTTTGTCATTATTATTGATTTATTCTACATATATTGTAAACCACTTACAATAGTATGTTTATCCCTTGCAATGAATCTAAGTTTTTGTTCCATTGTTTAAAAATGTTCATGATAATCCTGAAGCTGAGAATCTCAGTTATGCTAATGAACTAACAGTAGGGTAAAACAGATTAAATTCTATCTGAGAACATGGAGCGGCTGCATAGCCAGAGAAACAAAGCTTAGTATATATGTTTCCTGCAAGAAGCTCAATTTTGTTTGTTTGGTTTTTGGTTTTCAAGACAAAGTTTCTCTGTGTAGCCCTGGCTACCCTGAAACTTGCTTGGTCTGTAGGCCAGGCTGGCCTCAATCTCAGAGATCCATCTGCCTCTATGCTGAAAGTAAAGGCAAGAAGCTCACTTTTGAGTTAACGACATGTAAACAAAAAGTAACAAAATGGATAAAGGTATATTAAGCACACAGCTATTTAACAATGGCAGAGATTGTGCTGTGGTTGGACCGTGAAATGACCCCAGAGGGTCATGTGTTTGGACACACGGCTTCTACTATCTTAGAACATATGACACCTTTAGGAGTCAGAGCCTTGAAGAGGGAATGGGTCTCTGGAGACTGGTCTTGAAATTTCTAGTCCTGCTCTATTTCATGACTCCTCTTTGCTTTTGGACTTCAGAAATACTGTAACCACTCACCTATCTCATACCACCATATGCACCTTCTGGACATAATGATCGACTACACCCCTCAAACTCTAAACCAACAAAAACCCTCCTCCAGTTGCTTCTTAACAGGTATTTAGTCATAGAAATATGAAAAGTGATTGATACATTTGGCTGTACTTAATCAGAAGCAGTTATAAGTCATGAAGACTGCTGTAATTATTCAACAGGAAGCTATAGAGTTGTCAGTTTTAATGTATCATCATTGCACCTGCATATACAAAGCAACTTTCACAGTTCTAAAGGAAAAAGTGGTAAGAACATTATATAAAACTTCAATACTACTTTTGAAAGCAGATTAAACATCCAGAGGGGAAAAATCAATAGAGAAACAGTAAATTTGAACTTCACTGCAGTGAAGATCACGATAGCAGATAAATTAGAACATTCTACCCAACTGCAGCTAAAACACATTCTAGTGTCCTCTGAGAACAGTTTCGAAACCTGGTCACATGTTGGATAATAAAGAAAGCTTTAAACATTTACATATAGAGGCTGAGCTGTTAAAAGTTCATGATGCTCTTCCCAAGGGACAAAAATTCCTAGTTTCCATGTTGAGCCACCTGCAGCTATCTGCAAGTAATGCTTTAGAAGATGTGGACCCCTCTACTGAGCTCCTCAGTCACATGCATGGTACTTCTCTCTCACACACATGCACAGGCACACACACACCCACACACACCCCAAAAGAAAGAAAATAAATCTTTCTCAAAATTAAGGTTGAAATCATACCAAAAAGGTTTTGCAATCATCATGTAGTAAAAACAGAAAAACAAAAAACAAAGAAAAAAAAAAAAACAGAAGGAAACAAGGAAATTGACAGGTGTTTCAAAATTGAATGACAGAATGTTGAACAATTATTTGTTCAAAGAAAATATCAAAAAGAAAATACAAAATGTGTTGAAAGTGGGTATGCTGGTCCACTTTTAATCCCTGCACTTGGGAGATGAAAGCAGGAGTATTAAAAGTTCAAAGCATCCTCAACTACATAGTGAATGTGAGACTAGCCTGGGCTATGTGAAATATTGTATCACACACACATGCATAAATACATGTGTATTTATGTGTACCATATATTCCTGTATATATTTTTATATTATGTATTTATACACATATACATGTATATGTTTGTATACATATATGTTTACACACACACCACACACAGTATTGAGATAGCTTAAGAAGAAAATGCAACTCACCAAGCCAAATGCCTGCAGTGAATGCAGCATGAGAAAAGGAGTTTACAGGAAAAAACGTATAGGAGAAAGAGCTTGTATAAAAACAGCAACTTTAACATTCAAGAACTATGAAAAAGGGAACCAAACTCAAGTGGTTTTTGTGGAATTTGCATTGCCTTCTGTGCAATAAGCTTCAACACTACTTGTGAGTCTTCCACTACATGTCCCTAGGCACACCTTACAATATGGTGGCTTTCTGTTAGCTTTCCCACCCTTTACTTCCCATAGGCTTCCTTCCATGTCACGAGGCATTTTCTTTCTGTGCTCTGGCTTGTGCTTGTTATTAGGATGAGCTCAGAGATAAGTCAGAGTTTTCTTTGTCTGTCCTACTGAGCACCTGGTAAGTGACATAGAAAACATGCTGATAGAAATAGAACTTCCCTGCATCTGGGATGCCAAGGAATACTAAAGTGTCATGCTTGGTATGTTAAACAGCCTTTGAGAATTTATCGAGATCAGGTGTTTTTCTGTCTACTTCATGATGATTTTCTCCGTACCCATATGGGAGCCACTGCAGCGATGTCCATATAGCCCATGTCTGCAGTGATCCCCTTCTGTCTTCAGAATTCACTTCCTCTCTTGATTTGTGACATTGGAAAATTTAAATTAAAAATTTTAAATCTGTAGATCATTCTCCCTTTTAAATTCCTTTTTTGGTAAATATTATTTTCAGTTTCTATGTATTTTGTTTGATTCATTTTCTTTCTTTCTTTTTCTTTTTTTTTGAGAAGGTCTTGCAGGTACTATTTCCATGTTACGGAGTTTACTGTCTAGCCCTGATGACCTTAAAATCTTGACAACTTGTCTCAGATCCTACATTCTGAGATGTTAAGCAGATGCTCTCCATCTGGCCTAAAATTTAAAAGTGTTTGGTACTTTATTTACTCTCTCTCTCCCTCTCTCTCTTTCTCTCTCTCTCTGTGGTGTGTGTGTATGTGTTGGAGCTACGGCATTTGAACTGTAGAAACTCAGGTTGTCAGGTTTGGTAGCAAACCCTTACCTGCTAAGCTACTTGGCCAGTCCAGGTTTCTATATCTTAATGTATGTTTCTCAGTTTGGATTGCTCTTCAGTCTGTGCACATGGATGCAAACATCACCATACTGACAATGTTAACTTGATTCCTTGTTCATCACAGTCGTCTGCTGAAAATTGTACCTTCCTCTTTGTTCATTACAAGCTACTGTGGGTAAATAGTTTGTGTTTATGTTAATTTAGTTTGTATTCATAAAGAGTCTTTTCTTTCTCAAATTTTATCTGCTAGCTTTAGTGTCTCCTGATTGGTTTTGTCTGGATCAGTTGCCAATGATGTTCGGCAAAGTGTGATTTGCTGATGGACATATGTTATGATTTATTTTGGATTTTCCAGTTTAAGAAAGCACTTTCATTCTTATACTTTCACATGCTTTGGGATACACTTACAGTTTTATTTAAGAGCTATACTCTTTTGTGATCATGACTTTTACAGTCTAACCTTTTTTTATTTTGTCAAAGGAGACATTTAGAGCTGCCCTGTGTTTTCTTTTGGATCAACCAGTCTTTAGACAATTCATTCCACTATAGGGAGATTTTTTAACCTGATCTGAGCTCCTCTAGTCTGCCTAGAGGCAAACATTTCTCTACTGAACACTACTTTCATTTTATAGAGAATGATATTTTGCAAGTTAAGATATGCATGATTGTTTTTATTTTTAAAATAAGACCTGTAAATTAGCATATATCAAAAAAATCAAATTGTCAAGAGTTAGTTAACTTATGTCTAGTATAGACCATGGGAGGGAATTGATGAAAGTTTACTTAATGCTCGAAAATCTTTCAATTTATTTTTTATGATTTAAAAATTTTTTAAACAGTGTTTTAATAGCATAAGTGGATTGGTAGCTTTCTACCTTGAGTTCAGCTTTTTATTCCTGCACTCAAGTCCTCTTATAATTTTGAAAGAATATCACAGTTCTCCAAATTTCTATCATTAGACTTCGGTTACATAGTGTTATCATGCTCTTTCCTGCATAAATCCTAAAACTTTTGGCTTAAAATTAAGTCTCAGTTGAGTTCATGGAGTCCATCAACTGTGTTCCAGTGACAATATGCCAAATTTGGAGAGTTCTTTTCTCCATGTCTTTTTCTCTTCTGGTCTTGTGCTGTGTGACAAACTGCATTCATGCAGTTTTCTGATTTCATCTAACGGAAACAGTTTCTCTTTCTTCAGTTTTATGATGACTGTTTAGCTGTTTAGTTCATTTCTCAAATCACCACTTTTCTCTGTTAATGACACTTTCTCATCTCTGTGATAAATTATTGGGCAGAAGCAATACACAGAAGATGGAGTTTATTTTGGGCTATCAGTTTGGAAGGATACAGGCCATCTAGATGGGGAAGATATACTGTGGATTGTGATGTATGTGATGTACCTTGTTGAATCGCATCTAGTCAGAAAAGACACACACACACACACACACACACACACACACACACACACACACGAGGGAGAATGAGAGAGAGAGAGAGAGAGAGGAGAGAGAGATCTTTGCTTGTTTCCCTTTTCCCTTTTCACTCATGGATCTCCAGTTATTATATGCTGTTGTAAATTTTCAGGGTGAGTTTTCCTTTCTTAGTAAAACCTCTCTGGGAGCACTCAAATAGACACATGTAGAGAGGTATGTCTTCTAGGTGATTCTAAATACAGTCAAGTTCATGCTCAAAATTAACCATTTTTTTTAAATTTCCATACAGCTATATAATGTATCTTGATTATACTTAATCTCAGTCCCTCCCTCCAGTGCTCCTTGTGCCTGTCCCTCACATATCTCCCTCCAAACCTTATGTCTTTAAGAAACATAACCTACTGGGTCCAGTTATAATGTTGTCCATATGCACATGGGTGTGGGCTCATACACTTATGAATAGGCAACCTACCAGTGACCACCCCTCCAAAAGTGATTCCCTCACCTAGCATGTTAATCTATGCATAGAACATGGGGATCACCTCTCCCATCACAGTTTCTAAATAACCGTTACATAGATTGTCACTTATATTTATTTATTTATTTATTTATTTTATTTATCTATCAATCATGGATAACACTCATTATACATCTGTATATAGCATACTATAACCTAGCAGTCATCTCTTTGGGCAAAAGTTTTTATTATGAAGTATCCATCTTACAGTCAAAAAGTTTAAATCTGAATTAGGACTTTAATCACAGACTACAGTGAGTTGTAGGTTAGCCAGGGCTCCTCAGTGAGATTCTCTCTCAAAAATTTAATATTTATGAAACATTTAAAGCACAAAGATCTGATATTTCATTATGCTTACTCATATGACATAAGTAGCTGGGAAGATGCATTTACTTTTGGTTTACTAAGAAAGCACCTCTAAATACTTATTTTAATTGACCATAGTCACAGGCCAGACATGTGGTGAAGGCAGTTTTAAAATCCAAGTTCCTTTAGCTTCAAATATTTTCTCTATTGTCTCATACAAAGCTACCTTCTCCCAAAGAAAAACAAAAACAAACCAATTAATTGCTCATTAAATGAGGCATGGAGGGAGTAAGTGAGGACAAGCCTCAGAACCTGGCTTCTCACCCAGCTCAAGCTGAGAGCCTGCTGGATGATACTGACTAATAGTCGATGCAGTGAATGGACATCAATTGAACAGTACAAGTTGAAGTGCATGTACACTTCATTTGCTGATGCTTTACAAATGATTCATGGGAATAAGCTTTGTAATTCTTCTGTCATCTCCTATAGGAAGCCTTTTCATCTGGTCTATATGTGCTTTCTGTGGATTGCATAGACAATTATTTTAATTAATTATTAATAGTATATATATATGTATGTATCTGTGAGAGTGTGTGCATTTATACATGCACGTATGTGTGTGTACACGTACTTGGAAACTGGAACGCAGTACTGGAAGTCTTCTATTGCTTTCTGTTCATTCCTGTAATAAAAGACTTTATTGAATTTGTTTTTAGGCAACTCTATACTCTATGTACACAGAGTGTTCTAAACACTGTAAATCCCCATTCCTCCCACTCTTTTCTTCCTCCTGTCACTGTTAGCTCCCCAACTCCTTCCTAAAATATGTTCTTTTTGAGGTAGATTGTTTCCATGGACCTCAGGCTGGGATAGACTAGAATCCAGAAAGCCCCGTGATCCTCTTTTCTACCCTACGTGGAGCTGGCATTGCAATTATTTTCAGAAACAGTTGGCTTATGATCTGAACTCCAGTCATCACTACTGTGAAGTAAGTGTTCTCAAGTACTGAATGATTTCTCCAGCCCTTGAAAAACAACACACACACACACACACACAACACACACACACCACACACAACACACGAGAGAGAGAGAGAGAGAGAGAGAGAGAGAGAGAGAGAAGAGAGAGAGAGAGATTGTATTAGCTCTTTGATATTTTCATATTTAATATTTTTTATATTTTTAGAAAGAAAGATTTCTCTTTTCATTGAGTCTTGATTAGAGCAAAAGCCAAATATATCAAATATAGAAAATATAGTGAAAGTCTCAAATTTCTGTTTACTTTTTGTATGTGGCTAAAGGTAGCAACTGTTCAATCACACAACTCACAACTACACACACACATACACATACACACACACACATACACAAACCACACACATAAAGCGGTTTTTGCACTTACACAGGACTGATTGAAAGCACTTCAAGAAGAACTTGCCATTAAGAAGGCTTAATAAAAACTGAGCCAATCATAAGTCTCAGTTTTGTGTTTTTAATTTTTTGATATCAAAATGCAGTTTAGTAATTTTTCCTCTTCCCATTTCTCCCTCTAACCCTCACCATGTACTCCTGCTTTCTCTCAAATCATTCTATCTCTCTGTGTCTTTCTCATTGTCTCTCTCAAATCATTCTCTCTCTGTCTTTCTGTCTCTCTTTTTCTCCCTCTCCCTTTCCTTTTTCTTCCCCCTCCCCTTCTCTCCCTCTCTCTTTTTTTTTTCTCTCTCTCAATAGTTGAATGTCTTACAGATGATTCTAGTATGGAGTCAGAAAGGTCTAGGGACAGCAAATTATGTGGCCCTGAGGTCTTTTTAAAGTTTACAACTTCATTTTTCATGTTTATGCTTTCCTTACTTTGGACTATTATCTGCCTTATTTTCTTTCTAGTTTATTCCTGTTGTTTCACTTCCTGTTTCTTGTATTCATATTTTCTCTTTTATTTCCCCTTTTCTCCCTTAAATAATTCAAACAAACAAACAAAAAGTCTGGTGAGATCCATGGCAGGAGTCTGTGCTGGAGGAGGATGGTAGCAGGGTTATGGGAATTGTTATGGAAGAGTGGGAAATGTTCTAGTCTTGACATCAGATGGAAAGGGTACCCATAAACTGGGACACTACAGTACATGGACTGAAGCCTGATGTGGGAATTCGCTAGGAAGTGAAGGGAAACTCTGAGAGACACATATTTATACATGTCTACAATAGGATAATTGTGTTTCCTCTAAACTGTAGAGTCTAGGGTGTCTGCTATTAAGACACTATATTTGTTCCCTTACATGGATCTTGCTTATGATTTCACTACCGTTTTTCAGTTCCTTCTGCTCAGATGTAGCTCAACCTTATACATCTTTCCTCAACTTTAGACACTCCTGATATTCTATTTCCCCCATTTTGCCTTTGACTAACTCCTTATTACTCTCAGAGAGATATCAGGCACAACTTTCTTAAATAGCCACAGTCCCACACCTCCAAACGAAACTAGACTTTACCGTATTCTTTTTTTCTGTGATTCATCCTTTCTAACTGCACACAGCAGCTTATTTTCCTTTATAATAAAATTGAGTTTTGGTTAATCAGTAGATTCTCATCCTTCTCCTCTATTAAAGTGGAGATGCTATGGGAAGAGAGACACATCCTCTTTGCATCTCACAGGCATGTGCCTATCTGCAAGTATTCAATGTATACTTAAAGTAGCATTAAGGGTTGGATAGACCTATGGATGGAGAGGTAGATGGGTGAGAGTGAATGAATAATCGAAAGAACATGTGAGATGAATGATTTCAAATTTGGTGTTAGTGAGAACAGAGTAACAGACTAACAGATCTACTGACCATATCTGTTATATAAAACACAGACTTAGGCTTAGTGTGCTGGCTCATGAAGCAAGGATTTGAATTCAAGTCCTAAGGCTAGCCTGGGCTGCATAAGAAGTTTATGGAGAGACAGGAGAATAAGTACTGTGACTTATATACAGTATATGTGTAATGTGTCACCATTGTGATTGAAAAGTGACAGTTCACACATGTAGAAGTGGGCTCACTCTACAGACACATGTACCCTACATGCATTGTTACTGACTGTCAGGATCTATTTTTTAATATAACAGTTTAGTATACGTCCACATTTGTTTCATAGCAGTCCCTAGAGTAGATGGCAGACTGACTCTTAGGCTGCAAAATGCGATGTCTCTGCCTATCTATATGTAATTAGAAGTAACCCACTTTCCACGCTTGCTTAATGCTCTGCACAGAGCGCTATGGAAGAGGAAGAAATATTTTCCACTTGGGTCAGAGCACGAACTCTTTTTTATAAAATGCTAACTTTTACCTTCAGGGCTTCAGAAATGAGGGCATGAAATATTTTTAGTTATTTCTATTTTTTAAATTTTAGTTGGAGTTCTTAACTCTTCACAGTAACTACCTCATAGCACACAGTTTCTTAGAAACACAAAGCATCAACAACTGCAACATGGCATATCAACTTTCTGAATAGTAAGTTCTGAAATAAATGTAGAAATGAATAGAGCACACAACACACAGTGAAAAGGATTCACTATGTTTATTTTCATTATCCTTTGACTCTGGGTCCTGATTAAGAAGAGTTTGTTCTTTAACAATGTATCACAGCTGTCTTGTAAGAAGCTTGGTTTTTAAAAATGTACTTTTGAATTGTTGGGTGGATAACTAAAATGTTCGTTCCTGTGATTTACAAGCATGTAACTTTCTACAACTTACTTTTGAAAGATATTTCAGATGAGTCTTCTCTTTATTCCTCTGTAAAATTGGTCTTCTTATACCTCTTCTTTTGGTATCTCAAGTGTGTCTTGTTTGGTGTAGAGTCTTGTAGGCTCTGCTGTATTTTTCTTCAGCATCTTGGAATATTTCTCTCCCTCCTCCCTTATTAATATACAGCACATTTGTGGATAGAGCTTTCAACCCACTTTCTTTTATAAAATAATATTTATTTATTTTTAATTTCATATGTTTATGTGTTTTACCTGCATGCATGTGAATCTTGTGTCTTCATGCATGTTCACTTTGTGTTCCTGGTGACTACAGATACCAGAAGAAGGTTCATAATTTCCAGAAATGGTGTTATAGACAGTCGTGAGCTGTCACATCATTCATATCATGCTAGGAATCAAATCCAAATCTTCTGTAAGAGCAATAAATATTCTTAACTGCTAAGTCATCTCTCCAATCTATCCCAAACCCTCTTTTATGTGTATAATTAATTTTTGTTTAATTAAAATATAATTACATCATTTTCCCTCTCTTTTTTTCTCATCAACCCTTCCCATGTTCCCATGGCATTCCCTTTCAAATTCATGGCCTTTATTTTTTAATTATTATTGTTATTATTTAATTATTGTTGCATATATAAGTACAAACAAGATATAAATACAACTTGCTGAATCTGTTTATTGTTGCTCATATGTGTATATGCTGAACATTTTGGATTGGATAATCATTAGTGTTCTCATCCCTAAGGATGACTAATTCTACTCTCTCAGCAGTCTTTGATTGCTTTTAGCTCTTCATTTAGGGATGACACCCCATTATATCCATAATTTTATTTTTTTTATCATAAACAGGAAAAGGACTATGAGAAAATATTTAACCCTCAAAGAGAAATTACTAGAAGACTGTAAAAAAAAAAAGTTACTACTGTTAATGAGAAGAATCTGACCCATGCAGTGAAGAAGAATGAAAATGAAACTATATAACTGCAAAAGAGAAGACAAAAATTTCCAAAGAACCTTTTGACTGAGGCAGTATCAAAGCCACAAAGTGATACGGAATGGAAAGTTAGCCATGATCAAAAGCTCCTAAGGAGGGTCTGGCACTAGCTTTCCCCTGACCACTTGGCTTCTCTAAGTATTTACATTTTCACCAGTAGAGCAAGTGGACTGGACGAAAACCATGAGGCTTAATTCAAATAGCACATGGGATCTCATAGATTTAACTAATTCTTGCTTTGAGTCATATATTTAGTCTCATACAGAATCTACTGTTCAAAAATGAAACCCTAGGGTCAATCTCTAACACCAAAGGAAACACACGAGTCCAAACTGGCATGAGTCTTTATTTTCATTCCTGTTTTATGAGGATGTCAGTGATGACTTCGGCTACTTAATAGACGATTGAGGGATTCTTTACCTTTCTACACCTGATGTATATAAATTTTAAGACAATAATAATTTATGCTTATTTTAATTGATGTGGTCAGTTCAACGTGGCCTTATTTTATTAACCACACAGTAGTTATTTGAGATCTGAAGAACTGCTTGGTGATTTCTCAAAGAGGTTGGTATGACCTGTGCTTTTTTCATTTGCTGGTTCATTTTTGTTTGTTTGTTTTTTCCTAGTGCTAGGGATTAAATCTAGGACTCTGTACAGTCTTCAAGTGCTCTGCCACTAGCTACATCTTTGTTATCCATGTGATTTCTTGAAACTCAGAAGAAGTGAAGATAGAAGGATTTAGTATTGGTTAAGAAATGTTGCCATATTCGGGTCCTCCAGGTGAGGTGGTGGGCACAAGAGGTGAGGGTTAGTGGCTAAGCAGAAAAGTCACATTTTATTAAAATTTCTTCATATTCTTCCTTCATTAGTTCCCAAGTCCTTTGAATCTTGTCTCTAACAGCATAACATAGGCGGCAGCACTGAGGCCCAGTTTCAGAGCTGCTGTGACTAAGCAGTTTCTCCTGCACAGTGTGACCTTCTGATCAACACCTGTGCACTTTCTGACTAGGCTTTCACACAACAAATGTGTGTGTGCGTGCGTGCGTGCGTGTGTGTGTGTGTGTTGTGTGTGTGTGTGTGTTCCTCCTTGCCTGAACACTTACTTAATCTGGCCAGATAATCAATGATTCTTGGATCGTGTTTGAAAATGATGATTAAGACTTAGGGCTACGTCTCTGGAATGAGGCTAAGATGTTTCAGACACATTTTTTTTTTAACTAAATAATACACAAATAGAAACACATGTAATGCAAAAATGCATGCATGGGAATATGTACAACTATACAAACTATACAAAAATCTGGTAACATATTACCAGCATCATGAAGCATCAAGTCACTTCTTTCTCCTTTCTAGGATTTGGTAGTTTGTCTCATGAAGTTACCAGTATTTAAATTATTTATTTCCCTTCTCTCCTATAAAATTGTGAAAACCATAAGTTTTATTCATACATATGTGTATATACGTAATACATATATACAGCCAGCTTATTATCTGACCTTATAATGATTCGATGGGAAATTGTTGAGCGATTAGTCAGCACTCTGCCCAAAGCCCAGGTATTTACTAAGAAACAGCAGACACTTTCCTATTTCCAAATGATTTCTACTTTCTAAGCTTATCTATCAGACTTAACTCCTTAGATATATAATTGACTCTGGATATATTTGAGAGATCAGATTGCTGATTATTCTACAACCCTGTAGATGCTCAATTTCCTTACAGAAAATCGAGTAGGATGAGCAAATAACGTATGTCCATATTCCTACACAACTCAATCAATTGCTATATAAAGTTATCATAATAAGTTATTTAAGACATCAGAAAAGGTGGGGGACTGCAGAGATGGCTCAGTGGTTAAGAGCACCCACTGCTCTTCCAGAAATCCAGAAGTTCCAGAGTATAATTCCCAGCTACCACATAGTGGTTTGCAACCATCTATGAGTTATGATGCTCTCTTCTGGCATGCAACTGAACATGCAGATAGAACACTCATATATATATAAACAAATAAATCTTAAAAAATAAGAAACGGAAAAGTATCTCTTGTCTTCAGCATTGATACAATACATATTTAACATGCTGCTGATCTGCAGTTTGCTGAATCTGTGAATATGTAATCTGTGCTGCAGACATCATTGGGTGCCTACAGCTCTCAGATGACAGGCATGTTTTACATGTAGTTTAGTTCAACAAAGCTGGAACTTAAAGGTGATGATATCAAAAGGGTTAATTAGGTTTTACACGCATTAGTTAATTTACAACTGCTTCAAATTCAGTGATCAACCTCAGATTTTTTTTTAGAAATATACTTCACGGAAATTCCCATTAGTGTTTGCCTAAGTGGGTGATGGATCTTAGGTAAGCAATTGCAACATTCTGGGAGAAAAGGGAGACAGAGCAAGTAGCAACAGGGAAATTCAACTGGAGTGCCTACTGATGTGCCAAATAGTCATGGGAAAGTAAAACAGGATGGGAACTTTCTGGAAAATAGCTCGTCTGTTCTCTTGTCCTTCCTTAATGAATCATACCAATAAATCTCGAAGCATTTAATGTCTTGAGAGAGCATTTTCCCAGCTGTTTTATATATTAGTTGCCTCTAACCAGTTCTTATCACTCATAGGTGAGTATTGCATCCAAATGTTACCACACACCAATTATAAGACAAAAGAAAAGAAACCTAGCCAAGCAGAGAAGTGAAAGAAGACAACAGAGTAGAAACATCTGTTTTGGTTTAGAAAACCCACAGTAAATGAGACAGAAAAAGCCTGGAGCTCTGTGATCATCTCTCCACTGGTGAGATTGGGAGAAACTGTGGATTGTTTCTCTTGAATAACACTGCAGTTGGATTCAATGCAGTAGATCCTTCTCTTTGTGCCCATGTGTATTTCTGGGAAACGTTCTTTCGTTTACATTTATTTGCTTCTTCTCATGGAAGACCACCTCTGCATTAACCAGTTTCAAGTGTCTTGAGTGTAACCTACAGAGACAGAAGTCCATGTATGAAGGCTGTTGTGTGACTGTGTGACTTGAGGACATAGACACTAACCAAGTCTTCATTTGCATGTTTGCTCAAAGTCGTTAACTCTCACCATGAAGTTCCTAGTCACACCAAAATCAATCCATGTACCAAATGTTTTTTTTTTTTCAATATAAATTCGTTTTTGTTGAGTATAAGCTTTTGTAGTAGGATCTGATGATTTTTTTGAATTTCCTTAGTTTCTGTTGTTATGTCTCCCTTTTCAGTTCTGATTTTATTAATTTGGATACTGTCTCTGTGCCTTCTGGTTAGTCTGTCTAAGGGTTTATCTATCTTGTAGATTTTCTTAAAGAATCAGCTCCTGGTTTTGTTGATACTTTGTATAGTTCTTTTTGTTTCTACTTGGTTGATTTCAGCCCTGAGTTTGATTATTTCCTGAGGTCTACTGCTCTTGGGTGTATTTGCTTCTTTTTGTTCTAGAGCTTTCAGGTGTGCTGTCAAGTTGCTAGTGTATGCTCTCTCCAGTTTCTTTTTGTAGACACTTAGAGCTGTGCATTTTCCCCTTATTCACTGCTTTCATTGTGTCCCATAAGTTTTGGTATGATGAGCCTTCATTTTCATTAAATTCTAAAAAGTCTTTAATTTCTTTCTTTATTTTTACCTTGAGTAAGTCTTCATTGAGTAGAGCGTTGTTCAGTTTTCACATGTATGTGGGTTTTCCATTGTTTCTGTTATTATTAAAGACCAGCCTTAGTCCGTGGTGATTTGATAGGATGCAAGGGATTATTTCAATTTTTTTTTGTATCTGTTGAGGCCAGCTTTGTGACCAATTAATTATATAGTCTATTTTGGAGAAGGTACCATAAGGTGCTGAGAAAAAGGTATATTCTTTTGTTTTAGGATGAAATGTTCTATAGATATCAGTTAAATCCATTTGGTTCATAACTTCTGTTAATTTCAGTGTGTCTCTGTTTAGTTTCTGTTTCCATGATCTGTCCGTATAAATTTGGATACAAAAGGCAGCAAGGGACATTCTAGCTGAACTCCACTAGGAAACAAAGAAGGACCTGGGAAAAGCTGGGTGGTGTGCCCATTGTAGTTTCTTGAGAACAGAGAATACAGCCAATGGCCAACTTCCCTGACCTTGGAGAAGAAAAGAAAGGCATGTAAAGCCTATAGAAAGTCCAAAGGGAGTGAGGATTCAGAGAGTGGCAGTGAGAAGTGAGTAGGGAAACATCTACTTTGGATCTTTCACTAGTAACTTGGCCTCTTAGAGTCTCCATTTCAGTTTCCTCATCTGTGAAGTGAAATTAATATAAATCCCTTTAGATATTCCTAGCCAATCAGAAGAGATTTTTGTCTCCATCGTCAGATGAACATATTGTTTTCTTTTTATACCACAAAATAGAGTAAGTTTGGAATCTCAAGAAATGTGTAACAGAGTATAGTCAAATGTTCTTTTCAACTATCCTCTCCAAGTTTATCTTTGTTTGCATGTCATCAAGGCCTTTGTACCTAAGGCTGAATGCAGAAAAGCAATGATTATTTGTTGAAACCAGCTTTAGAGACCAAGTAGCCACCCTCTATGTTTCCAAACTTATCTTTAACTGGGGATGTTTTTCTGTCCCCTTCCTTCTCAGATTTACTGTACTTTCTTCTGTAAGGATGAGGAAGAGAAGTGGGCCTTTCTAAGCACATATCTCATGGACATGATCTGATTCATACTTCGAAAGGCTACAATAACATCATGCTTTTGTGATTTTTTCCTTATTTTTTACATAAACACTGAAAGGTTGTTTGAGGCTATGATTCTGTTTACAGTCATAAATGAGAGATAAATTAACCCAAATCCTTCTAGAAGAGGAAAGATGGTTTTAGGTCACATATCAGTCTTGGCTTTGGGAGCCTTCTGGAAGATTACATTTCTAGAGAGAAGTTTGAGAATAAAACTTCAAAGACAACACCAGGCAGAGGGGATAGGAAAATGACTTAGCAGTTTATTATGCTAGCAAGCATGAGAACAGCTTTTGGATCCCCAGAGATTCATGGAATGCCAGCTGGCCTACCTGTAATTGCAGCTTTGGAAAGTGTAGACAGGGAATCCCTTGAGAAAGCTGGCTAGCAAGACCTGCCATATCAGTAAGATCTGGGTTTAGTTGGGAGAGCCTACCTTACTGAATATGCTTTAGAGGCCATCAAAGATGATTTAAGTTATCAATGTGGGGCCTCCACATGCATGTATGTATATATGTGTGTGTATGTGCCCACACTCATGCATACTGTAACATAAAAAGTAAAAGTAAAGTGACAAGCAAAGGAACAACATTGAATAGCTGTTCTTAGAAATTTCTGGGATAAACAATTTTGAGCCTACTATGCTAGGATTATTTAGCATGGATATATCTTACATTGCAAATGTGACTGTTTTTGTTTTTTAGGGTTTTTTTTGTGTGTGTTTGTTTTAGAGGTTGAACAGATAAAATGCAAACTGATAGAAAATTCAAAATTCAAGAGACATTCCATTATTTTCTATAAGTACCTCTCCATGTTGCCATGATTAAGTCAGTATAATGGGTATCCATGTATTATGGTCAGTGTTACATTTTATAGGAAAAAATAACTAAACTAACAAGAAAAATTAATCAAAGTAATAACTCAAAACAACTGAGTGACTTAATGGTTAGGAATTTTGAATTATCTTTAATTCTTTTCATTCCGAGTTGGCCATAAAATCAGTTTTACTCACCAATATGAGTTTCTTGACACAGTTTTCAGCCTCTGTGAATCCTCCCAAAATAGAATATTTTGTAAATTTAATTCTTGGTGTATGAGATAAGCTGCTGCTTTCCTCTATTTTCTTTTCCATCTTTTCTGTTCTCCACTTCTCCTTTTCCTCTAGTAAAACTTACTCTTTCAAAATTGAAGCATTAATTCTCATCTTTAGTAAGCTGTAATTTTTAAACTATATTTATCTATGAACGTGTGTGTGTGTGTGTGTGTGTGTGTGTGTGTTGTGCGTGTGTGCAGGGGCATGCATGTGCAATGTCCCTGCCATATGCACATAAATGCCTTCCACATGAATGATAACTGATGCCTTGTCCCATTGAGATAAAGTCTGTCACTTCACCTAGAGCTTATTGAATTTTTGGCTTTGCTAGCTTTATGCAAATTCTAGCAATCTTCTTACATTATTCTTTTTTCCACAACACTCAAAGTCTTTATCATTTCTAAAAATGTTTTTGCTCACATTTTAAGGTTGTGCAAACATATGCCATGTTCTGACGGTCAGATCTTTTCTCTTTATATTGCTTATGAAATCCTTGGAAGAATCTCTTCATTTTTCATTACCAATACCCTTAGCATTAAGTTCTTCACAGAAAATGATATTCTCTTAAGATTTAAGGGATAAAATAAGTCATCTTTCTCACACTCAGAAATCAGAAAACTCAGATCTTTCAAAGATAAATTTAATCCAGGATCACAGAGATGGATCTCTTTTTTATTGTAACCTATAATCCATTTTTCAGATCTTTGCATCCGCAACTCATCCCATTTATCTATTCATTTCACTATTTTAAACATAGTTTGTAAGAGTCAATTAGTATTTACTTGTTATTGAAGCACCAAAGAGGTAATTTTAATAATGTTTTTTGAAAACATGAGATGATATTAATTTTAATTAATTAATTAGTTTGCTAGGACTCCCATGACCAAATACGATGACTGGGTGGTCTTGAAAATAGCTTTTTTTAAACTCATAGTTCTAAATGCCAGAAATCCAAGGTCAAGTCATCAGTAGTCCTGGCCTATTTTAAGGTTCCAACCATGTCATACAGATGGCTTGCTTCTCAGAGTGCCATCACATGGTCTCTTTTTGGATATTCTACTTGCTCTGTGTTTGGCTGTGTTTTCCTTTTCCGTCAGTACACTAGTCAGAATGGACTAGAACCCACACTGAAAGCTTCAGTTAGAAGCTTAGACTGTATACATCTGATTGGAGCATAAAAATGAAGATTTGGGGTTAATCCTTCTGCAAACTGTGTAAGATTGACCACATGTTTGAAGAGAGGTGCTGTCAGATACCAAATTAAAACAGATTATAGAGTAATTTTACACTATGATTGACACTAATCATCATATACATCTCTGTCCTCTTTTTTTTATCTTTCTATTTTCTTTTGCAAAAGGTTCTGGTGAGCACATTGATGACCATGACCTTCTAGGGGCTCATATCTAAGAAGAAACAGGCCACAGCATCATTACAATGCAATTACATAGAATTGTTTGAGCTTAGGAAAGCATGAAGAAGGAATGTCACAAGAGGAGAAAAGATAATATGTTACAATCTGACAATCTTATATTCATTTTCTTTCCACATGATAACCTGTATAATTGCTATAAGATCCCAAGAGAGAAAGCATGTATTATGAAGCACAATTTAAAAGCATAGCACTAATGTTGCAACTAATGAGCTGGGTAATGGGATCCAGAAGGAGATTGTCCAATGGAATGACTCTCTGAGTGGTACTGTCTAAAGGTATTTCCTTTTTTTTTTTTTTTTTTTGGTTTATTGAGACAGGGTTTCTCTGTGTAGCCCAGGCTGTCCTGGAACTCTGTAGCCCAGGCTGGCCTCAAACTCAGAAATCTGCCTGCCTCTACCTCCCAAGTGCTAGGATTAAAGGCGTGCGCCACCACCGCCCGGCCTTTATTTCCTTTTCTTAAAGCATGTGCTCTTCATAGTTTATTGGCTCTGAACTCTTCCACAGTAGAACAAAAATAAATCTCATATTTAAGGTATAATTAATAATTACTTCACAGTTCATGAGCCTGGAGATGGTAACACATCTTAGTATCATAATTACTAGAAAATACTTGTTTCTTTTGGTGAGATTTTTAGATGCTTAACACATCAATGTTTAATGAAATATATACAAAAAAGTAGTGTTTGAGGTTCAAAGGGAGAGATGGTTGTACAGTCATGGAACTTGGTCTCTTGCAGACCAGCTCTGAAAAGAAGCAGAAAAAATATAGGATGAGAAGAAAGAAGGTTTAAGAAAAATTTCCCATCCTGATTCATCTACTCCTATAGACTGGTGTCTATATTTGGAGTGAGGTCCCACTGTTTGCCAAAATGCTCAATGTGGCATCTACAGAGGCAGATGCTCATAGCCAACCATTGGACTGAGCATGGGGTCCCCAATGTGGTCTCAAATGGAGGAGTTAGAGAAAGGACTGAAGGAACTAAAGGGTTTGCAACCCATAGGAAGAGCAATAATAGCAACCAACCAGACCCCCTCCCGAGCTCCCAGGGACTAAATCACTGACCAAGAGTACACATGAGGGACCCATGGCTCCAACTGCATATGTAGCAGAGGATGGCTTGTCGGGCATCAATGGTCCTTGGTCCTATGAAGGCTGGATGCCCCAGTGTAGAGGAATTTGAGGGCAGGTGGTGGAGGTGGGTTGGGTAGGTGGGGGAACACTCTCATAGAAGCAGGGTGAGAGGGGATGGGATAGGGAGCTTCTGGGGGGGGGGTCGGGAACCTGGAAAGGGGATAACATTTGAAATGTAAATAAAGAAAATATCCAATAAAAAAGAAAAAAAATGTAGACATCACGTATGATTAACTACAGATAGCAGATACAGAGCTATATGGATGATGATGAAGATGGTAGGTAGATATATGATAATAGATAGTTGAAAGATTAAATTAGATAGATAGATGATAAGTGATTGTGACCAATATGAGGTCAGAAAATGTTATTTTTCTCTTCCTTGAGTCTGTTGATCATATCTGACATTCAGCAATACTTACTGAATAAATGAATAAATTAATGATTAAATATGAGCATTCAAAAATAAATGACTGAGAGTTACTCTTTTATTAGAACTCATTGCCTGAACAGTGGGTATTTTATTTGCTTTTATATTTTAATGAATTAGATTATGTGTTTTAATTGTATGTATATGGATCTTTTGTCTGCATGTATGTCTATGCATCACATTATGTGTCTTGTGCCTTTGGAGATGAGAAACTTTCACATCTGTGGAAGTAGAGTTACAAACAGCTGTTAGTTGTTTCGTGGGTGCTGGAAATCAAACCCAGGTCCCCTAAAGGAGCAGACTGTGTTCTTAAATCTCCAAGCCATCTCTGCAGCCCAATACTGGGTATATAAATAACTGAGTACAAGCAAGGGCCCAAATCACACAAAAGCTCTTGAGCTATGAAGAGAAGTTTTGCTTGCCTTCCTTTTGAGAGACTATTTTGGTTCTCTTGTTTTCAAATCTTCCGTCTCTAATTTCTACAAGCCACCACCAGTACCACTACTATACACTCTTACTTTTTCTCCCTACTCTGCTCTTCTCTAAGAAACAAAAGAGGAAGTGAAAATGATTTACATATTTACTTTTTCTTTACAATGAAAGTATAGCCTGGACCCATTTCATGTTATACTTAGCAGAGCCATTTTGCAGTTTCCATAGTCCTCTACTTAATTACCAGTTTCAATACTGTTAAGAATAGAGCAGAATCTAAAAGAGCCAATCATATCCCCAGTCAGTTACTGGCAGCAGGGGCAGGTGCTGGTGAGAATAGGAAAAAAGTTGCTAACACATAAGATACAGGCAGTCTGTGGATCCTATAACTTTCTACTACTATTTAGACAGCTGCTAGGTCACCAGAGACAAGGGGCATCCTTAAAAAGATCACACAAGATTGATAACAGAAGCTCCCTTGTAAACCTGGATTCTGGAAAGGGATTATTGAGGGAAAACCAAAGGCATCAATTTGCTCTGTTCCCCACCCTCCTGCTAGATACAATTTGAGAACTCGCCAGTGTGCATCAACTATTGTTGCCCAGCAGTCAACCAGAATACAATCTGCTGCCTAAGAAAAAGCAGCACATGTGGGAGGGAATGTAGAACTCTTTCGTGGGCTGTGAGTCGTTACTGCACAGCAGAGGATTCAGTTAAAGGAAGCTTTGCTTCAGTGGCATTTGTAAAGTAAAAGAACACCTGACTTGAACAGGCAGAGCTGTGTTCCCTCCCTTTAATCCTCCAGTTATTGTTATTATTTTTTTCTGTACAGTTTGTTTTCAAAGATCCGTGGTATTATTTGATCCTGGTGGAGGATATGATGTTATGTGAACCGAAAGACAAGGCTAACATAAAAAATATAATGAAAACAAATGTAGACTATCAGAAGCAGAAAAGGATGGTTTGTGGCAAGCGGGAGAGCAGCTGTGTTAGGCCAGCAGTATGTGACATGTAAAACCTTAAGAGCCACAGTGTGCCTTGTTTGCATCAGAAGAAAGAGCTGTGTGGGTAAAGAAAAAGGCAAAAGAGAAAGAAAGGCAAGAGCAACAATATAAAACCACACGACAGGAAATGGGGTTGATTAGAATCAGGAGTAGCAGCCTCTGACACTGAAGTTAGGTCCACAGACATTTGCTGTATTGTTTAAATGACATGGATGTGCTCATGTGATAAAACAATTAGAGAGCTGCCATTTGCTCTAAGTTCTCAGCTTGGCCATGTGTTGCAATTGTTTTCAAATTGCTTGTGAAGTTTCTAGGTGATTTTGGTATGCCACAGGACACTACTGCAGCTTTACCTTTATAAATAACTGTTTTTTTTCTTTCTTTTTATTAAACCATTTGTTTACATTTCAAATGATATGCACCTTCCACAACTCCCTCCTCACACCATCCCCGTTCTGCCCCTCCCCTTTGCCTTTATGAGAGTGCTTCTTCACCCACTCACCCACTTCTGCCTCTCTCACCCACTGCTCTAGCCTGGGACCCCAATGGAGGAGTTATGGGAAGGACTGAAGGAGCTGAAGGGAATTGCAACCCCATAGGAAGAACAACAATATCAACTAACTGGACTCCCCAGAGCTCCCAGGGACTAAGCCACCATCCAAAGAGTACACATGGAGGGACCCATAGCTCCAGCTGCATATATAGCAGAGGATGGCCTTATCTGACATCAATGAGAGGCCCTGGTCAACAGTTTTGCTTAAGTTCCACAGGCTTCATGACCTGTTGTTACATCCTTCCCCAAACTCTGAGGTTTTGAAACTTTAGAAGGCCAACAGATTTCTAAGGCATCAGATAAAAAAAATAAAGATAGAGATTTTGATCAGTAGATTTGACATGGGGCCTCTTCAAGACTTCTAGTACTCCTGTGGCTAGCCTTACATGAAAACTAGTAGTACCTGCTTTCATTTTGACTCTGATGGAGTATTTAGAAGCTCAGGGTTTGAATGTTAAAAACAGCAACATTTACCTTCTACTGCCTGATTGAGTTTTGGAAAGTTTTCTTTGTATATTTTTTTCTTTTATTTTTAATTTTTTCTTTCTTTCTCTCTCTCTCCCTCCTCCCTCCCTCCTCCCTCCCTCCCTCCCTCCCTCCCTCTCTCTCTCTTTCTTTCTTTCTTTTGTTTTCTAACCTTTCTAATGCAACTTCCTTGCCTAAAATGACAATAAATGAAGATATTCAGTACTATATGGCAGATATAATACATTAACTTCAGTAGACTAACAGTGCAAGGTACTCAATTATCTCTGTCTCTCTCGTCAGAGTGAGTTTGATCAACTCCACCCACTCTCTCACTTCTATTGAATCTTGTAAGAATTCTGTCCCCACCCCTGACCTCTTGTCCCTTTGACCTCAGCTCCCCCAAATTAGGGCATCTTCACTAGCTCCTATTTCCATTTAACCCAGCTTCGTTCTCTAGTCCAGGTCCACAGTAGAGACTCCAAACTTCTTGCTTTTTATGTATTCATGGAGAATCTTCTTTGTGCTAGGTGTTGTGATGAGTTCTAGAAGTGTATCCATTATAGAAAATGTTGGCTTGCTCGTCATTAATAGCAGATATTAAGACAAGTGTATATAACTTATATATAATTATATATAAGTTTAGCTGTATTGATGACCTCCAAGTCTATTGAGAGATACTTTCTCAAAAAATAAGGTAAAGAGTGATGAAAGAAGATGTTTGATGTCACCCTCAAGTTTATACACACAAATCCATACAATTCATAACCACATGAACACATGCATATACCACACACACACACACATATACAGACACACACACTGTAAAAGGTAAATATGCTAAAGTAAAGAATGTATAGAACAACGTACTTTACTTTTTATTTTATATTCAAATGCAAACTGTTTCAACAGAATCCTTTTGTTGTTGTTTGCTAGATTCTTACACAACCTTGTCCAGGCTATGGTTGTAAGTAATAAATGAATATAGTGCCAAATTATCATTGCTTGATTTTTAAAAATACTCCTTCTTTTTTTGAGATTATAATACTTCATTTCTCCCTTCCTTTTCTTCACTCCATACTCTCTTATATACTCAGCCTTATACTTTTTCAAATTCATGGCTTCTTCTTTTTCATTAATTGCTGATACATGTATATGTATATTTCTATATGGATGAATATAACCTGCTCAGTCTTTATACATTTTAAAAATCAGTAAGAGAAAACTAAGTTGAGGCCATAGGTACAACTCCCTTTGTCAATACTATATGCTGTCTCTTTTCTGAATCCTAAGTTATCCAGACCAGAAAACTTTACTCACATTTTTATGTAATGATCACAGACTTGAACTACTTCCAGTTTAATATGTACTTCTAACAAAGTTATCATTATTTTATTAAGTCTATGTGCTTGTTAGTTTTTTTCCCCCTCTTGACACAAGGTATGGTCATTTCGGAAAAGGAAGCTCAGTTGAGAACATGTTTTATTATCTTGGCCTGTAGGCTTGTCTCTAGGGAAGGTTGTCCTGAGTGCTGTAAGAAAGAAACCTGAGCAAGCCACAAGTAGCTAGACAGTAAGCAGGACTCTTCCATGGCCTCTACTTCAGTTCCTCCTCCAGATTCTTGCCCCGACTTTCCTCAGCAATGGACTATGACGTGGAAGTGTAAGACAAATACATACTTTCTTACCCAAGTTGCTTTTGGTAAGAATGTTTTATGGCAGCAATGGAAAACAATCTAGGGAACATTATATAGTAAATTTAATAAACATAGGCAACTAGTGTTTGGAACCTCCGGCAGTATAAATTCATACAGCATAACAACAATGAGTGTAGAGTTCAGAAGGCATGTGGTAGGTTACACCAATGAATAGTATTTCTGTCACAGAAATACAATGAAGAGAAATAAGTTAAAGAGTATAGAATCTACTCAATAGATGAAGTAGAGAAAATTTAATTAACACTTGTTTCTTAGCTGATTAATACTGATACCATTGTGTTACTGACATGTGAAATAGACACAGTCTCTGCCTTGATGTAGTTTATAGTCTAGAAACAGAGCCGGAGAAATCAATGAATGTGAAACTTGAAACAGGGACATCTGAACCAAACTTAGTCAAGGAAGTAAACAGAATCTTAACTCTTCATGCTTTTATTGTGTTTATGTCTTTGCATACAATATATTTGATGGCAAAGAGACTTTGTCAATATAATTAAAGATATGAAGATGTTTAAGGCACAATACCTTTGTTTATCTAAGTAGGGCTAATATAATTGCATGAGCCCTTAATGTAGATGAGGAAGGCAAGGTCAAAAAGCAGAAAGCTGCAAACTACAGGGACCCAGTGAATCATGGCTGAGTGTGGTGGGACCAAGAAACAGGAGCCACAGTACAATCTCCTAGCCACAAGGAGCTTAAATCTGCCAATTAACCAGGAAGTCCATCCACTCTGCTCTAGAAGAGATCTGTCACTAATACTTCAATTCTAGTCAAGTAGCAACAGGAAAAGATATTTCCGCCACACTGTGCCAACATCCAGAGAATGCGTAAGAAATCAGTAACACCTCAAATATTTATACTCGTAATAATTTGACCTATAGCAACAGAATCTATTACTATTATTATTATTATCATTATTCTTAAATGAAGCAAAGAATGAGCCATATAGGAGGGCCTAGGATAAGAATGTTCTAGTATTTCAGAGTTCTAGAGGTACTGAATATACCCAAGGAGTAGACACAGGAGAAAGAGACACAAGTAGATTGAAAATAAATGTACAGGGTTTGAAAAGCCTTTTCATTCCAGGAAAGTGTTGTGACTGCTTTTCAAGATCCAAGGGACTCAACATGTGCTCAGCATAAATGATTTGCATTTTTATGCGGAATGCACAACAAGAGCCTAGGCTGCAATGGGGTAGAGTAAGTACATGGCTCTTGGAGGGGCTCAGATAAGCATGCTGAGGAAGAAGACAATGGAGCTCTATGCTGATCTTGGTTGCTGACTTTGTACTTTTTCTTCTTTACTTGTGTTCCTCTTCCTCTATTCAGTTAAAAATTATTCAGTACAGTGTGGTCAGGGCACTCAGATCTCAAGGGGAAGGTCTCTATTGATTTTATTTTCTGATGCTATGCAGGATAGGGTAAATATGTAGTTCATGTATTTTAAATTAATAAAACAACCTAGTTTTTTTCAATTTGGGGTGAAGAGACATAAAAATAGGAGGGGAACTGGTTGGAGAAAAGAAGTCTTTCAGAGGGAAGGGAGAGGGTGAGAGGAGGCGAGAAGGCAAGAAGGACTAATGTTATATACATGTGTGAAATTGTCAAGAAATACAAACAAAATAAAAACTAGTTCTTCCACTTCTGAAGTGCTTGGCCTTGGGCAGGGCACTTAACCTTTCTGAATTTCACTTTCCTCATTTGTAAATAGTGCCAATAGCCATTTCAGATACTTATAAGGAGAATCAAATATAGAGCACAACAACTTTCAAGGTTAAAAATGCATCCCTGAAATGATGCTCTGTCTTACCCTCTGCTTTCCATGGGCTCCAGTTCATTTGATAGTCCCTCCCTCCTACTCTTCTCTTCTGACTTCCTCACTTCCTTATTTCCACTCTTTTTCTTGTCTTAATAAATTGGTTCTTATAATAATTATCAACAATTCACTGTATATATTATTCATAAAGATTAATATATTTTTTACAAGCATGAATATACATATACTCAGGCAAGTGTGTGTGTGTGCACGCACACACACATTTTTCTCTCCATCAAGGACTTACTCTTTGAACATTAAAGATAAGTAATCACAATCATATTAATTTTTAAGCATCAAGAAAAAATTAGTTACAATTAATAATGTTGGTTAATAGAATAATTTCATGAGTTTCAATAAAACCACAAACTGACAAATAACATGAAGATGTTACATTGTTGCATGCTGGAAGCTACAGGTGGACACAATTTTTTTTTTATTAAATTGTGCTTGAGTTGAATCTTTATTCTTAGTCCTCAAGGATAAATTAAAGTTTTTCAAGAGAGTCTAGTGAATGCCAATCTGGGAGATGACCTAGAGGAGTAGAAGACCACAGACACAGTAGCAAAACATGCACACAATTGAGCAACTGATGTTCAAAGTGATAGATATGGCAATTCCACAAATTTTATCATGACATGATGTATATGTATACCAAAATATCACATGTCTTAAAATATGCACAAATATATGTCAATAAAAACATAACAAAATAACAAGTAGCATAGATAACAGTGCCTACACTGTCTACCAACTGGAAGAGTCTAGAAGGGAATGGAAAGTCAAGATCTGTTAACTCCGAAGGTTTCACTGCTAGGTTTAGTTCTAACACCTGCATGTCCCGAGATGGTATTTTTGAGGTTAGAAATTACTGCTTCTGGCCCTAAGGCAAGTTGTGAGCTTATGGGAAAAACCATGGAGTTGAGAAAGAGTTCAGAAGAAGATGCTAAAGGTCTCAAGAGCAGACCATAGAAGATGAGCAAGCACTGACTCATACATGCAGTCATAAAGGCTGAAGGGAGACATCGTCTGGGAAAAGGGAAAGGCAGGATTTTGTTTTGTTTTCTGATTGTTTTTAATTTGTGGGTTTTAGTCATTTTTAGTTTTTTGTGCTCGCAGGAATTCCTATGGCACAAAAAGAGTCAGGAATGAAGAGAGAAAGCAAAGAGCCTGAGAAAGTCAGAACATGATGTCAACACAAGCTTGTTGGCAGTTTGAGACCACTTGGCTGTGTTTCTGTGCGTGCTAAGAAAAGGCATAAGGACTAGGGAGGAATAAATTCTCAGGCTCTTTTTGGCCAGTCCTTTGCTTTATTCAAAATCTGCTTTGTTATGGTTAGTTCAAATGAGCAAAGCCTTTTGCGGTATGATTTTAAGTCTTAAACTTCTCTTACTGAGCATGGAAATACTAACTGTATTTCTTCTACCAATAAAGGGACAGATTTTTATGTTCCTCTCCATGATGGAGTACAGGGCTGCAATTACAAACTCTGGGTGATCACAGCTGTCTTGGTTGGAGGCCTTGATGGATATGAGGAAGGTGAGCTGTGATCCAACCAAAGACAAGAGAAATCCTATTGGAGGTGAGGGGAGGAGGGAGGAAGACATCAAAGAGAAAGGAGTTGGGAGACAATTAGGCTTTGAAGAGCCAGGATCCAGAGGGAAGTATGGCACCTCTGGGAAGGTTCACAGTGTTGTGGAGTCAGTCACAACAGCACCACTTCTTCTAAGACAACTCTGAGGTCTGTTGCTTTCAGATTTCAGATATTTGTTTCCACCTCAGGTGGTTAAACCATTGTTGTAGATTTACCTGAAGACCCTTGCATGTTCACATTAGGTTTCATGGGCCAGGAGGACTGCACAGTTGTTTTCAGCCTTTGCAGATTATAAGTGTTGTCTATGAAGCTGAGCTTTCTAAAGTGAAGCAGCAAAGAGGGCTGGGCTAAAACTACAGGAATGCAGGGCTTGTTCCAGAGGTCCTGTCTAAGCTTCAAAAGAGTGGTCCTGGCACTACTTCTTCCAAAAAACATACTTGGCATGTGTCCTGGTGGTGTCTTTGTGTGTTTTTACCTCAAAGGGAAGTTTATAAGGCCAAAGGCATAGAGAAAATATCATGAAGGGATCAGTAGATTGGGGACAGAGAGCCACTCTTGACTTCAAAGTATTAGAGTGGGCCCTGGAAAATAACCTATCATGTGACATTCAGTAACCTGAAGACTTGAGGAATTACTTTCCCAAGAAGAATTACCCAGCAAAACCACCACCCACAGCTTCTTCTTGGCAGCTGGTCCTGATACCTTACTCACACACTCAGTGAGGTGGGAGAAGCCACTCAGCTGCCTCTACTCTGCAGAAGAAAGCTCTTTTGCATTTGGTAATCCTCTAGTTCTCTCCAGGGACTTTCTTTCCTTAAAAAAAAAATCTTTTTATTGTCTTTTTCCAATTATTTTCCCTTAATGCATTTTTCTTTTAAAAATAAAACTCTGGGCAATGAAATAAAACTTGGACAGACCCATTCAAAAACAATAAAAATAATATTCCCCTGTTTTGTTTTGTTGAGAATTTATTTGGTCTGTACTTCTTTTAGCTAATTTTCTTTTTTTGCTGGAAATGACTGGAGTTTCCCTGGGAGGGGCTTTATGAGAATGAAAAAGTCCAAGAGAAAAAAAGCCAGGTTTCTTTGGTCTCTCCTAAACATGTATTTATTAACATGAACATGCTGGCCTGTACTTATGTGAGTCTGATTTGGGTAAAATAATTGTCATCTTTCCAATAGTTTATACATAGCAGATCATTTCATCAATTACATTAAAATTGAATTTTATTATCTATTTGAAATCTCCTTTTAGTAAAAGATTTTAGTCTAGTTAACAGTCAGAAATTCTAGATTGTAACTGATCTAGAATTTCAGAGTTTTCCTTGGCCCAATGTCTATAGCCTGCTATAGTCTATCATGCTGTCTGGCAAAGTATTTCTTTTGACTGTGGTAGGCAATAGATTTTATATATATATATTTTTGTCTTTCTGTGTGGTGGTTTGAATATACTTGGCCCATGTGAAATGGCACTATTAGGAGGTGTGACCTTGCTAGAATAGGTGTGGCCTCATTAGAGGAAGTGCTTCACTGTGTGGGTGGACTTTGAAACTCTGCCCAGTGTGGAAGAGTCTCTCCTGCTGGTGGCCAGTCTCTTCCTGGTTACCTTTAGATCAAGATGTAGAACTCTCAGCTCTTCCAGCTCCATGTCTGCCTGCATGCTGTCATGTTTTCTGCCATGGTGATAACAGACTCAACCTCTGAAAGTATAAGCTAGCACCAATTAAATGTTTTCCTTTATAAGAGTTGCCTTGCTGCCTGCATGCTGCTATTCTTCCTGCTATGATGGTAACTGACTAAACGTTTGAAATGTAAGCCAGGTCCAATTAAATACTTGCCTCTAAAACAGTTGCCTTGTTCATAGTGTTTCTTCTAAGCAATGGAAATTCTATCTAAGACAGAAGTTGGTACCCCAGACAGAAGTATTGCTATGATAGGCCTGACAATATTATTGTTTGGAGCAATGTGGATTTTTAGCCTTTGGATTGGTACATGCATTAAGTGGAACTTAATGGTCCATTCTAATAGGAATATGGGACACATATGTACTGAGGGTGATTTGAACTTTGTATATAGGTTTTATGATGTTTTGCTAAAGAATATTGCTGCCTTAATCCCTTGTCTGAAGAGTGTTCTTAAGGCTAAGGCAAGGAGGTTTATGTTGATTGCATTGACAAATAAAGTCTCAGGAAAGCCAAAAAAAAAAAAAAAAAAAAAAAAAAGAGTTGCCTTGGTCATGGTGCCTCTTCATAGCAATGGAAACCCTAACTAAGGCATTCTATATCCAGGTGCTACCTCCCATAGAAAATGTATTTGTGTTTAGAAAACAGACCTCCATGTAAAACACTTTGTTAACTCTTACAAACAAACAAGTTGTTCCTTGTTAAACATCCGAAGGGCAGAGTTTTATTATTCCATGATGAAAATTCACTATGCTGGGTTCTTGGTTAAGCACTTTACATATGTAACTATAGATAACTAACACTTTATTTCTATTTTGTTTACAAGCAATCAGATACAAGATTTTGATGATATTTACCAAAGACCATTGGGAAATAAAGGGTGGAGCCACTTTTCCAATATTCCATCACTGTATTGCCTACATGTATAAATGTACATTATGTGTATGTCTAATGTTCAAAGAGATCAGAGCAGAGGGTCAGATCATCTGGAACTGGAGTTACAAATGCTTGTTTATTACCAATAATCAACATTCATATGTCCTTATATTTTGCTTACTCATTGTTTATTAACTATGTGAAAAAGTTATTAATTTTTTTGTCATTTCATCAATACTTTGGTTCCCTTGGCTTCTATAGCAACACAACAACAACAAAAAAAACCACAAATGCATTGGTTAAAAATTTATTCTCATAATTCTAGAAATTATGAAGTTTACATTCCAAGTGTGGACAAATTCAGTATCTGAAAGGGCTGATATTCTGGTCTGTAGTTGATCCTTCCAGTTGTAGAAGCCGAAAAGAGACAAACAGGGTCATTTTGGTTTCCCCACAATGTCATACTCTTTGATGAAATGACCTGTTCACCCAAATCCCTCCCTACCCAATACCATCACATCTGTGATTGAGTTTCAACATATGAAGTTTGAAAGGACAAAAATCATTCAGATCATGGCAAGCAGTGATTATTATCCCAATGAGCCAAAATTGGAGCAGGTAATTTTGCTTTCCCATGTTGTTGAGCTCCCTGTCCTAGCCTTGTTTGGAGTCACAAGAAATCCTCAGTGCTTTAATGTGGCTGAACTTTCCCTTTACCCCAGCAACCTGAGTTTTGCATTCACTGCAGCCAGTCAAACACCCAAGATAAAGAGATGGGATAATGACAGGGACTTACAATCTGGGCATAATCTAAATGCATCGTAAGGGAAATGAGTACATAATATACTAAAGCCAGCAAGAGTGTTTGGTATGACTTTCATTCAGATCATTTTATCAGATCATAGAATGTATGGAGTCAGGTCCATTTGAAGGTTATTCAGTGTTACTCACTGGCCTTGGCCTTGGCACTAGTTAATAAAGAATTTGTCCTCCAAGACTAGAATTTAGATTCAATTCTATTTTGGTAATATGAACAGTTACAGCTTAGGCTGTTGCCATAAAATAAAATAGATGGCTTAAAAATGGGAATTCATCTCTTACAGCTCTGGAAGTCCAACATCCAAGCTCAGCCAGGCTCTGAAGATGGTTCAATTCGTAGCAGAAAGCTGAGTTCTCACAATATTTTTAATGAGGAGGCAAAGAAGAGAAGGGAGAATTTGGGTTTTCTTCTAGTGCCTGCAAAAGAAACAATAATAATGAAATCCTCACCTGGATTGTTTCTAATTTTCCTAGTAGTGTGCTCATCCCTTCTCTGACCTTGAAAAGACAATGCTAGATGTGCACAAGGGAAAAACATGAAGGATTCCAGATAAGCCATACTCTGACACAACACACAGAGCCTAAGTCATTTGTTTTCTTTGACAATGCTTTACCATGCAGGATTGAAAGAGAAACGACCATCAGTAAGGCAAATAGCTCAAATGGAGCTATAAATCAACCCAATACCCATCTCGGCATTTACTCAAAGGAAGACATATCTGATTTAGGTCTTTGTCTCTCCCTCTCCCTCTTTGTCTCCCCCCACTCTCCTTCTCCTCCCTTCCTCCCTCTACTAACACAGCTAAACCAAGTAAGAGGGAACTTTTTTCAACAGTAGTGCTTTACAAAGTCATTGATTTTTCAAGGCAACATCAAATAATCTTTGTGACTTGAATTTAATAAAATATAAAGGAATTTCTTTTTTGTTTATGAGACTTTTATGTTTGTGCAATATTTATTACTCCATGTGTTTCACATTTAAGATGGAGAATATTGTAATAAGACCACGTAAGTGGATCCTGATCCAAATTACAAAGCATCTAATTACACTGCCACATTTCCAATTCACCTCTTTTGACTTGACTAATACTACTTTATACTTGTTACATTTTTCTGTTTATGTACATGTGTACAATATAACACAATTTGATAGAGGGCAGACAGAAATGGCAAGCTTTTCTAAGTTAATATGAGCAACAAGGGTGGAGATAGAAGACTAATAAAGCTCAGAAAGCCACTGAAGCTAGACTTTGCAGTTTCTTAGGACAGGGACCATTCTTACTTCCAGTCTATACCCTGGACATTAGAGTTTCTTGCATTAGGGAACAGTCACCTTCAAAGAAGAAAGAATAATAATTATCCATTGAGGGATTAAAATGTAGTGAAATGATAATTTACACTTAAAGATAAATTTGAGAAGTGGGGAATCAGGAAACACATTTACAACCAGACCTGGCAGCTTCATGGTTTACAGCAATAGAAGAGATAGAGCAGAATATTAGATTTTGTCTAATATACCCCAATCCCATGTTTTGAGCGACAGCATGGAAACTAATTCTTCCCTTGGAAAGAATTGAGCTTCAATTAAAGATCTCTAAATTATAGTCACTGTTAGAAAATAAACTATCTTTGTTGTTTAAGCCAGTTCAAAGTGGTTCCAAATTATTTGAAATGAAAGCACTGAGCTTCATTGTTAGACAAAATAAAGGTTAAACGTGATCCTTGCCTTTAGAACCCTAACACTGAGTGAAACAGTCATATACCAAGTATCCTTTTCTGTGCTTCACTTAACTTTTATTCAGGGGATAAAGGCAGATGGTTCTAGCATTGAATATCAAGGCCATGAATGTGTTCAGGACTCAGAAGTTCACAAGAAATAGACTCAGAAGTTCACAAGAAATACATGGAGCAGATGAGATGCTGTACCCTTCAAGCATGTAAGAACACAGATATCCTAAATCCAACACCTAATATATATATAAAAGAAAGGGAGAACAAGAGCATGTGGAAAAAAGGCTACAGATAGTAGTTAAATGTAAGTCATGAAGATGATGTTTGCAAAGTTATGACCTTAATATAGAGTGATGCATATTCTTAATAAACAACAGACATGCAGAGAATCTGTGGCAGGTATGCATTAGTGGCAAATATTCAAAATTTAATAGGAAGCCTGAATCTTGGAACTCTTTACATTCAATTTTTTTTTTTTTTCTGAGCAAAAAGTTGTTCTATGTGTTGAGATATGTCTAGCAAGATCCTTGATCACTTACAATGACCTATTAATAACCCCATCACTCTCCTCTCAGGACACTCTCCAGAATTGCCTAAGTAATTAAATGGTACTGGTTTATAAACTGTTTGTTTATAGAGTTCAGATCTTCTAGAAGAGAAAACAATCTCATAAGAATGATATTCCATACTTTGGAGTAACAGAAAAGTCACTCTAGATCCTGAGAGTCAAGAATGAGTTGTCATGTATGTTAGTCCCTGCCTGTTCACTGATGCAGATGTAAAGGAATGTTCATATTTGTATTTTCTGGAAGATGTTCTGTTTTTCAAAAGGAGTATCAGATTATAAGTTTATGCGAGATGATTAAACCACTTCTCATTCTTCCTGCTATCCGATGACTAATTATATTTGAAATTGCAATTCCTTTTGAAGTTAGGGCAGTATGTTAAAGAGATAAAGTGATTGCAAAGATCATGTGTTGTTTTCAGTATTCCAATCAATATGTCTTGAGAAGAGATAAGGGCTTCAGATATAGGTATTTGGCTTCACAATTGAACCTGACTTCTGGACAATTCCCCCAAATATGAAAATGATATATCTTGGATGGTATATTCTATCTTATTAAATGAGGAACATTTGATTCTCTGGAATAGTAATTCTCGAAGGGCCAAGTACTCCCCACAATTCTATTTCTTAGGTTCTATCAGCAGTATACATCAATAGGACAAGAGAGGGGTAACTTTATGTAAGTTTTAGAGTTATTTCTCATGTGCCTTGAGCTTTGAGAATTATGTAATACAGCTGCTGCATCTGATCATTAACTAAATCAGAATCAAGTTTGTGAGAGAAACCCTCTAAAGGATAGTAGTAAGGTAGAAAAAAATACCCATTTCAAGTACTTGGAAATTCTAAAAACTGAAAAAATAACAAAAAGAAATAGATGTGAGTTTATATTAGCATGAAATTTAAATTATCACATAATAAGAAAAATCCTAAATATATAACTAACATTTCTGTGTTGATGTACAAGATACAAAAAAGTGATTTAAAGGTGAAATTTGTTGTCCTTGTTCAGCTCATGTTTAGAATGTCATTTTGCTGATACTTTATAGGTGGAGTTTCTAACATTCCTTTACACTCTCACAACAAACTCCTTGATTCCTGGGCTCTTGCGATCATTCTGCCCCCTTTTCTGCAGTGTTTCCTGAGCCTTAGGTGGAAGTTATTTTGTAGATGTATCCACTGGAAGTGGGCTCCATAACTGCATTTTGATTGGTTGTAGTTTCTGTAATGTACTCCACCTGTTGCAAAGAGATGTTTCTTTAATGAGGGTTAAGGACTATGCATACCTGTGGATATAAAGATAAATAGTGAGATTGTATGAGAGATTATGCTAAGGTGGGTGGGGAAAAGACCCTGAGGCCTTACCCTACACAAAGAACTACAGGCAACTGAGAGTGGTAAGAGTGGAAAAAATAAGGAAGAAAAAAACCCAATTGTATATTCAATATGGCATGGTTAACACTAAAACATACATACAAGTAATATTATGCAGCAAGTGAAGTCTATATTTAGACACATACATATTTCTAATGCATATTTGTAATACATAGGTATATATAATGAGTGTGCCTCTGTGTGTGTGTGTGTGTGTGTGTGTGTGTGTGTAATAATAGTTAATGAAACAAGAGGTCAGAAACTTGAAAGAATACAAAAGAGATTTATGGGATGGTTTGAAGGGAGGAAAGGGAAGGAAGAAAAATATGATTATAATATCAAAATGTTATTTTTTAAAATTGATTTTTATTAAAAATAAATACATATTGTATCTGAGAGCTGAGATTCTATAATCTTGTGAAGAGTTTATGTAACAAAGAAATGCACAAATCATAGTTTGAGATTTATTTTCATAAACAAAGCTGGAAGGGAGAAGAGCGTCTAGGCAAATAATGGAAGCAGAAATGAATTATTATGGAAATGAACAATGGGTCTCGACTTAGAAAGGACAACCCAACTGCACAACATCTGCAAAAGTGCTCATTTAGCTGAAGGAAAAGCATCTCATGAATTCTCCGCTGTCTCAGCTGATTTTGTTTTTGAAGAGACTGTCAAGGGGAACTGATACTTGTGGTCTGAACACAGTGGAAAAAAAGGAAAAAAAAAAGCTCTCTTCCATAACTGGGTAGAGAGCTTCTATAGTTTTTAGTTTATGAGAACCACAGAAGAAAAGACCCAGTGCAGTAGTCTAAAATTTTCTTTAGGAAGCAGATTTTAATAACTTTAGTGAGAAAATAGTCATGACACAGCATCATGAGACATCTGGAAGGGAAGTCTAGTGGAAAGACCACAAAACTCTTAGAAAACAGAAAGTGGTTTGCATTGTAAAGGCAAGTAGCCTTAACAACAAACAAGGACATAATTTTTAAAATTACAGTGTTGTGCAGAGAGCTTGCTAGAGTGATCAGATTTTTCTTGTTTAGCACAGCAGACTCTTCTTATCTGTAGGCATTGAATTCTAAGATTCCCAGTGGATGTCTGAAACCATGAATTTCCTAACCCTACATATAATACACCATACACACACACACACACACATAGATATATATATGTACCTGTGGCCTAGTTTAATTTGAAAATCAGGCATGGTGACATACTCTTAAAATTAATAAGGAAACAAAATATCAGTGAACTGCAATAAAAAGTCACAGGAATATAGTTAATTTGAAAGCTGAGATAACTATAAAGTAACTAATTCTGGAAATTATAATCTTTGTTATAATTTGGATCTAAAATATCTAGAAAGGCCCATGTATCAATGAATGAATTCATAACTGAATGGCTAGGAGGAGATAGGGCATGGTTAGGAGAGTTTTCATTGATTGTATGTCCTGAAGATTTTTCTTACTGATGAGCCCTAGGTGTTTATTCTGTTTTCTGGTTACCATAGGAGAGCAGCTTTCTTCCATGATGCTATTTCTGCCTTACTATAGGCTGAAATGCAATGGATCCAGCTTATCACAGAGACCTTTAAAACCATGAATCTCTCCTCTTGGAAGTTGTTATTGGGTATTTTGTCAGACATGTGTGAAAAACAGAGTAACACACCAACAGTCTCTAAGTAAGAGGCTTATGTATAACTCTATGATTTCTATGTATTGTCACTACAAAATTACAAAATTACAATTTTAGTATCATGGTAATGGCTAATTCCTTTGGCTTGTTCACTATATACTAGCCACAGTTTGAATCATCCTGCGTACAAATACATGTGATTGTTCATATTTTAATCTACAAAAAATAATGTGAGTTTGACACTTTCAAATCCTCACATGGTAAATAATTATAACAGAATAAATCCTCAAACAACCATATAAACTATACATCATCATACCTGCTTGACAGATGGTGACAATAATCTTTTTAAACAGTAAATTATGTGGCCCAGACTTATGTATGTCTGTCTTACTTATCATTCTTTTGCTGAAAAGAGACACTCTGATCAACACAATTCTTAAAAAAAAATTAATTAGGGGCTTCCTACAGTTTTATAGAGTGTTAGTCCATTATCACCATAGTGGGGAGTAGGAAAGGTGCTGGGGTAGTTACTGGGAGTTTTGCATACTGATCTGCAGGTAGAAGGCACCAGGAAAACAGAGATAGATAGAGATAGATAGAGATAGATAGAGATAGATAGAGATAGAGGATAGAGATAGAGATAGAGATAGAGATAGAGATAGAGATAGAGATAGAGAGGATAGAGATAGAGAAGAGAGAGAAAGAGAGAGAGGGAAGAGGGGGAGAGAGAGGGAGAGATTGAGCCTGGTGTGGGCATTTGAAAACTCAAACCTTACCCACATTGACTTGTTTTACGATAACCCACTCCAACAAAGCCAACTCTCTAATAATCTTAATCTTTCTCAAAACAGTTCCCCAGCTGGGGCCTAAGCATGCAAGTATATGAGGCTATGGGGACCATTCTCATTCAATGTGATTAAGTTGGGATTCAAATCACAGTTTCCGTTAAAAAAAAATCCATGGGCTTTCCAACTATCCAGAAATAATATTTTTCGACAGAAATCAATTTGCATTTTCTTTGAAACATTTTTGCTTGAATCTATTTCAAATTTTTTTTTTTTTCCCTCTGAGGAAAATGAACCTTTTGTGTATGGCTGAGGGCATTTTTGCGACACTCAGTTAAAAGCAGTTTGGAAAATGAGAGCATTTATTTATTTTATGAAAATTTCAATGTTGTTGCATGCTTATAAACAGAAACATGATTATTACAAATATTTTTATTTCATAGTTGGACATTAAATGTATGGATTGCTTTCTTTTAATACTCTTCAAGATCAATTTTTGTTCACATCAGTCACTCGTTGTATGGCAGTAGATGATATTCTAATAGTTTGTATTTCAGGCTTCTCTACTGTATCATGTTAAACTTAGCAGAATTGACACTGTAGATGCTTCTCAAAATTAAATTAGAGTGTGTATGTAAGAGAGATGGGGAGTACCTCACAAATGGATATCAAAGGACAAGTTTCTGGACACACAAAATAATAAAAATGTTAAAATAAGTCATGCTGTTCATATCCAGTGCTGTCATAGTGACTAGTATAGAGTCGATTGTCAAATAGATGTTATGTAGTTGTTATTGTAAAACAAAATTTCATTCCACTTATTGTCTTCATAAAGTACAAAAATAGAATGTGACTGAGGCTTTTTGAGCTGTCATCACCAGTCTCAAGCCTTTATGTGTCAACACAGATGGCATTGCTTTCCTGTCTTGCAGCCACTTTGAAGGCTATGCTTGCCTCCTATGGTGGTGGTCCAACATGGCAGTCACTCAAGTTTCTGTCTCTCCTGCAGCTAGAGAACGGACACATGACCTATCCTAACAGATGGGACCTGAAAATAAAGTTTTCTGAAACCTAAACCTGACTTTTCCTGCTGTGATTTGCTCCTTCCTAAAAAGGGAGGCACACCAGAAGAAGTTCGCTTCTTCTTGTCTTTCTGATATGGTAGGATATGTTGTTCAGAACAGTTGAAGTAATCTTGTGACTGAGGAGACTGGTATAAAGATGAAAACAGAGGCATGAGTGTTAGCGGCTGCTGAAACAAAGTACTTCTAAAGCCCTGGGTAATAAAAACAGGAATTTTTCCTTCATGACTCAAGTCTAGAGGTCTGAAATCAAGGAGCCAATAAGGCCACATGCATTAAAAAACCTGGGGATGAAATTTTCTTCCCATGATGTAGCTTGTAGATACATCCTCCTTGCTGACATGCTCTTGTCCTACCCTCTGTGGGTCAACCTTTGTGTCCTAATTTCATGACTATTATTATTACTGTTGTTTTCATCATCACTACATCCACCACCACCACCACCACCATCATCATCATCACACCATCATTCACATAAGGGCAGTGTTCATATTATAATACAGGCTAATGGTTTCACTTTAAATTAGTAACTTTTGTTAAAGATAGTATGTATCTGTCCATACTTATAAAAAAATGTATTTTTTTTTTCTAAAAAAGAAGTTGCCAGGCTATAGAGGGGCTCATGTTCAGTTCCTAGCACCCATGATAAGCAGCTCACAACCATCTGTGACTCCAGTTCCAGTGGGTCCAGTGCCCTGTTACAGACTCCATGGGCACTTGAACTTACACTTGAGCATACTCATAACCGCATACACACATTAAAAATTGAAATTAATCTTAAAAATTGAATTTTCTAATTTATATATGGCTTCTATTTCTTTTAACCCCAAATTAATTCTTCCAACTGAAATAAGCAAAGCATGATGAATCAACAGAAATAAACTTTGAGAGCTGATTTTGACAAACTCTAATCCTATTTTCACATTGATAACCTTAGATTCTAAAATGGTGGAGTCACATGTAGACATCTGCTTTTTAATACAACTTTCTCGCTAAGACATAAACACTTTTATTGTCCACTCATTTTTTCCCTTTCATAAATTCTCCTCGAATAGGAGTATATGTTATTTTGATCCTCTGCACACTTTTCAGGTAACAACCAGGCTTTCAGAGGTGCTGAGAATGGGACCCAACACATCTGCGCGCATCAAGGATGCCCGTGGCCCAGTGAGGCCCATCTAAGAGTCACTAGATTTGTACAATTCTCTCCTGTATTGTTAGGTTCTGCACTATTATCTTGCCTGCTTCCAGCCTGATGGTTATGCCTCCCTTAGAAATCTCACAATGTCTGTTTGGGGTGACTTTAAATAGAATGTCACCCCAGTGGCACCTTCATGTCTTCCTATCAGTAGCTTCTATTAACTACAGCCAAGTGAGTGTCTGATGGGCTGTGGGAAAGAGACAATTTCCCAATTGTAGGGGAACTTCAGTAGTTTTAACAGCTCTAAATCCTGTAATATAATTGAACTGGAGGAATATATTGCTTTTCAGCTGGACACAGAGTATACATTTTCCATATAACAGCTTTCAGCACTTCAGAATTTACTTTTAAAAGACAGCTCTCTACTTTTTATGTCAGTAAGAGTGTCATTAAATAAAATTTCAAAGTCAGATAAACAATTCATTTTGTGTCAGATTCAGGACTAAAGAGTTTTGTGAATGTCAAATTACTTCATGCAGGTTCACTCCAGGGAGCCTTTCTTGGTTTTTATCTGCTCTCTACAGCTAATTCCAGAATGTGAAGCTGTCCCAAAGTTCTGAAGCAACTCTGCATCATCTATATTCTATTATTATTCTTAACATAAAAAACCCTCACCAACAGAAAAAGAATTCTATTCAGTCTTTTTATTTTATTTCAATGGAATGTCTCCTTTGTATAAAATGAAATGTTTCTTCAAAAACATTTTAGTAAATAGAATTTCCCTTCTGTGTAACAGAGTACACTCCACAGAGGTGGAACAGTGGCTGTCACCAGTAGCATGTCACAATGCAGACTGCTAGATTCTATCATCTGATAATTTGCAAATCAAGTTATACTTCACCCCAGGTGCTGGTAGTGAAATCTGGAACATGGGTGCAGAATGAAGGAGAACTTGTGCTGGATAGTCAGATGGAGGGTCAGGAGACAGAGAACGACAAAAGTGCAAGCAGTTGGCAGGACTGCTTTGTGAGTCAGTGAATGGGAAAGATATCCAAAATGAGTCACAGAGAGTAAGGGTATCTCCATGTCACAAAGCAAGCAAGAGTTCATCACCTCTCCAGTGTCTTGCAAAGATTGTGTTTATCACACACACAGTTGCAATAGGGCCCATCGTTCATACCAACTTAACAGCTTATCAGTATAGAGCTGCGGAACTTGGTTTTCTTTCAAAAGAGAACACCTAGAAACTGAGAGGCTCCAGATTCAATTCTTTTCTTCACTCTGTGAGTTAGGGTTCTAAGGACCAGTAACTGTATCATTAAAATAGAAACACCAAGACTAAATATTGTGGGATTCCACTGTGGGACCACTGCTCCTCCAGACTCCCCAGGCCCACCAAGCAAGGAACATCCAAGTGATATTCTTTCCCCCCATACTGCTGCCTGTCCCTCCTAGCATGCCCAGCTGCCCTGAGCTAGCTGCATGCTGAACTCTGAGCTCCATTGTCTGGCCACCACTCCACTGACCTCTACCAGTCCTGTTGAATAAGGAACATCCAGGAGTTTACACCAAGAACACTCAGATTAGGGCTACCTGCCCTATACCTGCTATACCAGGAATATCAGGGACAAAACAGTTGTTAAAGGCCAGAATAAGAAAACAAACAAGATCCAGGGCAATATTGCACCTTCAGAGCAAAGCCATCCCACTACATTAAGTCCTACATATCTTAACAAAACCAGATATCCTAACGAAACCAATTTTATAAAGATGATAGATACCTTTAAAAGAAAATGAATACACCCCTCAGAGAAATACAGGAAAATACAATCAAACCGGTAGAGGCCCTTAAAGAGGCAACTAATAAATTCCATTAAAGAAATAGAGGAAAATACAATTAAACAGTTGAAAGAAATGAATAAAAGTGTTCAAAATGAAAATGAAAATAGGAGCAACAAAGAAAACAAAATCTGGGGGAATCCTGGAAATAGAAAAGATAAAAAAGAGAACAGGAACAACAGAAATCAAGAAATGGAAGAGAGAATCTCAAGCATAGAAGATACAACTGAAGAAATTGATATATTAGTCAAAGAACACATTAAATCTAAAAACTTCATGACAGAAAACACCCAGGAAATCTAGAGTACTATGAAAAGACTGAACCTAAGAATAATAGGAATGAGGAAGGTAAAATGTCCCAGATCCAAAGACCAGAAAACATTTGCAACAAAATCAGAGAAGAAAATTTCTCCAATGTAAGAAAAAAAAAATATATATATATACATACATACGAGAAGGTTACAGAACACAAATTAGATTGAATCAGAAAGGAAATTCTTCCTGCCACATAATAATCAAAACACTAAATCTATAGAACAAAGAATACTAAAAGCTGCAAGGAAAAATGGCCAAGTAACACATAAAGGTAAACATGTCAGAATTATACCAAACTTCTCAACAGAGACTCTAAAAACTAGAAGTGCTTGGGAAGATGTCTTATAGCCTCTACGGGACCACATATGGGAACATAGACTACTATATCCAGCAAAACTTTGAATACTCATAGGTGGAGAAAACAAGATATTTTAAGACAAAAAGAAGTTTAAACAATATCTAGCTACAAATTCAGCCATACAGTAAATACTCAAAGAAAAACTCCAACCCATAAGGTTAATCACTCATAAGAAAACACAGGAAGTTAATAATAATAATAATAATAATAATAATAATAATAATAATGAATGACCTCAAGATATAATCAGAGACATTAAATCTAATAGAAGAGAAAACGTGAATTTCCTTGAACTCATTGGCACAGGAGACAAATTCCTGATCAGAAAACCGGTAGCTTTAATCAAAATTTAATAAATGTTGTTATGAAACTGAAAAGCTTTTGTAAGGCCTAGAACACCATCAAAGGACAAAATGGCAGCCTAGACAATGGGGAAAAATCTTCATCAACCTTATATGTGACAGAGAACTGATATCTAAAATATATAAAGAAAGAACAGTAACGAACCAAATAACCCAATTAAAAATGGGTTACAGAACTAAACAGAGAACTCTCAACAGAGGAATCTTAAATGGCTGTGAAGCATTTAAAGAAATGTTTAATATTTTTGGTCATTAGGGAAATCCAAAGCAAAACGACTGAAAGATTCCATCTTACACTAATCAGAACAGGTAAGAAAAAAACTCAAGTGACAGGAAATGCTGGTGAGGGTTTGGAGCAAGAGGAACACTCCTCCATTGCTGGTGAGAGTGCAAACATGTACAACCACTTTGGAAATAGATCGTTAGTTTCTCAGAAAATTGGGAATAGTTCTACCTCAGGACCCAGCTATACCAATCCTGGGCATATAATCAAAAGATGCCCCAATATACCACAGGGATACTTGCTCAACTATGTTCATAGCAGCTTGATATGTAATAGCCAGAAACTGGAAACAACCTAAATGTTCATCAACTGAAAAATGGATAAAGAAAATGTTGCACATTTACAAAAGGGTATACGATTCAGCTATTAGCAACAAAGACATCATGAAAATTTCAAGCAAATAGATCAAACTAGAAAATATCATCCTGAGTGAGGTAACTCAGATCTAGAAAGACATGTATGGTATGAACTCACTTATAAGTGGACAATAGCCGTAAAATGCAAGATAAGTATGCTACAATCCATAAACCCAAAGAAACTGGGTAACAAGGAGGGCCCAAGGGAAGATGTGTGAATCTCACTCAGAAGGGGAAATGAAATAGTTGTTGGAGTTGGATGGAGAGAGCAAACTTGGTAGCAGAGGGGATGAGGAGGAAAATGAGGATGATAATCAGGTGTGAGAAGCATGGAGGCTGGAGAGGGCTGGGAGTGAGTCTGTAGGAGGGGCATCTCTGGGATTGGCTGGAGGTCTGGGATGGGGGAGGCTCCTGGGAGTCTATGGGCACGGCCCTAGCAAGGACTCCTACAAGCTGGACATACAAAGACTGAAGTGCCATCTTATGTAGCCAGGCAAGACTTCCAGTGGTGGGAGGAGGACATCAGCCCACCCACAAAACCTTCAACCTGAAACTTTTTCTGCTACTAGATAAGCACGAATAACAATGGAGCCGAGACGGTGTGAACAGCCAACCAATGACTGCCCAAACTTGAGATCCATCCCATGTGAGAGAGCCAGCCCATGACACTATGAATGATACTCTGATATGCTTGCAGTAATCCAGCATAACTACCTACTGAGAAGCTTCATCCAGCAGCAGAAGGAAGCAGATGCAGAGACACGTGGCCAAACATTTGGAGGAGCTCAGGAGTCTTGTGGAAGAGTGGGGATAAAATTGAGAGAGCTCGAGAAGTCATAGACACCACAAGAAGACCTACAGAGTCAACTTACCTGGGCCCATGGGGGCTCACAGACATTTAACCACCAACCTAAGAGCAGGCAAGGACTGGACCTCGGATCCCTAGGTGCAGCTTGGTCTTCACGTGGTTCCTCTAATGATTGTAACTGTCATTGGAACCCCTGCTCCTACATGGACTTCCTGGTTGGGCATCAGCAGGAGAGGATGTGCCTAGTCCTTCTGGGACTACATATTTCAGGGTAGGGTGGTACCAGGGTGAGGTTTCCTCTTTTTGGAGGGAGAAGGGAAGGGAGTAATAGGGTGAAGGAATTTTTAAGGGTGGTACTGAGAGAAGAGGAGGGAGACAGGGCTGGAATCTGTATGTAAAGTGAATGAAAAATAAATTATTGAGAAAAAATAAAGGAGGAAATATGTGCTTTGTAGGGTACATGTGAAGATTAAACAGAATTCATAAAAGATTCTCGATGCAGCCTGAAATCTCATATTGCCTCCATTCCAATCTTAGAATCATTTTCAAATCTTCTCGTGTTTGCTTTGGAAACACAAGAAGAAAGAAGAGAGAATCTTATCTGTGATTCTTTGAATTCCCCCGTGAGATGTTTTCATAATGGAGAGCTCCAGTTGTTTCTTAGCAATCAACCGTGGCATCACCTCAGAACAAATCAATAGTTGTCACTCAAACAAAACAGTGCCAGATATGTGCATTCCCTTCTAATAATAATTTAACTGTCCTTATAATTACATTTTGTTCTTAAAACAAACATGATTAAATATTTCGAATATCTGGTACATATATTTTTATCATCTTTATTCAATTAACACATTTTACTATGTGTGCCTTCAACTTCTATTTAATCCCATTGCTACAGTTTCAGTTCAATTTCTGATTATTTCCCTTGACTAAAATAGTTCTTTTGGGGAATGAGACCTAAACGCAAGGAACTTTTAGTTTCTTCCACTGTGGGTTCCAGGAAACAAGATACCAAGAATATTTTTTAGAGTCGTTTTAGCAAATAAAATCATATAAGATTTTTGAACTCTAGAATTACAGATCATATGCACTTTCAAATTTATTGGACAATGTCAAATTAAGCTGTAGTATAATTTAGTCAATTTATGTTTCTACCAACTGAAATAAAATTATATTTTGGTTGATTCACATGCTTGATAACACAGTATTTGTCAATGTTTTCTATTTTTTTCTAACACTCCAATTAGAAAGGAAAAAAATATGCTTTCACTGTTTATAGTTTGCCCTGGAACACATAGGAAATGAGTGTAGGAATCCATATGCAAAGCTTTGCTATTTACATACTTCAAATTGAAAGGGGTCTTGGGATAGAATGGTGAGAAGGGCAAAGTTTTATCGTCTTATCTGAAAAAACCAGATTACATTAATACACTGTTAGTACAAATATGGGCATTTCATGCCACCCAGTGGGAACTACAGATTTAATTGAAACAATTAAAATTTTAATGCTATTTTTTCACAGAGGTAGAAGAACAATTTTTAAATGTACACGGTAGCATGAAACATCACAAGAAACCTAAACATTTTTGTGCAAGAAGAACAAAACTGGAGGTGCCACAGTATGGTTATTGCCAATTTACTTTTGATGAAGATGCCACAAAGTATACAGTGAGGAAAGGACCACCCATTTTGGGAATACCCCTGGCAAACTAGTTACTTACATGTAGAAACATGAAATTTGACCCTTATACTGTGCATAAAGGTCACATATCAGATACTTAGATGTAAGCCATGAAATTGTAAACTTACCTAAAGATTCTTACTGGAAAATCTCCATGGTATTGATATGACCTGAAATATTTTTAGATCTGACTTAAAAACAAGGATACTAAAATAGAAATGGGCAATTGGACTTTATCAAACTAAAAAATGTCCTCACAGAAAAAGAAATAATTAACAAGTGTATCACAAGTTACAGAAAATGTGATTTGGGCATTAAAATGTAGAGCAATAATGAAAACATGCATTTTCAATAGTATTTATAAAGAGACACATAACATTGATTATCTACCAACATATGGAAAAAATATATCAACCTCAGATAGTTTGCAGACATAAATATAACACAGTATCAACGGAGCACCGGAAACACATTACATTGTGTTGTTATTAGTTTTGCGCCAATATAGTTTTCTCTTGGATTCACATTTCCTGTGTAGCTGAGATTGGTCTTGAACTCATTCTCAAACTCCCTATCTCCACTTCTTCAGTGCTGGTATGAAAGGCACACCACCACAACCAGCTCTAAAGTAAAACTGAAAATAGTTGATTTTTATTAAGCAAATGAGGAAAAAAATTAACCTCAAGGCAAATTACTGACAGATAACAAAATAAAAGAGATATGAGCATATAATTGTGAAAAGGCTTGTATATGTTATTGTGTAAGACAAAATGAAAGCACAGAAAAGGAAGCATAATAGAATATTTATTAGAAGGCTGAACTGTCTGGACATAAAATTTACACAACCAATCAACATTTAAAAATATACAGTTCAACTTGTAACTTGGGGCAAATAGAGACTAAACCAGTATAGCAAGGGGACCAGCAAAAATAGAAAACATGATAATATTATTTTCAAGGATGAGTCCCAAGCAAAATAGATATTATTTTCATTGGTTATATTATTATCAAATTGAATCAATTACAAGTAGAAAGTGTGTTGACATTATCCAATAAATCTGAAAACTTATGGGCTTTCTGGTTTGCTTATTCTGCTGCTGGAGAGTGTCCCAGAAAAATCCATGCACATGAGCACCAATAATGCATGTTCAAGAATAGTTAACAAATCATTATTCATAATGACCAAAGCAAAAAATATCTCAGTAGGAAAATGAATAATCTTATAAGCATCCCAATGACAAATATAAAATATAAATTACTGCAGATAGTATGATTTAAAACCAGTTGAGAAGTAGTGACTGTGCTACACTCACAATGGTACACACTATCTTTCATCACTTTTCTATGCCTTTAGAGAACATTTATTTTTGAGAACAAGGTCTCAATGTACATAGTCTATGATTACCTAGAACTTATTCGGTAGTCTAGTCTGACCTTGAATTTAAGATCATCTTGCCTCACCATCCCAACTGTCAAACACTTACAAACAATCTTTGTGAAACACTTCTCAGATTTTATAATGTAAGGGTTTCTCTTCTTCTACTGGGACATTTTTACCACATTAAACTTTGGAATTAAGTGTCATTTAGTTGAGAATTATTATTGGTGATGATTTTATTATTCAACTATAGCCACAGAAATATCTATCATTTCTACATTTCTTTCAATGTGGCATTTCTCTCATAGTTGACATTTATGTTTCTCTGCTTCATACACGTTAGGATGCTGCTATTTTGATGGTTTATTTTATCTCCAATGTTACTTCATTTTTATTCTCTTGGGACAATCACTCTTGGATTTTGTCATAGTACATGAGAAACCTGAAGCATCCATATCCCAGATATATTTCTCTGAGTTCATATGCTGGCACGACTCCACAGCTGACTGCCAGCAAAACTTACCAGATGTGTGAGTGAGGAAGTCTTCTGTTTGAGATTCTGAATCATGCCTAGTTTCATGTCTTGAGGCTTCAGGAATCAGAGAGTGGAATCACCTAACATATACTGCCCTTTCTTAATCTCTATTCTCTTGAATTTATAAATGTAATGAAATGAAGTTTGAGTTATACTGCTCAGCTGGAGTAACTTGTGAAGCAGCCTAAATGTGACTAGAAAATGGTTACATCACAGAAATCGAGGAGAACATGAGAAAACTCGAGAATATTTTCTACAAATTCTGGGACCGGGCAGCATTAAGAAGACAAAGTGAGCTTCTAAAAGAGCAACATGAAGAAATTAGGGTTTTGAGGATACTCTGTGAAGCTATGAAGGAATCACATATTTTATCTGGTAGCTGAAGATTGTAGATCTTTGCATTTGGCAGTGGGGAGATTTAACAATGCTGTAACCTATGATGTTCTGGATAATATTATCCATGCTAATAAATTTTGAGGTAGCTGAAGAGACAACTAGAGAAATCATTAAAAGAAAATTCCTTCCCACATGCTATGACAGTGTGAGAGGAAGATGAAGGAAGGGTTACATCATAAGACTATGGACTTCATAAGTTCAAAGTTATAACTGTATCTTTTTTCTACCTTCTCTAGACATCAAAGGAATATGGATTTAAAAAAAATGGTTTTCTGTCAAAACTCACAGGTGGGGTAGGGAGATGAGATGCTTGTTTAAGACCTCAAAGTTCACAAAGCAATGTCATTAAGATCCTCCTAAAGATACAAAACTTCCGTGAATGGAGATACCTTGTAGATCTTCTACAGTAGGACTTCAATGAATTATAAAACTCAATAGAAGTCTAATGAGGTGCCAAAGTAGAAACATCTTATACTGATAGAATTTTTGACATGGATTTTGTTTAATTATGTATCTTATAAATTGATTTGTAAATGACTGGGTAAATGGATCAGTCAGAAAAATGCAAACATCAAAATATAAAAGCCTGAGTTTGAACCCAGCACCAATATAAAGAAGCCTATCACACTACTAATAACAGCACTGGGGAGGCAGAAACAGATGAATCCTTGTAGCTTCTAGGACAGCAATCTAAGCTAATTGATGTGTGTCAAGTGTACCAAGGTTGTCCTCTAGTCTCCACACTCATGTGAATACACAAGCATGCATACCTTATACACACACAAATGGGTATGCATGTTCATGCACACACATATAATACACAAATTATAAAACAACAAAGAAAAGAGTTCAAAGTACTAAAATAAAATGTCACAAATAAATCAACATATGAGAATCCCTCAAGGTTATTTTAATGTTGAGATATTTTGAAGGGGAGAGTACAAAATTAAAAAGTAGATGTTGGAATTCCAAATTCAGTTTCCTAAAGCTATGCTGAGGAAATGTTTAGGTTATAATAGCAGCCATTGTAGTATGGATACAGAGACAACTCAGAGATACATCCTAGAACCACAAAAAATATTTCCCAAGTCGGAGTGTAAAAATGTTGCATAACTATTTCACTTTATTACTTTACATGTATGAGTATTTTTGCCTGTATGTATGTATGAACACTCTGTGTGGCCGGTACCCTCAAGAGGCCAGAAGAAAGTGTTGGATCTCCTGGAACTGGAGTTACAGACTGCTATGAGCCACCATGTGGGAGCTGGACATGGATACTATATCTTCTGGGAGAGTAGTTAGTGTTCTCAGATGCCAAGTCATCTCTCTAGCCCTAGAAAATATAGTTCTATTACTTAGGATTAAGGACAAGATTTTTGAGAACGTGGAACACTGAATCAAAGCATTGTTCAGACGCTGTAGTACAATGTCTCCAGAGATTGAAGTCTCTGCCAAGGTTTTGTGTGTTTTCAAATATGTTAATAGGTATTGTCATCAAATGAAAGCTTCTCGTGATAACATCAGACAGTAAATCATTACAATAATCCTTTGTCATAAACTTTATATTCTGTCTAACCAACAGAAGTATTAAAGAGAATTACTAATAGATCAGAGAATCTCGACATTATAAATTGAAAGCACGTGTGTGTAAGGCAAATTGGCAGCCTCTTAAGTTCCAGCTACAAAGTTGTTTTAATTTATATCAATTGAATATTCATTTTTATCAATGTTATGAAATGGAAGCAATATTAATTATATATATATATGTAATAGATGTATACACACACACACATTTACATGAATCCAAAACAAATTTTTATTTTTTTGTGTAATTTGCTCGTATTTGTTTCTGTCCACCACATGCATGCAGTACAATGGAGCACAGAAAAAGGCATCCTATCCCCTGGGTTTGTAATTACTGCTGGTTGTAAACTGTTATATGGATGTAATTCAAACTGTGGTTCTCTGAAAGAGCAGTCAGTGCTCTTAACTGCTGAGGTATTTCTGCAGCCATTCTAAATGATATTTGAACAAAGGTCCCAAATGTTTGTTTTCCATCATAAAGCAGGGACATATCTGTTGTGGTAAATCTCCAACCCAAATATGACTGGTCAAAGAAAACACAACTCAATAATTGTGAATATATTCTGCAAGCCTAGATTGGGCAGATTCACCATTTCACTACTCTATTCCCCAGCTATGAGACCCTTATAACTTGAGGGTTTTCCAGATCCTGTGTATGTCCTTCTACCTCCTGCTTCCCCATTGTCTTCTCCGTTGTCTTCTCTCTCCTCTCTCCCCCCTGCTCTCTTCCACCAACCTTTATTTCTCCACCTCCCCTTCTTCTGCCCAAACACTGGCTCCAGCCTTTATTTATAAATTAAGATGGGCAGAAGGTTCATGCTAACATCTAAAGCTTTTTTGGAATGTGTTTTGTTCTTAAATGTGGTAATGGCAAGAAACAGAAGTCACTATCCTGTTTGTACATTACAACAGTTAAATGTTATTAGTTATATTAATTGTTTCTAAAACATCATGGGTCACTGCAGTATTTTCAGCCATTTGAAATGCTTTCATCTGAACAAACCAAATTATTGATACATTAAGAGGGAATATATTTTTTTATATGCAAAATATGATTAAAAAACAATAATAATTTGTGTATATTCTGCATGAATGATTCAACTATTATTTAGACCTTAATAACAGTTTAAAATCATTGTTTTTCTTTTACTCTGGATAAATTTCCAGGGAAAGACTTTCTTATCTCACTGCCCAAATTAGAACCTCTTTTGCTGCCAAAAATAAAAAAATAAAACAGAAATTACCTGTGTAATGACTCAACCTCCTCTGCAGCCCTTCACAGGTAAGGGGAATTAACATTAAAATACAAGGCCGAGGCTATCCACAACAAATATCAATAATACAGCTGGTACTTTAATTCAATAAATAATGTGACTGTAATGTAAAACAAAAGTACAGTTAATGGAAGAAAAGAGAAACCTTAAAAACTTTAGTGTGCCCTTTGAAATAAATTCTGTAATGACTGAGTCTTTGCATGTTTAGCAAGTTAAGTGAAAGTATCATTTAAGTAGGGCAAGGAGCATGAATGATGTAAGAAGGATTTCTAGTATTTCACTGTATTGAATCCTGGAAATTGACCAGTGTTAGATGTACAAATTATTAATAAGATGGTAAAAAACTAAGGTGTTTCAATGATATTATCATAAAATTTTCTCATTTAGTCAAAAGAAGAGTAGCTGCATATATTAAAATCTCAGACGGTACCGTAGGCTTCAAAGCAGCTTGGCTGCAATTATTTCTCAGGAAATCCTGAGAGAGCTTACACTGCTGACAGTATTATCTTTGTGAAGAGACTTACTTGTAGTTGCTGAGAGTGTGTATTTGGTGAAGATGTTTGTTAAGAATATTGACATGTAGCGCTACGTGTAGGGATAGGACTCCACAAATACTTTCCCTTCTACATTAGTATGTTCATTGTTCTGGTCTTGTTTATAAGCCATTTCAAAGAGCGACTGTTTTGTAGTAGGCTTCCTGGCATTTGGGCTTTTACAATCCTTCTGCTCCTTCTTCAAAATGTAGAGCTGTGATGTATCTATCAGGGTAGGTATTCATATCTGTAAAAGATTTGGCGTCTCCTGGGATAATGTATTATTGGTTATTCATGCAGAGTAGTCAGTTTGAAACCATTTAAACCAATAGAAAGAGACTAGCAGGTTATAAATATATATACATATACGTGTGTACACACATTGTATGTACATAAGCACATTTAACAATAATGTAAAAGAGGCTATAAATGAGAGTTGGGGGTAGCTTAGAGGGTCTGGATGAAATAAAGAAGAGAGGAAAGTGATGTAATTTCATTTCAATTAAAAACATTAAAGTAAATATAAATGTGTTTTCTTTCAGTCTAGTGAATACATTTTTTCCTAAGTAAAATGTGGCACAGGAAAAAACAGCTATTATTTTCTGGCATTTAAATCATTTATCATTAATTTCTAAAATGACATATTATTTTGAATTATGATTCCAATGAACCCAGACTTATGGTTTCATTCCAGTGATTAGGAAGGAAAGGCTAGAGGATCAGAAAATCTGGGATACATAGAAAGTCCTTTCCAAAACATGACAAAGACATGGTGAGTGATACTACTACATTAGACCATTTGGTATTCAATGAAGAGAATACATTCGTTCCATAATCTTAGTAATTTCTGGGTATTAAGTGCTTTAACATGCTCTAGTTTACCACCTCCCAGGATGAGACTGATATTAACCTGTTGTGGATATTGTTTTCCTTAAATTAGGATGCACACTATTTCTCAGCATAAAATAATTTCATTTGTTTACCTCAGTGCTTTGCATGTTATGTAAACAGACAGAACTAACATAACAAATAATGAATGTTTTATTTTATTATACACACATACACACACATACACATTTTCACAAGTGTCATGGATATGGCTATAAAATAACGTTTTGTTTTCAAAAGTAGAAATTTTCAAAGTATTCTCTAAGAGAAAGTCAATGCTTCAGGAATAACTAATACAATGATGTGAGTATTTTCCATTAATAAGCATTCATGTCATCTTCCAATATCATAATATAACTAACACCCATAAATACTATAAACTAAATAATTTAAGTTAATACTTCAAAGTCAGCCCAAAAGGAACAATGAAAGCAACTAACAGAAGAAAATGCAAAATTAATATCAAAATTGTCATTGAAATGATCAGTAAAACCCAAGAATCTGAAGGAAAATATTGGAATAGGAAAAGCACCTGAAATCAAGGGTGAGTACAGCATCCAGGTTGGAATTCACCTCCTGAGGAAACCAAAGGTCACCCTCTGAGTACGTTCTGTATAACTGCTTGATGAAGAGGAAATCTTTATTATCTACCTGAAATAGGTAGTTGAATTAAATAAATAATCTGACATATCAATGTCACTGGCTGAAGTATTATTCAAATATTTAATAAAACACTATTTTAGGATTTGTTCCAGAAACTGTTTCTGGAAGGCATTACCATGTTATTCTTTTAAAGACATAAAAATCACCTTATATATGCATGCAATACTAAGTAATGGAAAAAGTAGCCATGGGTTGGAGAGAGAGCAAGAAGTGTTATGGGGTTTGAAAAGTGGAAATGGAAAGGGAGAAAAGTAATTATATTATTTCAAAATAAAGTAAAAAGAATCTCACCTTAGGAAATCTTTTGAGGTCCTGAACAAGGCATGGTGGGAGAGAGAGGACTGGATTTCAAACCTGCTTGAGTTGGAACATTCATTTGTTCTACTCTGGGACATTGGTGCATCTGACTTTCAGGCATCTGACAGTGCACACTGTTATATCACTCACATCCCTTGCCTTAGTATTTGGACTAGGCCTGTGCTGCTGGTTTCCTGGGTACCTCAGGTTGCAGGGGACATATTTATTTGGATTTCCCAACCATTATACTATCTGTTTTTCGCTGAGACATTCTGAACTAATATACATGGTAAAACTTGTGTCCTTAGAATAGTTGGTCATTCACAAGAGATTAGAAAATATCCAACACTATCTATGGAAGTGGGAACTTGTAGGATGAGATCTCTGACTTATGTTTTCAAGTAGCCTCATTACATTAACATTTTTGATCTTATGTGACTCCTGGTTTCTAATTACACATTTTAATATAGCACTGTTTTCTTTGAAGATCTGCTTATTTTAATTTTACATGTACAGATGTTTTGTCTGCATGTGTGTATGTGGATTGCACATGAGTCTGGTGCCACAAAGACCAGAAGATGGCAATTAAATGCCCTGTAACTGGGGTTTTAGGTTGTGAGACCTGTGGGTGCCGAGAAACTAATCTGTCGGCTGTCCCCAAAATAATGTTATTAACATGAATATTGCCATGTGAGTCTTCCATAAGAGACAGAATATAATTAAATTCCCAAGTATTTGATTTTTCTTAGATCAGTTTATCTTTTTATAAATGAGAACATTGGAATTGGCGGGGAGGCTTTTTCTGTTATCTCTGCCCGTATATATTTATATCTTCCTGTGAAATGGATCTGTCCTCTCTGTGCAGAGCTTCCAGTGCTCATGTCCAGAGTCTTATACATGGTCAAACACACCTGAGTGCTGGAGGAAGGAAGGAGAGCTCTTGGTTCTCAGTTCTACTCTCATTGTCAAAGACATCATTGACCTACATTATCTGATCTCAACTAGGTATAAGCAAAACGCAATGGAAAACTTAAGGTACTCTAATAATTTTTACCTGCAATTACTTAATTTTAAAAATCATGGCAGCTTAAAATTAACTTTAATTTAGTTTTTATAAACAATGAAATAGAAGCTCTAAGAAATATAATGATTTTAGAAAATTCACAAAGTCAAAAATTAGTGGGAAAACAAGAATAAAAATGTAGTTCAGGTCCTAGCTAAGTACTTTCTTCAGGATTTCCCCATCATTCTTTGAGAACCTGAAAACAAAGCTGTGATCATGTCACACAAGAATTTTGCAGCTTTCAAAAATCTGTCCTGTAAATGAAATTGTAATTGATTTATCAAGTTCATTTAATCATCAGAGTGCAATTTGTTTATTATTTCTCTGATGATTAAATGAAAGAGAATTCTCCGATGAATTTGTGTCTTAATTGCTTTGCGGCTCATTAAGTAGAACATTTGTCTTTGTTTTGTGTAGCCCAGTTGGAAAATCATCATTTGGAAATTACCATAGAGGCTGATTTAGTGTCAGAAACACAGTATCATTAATGTTTTCTTGGAAATAATAACAGACCATTTTCAATTTATGTTAAATATTTAAGTTGTTATCCAGAGCTGAATCTACAGTCCTGTCATGCACAATTTAGATGGTTGTGATGTATATTTGTTCGCTGAATTAAAATATTGCAAACAGAAAGTTTTACCCCATTACACTTTAAGCCTAAAGTTATTCTTAATACGTGAAGCTAATAATTTCAAAATCACTACTTACACTTTGATCTTCAGATTGTATATTTTGTTTCTAACATCAGTTGTGTGTTTGGTGGTTTGTTGTTTTTTCCATGAATTTCTTTTTGTACTAAGAATCCACCTAGCACAAGTCTGAAAACACCTGTGGTCTCAGCGTGCAGTCTTCCACATTCCTTGTTTCCCACGTTCTTTTCAATATCTTCTTTACCTGAGCTGGGAATTTTGGAATCATTATTACATCCTTTATCTCATGGCACTCAATCTTTATCTCAAGTTGACCCACTGCCTCTGTCTCTGAATAATTTTGTGAATTAGTCATACTTTCTAAACACTTTTATCAAGCATGTGTGGTGTTCACTATATGCAAACAATCACAGGATTAACCAGCATGGCTGGTCCGTCTGCTACTGCCTCCTCAGCTGCCACTGCCATTTAGGATGGGTGTACTCCAGGGTGCTCTCTATGAATCTTGTACTTCTCACTCTTGGAATCACTCAGAAACAGTAAAAGAGGTGAAAGAGAGCACAAGGAACATTCCCAAGTTTATGGTTGTATTTTCAGCTGACTGGCAACCTTAAAATGATCTCATTGCACACTGCTGTCTCTCTCTCTCTCTCTCTCTCTCTTCTCTCTCCAATCTGTACATTTCCTATTACCACGTTCCTTCTTCAGAGCCTATGTTTGTGACGCCCATTGTAACTGAAATATGTTTATAAAATGTCCTACAATTTGTTAATTCCTAGAAATTATTCAAAGTCAAGTTTTTTTTTTTTTTAATTCCCCTGGCACAAAGCCTCTTTTAATTCCACACTGATGTGATGTCTTCTCCATTTCTGACTTACTATTTTTTTTTATATTTTCATGATAATTCTTTTATATTATGTAAATCACTCAAGTGTATGAGGGAAAATGGAGCATACAGACTTTGGGAAGAACAACTAAAAGTGTATGGGAAAGACACTTGGAATGTTAGTGTAGGGAAAACTTTCAAATTCCCTATTTATAGGTAAGAATCTGGAGGCATTGTGAGAGAAAACCATTAATATGCCAAGAAGCTACTACTAGGTAATAGGAATTGTTAACATATATGCACAGAAACCAAGAATTTGCTTGGAAATTTTATTAGAATTTTGCTAACATGCTTTTCCTGTTATTAAAATTTCCATTGTGCTGGTATTTCCTGAAAGGGGTTTCTGATCAGGGAAGAGGAGAGAATGGACTAGCTACCTTATTCTTTTAGATTCAGCCTTAGATAAATAGGTTAGTTAATTTTCTTAGTGAAGTTACTCTGTCGCCCTTAAAAGAGAGGAAATGGTGTTCCCTGGCAACCCACTCCTACCAAGTATTCCTTAACCACATTAACGATGGGTGTTCACTGTTATCTCTGATAATAGTGTCTGTATTATCAGTTGACATGACATTTGTGCTGTTTTATTTGTGAAAAAATTTTGTCTATGTAGATCAGTCTGGCATCTTACTTGAAATGTGAGTGCTAAAACTTCAGATTTGAAATACCAAGTCCTGTTCTTCATGACATTTTTGTAAGGCCCTTAAAGGTATGGATGAAAGGATATTAATGGACTGAAAGATTACCCTTCAAGTAAAATGAATCGAAAGTTTGCATTCTGCCTTTATGGATTTTACTATGTGAAGCACTATTTCAGATTTTCCCACTAAGTCCATTTTAATCTCTGGCTACTTTTTATTATGAGGAAATGTGGATTCTATTATAAACTAAGTATTTCAACATTTTGAGAGCAGCCGACTCTTTCCCCCTGTAGGCACTTTCTTGATTGTTTGGTTCCCCTCAGACTACACACACTTTTGTCAAGCTGCAGCATCTGCTCCACCTACTTCAGAGCCCATGCCAATCTGCTTATTGTCATGGCTCTTTGTAGTTTTAATTTTGAGAGCATCTGTTATTTCACAGTTAGGGCAGTGCCATGTGGTGCAAGAGCTTGGGTCTGGAGCCATACCTAGGCTTGCACCTTGTTACTTGCATTGCCAAGCAACTTAAGATTTTTTTTTTTTTTTTAACTTCTTTGACTCCTTACTTCCTTATATGAAATTTAGTTCCTTTGGTTCTGAATCCTGATTCTTGTGGGAAAATAGTCGATGAATACTCTTCTAAACTGCTTTAGCAGTGACTAGAATGTTATAGGTTTTCTGCAATGGGTATCTGTCAATGATTTCATTACAACTTCTTCATATTCTATCTGAAGTGATGCAACAGTGTTATTCCTCTTTGAAAACTGTGATATGAAAGTGTTTAAGAGGCTTATGATCTTTTCCTGTGGCAAAGTGCATCCTATATGGACTATAAAATATTTTATCTTATATAATTCCTATGCATATAGTATGTGTCCATAATATTCCTAGTCCTGTGAGATTTATATTTAAAAGCCATCATTTAACAAGTGAGAATAATGTCAAGCCTCAAAACCTTCCTCAGAAATGAAGTCTTATTCCCTGTGTAGCAAGATCATAGCTACCTGCATTGGGTGGGATATTTATAGTAACTGTCGTCTGATTTGCTTGGGCTTGGCTATACAAGCACAACTATATTCTCAAAATTAAAGTAGAAATGTACTTGAATTCCTACTATGTGTCAAGCATACTCTTGGAATTTGTCATGAATATATATTATATAGTATCTATATGGAATTGTGTCATTTCCATTGTGTATAAATGAACAATTATCTTGCCTGTAGTACATGGCTGGTAAGGGTTCCTCACCATGGGATGTTCAACCCCAGTAGATATATCTACAACACAATTCCTATACCTAATGTTCAAGAAACATCATAGAAGAAAGGACAGAAAGATGGTACTAGTAAGAGAACCATGAGTCAGAGACCAATAGTCATCTGCTAGCAGACAGTATCTTCTGTATATGGCAGGACTATATCTATGAAATCTCAAAAATATAGCTACATGAACAAAAAATGCATCATGACAAGAACAGTTGTCATACCAACATGGGAGAGGGAAATCTCCCAAAATTCTACTCCTAGATCAAGAGCAATTAATTAGTGGTGCTGAGAGAGAAAGATTTAGTTTACTCCAGGAATAAGGACCCCGATAGGTGTTTCCGTCCTAACTAGTCAGCCCTAAACACATGTACATATGAGCAACACTAAATAAACTCACTAGGTTGCATGTATATGTATATGTTTATGTATATGTGTGTGTGCATGTGTGTGTTGTGTAACAATAGTTATCTTAAAAACTAGGTCATGAATTTGAGTGGCCATGGCAGTGACACAGGAGAAGTTGGAGGGAGGGGAGAAAGGGGTGGACATGAAGTAAATATAATGCTTATGTATGAAATGTTTTAAAAAAATAAAGGAAAACAAAACAAAAGATGAAATGTATAAAACATCAGAATTACTAAACTTTTAAGATTATTTCATTTAAGACATTCTGTATGGATGACTCTTCTAACTTGTGAATATAAAGCATTTTCATAATTTATAGAGAGTAAGCAAATCAAGAAATTAGAAAGTGAAACAGTGACAAAACAATTTATCTAAAGGAGCTTCACCAATACAGTTCAATTCTATAAATAATACTAAATATCAAGAACAGCCATAAACAATCTTGAATGGGAAGGTAGAATGGCAGTTAATCTGGGAATCGAAGGCTTGGAAAGAAGTTTGAGAGACTTTCGGATGCTGGTAACATCCATGCTCACACTTTTGATGGTAATAGCATCTTTCTGTCCTTATCAAATCTAATAGAGTGTTTCTAGAAACCCATTGTTTACCAATTCACAGGGGAGATACTGATTGACTAACCTTTTTTTAGAAGAGTAGGCATGCTTTAGTTTGGGGCCTCCCTTGATTGCCTTTAGAAACAACAGACTCAGGAAGCAGGAAGGGCAGACTATTTGAAGTACCTGAAGATTGTGGAAGTAAATGCAAGGCTGTAACACATACAGGAAACGTATATAAGCAACAAGAATCTTTCTTCAAAGGCTGTGCTTAAGGAGTTTGGATAGGTGAATTGTAAACAAAAGAAATTAGAGTATGGTCAGCAACCACCAGTAGGCCCTGAGGAGAGGTGAGACTACTGCACCCAGTTCATATTTCAGACAAACCATTAACCAGAATTATTATTATCTACAGTTATACTTATCAATTGCTCAACTAAAGGAGTTACAATAAATGTGAGATTTACAAGCTGTACACACCATGTCCCAGTTATGTGCCCCTTTTCTGAGTGCCTCTTTTCTACTTTCAGGATGAATTAAGTTTTGTCATTTGTGGTTTTTTCATTACGTGTGAAGAAATCATGTAATATTCTGTGCCTGCCTGCTTATATTTATCACTCAATAGGATGTCTACACATTATACTACCTTTTCAAAATGATATAATTTTGTTCTTATTTATAGCTAAGATGATTCATTTACCCATCTTTCTGCCAATGATCCCTTTTACTGATTCCATACTTCTGAATTTATAAGAGCCCCAATAGGCACAGGAATTCTGGCATTTAGTTTCCACACTGATTTTGATTTCCTTTGATACATACAGGAGGGATATTACTGAATCACATAGTAGATCTAGTTTCTTTTTTGAGGAAACTTCATACTGTTTGTCTGAGTAGCCAACTTGATTTAACATCCATTAACATTATATAAGGGTGTTTTCCCTTACATCCTCACTAGATTTTTTTTGCTGTGTTATATTAATAACACCTATTTTGAATAGGATGACAAGGGATCTCAATGCATTTGAATCTACATTTCTCTGAAATTTAAGGATATTGGATAATTTTATGTTTATTTATTCTTTTGAGAAATGTACATTTATGATTATTTTCTTATATATTGATTGGATTTCCTGTTAAGGGAGAGAGATTCTTTATTATTCTAGATCCTGAATATATATCAAGTACTTGGCAACAAATTTCTTTTATTCTATGGGTTGTCTCTTCACTTTGCTGTTTATTTTCTTTTCTGCAATAAGGTTTTTAATTTGCTATAATCTCACTTTCAGGATTTGCTCTTATTTCCTGTGCTATTGGGATCCAGTTTAGGAAATTGTCTGTGCCTCTGTATTGGAGCATTTCCTCTAGTAGTTTCAAACATTCAGGTATTTCAGTAAGGTCTTTGAAAAATTTCAGGTTAAGTTTGGACTGAGTGAGAGATAGAAGTCTTGCCTTGGTCTTCTATGAGATAATGTCCAGTTTTCTCACTATACACACATTTATGACATGTTTCATCTAAGAATATGTTATTATATACAAAACAAAACACACACTAATTTGTATACTAATATATAACATATAATAACATATATCAGTAGTCTAAATTTATTAACCAGTTGTTAGGGACAAGGAAAATTTATTATATAGAAAAGTCTCAATAACTTAGGTATATTGGAAACAAATAGCTATTCAGACCAATATATGAAGGACGTAGGCTGCCATGGCATAGAATCATGATGTCACATAACAATGGATGAGGGTGCAAAACCTATCACAGTATTCAGCAACCTTTGCTTCCTTTGTGTTTATTGAAGCTAGGTGTTCAAAGCTTTTGTGGAGAACAAGAAATCTGTAGCTATGTAGGTTTATCTTATGGAACTTCAACCCAATTCTATTGATCACATCTCACTTTTTCTGTCAATACCATCCTAGTTTTGTCACTATAGCTGTGTAGTATGTTTTGAAGTCAGTTATTGTGCTACCTCAGGCACTGCCGTTTTAGTCAGAATCACTGCTTATTTAAGAGCATAGTCGACTCCGTACAGATGTTAGAATTAGATAAACTTGGTTTGAGTTTTTACTTTGATGTCAGACAACAGTTATGTAGACTATGAGCTTCATTTGCCTCTTTTGTCAAATAGATATAATATGCAAATGTTACAGTATTTTGCAGATTAAATGACTTAACTGTATTTATGATGTTAGCACAATACTTGGTAGTTTTACATGTTGAGCTCTATTCTTTCACCTCTAAAGTTGGGATTTTGAAATTGTTTTGACTGCAAACCCTTGGAATAAATAAGCATATTTGTTCCAGACAGGCAGAAGAACATTGTGACCTCTCATGAAGTAGACAGACAAAATTCGTTTGCAGAGAAAAGGCAGATGAAATGTTAAGCATTATGTTGGGTATGGTTGTGAGTGTCTCCTTTGACAGAACATAGACTTTGTAATTCATGTCCTGGTGGGCTATGAAGTAGTTTTCTATTAATGACAACAGTAAGGATGTGTGATGATTGGTGACTGAATGAAGATGGAGACACTGTCATGATGAACCTTACTCATTTTATTAGTAATATATATAAGTAAATGAAATAAAAGAGGAATGCAATTATTACTTAAGCTAATTTAACTTTATGGATCCTATATTCCACTTGAGATCAATAATTTATAAATTTGACTATTTAAAAATCTTTCAGTCAGATTCATATGGTATCAACCAGAACTCATTTCTCATATATTTTTATATTGTAAGGAGAAAAGGCGGTGGGCCATTACCATCTGCTAATGCATAACTATTTAATGAGAAAGCTTGGTACTCTAAAAGCTTTGGATATTGTAAATCTAGAAACCTGATTTTCTTGATATAATGGTAATTGATGTGTTTCCTATAGCAAACTCATTGTAAATAAACACACAGAGGTTAATATGTAGTTATTAGGATGTTCATTTATTAATTTACATTGACAGATTTTTCTAAAGGCAAAGCATCATAAGTTTCTGCTTATACATTGCTTTGCTGACACTTACATTTGAATCCAATAATTATTATTAGTAAATATGATGACAAAATAAGGAAAACAAATGATGTTTTAAAGTAGAAAAATATGCTTTCTAGCTAGCTATTTTCAATTTTATGGGCTGATGGGTCATGATTTTTACATTTTATCTGTTTCCTTATGTATTTTCTTTATAATCTTAAGATCCATCTTTTTTTTTATCTCAGTATTAGGACTTTAAGGCCAGTCTCAACTACATTGAGCTTGTAGTCAGCTTGCGATATTCTCATTTCTCAAATGAAAATTTATAAAAATTAGCAGCTAAGGTGGTTATTATAAATTTTTGTTCATATGAAATTGCACCTAGTTGGTTTTCATGATGTACTTGATATGATTTTCTAGGGGTTTTCAGAGACATAGCATTGTGCTCTGTGTATAAATTTTCCTCGCCATGTTTCTGATGACATTAATCTCCATGACATGCTATGGAAATCATTGTTTTATCTAAGGCATCTCAATTGACAAATGAATACAGTTGGAACATTGGAGTTAGAGTTAGCAGGAAAGAGGTAGGGGGAAAGAATAGCCTGTAGTCTTTGTTGGGACATCTTTCCATACAGGAAAGCTGTAAAATTCTAACGTACTTAATACTTTCTTGCTCAGAAAGTTTTGTAATTAAGGATGTATCAATCCACTCATACTTAGTAGACACACCCAGTTGTTTAAGAGGATCAATTTCTATACCAATACCATGCTGTTTTTATTAATATTGGTTGGTAGTACAGCTTGAGATCATGGATGGTGATTTCTCTTGAAGTTCTTTTATTTTTCAAGATCGTTTTAGGTATCCTTGTTTTTTTGTTTTTCCATATGAGTTTGAGAACTGCTCTTACAAGGTGTGAACAGAATTGTGTTGGGATTTTTGATGGGAATAACATTGAATCTGTAGATAACTTTTGGTAACATGGCCATTTTCATTAAGTTAATCCTACCTATCTATGAGTATTGATAAACTTTCAATCTTCTGATATCTTCCTCAATTTCTTTCTTTTGAGACTTGAAGTTCTTGTGTTATAGATTTTTCAATTTTTTGGTTAGAGTTACACCAAAATATTTTGTATTATTTGAATGGAATCAAATTGAAGACCTTGAAATAAAACCAGACACCTAAGGAGAATTGATTTTTGACAAAGGAGGAAAAACTATATAATGGAGAAAATAAAGGATCTTCACAAAAATCTTACTGGTCTAACTAGAATGTCCTCATGTAGAAGAATGTAAGTAAGATTTATATTTATAACACTGCACAACACTCAAGTCCAAGTACATCAAAGACCTCAACACAAAAATGGATGGACTAAATCTAATAGAAGAGAAAATGGGGAATAACCTTGAATACATTGATACAGGAGACAACTTCCTAAACAGAAATGGATCAGGCTCTAAGATCAACAATTAATTAATTAGACCTCATGAAACTAAAAAGCTTCCATAAGTCAAAGGACATTGTCAATAAGCTATAGATTAGGAAAAGATCGTCATTAACCCTCTATTTGACAGCTTACTAATATCCAAAATATATTTACAAAAAAAAACCCAAAACAGAAAAACTTAAGAAGTTAGACACCAACAAACCAAATAACCCAATTAAAAATGGAGTAACGATCTAAACAAAGAATTCTTAATAGAGAATGGCTGAGAAGCAGTTAAGCAAATGTGCAAAGTCTTTAGTCATTAGGGAAATGCAAATCAAAGCTACTCCGAGATTCTATCTTATACCAGTTAGAATGAGTAAAATAAAATAATAATAACAAAAAAACTGTCTAGTGGCCGGGCAGGGGGTGGCACACGCCTTGAATCCCAGCACTTAGGAGGCAGAGGCAGGCAGATTTCTGAGTTTGAGGCCAGCCTGGTCTACTGAGTTCCAGGACAGCCCAGGCTACATAGAGAAACCCTGTCTCGATAAACAAAACAAAACAAAACAAACAAACAAACAAACAAAAAACCCTCAAGTGATAGTACATGTGGTTGAGGATGTGAAGCAAGAGGAACACTCTTCCATTTCTGGTGTAAGTACAAATTGGTACAAACTCTGAAAACTAATTTGGCGGTTTCTAAGGAAACTGGAATAGTTCTACCTCAAGACCTACCACTCCTGAGCATATAAGCAAAATATGCTCAACTCTATCAAAAAGACACTTCTTAAGTATGCTCATAACAGTTTTTATCCATAATATCCAAAACCAGAAACAAGTTAGATGTTGCTCAACTGAAGAACATGTGGTATATATATAATAATGAATACTATTCAGATATTAAAAATAAAACCATCATGAATTGTGCAGGCAAATCGATAGAACTTGAGACTATCATCCTGACTGAGGTTACCCGAGACAGAAAAATACTTAATGTATATACTCTGTAGACAGCTGGCCTCGAACTCAGAAATCCGCCTGCTCTGCTCCCAGTGCGATTAAGCGTCGCACACAGCCCGCTAATGGTATATACTAACTTATAAGTGGGTGTTGGGAGCAACCTTGCTTAAACTTAACTGCCTTGTCAGCCATATGTGCTTACTGGTACAAAGTTTTGGCCTCTGTGAGAAAGTACTAACCCAGTTAAGAACAAATAGCTATAGATCTTGTGGATATGTTCCCCAGTTGAGAACAAGTAGCTATAAATCTTGTGGACAGGTAGCCTCGGTGGGAAAGTACTAGCTTAGTTAAGAACAAATGATCATAGATCTTATGGATAGGTACCTAGCAACGTGTTCTGCTCTGTTTCTTCTGCAAACTTTTCACCCAGCCAATATCCTGTTCTTGAGAACACCTGCGCTCCCAGAAACAAAGAGACCCTACGTCACCTCCCTCCCCATATCCTGCTTCTATGTGTATATAACCCGGTGTGAGTGGAAACAATAAAAATTCGACAGCTTGATCAGACTTCTTGACTTGCCGTCTGTTCTTTGCATGTCCTTGTCCCCCAGTTCTCTCTTTCAGGTGGTCCCCCAGTCCCAGTTCACTGCCCCGCTACACGGGGCAAATGGGCATTATTCATAAGTGCAGGATAACCATGCCTCAATCCACAGACTCAAAGAAACTGGGCAATAAGGAGGTCTCAAGGAAGGATTCACAATCTCACTCGTAAGGAGAAACTAAATAGTCATCTTGTGTGGATGGAGAGAGGGAACTATGTAGGAGAGAGAGTGAAGAGGAGAATAGGGATGACAATCAGGTGTTTGGAGAGGTGGCAGGAGAGGGATCAGAGTAAAAATGGAAATCAGTAAGGGACATCGCTGGTGAATATTTGGAGTCCTAGGACTGGGGAGACTATGGGGGGGGGGCGACGACAACTAGTCTAAGATTCCTTACCAGAGGGGGATAAAGAAATTGAAATGGTCACATTCTATTGCTAGTCATGATTTCCAGAGAAAGGAGTGTGACATAATCCACCAACAAAACCTTCAAATCAAAAATTGTCTTGCCTGCAAGATGTGCAGGGATAAACATGGAACAGAGAATGAGGGAAAAGCCAACAATTACTAACATAACTGGAGACACATCCCATTGGTAGAGCCAACCCCAGACACTATTAATGATATTTAGCTATGCTTGAAATAGGAACCTAGCATAACTGTCTCCTGAGATGCTTTGTCCACCAGTGAATGGAAACAGATGAAGAGACTAACAACCAATCATCTGGCAGAGTTTACAAATCTTATGGAAGAGTGGGAACCTTGTGGAAGAGCAGGGCACAGAAGTGAACAAGCTGGAAGGTCAAGGACACCACAAGAATACTTACAGAGTAAGTAACCTGGGATGATGGGGCTTAAAATTCCAGGGACACCACATAGGGAGCTTTGCAGGAGCTGGATGTTGACACCCTATACATTTGTAGCAAATGTGCAGGTTAGTCTTCATGTGGGTCTCCTAAGAAGTGGAGCAGGGAGCTGTGTTCTTTGCTATTGGATCCTTTTCTCTACCTGGACTGCCTGGTGGGCCTCAGCAGGAGAGGATATCCCTAGTCTACTGCAACTAGATGTCCCAGGGTGGGGTGGACCCAAGCAGTGATTCCTGGGAGGGGGAATAGAGTAGTGGGGGAGGGATTTGTAATGATGGGACTGGGAGGAGAGGAGAGAAGGGGACTGTGATCAAGATGTAATAAATGAAATTTAAATAATGAATAAAAATTAATAAATTGTTGGAGTAATAAAATACAATCAGTTAATGACCTATGAAAGTGGTGACATCAAAATGAAGACTTAAATAGTGGAGAGAATCATGACAAGCAACAATTAAGAAATTACACTGCAGGCAAAAGGATCAATATATGCATAGGTATAGAGTTCACTGTTGTAAAATACTCTTTTAGCTTTCTTAGATAGGGGTTCACCATGTCTCTTCCCTTGAGTTTAGGGTCTTGTAATTTCTCCACATTTTGGAGAAGTCTACTTATATTCCTATGTTGAAATATTATTTCCTTAACCTCTAAGAACCTGGTTTATGTCACATTTTATAAAAGTCCCAGGGGACATCAGCAAGTAGGTAACTACTTTGGGATAAGTACAAGCCTTGAGGAAAGACAGAGATTGATGTGGATGTTTGTTATTTCTTAGGTAATTTTCAGAGACCAGAAGTGGTGTTGACATTTGTATTCTGCTTTCTTAGTCAGAAACCTTAAAGACAAAAAAAAAAAAATAAAAAAAAATAAAAAAAAAAAGAAGGCAATTGCACTCATTTTGATTTTTAAATTTTTATTCTTGTTATGTTAGATTATTTTTAGCAAATGAGTCTGGCATCATTTGAGGTTATTTTAAAACAAACCCTGAATATTGTATTTATAATGAGTTCACAGGATGGCAAACAAAATAAAAAAGTCCATTTAAAAGTTGTGCTATGCTGAGTGATGGCTCATTGTGTTAAGAGGTTCTTTTTGCTCCTTCAAAGGATCCAATACCATTTGGCATTTTCAAGAATGTACATGGTTTACATAGAAGTGTACAGGCAAACATTCATACATAAAAAAAATAAATCAAATAAATCGAAATATTTTTTAATTAATTTATTTATTTTAAACTCCAGATTTTATTCCCCTCCCTGTCCCTCTGACTGTTCCTCATCTCATACCTCCTCCCTGCTCCCTCTGTCTCCACGAGGATGTCCCCAGCCCCCAGCCCCCACTCCACCAGACCTCTAAACTTCCTGGGGCCTCCAGTCTCTTGAGGGTTAGGTGCATCTTCTATAACTAAACCAAGTCCAGGCAGTCCTCTGCTGTATATGAGTTGGGGGCCTCATACCAGCTGGTGTATGCCACCTGGTTGGTGGTCCAGTGTCTGAGAGATCTCAGGGACTCAGGTTGAGACTACTGGAACTCCTACAGGGTCGCCCTCCTTCACAGCTTCTTCCAGCTTTTCCTCAATTCAACCACAGGGGTCAGCAGCTTCTGTCCTTTGGTTGGGTGCAAATATCTGCATCTGACTCTTTCATTTGCTTGCTGGGTCTTCCGGAGGGCAGTCATGATAGGTCCCTTCTTTTGAGAGCTCCATAGCCTCAGTAATAGTGTCAGACCTTAGGACCTTGCCTTGAGTTGGATCCCACTTTGTCCTGTCACGGACCTTCATTTCCCAGGCTCAGGAAATGGAGATCATTTCCATCCCCGCAGTTCTTTCAGACAGGAACAATTATGGATCAGAGCTTTCACTGTGGAATGGCAGTGCCATCCCTCACTTAATGCCCTGTCTTTCTGCTGGAGGTAGGCTCTACAAGTTCCCTCTCCCCAATATAGAGCATTTCATCTAAGGTCTACTCTCCCTTTAAGTCCTAAGAGTCATCTCCCAGGTCTCTGGTATGTTCTGGAGGGTTCCCCCATCCTCCTACCTCCCTAGGTTGCCTGTTTCCATTCTTTCTGCTGTCCTCAGGGCTTCAGTCCTTTTCCCCCACACAATGCCAGATCACGTCACCCCCCACATCCCCTTTCCTTCCCAGACCCATCCCTCCCTCCCTCCCCCTTGCGGTTGCTTTCTTTCCCTCCCAAGTGGAACTGAGGCATCCTCACTTGGGCTCTTCAGTTTGTTGACCTTTTTGAGTTCTGTGGACTGTATCTTGGATACTCTGTACTTTTTTATTTTTTATTTTGGCTAATAGCCACTTATTAGTGAGTACATCCATGCATGTCCTTTTAGAGAAGGCCCAGTGTAAGTTTTAGGATTCTAGTGTGAAAGCTGTTGTAGCTTCACACACAAGTCAAAGAGCTAATGTAAAACTCATTTAAAGATTCTAGTTATTTAATTAATTTTATTAATATTAAACATAACATCCCAGGAGAAGCACTCTTCATAAATATGATCTCTCTTGAGCCAGCACTCATCATGTAAAGATAGACAATCAACAAGTGAAGACAGACTATTGGTCCTGTGATATGCTAAATTCCTAGATTTTTATGAAAACCATCCTCTATTACATTTTCTAGAAAACTTGGGCCACTCCTCTATTTCACCCTTTTTATCAAAATTTAAAGCTATCAATCATGTACACTGTTAGATTGAAAAGTACAATTCAAGGATGTTAGCTAGTGACTTGCTAAATCTTCTTTCCTTGTACCTGTCTGCGAGTTCTTCATTTAGGCATGATTGGCACTTTAGTCAAGACAGACGCATGGCATGTAGATTTTATGTTGAGTTGTTTCTCAGGTTCAGAGGGGTGCATGATTCTTAGTTCTCTAAATGAAAGTGTCCCTTAGATGCTTTGAATGTTCATCCAGCAGTAGATGGATGTGAAGGCTAAATTTAAACAGGTTAGTCATAATGATCGATGAGAGGACAAAAGCTTTAATCATGAAAGAGAATCTTTCTCTTCTAGGTAGTAGCCTATATCTTGCCCATCTGTTGGCAGAATCGGTTTTTAGCTTATTGTCCACATGGATGAAGTTAGTAGTATCTACATTCCCGGGGCTGATTTTCTCAGCCAGAAGTGTGCCAGATTTATTGCTAGACAAGGCTGAAAGACATGGTGAAACATACCACATCTCATGCCTATACTGAGAACAGTTCCAAGTTGGTAACTACATACACAGATGCTATTATTATTATTTTAAGTGAGAATTCATTTGGGACCATTCTGTATTACTCTCTCCAGGAACTAAATTGAATAGGAGAATTTTTCAATTCTGATTCTAATCTTCTAAACCATTTGGACCTGGGTGTCATGGTGACCTTGGCCTGCTAATTGCTGTGTTCTGTCTCTCCAGATTTGTATCTATTTACAGTTTTTGGGCCACCTGTCAACATAGTAAGTGGCATAGAGGCTACAGAAAGGGTAAATTGGATGTGAATGTCACTGGGATTGCTCTGCCATTAGAAGAAGCTAATGTAATTATATACTAAGTGAGCAGAGGATTCAGATCAAAGAATGTGGTGGAATAGAAAACCCCTGGAACAGAGATGGTAATTGTGTGCTGTCTAGTTCTTGAGCTTTTATTTGGAATAAAGGCATTATGTTGGTTCTATGTGTAGTTACCAATTCATGGCACATGCTCAGTCCTTTTTTTTTCTACCAGCCCTGGCTCTTTCATGAACTACTGTGTCATTAGGCAACTTAATAAAACTCCCTGAAACCTCATCTTTAATGAAAAGAGAATTAAATGAAATAAATACAGTTTAGAAAGTATATTGTCAAGTACAATGCTAGGTGTTTAATACAATTTATATACAGCAAACACCTTACCTTAATTTATATGTATTTATTTTCTGGTTTAATGTACTATTTAATAGTTTTTGTTCCTAGATATATGGAAGCTCAAGACATTTTGCAATAATAACCTTTGATAGGTGACCTGCCTTAATTTTAATGCTGTACAAATTTAACTGATTTTGCCAATTGGGCATACAAAGATAAACAATAGATATATAACTTTGGTTATTGTAAGCTGGGATAACTGTAACATTTGTTAATGGGTAGTCCCCTTAGGCTGATGCATGGAGCACATCATTAGAGGGCTGGCTGCCCACTCTTTGTTGTTTCTCATAAAGAAAATCGTCATTGTTTTAGGCCACTGGGCAGGCAGTTTTGAAGAAGAGAATGTTGACAAGCTCCCATGACTACAGCAACTTTCAAATGCTTTCTCAGCTTGGAGAAGCTCTTAGCCAGGTGTTTCCCACTGTTACAAGTCTCTGCTCATTGCTAGTTAGTTACTTAACCTTGCTCTTGAATTTGTAACAGTCCCACCATTAATACCTTTCAAGTAAGCATTTGGTTGTGCAGTTTCCTACTGGAACTTACTTCCTTTTCCCACTCTTTTGAGCCTGAAGTCCATTGTCCATTGCCTATTGGACATACTTAACTGAGCAATATGTTCAGCAGTCTTAACCTGTGTACAATATCTAAGATAAAAACCATTCCAAAGCTGCTTTCCTAACAATAGCAATAGTCTTCAATGCACCGATGCTAGTCTCTAATCTGTACCAGACACCTGGGTGACAAGATAGACCACTCTATCTTACTCAGTGTTTGGACACACTCTCTAATTTATACCAATTCCTTCTTTCAGGGCACCTCCTGGATGTACTTCTTCACCATCTGTATAGTTGTCTCTCTCATTATTTCTTAAGCAGATCACCATCTGCCCTGGTCTAGCTGCCTCTCCTCTTTTCACCATTTCACTCTATCTGAACAAAACTTTAAAAAACAAAAATTTGATTATTGTAATCTACTCTATAAATCTCATCAATGGGTCCTAATACCTGTAAAATCTAGTTACTGCTGAACAACTAATATATTGACATTTGCTTTTGTTTTTCACATTCCCCCCTTTTTTTGATATTTTATTTATTTACATTTCAGATGTCTTCCCTCTTCCCCATTTCCCCTCCCCATTAATCCCATATCCCATCCCTTTTCCTCCCTTTTTGCCTTTATACTGTCTAAATTACATGCAAGTTTAAGGTCAGTTCTAGATTGAGGAACTAGCAATACAATAGATGCAAATAGTCAAGGAACAAGCAAGACAATAAACCCAGATAGTCAAAGAACACACACACGACAATAAACAGAGTTCTGTGATCACTCTTGTGATCACTATTTCTAAGGGCTTATCAGGATGACCAAAATACCTGAGCCTATTTCCCTGTCCTAGCCCCAAAGTCATTTTCATGCCTGAAGCCTACTTCTTTGTTCTAGCTTAAGATTTAGATTTCTGTCTATAATTACTTCTTTGTTCTAGCCTAAGATTTAGATTCCTGCCGGAAATTTCTTCTTTGTTCCAGACTAATGTCAGATTCCTGCCTGCAGTCCATTTCCCTGTCCTTGGCCTATGTCAGATTCCTGCCAGGCAGTCCCAAAAGCTCTTCATATCTCCCACTTTTTATTGCATAAACCAGACTGAGCCTGTCTTAGGTCATTCTGACAAAAAAAGTCTTCCTTACCCATTATGAAATATACATTATCATAGACAATACAGTTCTGTCTTAGGTTGGTAGGGCTCTGTGCAGAATCTTACCCATCCTTGGCTTGCCAGCCTGTTAAATTAATGTCTTTATAATGACAATCATTGTAGAAGTAACACTACTCCAATGATATTTGTCATGACACTTGAGACGGCTCCTAGCTCTTGAACCCTGAACCTCCTTCAGATAATTAGAATAGGTTATAGAGCATCAATCCATTGTTCTAGATACCTGTATAAATCCTTTTGTATACTCAATACATTAGTAACATTTTTTTTTTTTTTTGCTAGATGGTTAACAAAAATAGCTGTCTTAACTCCTTGTGTCAATGAAATTGCAGAAGCAGTGGTGCTAGCAATTAATGAAATTAAAGCTGTTACACCAGCAATAATCAAGCCCTCTACCCTTTTGCTTCTGCTTAAAGCCTAACTCACTTCTTTCAGCTCTTTCAAGCTTTTTTCAGAGAATCAAGGTTTTCTAATACTCAGGGCAGTAAGACAAAAGTTTCAACATACAAACACAATTAGAAATTATACAGTCAATGCAATTTACAATAAATACTGTAGAAGAGACAAAACCAATTTTAGCTTGACAATTAAAAAAGCCTTAAAACATTCACTAACCCTTGTTTGAAATCCAGATCCTGTCACAACATTATCTCTTGCTATCCTAACATCATAGCGAGCTACAGCTAACTTCCAAATATGTCTCTGAAAATGTCCAGATCCAGCCTTCCAAATGTAGCCTGTTATTTCCAACATTGGATTGATTTCTAGACCAGTACATGATTGAGTCCTAACAGCTGGTCACCTTTAAGAAAATACAGAGACATTATGATTTCTCTTTTTGACTCTCTGTTCCACAAGGTCTAAAAACTTGAGGCAAGGCTATAGCATCCTGCAGAAAAAAATACAAACATGCTCTCTTCCCCATATTAGATACCTGGTTGGGATCATGCCATATGCCTGTAAGTGGATCCTCCTTTTCACCTAGGCATAAGTATGCCTAATTGAAGGGTGCCATAGACACTCAGCAGAAAGTTCCTTGGCATCCAATTTTTCTTTTAATTTAAAATAAAAAAGATATGATTTAAATAAATTTGTTGTGTTTGGGTATATAACTCCCCCTTTTTTATTTTATGAAGATATTGTTTTAAAGTTCCATGAGCCCCTTCCACAATACCTTGTCCTTGAGGATTATAAGGAATCCCCATAATAATTTTTGACCAAAAGTCTCAACTGCTCTACTACAATTGCCAGATCCATTATCTGTTTTTTTTATTGTATATTTTATTTACTTATCTTTCAAATGTTAAACCCTCTCCCATTCCCCTCCAAATCCCTTATCCCATCCTCACTCCTCCTACTTCTATGAGGGTGTGCCCTCACCCATCCACCCATTCCCGCCCCTCCTGGTCTCAGATTCCCCAACACTAGGGCATCTGAACATTCAGGGACCAATGCCCTCCTCTTCTGCTGATGCCTGACAAAGCCATTCTCAACTACCTATACAGGTGGAGTCCTGAGTCCCTCCCTTTGTGGTCCCAGGCTGGAGGTTTAGACTCTGGGAGCTCTGGTTGAGTATTTTGTTACTCCTTCTAAGAAGGACCAAAGCACCAAACTTTGGTCTAGCTTCTTCTTCTTGAACTTCATGTGGTGTATGCATTGTATCTAAGGTATGAGCTTTTGAGCTAATATCCACTTATCAGTGATGCAAACCATGTGTGTTCTTTTGTGATTGGATTAATCACTCAGGTTGATATTTTCCAGTTCCATCCATTTGCCTAAGAATTTATGAACTCACTGTTTTTAATAACTGAATAGTACTCCATTGTGTAAATGTACCATATTTTCTGTATCCATTCCTCTGTTCACGACATCTGGGTTCTTTCTAGTTTCTGGCTATTATATATAAGGCTGCTATGAACATAGTGAAGCATGTGTCCCTGATATATGTTAGAGCATCCTTTTGGGTATATGCCCTGGAGTGGTATAGCTGGGTCCTCAGGTAATAATACTATGTTCAATTTTCTGAGGAACCACCAGACTGCTTTCCATAGTGGTTTACCAGCTTACAATCCCACCAACAATGGAGGAGTGTTTGTCTTTCTCTACATCCTCTCTAACATCTTCTGTCACCTGAACTTTTGATCTTAGCCATTCTGACTGGTTGAGATGGAATCTCAGGGTTGTTTTGATTTGCATTTCCCTGATGACTAAGGATGTTGAACACTGCTTTAGGTGCTTCTAGGCCATTCGAGTTTCCTCCATTGAGAATTTTTTGTTTATCTCTGTACTCCATTTTTTAATCAGGTTATTTGATGGTCTATAGTCTAATTTCTTTAATTCGTTGTATACCTTGGATATTAGCCCTCTGTCAGATGTAGGATTGGTAAAGATCTTTTTCCCAATCTGTTGGTTGCCACTTTGTCCTATTGATGGTGTCATTTGCTTTACAGAAGCTTTGCAGTTTTATGAGGTTCCGTTTGTCAATTTTTGATCTTAGAGCATATCCATTGGTGTTCTGTTCAGGAACTTTCCCCCTGTGCTCATGTGTTTGAGGCTTTTCCTCATTTTCTCTTCTATTAATTTCAGTGTAGTTGGTTTGATGTGGAGGTCCTTGATCCACTTGGACTTGAATTTTGTACAAGGAGATAAGAATGGATCGATTTGCATTCTTCTACATGTTGACCTCCAGTTGAACCAGCACCATTTGTTGAAAATGCTCTCTCTTTTCCACTGGATGTTTTTAGCTCCTTTGTCAAAGATCAAGTGACTATAGGTATGGGGGCTCATTTCTGGGTCTTCTATTCTATTCCATTGATCTTCCTGCCTGTCTCTGTATCAATACCATGCAGTTTTTATCACTACTGCTCTATAGTACAGCTTAAAAACAGGTAAGGTGATTCCTCCTGTTCTTTTGTTGTTGAGAATAGTTTTTGCTATCCTGGGTTTTTTATTATTACAAATGAATTTGAGAATTTGCTTTCTATCTCTGTGAAAAATTGAGTGGGAATTGTGATGGGGATTGCATTAAATCTGTAGATTGTTCTCATCAAGATAGCCATTTTTACTATATTAATCCTGCCAATCTAGGAGCATGGGAGATCTTTCCATCTTCTGAGATCTTCTTTGATTTCTTTCTTCAGGGACTTGAAGTTCTTGTCATACAAATCTTTTACTTGCTTGGTTAAATTCACACCAAGGTATTTTATATTATTGGTGACTATTGTGAAGGGTATCATTTCACTAATTTCTTTCTCAGCCTGTTTATCCTTTGTGTAGAGGAAGGCTACTGATTTGTTTGAGTTGATTTTATATCCAGCCTCTTTGCTGAAGTTGTTTATCAGGTTTAGGAGTTCTCTGGTTGAAGTTTTGTGGTCATTTAAGTATACTATCATATTATCTGCAAATAGTGATATTTTGACTTCTTCCTTTCCAATTTGTAACCCTTTGACCTCCTTTTGTTGTCTAATTGCTCTGGCTAGGACTTGCAGTACTATATTGAATAGGTAGGGAGAGAGTGGGCAGCCTTATATTTTTGCCTTCTTAGCTGTATTCCCAATACTTCCTTGTATGATCCCCACACTTCCATCTTACCAATGTCCATGATGCTTATAGAGATGACTAAACTTCATTTTTGTGTCTTTCTGTACATCCTCTGCCAAGAATATCTCAAGTAATCCTTTAAGTCCTGATTCCATAATCTCCTTCTCTAGGAAACTTCTCTAGACAACCCAACAACTGATTTGGATGTCTAATAGCTCTGTTTTGGTATTTGTCCTTCATGTGATGTCATATCCAAGATCTTGTGTTTTCCAGAATGACATAGCTACTACTTTGTACTGATCTTTACTGATCAACACTAGAGGATGATGCTGTTAACATCTCTTTTTGCTGTCCACATGGAGTGAGACTTCATTCAACTCTGGCCTATTCTGGAAGAAAGCACATTGGTCAACCTTCACATGTTTTGCATGTTAGAATGAGAATGACTGGTAGATCTTTAAAATATAAGAAAATTTCGAATGCCAACTATGCCTTGGCTTTGGAGGGAGAAAGGTTCACAGTGTTTTGTAATGGGAAATTACTTGCTCAGTAGTAAGAAGGGGTCTTTAAGTGCCAGAGCCCAGTGTATAGGACAAAAAAAAAAAAAAAAGAAAAAAAAAAAAGTGGTAAAACTGGCTTCAGACTGGGCTGTTGAGCTAGTAAGAAGATTGAAGTGTTTGGATTTGCTTTTTTTTTGAGACAGGATTTTGATACATTGCTCAAGCTAACCTCTTACTCCTGGGTTCCCTTGTTATAATCTGCATTGTTCCTGGAGTGGAGCCAGTCTCCTTAGCCTCCTGGGTAGCTGAGTCTGCCAGTGTGACCCACCACTTCTGGATAGGATTAATGTACATATCATTTAGGATTTTCTCATTACCACACAATAGTTGCCTTTTCCACTTGCAAAATTTTTTTCTCTATGCATATAAAATTTAAAACTTATAAAGCCATTGCAAAGTTCAGTGGTTTTAGAAATAAAATGGGGGTCATACTGAAAAATAGGTTTCAATTTTTAATAAGTGAATTTATTTTGTAATGATATATAATTTCACAAAACCTCTTCATAGTTGTAAATCTCATGAGATTTACCCCAAAGTCACATTTATATACATACAGGCATTTCTAGCTTAAAGGATTTTTTTTTGTTTTGTTTTTGTCTGTTTTTTTGTTTGTTTTTTTTTTTTTTTCTCTGAGCTCCAGGATCTAAAATCCACACATCTATTGTAATGGTCACGTCAAATTTACATTAGTTTGGTCCTTCCTCAAAGATTCATTTCAATGGAAGCCCCTCAGAATTTATTTAAAACAATAAAACCTGGTCAAAAACCCTTGCAATCACCCTTAACTCTGAATAAAGTCCACAAAACAATAATTTTATTACTTTCTTTCATTACCTGAACCTTAGAACTTAGAAAAGCCTGACAACTATCAGGCATCCATTAATAGTTTGCTGTCCAAATAAGTTATATATAAAGGCAATTTACCACTTCATTCACCAAAATGCTTTAAGTTTTCATTATAGATGACACTTGGAAGACTATAAAAAGATAAAAATCCCATTTAAGTTTATTCACAGTTAGATAAAGTGTAATTTAATGACAGGTTGAGATGTCACTACATATGATGGCAGAACAAAGTGCTTTCATGCTATTGGCAGACAATTATTTAGAGTTTAAAAATCAAACTCCTTATTTTATAATGTTAATAGTTTATGTATAGGTTAAATCAGACATGTTGTTAACATGCTGAAAAGTGTTCAAGAGCAATTATCTCCTATTTATATAGTTTAGCAGACTGGATAAGGCATCCTGAGCTTGTGCCTCTTATTCCTATCAGTAGTGCACTCTGTACTCTCTCAGAGAGTTTTGAGCTTCATAGCCTTAGAAATAAAATTTTTATTAGTTTTCACAGTAAAAAAGAAGCAGAAACAACCTAAATACATATGGATATATGGATGAAAAAACACTGTTTATATTATAAAATGAAAATTTTGCATTGCTATTATTATTATTATTATTATAGAATATATACTGTTAAAAAAAAATCAAACATTGTGACATCCCTATCCCTTCCGGGGCCCTCAATGTTTGCCCCAACTCTTCCACAAGATTCCCGAGCTTGGCCACTGTTTGGCTGTTGGACTCTGCATGTGTTAGTGTCAGCTGCTGAATGGAGTCTCTCAGAGACAGTGCTATGCTAGGCTCCTGTCTGCAAGCATAACGAGCATCATTAGTTGTTTGTCATGGATTGGTTCTTGCTCATGGGATGGATCTCAAGTTGGGCCAGTTATTGGTTGGCCATCTCCTCAGTCTCTGTCATGTCGTTCTCCCTGCACTTCTTGTAGGTAGGATAAATTTTGGATCAAAGGTTTTGTGTGTGGGTTGGTGTCCTTATCCCTCCACTGGGAGTCCTCCCTGGTTACCGGAGGTGGCCACTTATCTCTGCTGCTAGGAGTCTGAGCTAGATTCACCCTCATAAGACCAACAGAGTCCACTGCTCTGGACACTTCGGGTCCCCCAGAAACTGAACCATGAATCAAAGAGCATACTTGAGCTGGACCTAGCTCCCCCAACACCCTGTTCATATGCAGCAAATGGGCAGTTTGGTATTCAGGTAGGAGGAAGTCCTCCAACAACTGGAGCCAGGGCTGTGCTTAAAGCTGTTGCTTGCTTGAGGATCCTATTCCCTTAGTTGGACTGCCTTGTCAGGCCTCAGTGGGAGAGGATGTGCCTAGTTCTGGAATGACTTGATGTGCCAGGGTGAGTTGGTACTCAGGGGACAGCTCCTCCTTCTCAGAAGATAAGGGGAAGAAGGAACAGGAGAGGGGCTATGTGAAGTGGGGACTGGGAGCTGAGGGGTTCTGTAATTGGGATGTAAAGTGAATAAATAAATAAATGGAAAAACGAGATAATCTTACCATAGTGACAATACATTTGGGACATATTGTGAGTGAAATAAGATAGACACAGGAGGACAAATATTGCATGACTATACTTACTCAAAGTATCTAAAAGAATATCATAGAAGTAGACTATGGAATAGAGATTGCCATGAAAAAGACAGAGAAAATGAAGATTTAGTATTCGGTGGGTATAAAGGTGTAGTTTTTCAGATGAGTCACTCTGTTAGCAAAACTCTACTGAACCACTAAAAAATTTCAGAGGGAAAGTCATTGTGGGAAAATGGGGTGGGAGGGCCACAGCGGTGGAGGAGTCCTGGGCCCACACGCAGCAGGCCAGGACCTGCACGGTGGAGGCTGCGTGGAGGCTTCCACGCAGTGGGTCCCACATCCAGGAGAAAGTCTAAGGTTCCAGGGCTGGAAGCTTCAGCGATGGCAGGCCCCAATGATATGAGGAAGTCCTTGGTTCCAAAAGGGTTTATTCTCATGGCATATGGTGGATGGATCTGGATGTACTCCCCCCCCACCCAAACTCAGGGCAGACCTGAGTTAAGTAGGGAGGGAGAAAGGTGGAGGTTTTTGGGGTGGTTTAATTGGTTCCACCCTCTGGCCTTCATTAGAATGTAAATCTCTAGGGCCTGAGGCCTGTAGTCACACCCTCTACCTGTGCACTTTGGGAGGGGCTGTAACATGACTGAACAATGTAGGTCCATGGAGACTAGACTGCTTGTCAGGACTCTGGGTTCTGGGGACGTGGCCGAACTCCTGCCGTTTCTCCCTTGGAGTCTCGGTGTTCTAGGCCTATGCCCAGCCAAGACCAAGATACCCTTACGCAGTCCCACAAGTCATTGCATGTTAAATGTTCTTACAACAGTGACTGATAAAGAGACATAAAAATGGATGTTTCTGCTGCCCTAATAGGATAAAGGTCATTGTGTAATTTGAAATTGTTAGAAACATTGATGAAGTAAAACAGCTATTTCATTATAGAGAAGAACAAAGAAAATGTATAGAAGAGGATTTTTCTGAGTGCAGGAATGTAAATGTCGATCTGAATATCCCGATGCCACTGTGCCTGTTCTGACTGGGGCGGTCAGAGGAGATGTATAGTCTCCATGTAAGCACTTCATAACTGCCACTGTTTACCAGCTCACTAAATTATCCACAGAAGCTCTAGTAAAAGTTAAAAGATGGTAAGTTTTGGAACATTCTGTGGACTTTCTTTTGTCAATGATATGCACTTTCTTGTGCTTCAATACTTTCTTTACTTTTATCTATTTGGTCTGCTCAGAAAAATCCTTTGAAATTTTACTCTTTAGAATTTTTTTCTGGGCAGTGTTATGAAATATTATCCTTACCAATTTGTGTCTGTGTTTTCCTCTTTCAGTTTTATTTAATGAAGATTATTCATTTTTCCTCCTTATTGAAAATAAGTATTTTTTCCTCATGTAATATATCCTAATTGTTGTAGCTTTGCCTCCCTCTACTCCTCCCAGTTCCCCAAGTCCCTGTCATGTGGATCCAATCCTCAATGTCTCTCATTAGGAAACAAATTGGCTTCTAAAGAAACAGAATAGAGTAGAATAGAACAATAGAAAGTAATGAAACAAACAAACAAAAGGGCAAGAAACCAAGAAAAGGCTCAAGAAACAGAAACCCACTTCTTTGCACTCAGGAAAGCATAAACACACTAAACTAGAAGCCATAATAAGTAAGTTCAGGACAAGGTATAGACTAACGCAGGCCCTCTGCATGCTGCTTCAGTATCTGTGAGTTCATATGTGCTTTGATCATGTTGACTTAGAAGGTCTTGCTTCCTTGCTATCCTCCATCCCCTCTGGCTCTTATACCTTTTCTGCCTCCACTTTATCAGGGTTTTTTGAACCCTGAAGGGAGAGATTTTGTGGAAGTATCCCATTTGGGATTGAGTGTTCTCAGTCTCTCATTCTCTGTATAATGTTCAACTGTGGGTCTCTGTATTTGTTCCCATATGTTGTAGGAGGAAACTTCTCTGATGATGACAGAACACACTGATCTATGTTTGTAGCAGAATGTTATTAGGAGTCATTTATTGCTACATTAAAAACATTTGTTTGAATTGTAATATTTGATTTTATCTTAGGACACTGGGCTATCTAGTCTCAGATTCTTGGTCACCCAAGCATTGTCAGGTATGGGTTCCTATCTTGTTGAATGGTCCTTAAGACAAATCAGATATCAGTAGGTTACTTCCACAAGCTTTGTGCCACCATTGCCTTAGCATTTCTTGTAGGTAGGACAGCATTGTAGATCAAAGCATTTGTGGTTGGCTTGGTGTTTGTTTCTTCTTCAGTAGGTTGTCAAATACCTTCCTGTACTAAAGCTTCTGGAATGTAGGGGTAATAGCTCTATGTAGGCAACAGATTGAGTTCTCCATGTTTGATGAGTTGTATATGTGTTACTTGCAGCAATCAGGCCTTACTCTCAGTCTGTGGGAGCAACCTATAGGCATCTGCATGCATTGGTTGGGGGATTCCTAGAGAACCCTTTTGGCTAACAACTCAGTGAGATGTAACCAGATCCTGGACTGAAAGCTTTAAATAAAAGGCATTCTTTATGTTCACAGCTTTAAAAAATCATTGCATCTTTAACTTCTTAACATCTTAAAAAGAATGTTTTATTCCTGGTTTGGAAATCTACAGATATGTCAGCAAGATTTACAGTGGTACCAATGACAATACTGATTGTTCAAGGTCAATGTCTATTGTTTGCTAGTTCTTTTTGTTTTTTTTTTTTTGTGTGTTTTCCTTTCCTTTCTTTCTTCTTCCTTCCTTCCTTCCTTCCTTCCTTCTTCCTTCCTTCCTCTTCCTTCTTCCTTCCTTCCTTCCTTCCTTCCTTCTTTCTTTCTTTCTTTCTTTCTTTCTTTCTTTTTCTTTCTTTCTTTCTCTTTCTTTCTTCCTTCCTTTGTTCTTCCTTTGTTCTTCCTTCTTCTTTTTTTTTTTTTTTTTTGGGTGTGTGTGTGTGTATTATTGTTTAACATTTTATTGCTTGACTTCCTTGATTTTTATGAATCAGCATATAGATTTGTTGTAATGAAGTATTTATCCACTTTACTTTTATTTGTTGCAGTTTTACCTAGAGGGCTAAATACTACATTAAACATTCCTATTTTAAAGTAGGCTTTAAAGTAGATTCAAGTCTTGATTTGCTCAGAACAGTGCAGAAGTAAATAATCTAAATGTGAGAACATTAAACTATATGTCAGTACCATGTAACTCTAAAAATTGTCTGTTTATGTAAAAGTTTCAAACTGTGAATATAAAATATACCTCCTGCATTCCTGAGTGAATGGAATTCTATATATTGTTACTACAATCATCTTTGTTGTAGTGTTCTAGTTTTGTTTTTCTATAAGAAGAAAATTTCCTTCTGTTTTAGTTGCTAATTTTCTCTTTACATAATTTGACATTTCTGTTTTTTTTTAATATTTTAATATTGCTTTACACATATTTTTTAAAAGCAATGATGTATATATTGACAGATTTTCTAATAGTGACCATTTAAACTCCTAAGACAACTATATGTCTTGTGAACTATTGGGAATTGATTCAATCTCACAATTTGAAAGACTGTATTCAGATAGTGGACATAAATTATGAATAGGTGTTAAGCTAGTTTTTCTAATTCTAACTCTGTCTGTGATATTTTGGGTTTGGTTATAGGTAGTACATAAAATATACTTGATACTGGAAGTGAAAAATTTGATTTAAAGCACCACAGTTTTTGTTCTAAAGGCTTATTAACTACCGGAAGTTCATTGAATTGTATAGACTTAGGTTCTAGTTAACTTTAGAATATTGTCTTTATTAGATATTATTATCTTTATAATATCTTTATATATTATTAGACTATTATTATCTTTAATATATATCTTTATTAGAATATTATATTAATATTATTATATTACATAATTATTATATTATTATATTTAATATTATTATTATAATATATTAGAATATTATCTTTATTTATTTGCAAGATTTTAAATTAACTTTTTTCAGATTTATAATTCGATACATAAATACTTGCAATTTAAAATCATCTGTTTTATGAGACTCTATTAAAATTTTGTTTTCATCTTTGCTTAATTTTCATGGCAATTTTTATGAAAGCTTCAGAAAAATGCAGAAGATATCTCCATGTTTCCATTTGTCTGCATTTATATGTCATGCAAAATTTTACCTTTATCACAATAGGATGTGTTTTTTAAAGTATGGTAATTGCCAATTACTTTTTGTGAAATGCTATGACTATTGTCATTTGTTTTACCTTTCTTTTTTATTTCACTTCAGTAATTTGTGTTTTCCTTACGTACTGTTCAATTCATCTGCATTTTCAAATTCATTAACATAAAAGTTTACCTATTATTTTCCTCTCTCCCTCTTCTTCTTTTTCTGGCTCTGTTTGTTCATTACAAGAGTTTGTGGTTTGATTCTTTTACTTCTTTAGATTCAAGGAATACTTTTCAATGTATTTAGTCCTTATAAATGAAAAGACTAGTGTTATGAATAACTTTAAATAATATCTTGCATTTTGCTTTGCTTTATTATGTTTTATTTACAAAAAATTTTATTGTACTCTATATTTATTATTCATGTCTTGAATTAAATGATTTTTGAAAATACATTAGATAGAAATTGCATTCTTTCAAATGTTCTTCAGCTATTCTACAATATTCAAGGTCCTCACTGAAGGTTTGTAGGAGGAGCTAAGGTGGGAGGAGCAAGGAGAGGAAGAGGAGGAGTAAGAGGAAGAGGAGAAGGAAGAGGAGGAGCTAGGAGAGAGAGAGAGGGGTGGGAACATGGAGGCAGATTTTTCGCATGTCTCTGGAAGTCAAAGGTAGTTGGTATATCTAGATTGGGTATTGGATTACACCTCTGATTGTATGGGCATCTTGTTATTGATCATTACCAAATTTATAAAGCCTTTGGATAATCTGAGCATTAGAGTCTCATTTGTACGTAGTCCACACGGTTGGCAGGATGGTCTGGGCAATGCCCAGCCTTGTGGAAACAGCATGGAAGATTGGCAGAGCCATCTCCCACACTGACATCTCATGGGTGGCAGGGTTGGTGTTTCTAGCCCCTGGGCATGGAACATGGCGGCTGAGCTAGGCAGAGCTGCTGCAGCTTAGATAGTCGGCTTGACCAGAGGCTGTTTTAAAATAATTAACTCAACAAAGGTTTTTATTTATTTAACTTTGATTTTTGAGATGGTTTCTCACTAAGTAGCTTAAATTGGTCTCAATCTTCATTTCTTCCCTCATTAGCCTCTAGAGGAACACAGGTGAGCACCATGATCAGCCTGGTAGTGTTCATTTCTAAGTAGGTTATCCCTTTAGTTAGAAACTTCCAAGTGAAGGTATTTGTTGTGGATATATATTTTTTCTTTTCTTTTTCAGAGAATAAAATAAGGCTTCACTTAAGCATCTTTGATTAGTCCTGTCCTTTTGTTTACTTGATTTTTCTCATTTTATTTCATTCTATTCTTTTGCCTTTTGTTACATTTATTAGTAAGGTATTTTAAAGATTGCAATTATGTAATTGTTTTCTGTCTCTTTTGTTTTCTTTTGTACATTTTGAAGCATAGTAATAATCACATGCTGGTTAATAGCTACTTTATCTTCTAAGTATTTTACCTGTGAAAATATCCATTTTGACTTAATATCTTTATGCTTTAATTATTTCTTGTTAGAAGCTATTATTCTTGCATCTGCTTTTGTTTTGTAATTGCCCCGGTCACTGCTCTTCATGTATCAGGGTTATGCCAACTGATGACAGTTATTCTCTACACAACATCATGCAATGTTACAGCAAGCTTATTCTTTCATATGGGTTCACAATTTGCTTTTTGGCCTTGTTATTTACAACACTTTCTTTAATGTACTGACCCACATTTAGTCACTTAAGAGTTGACAACAGCCCCTTCGTATTCGTTAGAAATTAAGTTCAGTCCTTTTTAAATTAAAATAATAGGTATTTACACTAACTTCTTTCATTCTGATGAGCCAGGACTAGCCAGGATGATCCACAGATTTCGTTTCTGATTTTTTGGGCTAGAAATAAAAAAATTCTCTTTGTACATATTCAGATGACTTCAATGTTCTTTGGTAGTTAGGTGATATACCTGGATCATGATGGGATTTAAGCTTTTAGAAGAGACCTTAACTATATGAAACTTACCCATAAATAAATAAAGACCAACATCATTACCTTGACTGTTCATTATTATAGATATGTCTTGTAACTTTTCTCATTTAAGAAAATTAATAAGAACCTGGATATGTCTTGTAAGCACAGATTCTGAATTTCCGTCTGCTATCTTTGGAATATACTTCACTGTTGAGTTGGCATCCATTTGTGCTGTGCCCTGGCTGTGGCTTCATCTCATGCTGTTACAGTTAAGGGACCCAACAAGAATTTCTGAATAAAATAAATAAAAAGAAAAGATGAATCAAAGTGAAATAAAATAATATGTTACGACAAACCCTCTTCTTGTTCTGTGAAAGCAAAGTAAATGGGTTAATGCTGGGATGTGAAGTCAGAAAATGGGAAGACAAAGAACAGCATTACTGACCAAGTCCTCCCACGATTCAAAATTGTGCCTGCTGGAGAACAGGCTAAACTACTTCACTCTTCACTGTAAATGTCTAAGAAAATCCTTAGAGAATTACAGAGCAAATCATTTTGAATACTAATTGTAAAAAGTGTGTACACATTTAACATTTTGTATTATAGCATTTTCAACGTGTGTTCTAGGAACATGTGCTCTCCAGTGACAAATCTCATTTTTAAAAAGTGCATATTTGCATATCAACAACTGGTACATTCTGAGGTGAATACAATAAATTATTTGGAATTATTGCTTTTGAAGCCTTTAAAAGTGTAAAAATTTTATGAATTGTTTATAGCTGTTCAACAGCTGAGAAAAGTGTATTAAATTTGTACTTTTGTGGACATAACTTTATATAATTTATAATATAATATAACTTGGATACCCTAATATGTAAAGTTCACTTTTTAACATTAATTAGTTAGAATATAAGCTAAATCATACAAATATGCTTCCAATGTATGTACATAAAATAACTAGATTGCTTAAAGTTGTTTATCATTCAAAAAGACATATGCTCTGATTAAAAACCAGGTACGTGCCTTTGGCCAGGAGTGAAATTAAATTTAAAATATTTAGCTAATGTGAAAGTTTAATTTTCCTGTACTATTTCCATCTAGAAATATAAGAAAAACTGAAGAGAATAATTTCAAATTTCTCCCATGTGGAGTTTATGAACAAACAATTATTAAAAGTGGAAAAAGAAAAAAAAAAGAAAAATATGATAGTTGCTTCTAAATTTCAAACTATCTTGTTAGAAATAAAAAAAATATTAAGTTCGTGTTCAAGGAGATAGCTTTGTTAATACATTTATATTGTCATGCCTAACCATCCATCCCTAGCTGCCTAAAAAATTAAATGTTTTGAGAATATTTTTCCCTAAAGTTAATCATTCATATATAGTATAGGTAAAATGCCAGGCAGAATTAAGTAGAAATCTATGAAAACAAAACAAAACAAAACTTCTTTTTGTGACATTCAATATCAAACAACTAAGTTGTCCTCAGAAGATAGTTTAGAGTTTCATAATAGCTCATTCAGTAGGTTTTTTTGATATATAGTTTAACATTAAAAACAACCTGTTCTATTTCCACACAAATTTGAGCATCATAGATTGAAAGTGTCTGTGGAATATTAACTGTATGCTAAATGTATTGATACGAATTCCACAAATAGCAGCTTTTCTACTTCTATATACCAGTAACTCATCCATGTACCAGGAGTGTGAGAAATGAAAGAAACATCACATCTTCTCTCTTTGTTTTGTTTTAAAAGGATCCGAGTTGAAGAGGAATTAGACTATCTGTGATGTTTGGGTGATAAATCTAGCTTTGTCTTTCTTTTCTTGTTCTCTGTGCTTTAACTGGGCTATAGTGACTTTCTGTGATTCTGTTGGGGCAAATTTTGAAGGTGAGTTTTTCTCTCATTCTTTCAGGTACCTCAGTGTTCGACCAGTTGTGTTAATGGCTTGCTGAAAAGTAGAACACAATGAAGGCTAGAATATGACAATGTTGAAAAATGGCTACCTTGTTTAAGATTAGTTATAATTTGCGTAATGATGTAAGTGCATTCATTCATATCTTTCATATAGATTATGTCTGACCATAAACGTCCAAGGATTGTAAGCATGCAGAGGACGTATTTTTAGATCTGCATTGTCTTTTGTAAATCAAATCAAATATATGTTCTGCTTTTACATTTTTACTAGCTAGTATTAAAAAATGTGTTCAGGAATGAAAATTAAAATGTGATTTGACAATGTTTTTCTTGGAAAGTTTTATATACACATTCAAACAAACAGAATTACATGCAAAGACATGTGTAGATGGTCCCAAGTAAATATACCTAGACATTTACACACACACACACACACACACACACACACACACACACACACACACACACATCTTTGTCAATTTTATATGTATAACATTAATAGCAACCAGACAGGTAAGTTAAAAGATACTCATGTAATTTATATGCCTAGCTAAAGCAATCAGTGGTCCCTGTGTTCTTTTTTTCTAAAAGTAAATACTTATAAATTAAAAGGTATATGTAGAGGTCTTTGGGAGGTACAGTATATATGCTTAGGTTGTGGTTGATTCATTTTAATTTATTGTTCAGTGATCATATTTCAAATGTGTGTATGATTCATAACTTAAGGTAAAGTTATAACACGGCTATTGCATTCTCAGGAAATACCACTAGGACAACATTTTAGGCATTTGAGGGGGAATAAGCTTGAAGTCACATCATAGTTTGTCTTTTAATGTCTTTCAAAAAGTAACTGGCTTCACAAACACCAACTATAACGTGATTTAGACAACTGAGAAGCAGGCAAGTATATTTTAAAATGCTAAAATAAAACACATTTATACAAGTACAAAGCGAAACAATGCTGATAAAAATGTTAAAATTTATGAAAAATCATTTGCAATTCACATCAAAATAATTTAACATTCTCTATTATTTTAATAGTACAAGCTGCAACAACAACAAAAAGAACAGATTGTGTACACAGTTTTAAAACCAAATCAGTTCTGAGTGCAGAAAAAATTAAGTACAAGCACTTGTAGCCCACACAAGTATTTTAGTATTGGCACCATCTCTCTAAACATCTATATTCTATATAGATTTCTAATTACAACATCACCAGCAGCTGCCATTGAATTCTAGAAAGACACACAATATACATAGTATATTTGTTCACATTGGGAAGATCAGTGAAATCCAGCCAACTGTTTTATACATGCCCCATTCTTCAATAGACATCAGAGATTCTCCCAGGCCTCGGACCCTCTTCAAAGCAAATTCTGAATTATCTTTATGCTTTCACTGATCTGTATGTTTTTCACAGTATAAAATTGTAAATGGTAGCTATAGAGATTCTGACAGCTTGAGGGTTATTAATAAGCTGTTGCTAAATGTGAACTCATATAATAACTTTGAAGTCTCCAGACCATGTACATTTTGCTGGGAGACTAACACAGGAAATTTTTTTCTTTTTTTTTCTTTTTTCTTTTTCTTAAAAAGAGTGTTTAATTCCTGGTTTGGAAGTCACAGACTGCAGCAGAGCCATTATACAATGCATTTACAGTCATAATCTGCTCCAAGTCTTTCTGATCACTTGCTGGTATATCAGTCATTTCAAAAAAAAAAAAAAAAAAAAAAACCTATTACGTTCAAAGATTAGCACATTTGGAGATTTGCTTTGTCTTTCTCCTTTGTGTCTTTTAATTTTCTTATGAGTTTCCTCTCCAGATTCCCTTCCTGTTCCCTGTCTAGCCCCAGCTAAATACAGCCTCTTAGACTGACTCCACTCTTCAGCAGGAAGGTAAGTGGACCTTTTAGTTGATAAACTTAATCAAATCTTTTTTTCTTTCTTCTCAGGGCCAAAGTCTCCTTCTAGACCACTTTACTGGCCTTTAACATTCTCATTCTTCCATTTAGTTTTGCATATTCCAACTGTTTATCACTGGGTACCAGGAATAGATTGTTATCAAGGAAACTCAATAAGAATAGGTAGGTACCCAAATATATTGGGAAGTTCGTATCCTAGCCCTAAAATAAATATTCAGTTCTCTTTATATTATAGTTATTACTTAGAACCTGATATTAGAACTGGCAAAGAGAGAGTTAGCATCATTCCAAATTAAAAGATTTCTAAGATGTATCACTGGCATGTGCAATATACAATATAGTCAATGGGATGGCAAATGTTATGGTAACATACAGGAAAAATAATTTCATTTTCCTCTAATTGAATGAATTTTATTACAGTTGACTGTGATATCACAAGGGAGTAATAGATGGGGATTGCATTAAACTTGAATTTCTAGTGCAACTCTCCATAAGATGGTAAATTTTTTTTTGACAAAAACGTTATGGAAATCATAGAAAAAGGATTTGTTTATGGAAACTATCAAAGGAATAAAACACACACAAAAAGAAAATGGAAAACCAAGGTCAGTAAAATAAAATTTACTATTCTGAAAGCAGAGCATATACAGAAAGATATTAACATCTAAGTAATCAGACACTAACCCCAGGAGAATGTCACTTTTTGGTGGATTACAAGGGACATTTGCATTTCAGAATATTTACTTGGGTTTTCAGGTAGAGGCAGGTGTTTTCTTTTAATGAAGCTATGGAAGTTAGCTTGATTTCTTTTCTCTTTCAACAATTTCATGACTATTTGGGATCCTATTGCTACAATGTTATTTTCATATCTGATTCACTTTAAGATAATATGTTTGTGAGTTATTGTTAACTTTTAGTGTGTTAATGTGGAAGATTTGATTTAAAATTTCAAATAAGGACAGGAATCAGAAAAGCAATGTCAATAGTTATTATAATCTTAAATATTGAAAACTGGGGAATGACAGATTAGGCCAAAGAATAAACTTTACTGTTTCAATTTGTTTTTCAATCAGATGGTAAACAAACAAAAAACCAAAAAACCTCAAACCCAATAACAACAATAAAAACAAACCTAAAACAACCAGAGAAAGAGAGAGAGAGAGAGAGAGAGAGAGAGAGAGAGAGAGAGAGAGAGAGAGAGAGAATGATATGATATCAAGGATATTGAAACAAGAATTTTTAAATTCTATTTAAATTTCTCTCTGCCAAAAATATACTTCTGTCTCATGGTAAATCTTTCTCATAAGGCTCTCTTTAGTATAAGGCTGGGCCAACTGAACTTTAAATTTATAGAATACCTCCTCCTTTTATTACTATCTTTATTTAAAAATCAAAATCATTTGGTACCTGAGGATAGCTGCAATGTGACTAATAAAAAGATGACCCTAGATTCAGGTCTTGGGTTACAGTTTCTACCTATATGAGCCCACCAAAATCCTGTATGTTCTTATTGTAACTCTAAAATTCCTTTCTGCAGTATTTAAAAAGTGACAGTATGAAGTGCACAAAACCACGCTAATAACTATTTTAAAAAGTAAAGGATTAGTAATTGCTTTGTCTGTTTTTGGAATGGCTGAGAAAGACTGTGGTTGATATTAAGGTTCCTCTGTTTTAGTATTCTGTATTGCTTTGAAAAAAAATCTACATTTGTCATAGTTCATAGCTGCCCCATGTAAGCAGCCAAGAAAAGATAAAATCACTACTTATGGGCATAGCAAAACACTTACTATGCTGACTTTCCTGTATTGAGATTCTGTTACTCTTATTAATTTCCATATCAGTCCCTCTAATTGTAACATCTTCATCAGGTCTATGGACCACTCATCTAGATTTGGGACTGGGGGCAAAACAGTCACCAACAACAGAGGATCTCTTTGTCTATTAGGTTCTCAAATAAAGAAACAAGGAAGCTCATTGCTTATCTTACTATTTCAGCTGGCTACACTAACGGAAGGGTATTTATAAGGAGTGCCTGTGTATCATGAAAGAGAGCCAGGCTATAGCTCACAAATTATTATTACAAAGAGAATTTCCAGCTACACAATGCACCCCAGTGAGGGAATTAAAAAACAGTGTTCCAGAAAATATTTTTTTTTTTTTTTGCTACTCCAGTATTGATTGGCAACATGGTGAAATAGTCCAGAAATCTTGCACTGGTTTTCTTGGTTAATGGAATCCAGGATGCAGGCTTTTGAAAAAGTATCTCACAGCCTGTTTGGAAAGTCTCTGCTAGAAACTCTCTGTACATTAACACAACACACACTACCCGTTTGTGTTACTCAGGAGACTCACAAGCTCAGTAAATACTGGGCCCTAGTTACTATTAGCTTCTCAAGGTCTACTACATAGATGGACCAGGGAAGGAAGGAAAAAAAATTCCAGAAAGGTTGACTTTTTGGTCCCAGATTCTTTGAGTTAGTTAGAAAATGTACATTCAATGTTTGGTGAATCAAAGACTCTTCTGGGAAAATGAAGTAAACAAACAAGACTGTCCACAGTTGCTTATTAACTCCACTTTTCACCGTTCAGGATGTTGCTTCACACTGTTCCTGCCTCGGAGCAAAGCGCTTGGTATTGTAACTGCTTAACCCACTCCTGGTCAACACTCCAAAAATAGAAGCCCATGTTTTCTAAGGCCACTAGAAGATAATCTGCCAGAAGATGTGTAGTTGGTGTCGTCATCGGCTGTCATGAAATAGCACTATTGATCTCATTTCTCCACTGTGTGTGCCCTTGGCATTTTTCACCTCAGGTTCTCTGTTGGGTGACTATGGGTGTCGCTGCGCCCATCTGTGAACACCGAGGTCTGCTGCTCAGGCCTATCCCAGGGAAGTTTCTAGTGGCTCACAACGATGAAGAACTCTGCGTGTAATCTCTGATGATGAGAGTGTCGTATTTGGGAGAGGATGGTATGCAGAGGGCCGATTCAGAGACTGGAGAGTTTGGGGTGGTGCTCCCCGAGTCCACCGAGTCCCTGAAGGGCGACGGTGGAGTGAGGGCCACCAGCTCCTCCAGATCCGGTTTTCCTGGGGCAGCTTCAGCTCCTGAGGGCGTCTCCTGGGCAGGTGATGCCCCTGTTGGCGGTTGAGCTCCTCCGGTCACCTCGATGGCCGGCAGTGGCTGGATCTCTGCGAAGGTTGTCATGGTCGTGGGCAGCTGGATTTCTTTGGGGATTAGGTAGGAGGAGCAGATAGGGGTACCAGGGGTCCCCGGCGCAGCCGCAGTGGACAACATCATGGAGTTGAGCTCGGTGATGTTGGCGGTGAAGCGGGTCACCACGCTGCTAATCTGTTCCATGAGCGAGCCCTGGGATGAGCTGCTGCGTGCAGCGGTCTCCGAGTGTAGTGATGGCGCGTCGTCGTCTGTGCGGCCCGCTGAGCCCGCGAGGTGGCTCAGCGTGCTGATGGGAGATGGCGAGCGCCGGCCTGGCAGCCGCGGGGAAGCGCTCCTCTGCCTCTGCCACATCATAAAGAGCTTTGGGGCGGCATCGGGCTGCTCCGGGCCACCTGTTGCTGTGCATCCTGCGCTACCAGCACCAGTTGCACCGGGGCCTGAGCCGCCACTTGCCCCTGCACCTGGCCCGCGGCTCTCTGTGCTCTTGGGAAAGGGTTTGATGACCGCTGTCTGGTTGGGGTTCTCCTTCTTGTTGATGTGGACAGACAGTCGCTGCCACAGGTGTTGACCCCGGGTGCTCTTCTCATTCTGGGCCCAAGTCACGGATTTTCCATTGGAGCTGTGGAGAAAAAGAGGGGAGAGGTGACTCACTCAGCATGTACCTTAGCAGCCTTCCATGTAGCTTCCCCAGTGGTGGGAGGTGATGGGGACTCGAGCTGGAAGGTCATTCTGTAGTCCTAGAAGGAATAACCCACTAGGACAGGTGGATCATTTTTTGCTATTACAGCAAAGGGATCAAGTATTAGGACAAGGACCATTGTCAGTATTCTGCAGGCATTTAGACCTTATCATGAGCACAGTTATGGATTGTGCTGCAAATGCAAAAGTGGAGGTTGGTACCATCACGATGTGTATGGAAAAGCTTGGCATAGAGCCACAGGCTTTTAGGTTTAGCATCTTCCAGATAGAAACATTAATTAAACCAAGACCTCAACTCACCAGCAGTTACGAGAGGGAGGGAGAGGTGAAAGAATCAAGATTACCAGGTAGTAGGCAGTAGCTCCAGATCAGCTTTTATTCTGCAGGTGGGTTATATACTTAGGGATTTCTGTGTGAACTGATTTTGAACATGGTTTTATTTAGTCTGGCTTATCTGCTGGAAAATACGAATTTAATGAATACACACACACACAAATTTCTAATTAATTAAAAATTTCTACACCATAAGGATTCTTATAACTTTGATTTTAGGTCTGCAACTCGAATAATAATTTCACCAGAGAAATTGTCGTGTATTGCCTTCAACACCTAGTACAGCAATCTAGAATTGGGGTCTTGATAAGTGTTGTCTTGCTGACAGAAGTTCTGAAGGCCCTCATGCTTTCTTCTTCCAGGCAGTCCCCTGTGCTCTAAAGGCTACTCTGATGAGGATATATATTATACCTCAACTTCAGAATCTGCGTTTTTCTTCATGCCAAAATGGCTGGTAGCCACCAGAACATAGATGTTCCTGTCAGAAACATGATGGTGGTCAGAGGATAATACCTGTCTTGCAGGGATATCTCATGGAGGGATCTTTATGTGAATCTCCACATTGATAAATTGAAGACGAGATAGTGCCTGCTACCTTTGGTCCAGCTAGTATTGTTCTACCCAATATAAACAAGACATTAAAGAATGAAAACCTTTTCTCTCAAGCAGTGATTAGTTTGAGTAACAGAAGTTAATTGTTTATAAGACTCATTCAAGAAATGTATCCCAAATAACACATGTACCCTCAGGAGATTCCAATATTCTGGATTTGGGCTGAAGTATCAATGCATTTTTAATAAGAAATTTATTTTTGTCCTTTCCCATTAAAGTGACTCTGCTGCATGTGTTTCACAATCTGAGAACTTCTGATGAGAAGTTGTTCTTGCTTTTTGGTTTCACTTACTCCACTGGCTTCCTTATTGGAGGGCAGGGCTGAGTTTGTCAGACAGAGGCCTCAATCCACCCATTTTGAGGTTTCTTGCTTGCATCTACCAGAGGACCTGAGCTAAGACATATTCCTGACAACAGACCATCCTTTCCACAGCTTCCTTAGTGACACTCTTCTTGGCTCTTTCTCATTCTGCTTACTGATACTCTATCATCTCTTGTACTTTACAGTTTTCCTTTCTCTGCTCCTTCATGTGTCCTCCAGTTCTGTGTAATCATATAGGAATATTGCAACCTATTATTCTCTATAATTCAGAGTGTGAAATGACCCGCACTACAACACTTCTCTGGGAGAAGTGGATGAGTCATTTCCAAGTTTGCAGATAGCTGTACATTTGTAGTAGCAGAAGGATGCTGCCAGATGTTCTCTTTCCTTCAGTGCTTATCTTCCCACTTTGCATTAACCTCACTAGGAGTTTATAATGAATTATTCTTCTCTTCCAAGTGCCCACTAACTTCTGCAGCACAGTACAGAATTGCTTAAGTTATTTATGGGATTTTATTGAAAGGATGGTTGCTAACTAGTCCCACTTTCTGTTACCAGCAGCCTAAGAAACAGGCATCTAGAAAAGGGTAATTAGACTTTCAGGTCACTGCACCCCTTTGAATACAAAGCATGGGTGAGAAAACAGAAGCATAACTGGACTAGCTCTTCCAAGTTTTACCCCAAGGATGCTTTAGTTTCCTATTAGGAAGGTTTTGCAAACATGCGCTTTTTAAAGTATCTCTAATATTTTCTTTCTTCTGTCTCTGTCTCTCTTTTTCTCTCTTCCTTCCTCCTTTTCTCTTTGCTAGTCCCTCAATTTACTGTGACAGGATATAACTTCTATGTAAACACTGACAGTCTTCTATTTCATACATAGCTGCTCAGTGAGATAATGCATTTATTATGGAAAACATTTGCATAAATGTGTAAGGAAAACATCTTAAGTAGAAAGAGAAGGAGCAGGAGAAGCATAAGGGGAAGGGGAGGAAGTGAGGGACACACTACACATACAAGAGAGAGAGAGAGAGAGAGAGAGAAGAGAGAGAGAGAGAGAGAGAGAGAGGAAGAGAGGAAGGGAGGAAGGGGGAGGGGGAGGGAGAGAGAGGGAGAGAGAGAGGGAGGGAGGGTGAGAGAGAGAGAGAGAGAGAGAGAGAGAGAGAGAGAGAGAGAGAGAAATGAACAAGACACCATGACTAGATATAGAAGAAACCAGAGAAATGGAGTCCAATTATGAACATTTCCTTCCCCCGTGGAACCTGAACAAATTCCTGTCCCCTAGTAAAAGGGAACTTGATAAGACAGAAAACCTACTCACACCAGTCTGTTTCTTTGTAGAATACAATTTCCACAAAGACAATGACTTTAACTATTCTGTTCTATGAAGGAGAGTCTAAATAAGCAATTAAGGATGAATTTGACTCTTCAGCTATCAGGTTCAATGTTTGGTGTCAGGTAAGAGATCTTAAAACCTGGAGCTTAATTTAGAATCTGACATCCAAGATGGTTAGAATAGAAAAAGCATTTTCAGTGCCACATCAAAAAGCAGTTTGTTCGATTGGTAAAAGTTGTCTTGAGGATTTAATGAGATAATCTAAGTGAAAAGATATGGTAAGGAGTGGGTGTTTCTTGTTCCATGTAGCAAAATGTGTCAGAAAAAGAAATCTGTGTATTTACTGCTATTTTCTTTGGGTTTAAGGAAAAAGAGAATTTCACAGAAAGTAAACAGTTTGTTACACCATAAAGTCTTCCCAGTTGTTTCTTCTTTGTCTCACTGGAACTCCATAGTCCTGTGGCCAAACCCACCCTAAACGTTATTCTCCTACACTGTTTTCTTGGGTGATCACATGCAGTCCATTTTATTCATGAATGCTCTCGCTGTCCTTCCTTCCTGTTGCTGCCTTGCTCCTCCCCTTTTGCTTAAGCACATCTTGTCTTCTCTACCCTCTTCTACCTTAATCTTTCTATGTGTCTCTATCTCTGTTTCTCTCTCTCTCTGACTATCTCTGTCTTGTCTGTGTCTCTATCTCTTTCTGTCTTTCTGTTTCTCTGTCTCTTCTTTAATTTTTTTTAGCATAATTGTCTTTGGAAAAAAGGTCTTCCCACACAAACCATTCTCAGATTTTCCCTAACCACAGCATTTAGGGATGTAAGCACTCTGCTCTATATCTGCCTCATCTGCTGTATGGGATGCCTTGAAGGCACAGACCGACAGTTTGTTCCCTGTTATATCCAACACACCCAGTGAATTTTATTGAATTTGAAAGTTGCTTAAATTATTTTTAGGCAATTAATCAATTTGTTTTGTAATTTATACATGAATGCACACACACACACACACACACACACACACACACACACACACACACAGGCACACCCTTGTTTTAATGAATCTTCTCGCTGATGGAAGCATATAAAGTAACTTGGGTAGTGGAGAACTCTGATTGTCCGTTTTGAGATCTGATTCTGACTGATGTTGCCAGAACAATCACTTAAGATGTTTGTACTTCTTTATTATTAGCAAAGAGTAGGAGAATAACATTCATTAACATTACTTCTAGAAGAAATCCAGGTGATAACTTTGAAGCGGATATTCAACCAAGTACAAAACCTTTGCAAATGCAGAGGGTTATTCATCATCATTACAACTTCCTCTCAAGCGAAGTAAAATATATATTTATTACTTCAACCGGGAGCTTTTGTTTCAGCTGCAGGATTATATGTTTGTTAATGGACTGAAGTAAAAGAAAAGCAAATAGCACTTTACTTTTCCTCAGTGCATGTATTGAGAAGTAGGGAGGGAAGAGACAGACTAAGACAGTCGCTCCAACTGGGGTGGGGACAAAATACCACTTCGTGTTCTTCCAAAGAGTATTAACCCCTTTCAAAGTATATCATATAATCTAGCATCTCCCTTTATGGAAATTTTCTCCTTACCATCCAAAGAAAGAAGATTGTAATGTTACTTGAGAGTTCTCTTTGGGTGGTTAGTTCCTTTTGTTTACATTTCGGGGCTACCAAAATGGTGCCCTTCATCTGTATTCTCAGCAGTTGCTCTACATCCCTTCTCTGTAGGACAGATAAATAATTTATTTATTTCAACAGGTTCTGAATGTCAGGTCAGTGACCTCTCCAATTTCCTTATTCATCTGCCCTAATTTGAGAAAATTAAAGCATCTTGCCCAGCATGCCACCATTAGGCAGCACAGATCAGAGTGTGATCATCACAAAAGTCTATGGATTATATAATGTTTGTGTCAATATTAAATGCACTTGAACATTCTGTGTAGTTCTATCCTCCCCAGAGATAATGTATGGTTTGGTGTGATAAAGGGAAGAATATAAGCATTTAAATTTCATTTTGTTGAATTAAAAAAAAAAATAACACAAGCCCTAACTTCCTTTTTGTTAAATGGTTTATTAGTACCTTCCTAACTTATAGAAATTCAGGCCATAAAAAATGAAATATATTCCCTAAAAGTTATTTTTTAAATGGTCTTCATTAAAGAACTTCTCTTGTTTGTGTGTTTTGGTTTTGAGGGCAGCCAGAAGGGAGTTGTACAGCAATCATGTTCTGCCTAAGACAAAAATATTGATAAAAAGAGCAAAAGAAACTTGGAACATGTTTAGCTAATGGTGCTTATGTAGAATTATATTAGAAAATAGTATACTAATGAAAAATTCAGAAATTAAGACTATTACAAGCAGAAAATATGCAACAGCAGTTATATTGCTTGATTAAAATTTTTGTCAGTATTTTCTATAATTTTGCTTCAACTATAAAGTTTTATTAAAAATATGAATTTAATTTTATTTATATTCAGACTTTCCAAAAGTAAGTATTTTAAGCTTTGCTTTAAAGTTTACATAATGATTTAAAAACAAACAGTAAGCAACATACTATAGTATGTATTATCTATATACATTTCTTCAGTTATGGCCTAAATGTATGTAAAAAAAGCTATCTTGTTGATATGAACTATTTAAGTATCTCTGGTATTATACATGTTAGAGACTTACATAGAAAAAACACTCAGCTACAAGGAAATGAAGTTGAAGACTGAATACCAAACACAGATTTAAACTGTGTTTGTTACTGTATAGAGAGCTTTTAGAAATGACTTGATTGTCGTGGTGCGGGAATCAATGGATCACTGATGTTACTGGCTTTTTAAAAGATGAGACAACCAAAGTTTAAAAAGATTAGGTGGCTTACCCTACCCAGTTGAGTTAATAAATGGCCACATGAGACAATTGCCACATCATGACTTATAGTTCTGATTTCAGTGCCTAAGACCTTACACTAAATACACACAGACACACACAGACACACACACACACACACACACACACACACACACACACACGCGTGCACAAGCACACATTTTTCTTATTTTATGGAAGAAAAAGTTAGGTAGGTAGTGTTTGGAGATAGTGTGTGCTTTAAATAGGAAAAGTAGTCATTTGATCCATATTCTGTTTTACCCCATGCCTCAGTGCTTCTCAGTTACAGTTCTAAACATTAGAGAAAAAAAAGCTTCCCGTACCTCTTGTTTGTCATTAATTTCAATAGCATCAGTTGATCAGGCACCAACATTTGCCAGCTAGAATGACTAGATGCCAATTGATGAAGGCATCTAAAGCCAACACCCATATATGTTGATATTATGGGACAGTTGTTCAGTCTCTTTTCTTTTCTTTTTCTCTTTTTTTGAGCCCTGTGTAGCCCTGGCTGTCCTGGAACTTACTCTGTAGACCAGGCTGGCCTCAAACTCAGAAATCTGCCTGACTTTGCCTCCCAAGTGCTGGGATTAAAGGTGTGCACCACCACTGCCCGGCTGTTCAGTCTCTTTTCATGCTTTGATTTAACAAAATCACTTTTTCAATGGATGTTGCAGGTTCTAATTGTATGAGTAATCTAGAGTCAGACCATCTTAACAATTCTGGTGTTTGAACAAACATAGGCACAGTGGTTTGAATGAGAATGGCCCCACAGTAAACCAAGTACTATTGTTCTGTTAAAGAAAAACAGCAATAAAATGACTACTAATGACATACTCTGGACATAATCCATACCCATGGATCTGCCTCACTTAGGCATCACCAGGAAGCCCTCTTTTTGCAGTAGAAGGGAACTGTCACAGAGAACCACAATTGAACAATGAATAGAGAATGAGAGATTTTGGAACACTCATTTATAAGTGAATTTTTTTATCTAATGCCTCCAAGCAGGGCTCAGGGGGTATATGCAAAAGATACAGAAAGATTGTGAAGAGTCAGAGGGAATGAATGGCTCTAAGGAGACAGTGCTATAACAGGACTGATGCACACATGAACTCACAAAGACAGTGGCAGCACCACAAGGGTTGTATAGGTTCAAGCTAGATGGAGTCTCAGAGCTGAGAGAAGTGGACAAGGACTCCCACCTCTAACCAAGAAGCTATCAGCAATTTATAACCCCTGGTGAAGAAAAACTATTTTTTTTCCAGTGGAGTCACACTGGGTAAATGAACCATACTTCAGGGTAGGCCTTATGCCCAGGAGTAGATACCCAACATGAAATGAAGTCAATGGCATTTTTGTAGACTTTCTGTTTCATATTGCTTTGTTTGGACTTTTTAAAATATCATTTTTGGTCTTTTGATGGTATATTTTAGTTTTCAATTTTGTGGTGTGTGGTACATGAGTATGTGTTCCTCGGTTTAGTTTTCAGAGAGAAAGAGAAAGAAGGTGAATGGAGTTGAGTGAGTAAGGATAATCTGGGAGGAGATAAGGGAAGAGAATCATGACCAGAATATATTGTCTTAATTTTTCAATAAAAACATCAAAGAATAAAATTATTAAAATAAATAAAAATGTTTCTCCAAATGCTCATATGTTTGGATACTTAGTCTTCTTCAGTTTATGGAACTTTGGAAGAAGAATTAGAAGGCATGGCATTGATGGAGAAGGTGTGTGATAAAGGTGAGCTTTGCTTCCAAAAGCCCATGCTATTTCTAATTAACTTTCTCTGCTTCATGCTGATGGATTAGATATAAGCTCTCAACTATTGCTTCAGTGCCATACCTGCTTGCCTGCTGCCATGCTCCCAGCCCTAATGGTCATAAACTTTAACCTTTTGTAACTATGAGTCCCAAATCCAATGGTTTCTTTTTTAAGTTTCTTTGATTCTGGTGTTTTATTATTGTAATAGAAACCCAAGACAATAGGCAACGAATGATAGATGGTATCTATGAGTGACTTTCATTTGTCAATGTTTTTGGTATTGTAGATGAGAATTATTAATGGGGAAGACATTTTTCAACAGTGACAGAAATGCATCTGAAAAAGAATACAGATACAAAAGAAGGCTACTACTCCTTAGTCACAATATTTTGACATAGATGAGGTTTTTCTTCCCTTTTCCTATGAACTTTGAAGTGAAGAAGACAGGAAGTGAAATGCTGCAAAGGGCGAAGACATTGAGATATCATGGAGCAGGAGAGCAAGAGTTCAAATTTCAGGGCTTTGACGTAGAACAGATAACAAAGTACTTGAAACTCCATAGGAAACAGAAACCATTGCCAGAAGTAGTAGCCAGATTATAGAAGGCTTAAGTGGTTGATGGAGCAAAATGAAATGCTAACAGAGAGAAAAACATTGCTCTCCATCAAGGAGCAGAATCCAAAGTTCAGAAACCCACAACTAATGTCCAAGAGATACGCAATGATTTTGTTTGACTATGGGGCGCTGGTGTAGCAGTCAAAGTTTTGAAAGGTAGTGTTTGGGCTGTTTTGTTTGCTGTAAGAATTCTGTGTGGGCATCTCTAACTTAAGGCTCTTCACTTCCCCCTCCTTTCTTCTACTATTTGAATAACTTACCAGTATTGCTTTGTGCTTTTCATTGTCTGAAACAGACACATGATCTAACATGGACCAAAGAATTTAAGCTGATTGGCAGCTATAAATGTAGTCTATAAGCTTGATTAATAAATGAACGAAGAAAAAATACCCATGATCCATTTCTGTTCTATTCTTCTACTGTAAAAGTCTCAGTTATTTAATGCTATGCATTTCATCTTCTTTTCCTGCATTGTTTGACTTGAGGTACCATCATCTATTATCGTCTTGAACTTTCTCCACTGCTTCACCTATTGGCAGTGTTTCAAATTTAGCACCACTTCCATACAGGAAGACGTTAAAATATAACTGATATTTGCCAAGTTAATTGGTCCCTTAGAGACCGAAGAACAGAGAAGTGATTTAAGCAAGACAGGGTTATTCAAGAGGTAACTTTGCTAGTATAGGAATGCTGTGCCAGGGTGTTAAGGTTTAAATGAGTGTGACAGGGTGAAAGTGAGATGGATTGTCTGATAAGAAAACTGTGGGGAAAAGAACATATTTCCTTCTGCTCATTGTGGTTTTCCTCTTAGCACAAAACAAACTGACAAATAAACAAACAAACACAAAAACCCTTCAGAAAGATTTCCTACTGAGAAAAAATGTTTCAAGGAAACATTTGCAACTAAAGTGCAGCTTAATGCAGCCTAAAGACTGAGTACTTTAGAAAACATAGATTAAAAAATCCATTAATGTTCATATTATATATTTGACAGAGAAATATATTCCACCAACTTTTCTATCAGTTCCTGTGATGAGTTCTTTCCTTCCTTTATTTCTTTACTGTCAATGGCTACATATTTCTATGATAATTGCACCACAGATTATTTCTTATCAAGCCTTTAATTTCTAACAAAATGCTCTTGGAAGAAGCACTTTGCCTTACCTTCTGTGGTATAACAGCAACAGGAGGCCTTTTCAAACATTGCTAAAGTACCTGGTGCTACCAGTACTCATGTTGTTAAGGTACCTGATGCTATCTGTACTGTCAATTCTAAACCCATGTTTCCAGAAAGAGGCAGAATTTTACAAAGTAGAATGTACCATTGATTACATGCTGGAGTTCGGCATCTTATTGAGTAATTACAGTTTTCTTTTTTTAAATTAATTACTTTTTTCTGATCCATGATTCAGTTACCTGCACTGAAATCTAGAAACCAAAGTATAGATCAAACTGACATATACCTTCTAAACTTTGTGTCAAGTGTTCCAACTAAGATCAGAAGAGGACTTAGGATTCTGTAGGTTTTTCCAAAATAGGAAATGATAAATTTTCGGCAATCACTATAAAACCAACATTGCAACTTAGTAAAGAAACAAAACAACACAACAACAACAAACCAAACCAAACTAAACCAAACCAAACCAAACCAAACCAAACCAAACCAAACCAAACCAAACCAAACCAAACCAAACCAAAAACAATGTACAGTTGTTTGTATGTGTGGGCTGGTAAGGAAGCCAGAGACTTTGTAGGGAATTCAGCTTGATTATAAAGCTTGTATAAATCATGATATTAGAGAGAGTACTAGAGTCCTGAAAGAGTAGTGCTCCATTTCAATAAAATCTCGCTGCTCGTGAGGTATTTTTACTTGTGGTATCAGAGTTGACCGTCATGACAGCTCTGTGTTATAGCACTTTTCTAAATGGGCCTACTATTTGCAAGTCAACTCCCACACTAAATCTAGAGGATCCAGAGCACAGGAGCTCCAGTACTCATAATGGTACCAGGTGTCAAACTGCAGGCTGGGAGGATTAGTGAAATGAGGCACATTATACAATCTTGAGTGTTCAGCATACATAGGTATTATTACAGTAAATATGAAAACTCATGTGTATGGATCTTAACTAAATAGCTGAAGTCAAAGTGACTGATAGAGCAGCGTGCCAAACCTACAAGGAATATGAAGCATAATGGTGAAAAGCTGTTAGGTGTGGAAAGCTCATTTACTGTGTGCATAAGGCATCTTGTTTTGTGCACAAATAATGAGCCAACAGAAAACCTTAACAGAAAACCATGTTAGAGAATCAAACTGATCCATGAGACACAGAATTAGATGAAATGATAAATATAAAACTTTGCGTTACTCAGCTTTCCAAGACTTTATCCACATTATGAAGGGAGAATAAAAGTAGGAAGTATCCTACAGACTCTAGCACACACCTAACATCATTAGAGTTCCAACTTCCTTAGTGTAAAGCAATTGTCTTCCTTTTTAGCTTGTCTCACTTTATCAGAAAACATTTTAATTTTTTCTTCCATTCTAATGTACTATAGACATAACTAAAAGGAAGAGTGAGAATGCTGAAGACTGGTAAAGTGCCCTAAAGATGCTATGTATACTAGATGAAATCAGTTATTCAACTAATTAGAGTTAGTGCTTCAGAAAACTAATGTTGTGAAATATCAACAATAAAAATTCCCATTTTGAATTCATAAAACAGCTCACACTACCTTCCTTTCTTCTAGCACTGGTGAGTGACTACACATGTATGTACTTCTTTAGACTAATAGAGCCCCTTTCTCTGAGACAAATAACTGTGATGGCCCTCTTTCATGGGTAAGTATGAACACATCAGAGAATAGACTCAAGCAAGTGTCCTCTGTGTCCCTGTAGAGCATGGAGATAATAATATCCACTTTTGAGCTTTAGTCCTTCCTGGGAGAGGGGCGGCATTATGTATAAACTCATATGGCAGTACAGTAGGGTTGAAAGAATACCCAGGTCTATAGATCTTCCCTCATCAGAATCTCTTTTACTTCTGCAGAAAGAATTCTTACGCACATTTAGATTGGACACTGAAAAGATGAAAAGTTCCACTATATTCAGACACAAGTCCACACACAAACTGTGAATTTAAAGAGAATATAGAAACATAGTACATCATAAAGCTAGGGTGTCAGTAGGTGCATGTGACAATTTAATTCCTTTAGCAGTGTTTGGATGCAGGAAGGAGGGCAGAAGTGAATAAGTCTGAGGGTTAATTTTGACTGTTAACTTGACAGGATTTAGAATTATCATGGAAACATATCAAGACTAGGTTAACTTAGATAGGAAGGACCTCTCTAAATATTGGAGGCACTATTCCATGATCTCATGTTTCAACCTGAATAATAAGAAAGCAAGCTGAGTAGCACAGCACTCAGCATCCTCTGCTTCTTGACTATGGATGCAATGTGATCAATTGCCTAAAATTTCTTCCACCCCTACTTCCTCATAATGACCGACTACACCCTCAACATGTGAACCAAAGAAACCTTTCCTTATTTAATTTCCTATTTTGTCACAGGGCAGTGAGAAAATTAAGGGATATAGAGCCCATCTGTCTCCCCTAGCAATATACTAATGTAAGACGATATGACAAGAGTTAGCTCTCTTGTCACTATTCTCTTAAGCAGCCACCAAACTCTGGGAATAATTCCAGACAGGAATTCTTCTACTATTCTGTAATTTCACTAAAGAAATCAATCAAATGAGAAGTACAATTCTACATTGGGTTTATGTGCTCAACTGAGTATCTTTTAGTACTTCACTGGGACTGTGTGTTTAATAAACAGCAGTAAACAGGTCCAAGTCTTTACAGAGGAAAGATAGTGAGAGAATACAGACCACTACACTGACTAGTGATCTGGGGAGACTTTAGGAAGAACAAAAAAAGAAAGGAAGCCTTGTCAGCTGCCCAGGGCAGTATCTGTAGTTGTGTCATATACATCTATTTATCTTCCTGTTAAATCTTTAGTTCCCTAGTAAGCCAATGGGAACTACTTATTCTAGCTCTTCTCTTAGAAACTGCTTCCATAAAATGTACTTATATCTTGATTTATTTTTTAATGTTCATTTAAATCTTATTACTATCATATATCTGTGTATTTATGAGAGCACAAGTATAAACTTGGAAAAATACACTCATCTTGTGAATGTTGGCCTTACTTTTTGTGCACTTTTGGGTCTTATCCTCTCCTGAGGCATCCATAGCACATCAAAATACATTGTTTCCTTTCTTTTTTCTGCCTTCTTCTTATCTCCTCTTCTTTTTCTCTCAACCTTTTATTTGATCCCAAGGATGTGAGAAGAAAAGTTATCATGAAAAGATCCTATTTCCTCTGCTTCTCTGTGGGGATTAGGGTATTATTTCTAGCAAAATACCTTTACTCTCGCTTGGACGAGTCCCCTTTACTCCTAGGACATATTCCTATAATAAGCCTTGTGAACCTTGATCATAATCAAAGAAGTGAACAGAATCTTCCAGATGTATAGCTTATTCCAAAATGTCAGTTTATAATCTGACTAAATTGAAATACTGCTAGATAAAAAGAGTTTGAGGTTGCACATCCATGATTTTCTCCAGTGTGCTTGGTAGGCAGCCACATGTACTGGATTTGGAATTTCAGTTCTAGGCTTCATATCAGAAGTCACTCTGGACAGAACTATCCAGCTTTCATTAGAGGCTATACGTGTTCTCTTTTCTACTCTACTCCAGAGCTGCTGGCTTATTTTAAAAGGATAGAACTTATGCCATTTTGTACTATCTAAGTGAAAGAAAATCAGGATCCAAAATGTAGTCTGTTAAACTACTTCCATAAAACCTTCTGTTAAGACCCAGAGATAGCTGTAAAAGAGATTATGGGCAGAAAACTATATAGACATAAGGGCCTATATGTGTACACATTGTCTTTGAGAACCATGAACCTGATTTAAGTTCTTAGCTATGGCTTCTCTGATGTCAACCACACATTCCTGAAATTAGTCCACAGACTGCCATGAATAGATTCCAGCAGTGGTGCCCTGTAGTAGTTCTTGATAGATGTGAGCCATTATTCTGAAAATGGGAAAGATCCCACCACTGAGGAAGCAAACAGAATTTTTTGGAGGTAAAATTTCAACAGGAGTCAACAGTCTTAACTTCTGATTACACAGCTGGCCTCAAGCTCTCAGCACATGCAAACACAAATGGACGCACTATTTTCTGAACTTCCTCATTTCACAAATAAACGACAATCTGCAACACTTATCCTTCAAAGCTCCATACTACAGTTGAATCGAGAAAGGACCCAAAAAAATAGAACAGGAGAGTTAGCTCACAGTGAGGTGATTTTCAGTACACAGTTTTTTCCAGCATTTTGGAACTGTTTAATATAACCCTGATTGCCTATGTCTCTAGAGCCCCTTTCTTAAAACGCAGTTGCATGCAAATAAAGCACGTTCATTTCATGCAACACAGCTCAGTTGTTGCTGATAGTTCCAAGTACCCTATTCCACAGGGTACAACTCAGTTGGAAGTCCCTAGTACAAAGAAACATGCAAAGCACAGCGATAGGAAGTTTTCACCACCAACACAACAAAGTCAAGGAGCTGCAAAGCTATAGTAGCCAGAGGAGGATTAGCTTTCCTGATTTCAGATCAAGAAATGTCTCTTTCATTATAGTCCACTAGTTTGGCTTTGCTCTTGGCTATGATATATTACATTCAAAATAGCTCACATTAATTTCCTGGCTCAGTGTTCTCTCGATTGCAACCCTTCCCTCAAATCCAGTCCTAGTCTTTTGCATTTGTTTCATTAAAAAAATTGGATATTCCTAAAATATGAATTTCCTCCAATATCTTCTACTTTGCAAACTCCAGAACAGTTTAGCCAATAAATTAAAATCCAACGAAGAACTGACTGTTAGCTAAGGCTTCAGACATGCAAAGCGCACAACCCTAAGAAACAGCAGCATCTGGGACAGGAGGCTCCCATTAGTTGACATGGTGATGGTATAGGTTTTACAGATTAAACACAAACAACAAACTAATGGTGGCCCGCATTGGACTTACTGGATGGGATGCATAATTGAGCAAGGACCCAGACCAGGGAGCCGCCTCTTCCTCTAGCTTGCATACATTTATTTGACACCACCTCAGGCCACTCACAGTTTTCTTACCTGCTCATTGTTGCTCTCCCACCATTCCCCATACTCCCTTTGGGGGTGAAACACTCTATTTCCGACTTGTGCTGGGCCAGTCTCCTGTCTTTGTACCTGGTAAGCATGAACAAGGACAGGAGCAAACAGAAAGATGTGATTGTGTGCTTAACCTCACGGCTGAGGAAGAGCCATGATTGCAAACATGGCACCCCACATCAAAACAAGGATTTCTGTTTCTCACTGTAGTGGGAGGTGATCTGTGATATTTACTTGATGACATCAATGGTATATGGAAAAATAGGGAAAGATTGTGTTACTTTGAGATGAACTCTCATGAAATAAACACTTTACATAAGAGATTAACTTATACATTTATCACATCTGTTAGGAAATGATAATAATTCAATTCCCAGCTTCTAGAAGAGATGATAATTAATCAGTGAAGATTTGTTTAGTGCTTACCATGCATCAGACTCTGTACTAAAGCTTTACCTAAATTTAATCCTGTCAGCGGTCCTGTGACAGAGGCTCTGTTATGGTTATTTCCATGTTACTGAAGAAGAAACGTAAAATTGCAAAAATTAAGTAAATTGACAAAAGACAATAAATAAGTGGTTCATCTGGTTGTTGAATATAAAGTGTAAGTTTAGAGCCCAACTTTAGCCTTCCACCATCAAGCTTTTATAACTAAACTGTCAATCTTCCACCTTATTGAGGGATACCATATCTGAATATTTATGGACATTCTGGCAATATTAAAAGAAAATGGGTCTGTTAGATAGATAGAGAGATAGATGAGGGTATGTATATGTACATCTCCCTATATATGTATCTACATATATGTCTAAAGCTTCATATATATATATAAAGTTCCTATAAACATTAAAAGTTTGTAAGTCTTTTCTTTTCTTCTGTGGGCCAGTTTTTGGTAACCCAAAATTTGGTGTGTGGCTCAAATACATTGTATTACAGAACCAATTGCTCAGCTCCCCAAGGGGGCTACAAGCTGGTTTGTCTAAAATGAATAATGACATCTCTTTAATATGAATTATAGTGTGTACAAGATGAATCTTTCTGAGGGCTCTTTTGAGATGGAGTGCTGGTCTAGAAATAGATTCTTACTCATTGTTCTAAATCTGTGGGGTAAGAGGAAAAACAGTCTGCTTTGCTTCCAAATAAGAAGAGTGAGAGTCTCCTAACTTACTCTACCAAGTTTAACAGCCAAACCAATAGAAAACAACTTCCAGTTTATCTTGCAAGGTACAATGCTTGAGAATATATACTTATTCTCATGGGGCTTGGCGTGTTTCTTGTTCTTCATCAGGCAATGAGAAAGGAAGTTTCTATGTGAGGATTTGTTAATCGTAGGTGAGTCCCTTCTCTTAAATTTCTATCAGTACTGTCTCATAAGTAAAAGAACATAAAACAAAATGTCATGTAATTAAGATAATTTCAACCCTAACGATTTTTCTCTTACACAGTGTTAAGACTACTTTGTATTTAAATTAAAATTGATCATTACTTCAAACTCAATAGAAGTTATGAACTAGGTATTAGTTCAGCATTTATCATCAATAAGCAGTGGGTTTATATGTTAGATGCAAAAAACAAAGCAAAACAAAACAAAACAAAACAAAAAACCCCTCCAGATCCTGCCTTAGTAGGTTCACAGAATGATGAGAGAAGAAAAAGGAGTAGAAAGGTACAAGTAACTGTTTAAGAAGGCCATCCAGAATAAAGAACTTGTCTGAGGAAGAACAACAAAGGGCAAAGGTAGATGGAACAGTCTTTGTTTTATTAAAGAAATACCTTAAAAGAAGGTAAACACTGGTCAATTACTTGTCATTGGATAACCCTCCATATATCAGTATGAAATACTTGGTATTTATTTGTGAATTGGGTGGTGTAACCAAAATATTATTGTACATTTTCAATTAAAATGGGATTCCTGGAGTATTGCATTTGTTATGCCCTTTCAGTTCTAACAGAGAGAACTTACCATACTTTTGAAAATCTTCTGTTAGATTAATGACTGGAAAATAACTTAAAGTCTTCACTAATGTTTTAAAATACCTGCATGTTTATTACTCTATCTCCTGCCTCTGCCGCTCGTTAGGTCTTTGGCTTTACATTGCTCTTTCTATCCCCATCACCTCTTGGTGTTGGTCTGTCATCCTTTCACTCTCTCTCTCTCTCTCTTTCTCTCTTTCCCTTTCCTTTCCCTCTCTCATTAGTTCTTAGACTTTTACTCTTGTTTTCATGACCCTTTCCCTCATGTCATTATAATATGGCTTGGTAGTGTTCATTTACATAATCTTAACTATATTCTAAACAGCATATTCTATCAAAGCATATATGTTTCTGATAATAACTTAAAGGCCAGCCAATGATCTATCTATCCATCTGTCCATCCATCCATTAATTTATCTATCTATCCATGAATCTATAAAGTCAGACAGCCAGTCAAACATTAAATGAAACAACCAACCAAACAACTAGACAACAAACTAAATAAGCAACCAACCAATGGAAAACCCATCTGCCCACCCAGTCATCCATCCAACCAACCAACAAGTAGCAAGTCCCCAATAAAGATGAGATACGTTAAAAAAGATAAAGTACAAGAAATGACACTAACAAACAACAACAAAATACATTTTGGTAATGAAAAAAATACTACAGAGTTTTAGAACTTTCAGGTTATTTTGTATCTTACATAAGTTGAAATTAATATGGTTCAGACTGCTCCCTTTTCCCTTGAAGGTGACTTTTTTGCCTATACATGTATGATACAACGTTTTTGAATTACCAAATACTAGCTTGACATTTACTCAAAATAACAACTTTTTAATACTCTTCATTGAAAATATACAATTATCTCTACTTAAGTTTATTTAAAAAGTTTAAAAGTGTTAAACATAGCATAAACTTTGTAAAATTAATCTAATGACCTGAATTTGATCCTTGGGGCCCAGATACTAGATTGCATACTGGATTGTGAGAACTAGTTCCTACAGTTGTTCTCTAACTCCATATGTATGCTGTACCCACATGATCTCTTTATGATATCTATGAAAACAATAGACATATGTACTTTATTTTTTGACATTCTTTAAAAAAAGTGTGTGTGTGTGTGTGTATGTGTGTTTGTGTGTGTGTGTGTTGTACATGCATTTTGGGTTAAAAATAAGACCTTATACATCCTAGTATGTAAACTGTTATTGAGATAAATCCCTATTCATATTGAAATGATTTTATGTAAAACATTTTAAAACTTTACTATGGATAGGACATTAATAGAGAGGGAGAATAAGTTTTAAAAAGTTTTATGATTTCTTATACTTTCTATGTTAGAAGGTAAGTGTACCTCAACTGGGGAAGATAATATTGAAGAAAAGAGTCTTCCTTGGTTAACAAAATATAAAAAATAGTCAGTTACTGAGAGAAGAACATTTGATGCACTTATGGCAGAACTCACTCAAGGTCACACAAATTATAAAAGTCTGTGGAGTTAGTCAGTTGTTAAGATGATTCCAATGCAATGGAGTAATTGGTTAGATCCACAGCACGCATGCAAAGAGCATATGTAGTATCTTATTAATGTAATCTTAATGCTAGAGAAGTGGAGTGTAGAGAAGGATGTCTTTGACTCATTGGTTATCCAGACTAGCCTAATAACCTGACATATAAGTCATAGGACTTTGAACAAGTCCAGTTTGACTTCTGGCTTACACACACCACACACACACACACACACAATCCCACAAAGGATTTTTATATCAGTAAGTAAAAGAGGATTTTAAGATTACTTAGGCATAAACCTAGGAACCCAGAGTATTTTTTGTTTGTTTGTTTTTGTTTTGTTTTGTTTTATTGGAAATTTTTTATTGGAAAATTTTTTATACATTTCAGATGTTCTCTCCTTACCCCATTTCCCCCCCTCCCTCCCAGGAACTCACTATCCCTTCCCCCTCCTCCTATCTCCACATTGGTGTACCCCTTCCATCCTCCCCCGTACCTCACCTCCCCACCCTCGAGTATCCCCTCCCCCCCATGACGTCCAGCCTTCATGGGACCAAGGATCTCTTCTCCCACTTATATATAGCTCCCTTGCATATATAGCTGGAGCCATGGGTCCCTCCCTAAGCGCTCCCAGGCTTGTGGTTTAGACCCTGGGGGCTCTGGTTGGTTGGGATTGTTGCTTTCCTCATGGTGTCTCGAATCCTCTCAACTCCTTCAGCCTTCACTCTATCTTCTCCATTGGGAACCCCGTGATCAGTTTAATGGTTAGCTGTGGGCTTCTGCCTCTGAGTATGTCGGACTCTTGCAGACTTCTAAGGAGACAGCTATATCAGGCTCCTGTCAGCATGTACATCCTGACATCCACATCAACCTCTACCTTTGGTGACTGCACATAGGGTGGATATCCAGGTGGAATGGTCTGTCTCTTCTTCAGTTTCTGTCCTGCACTGTGGCTCCATATTTGCACCCTTGAGTATTTTGTTACTCCTTCTAAGAAGGACTGAAGCTTCCCTACTTGGTCATCATTCTTCATGAGCTTTTTGTGGTCTGTGAGTTGAATCTTGGGTATTTCAGGCTTCTGGGCTAAAATCCAATAATCAGTGAGTGAATACCATGTATGATCTTTTGTGATTGGGTTACTTCACTCAGGATGATATTTTCTAGTTCCATCCATTTATATATGAATTTATCAAATTCATTGTTTTTAATAGCTGAGTAATATTCCATTGTATAAATGTACCACATTTTTTGTATCCATTCCTCTGTTGAAGGGCATCTGGGTTCTTTTCAGTTTCTGGCTATTATAAATAATGCTGCTATGAACATAGTGGAGCATATGTCCTTGTTATGAGTTAGAGCATCTTCTGGATATATACCCAGGAGTGGTATAGCTGGGTCCTCAGGTAGTTATATGTCCAATTTTCTGAGGAACCGCCAGACTGATTTCCATAGTGGTTGCACCATCTTGCAATCCCACCAACAATGGAGGAGTGTTCCTCTTTCTCCACATCCTCGCCAGCATCTGCTATCACCTGAGTTTTTTATTTTAGCCATTCTGACTGGTGTGAAGTGGAATCTCAGGGTTGTTTTGATTTGCATTTCCCTGATGACCAAGGATGCTGAACATTTCTTTAGGTGCTTCTCGGCCATTCGCATTTCCTCAATTGAGAATTCTTTGTTTAGCTCCTTACTCCATTTTTTAATAGGGTTATTTGGTTGCCTAGAGTCTAATTTCTTGAGTTCTTTATATATATTGGATATTAGTCCTCTATTGGATGTGGGATTGGTAAAGATCTTTTCCCAATCTGTTGGTTGCTGTTTTGTCCTATTGACAGTGTCCTTTGCCTTACAGAAACTTTGCAATTTTATGAGGTCCCATTTGTCAATTTTTGATCTTAGAGCATAGGCCATTGGTGTTCTGTTCAGGAACTTTTCCCCTGTGCCTAGGTATTCGAGGGTCTTCCCCACTTTCTCTTCTATTAGTTTCAGTGTGTCTGGTTTTATGTGAAGGTCCTTTATCCACCTGGACTTGAGCTTTGTACAAGGAGATAGGAATGGATCTATTTGCATTTTTCTGCATGCTGTCCTCCAGTTGAACCAGCACCATTTGTTGAAAATGCTGTCCTTGTTCCACTGGATGGTTTTAGCTCCTTTGTCAAAGATTAAATGACCATAGTTGTGTGGGTTCATTTCTGGGTCTTCAACTCTATTCCACTGATCTTCCTGCCTGTCTCTGTACCAATACCAGGCCGTTTTTATCACTACTGCTCTGTAGTAAAGCTTGAGGTCAGGGATGGCGATTCCTCCAGAAGTTCTTTTATTGTTGAGAATGGTTTTCGCTATCCTGGGTTTTTTGTAGTTCCAAATAAATTTCAGAATTTCTCTTTCTAGTTCTGTAAAGAATTGAGTTGGTATTTTAATGGGGATTGCATTGAATCTGTAGATTGCTTTTGGCAAGATGGCCATTTTTACTATATTAACCCTGCCAATCCATGAGCATGGGAGATCTTTCCATTTCCTGAGATCTTCTTCAATTTCTTTCTTCAGAGACTTGAAGTTCTTGTCATACAGATCTTTCACTTGCTTGGTTAGATTCACCCCGAGGTATTTTATATTATGTGTGACTATTGTGAAGGGTGTCATTTCCCTAATTTCTTTTTCAGCCTGTTTATCTTTCATGTAGAGGAAGGCTACTGATTTGTTCGAGTTGATTTTATAACCTGCCACCTTGCTGAAGTTGAAACCCAGAGTATTGATCAGAGTATATATTTGTATACTATTTGTAACACATAGCCACTGAAGAAACAGTCTCTGAATGAATAAATGGAATTGGAAAATTTACTTTAGGAGATATCAACTCTCTAACAGGACTTTGTTGTTATTATTTGCTTTCTTTGTTTTGTTTTATAGTGCTAGACCTTGGTGCTAGAGACCTACCCATGCTAGGATAGTATTCTACTATTGACCTTTATCCCAGTTCATTGGAATAACTTTATAGAGTTGGGTCAAGAGCTAAAGAATGAGGAAAAGGTAAAGATGTTTATGGAAAGAAATTCATTGTGTAGAGTTTTGAAATAAAATAATTGTAAGGGGTAAAAAAGAAGGTAGAGAATCTTTTTCTACTTGGTCATTACCTTACCTTTTCCAAATCTTTGCTCAAAGGTCAGTAAACTCTGCTACATCCACCTCATTCAAAAGAACAATCCCCACTTCTTAACTTTCTATTACTACTCTCTGCTTTTCCCAGGAGTAATTATATAATACAAATACTGTTTTAATTTGTTCTTTATTCTACTGTCTACTTTTGTCAGTAATACCTGTAAAAAAAGGTAAACTCTTTGAAGGCATGGGCTTTGGCTATTTTTAATTACTTCTTCTCTATGCTTCTTACATTGCTAAACTCATCATTTATAGGTGATAACATTTGTCAATTGATGACCTTGATAAATGCATGAGTAACAGAAGAACTAAATTATGGAGACATTTATATCTAAAAAAGAAAAAGAAACTTATTACATTCATGTTATGTGCTCTCAGACTAATCAATGAAGTAAAAGTAATTATCAATGATAGTAAAATGAATGAGATGTAATCGTGTCAGTGAAAGGATGAGATGACTAATTTATACAGTGCTACTGTCCATATGCTTATAACCCTTCAAAAGTCTATGGCATCTTAATCTATAGCATAAGAGTGCTGTGCTGGATCTCTCACAAATGGGATTCATTTCCATAAAGCAGAGACTGCAGAAGACTCCCATCCTACCTCCACCAGGTGAGGACACACAGAAAAAAAAATCTAAAAGTTCAAAATTATGATTATTTTAAATTCCTCACATGTCTATTATTTAGGTAGGTAAAATTTTTTTCAAAGAATAAAATTTATTAGATTTAATAGTCCTTTCAAAGAACTATAGCCCTGAATCACTAAAGCATAATATACCAGAAATTTAAAAACACTTTTAAATTTTTTTTAAATCGGTTGTTATAATCTGAGATGTATCATTTGTATTGAACAAACTTTTTTAAAAAGGTGAGCATGGATTTTGGAAGTTCTTTCAGGAGTTGGAGAGGGACAGTGAGAGACAGATATGATCAAAATACATTGTATATATGTATACTATTTTCAAGGAATATATAAAGAAACATGGTTGACCTCCACCAGATATAAGATGTAGGAAGTATTTGATCTTTTCAACTCCCAGACTGTGAGAAATAATCTTGTTCAAAAGCCACTCAGTTGTTATGATATTAATAGTCTGTAAAAACTAAGACCAGCAGGTAGTTAATGTATTATGCACAGAAACAGAAAAAAAAGAGACAGATACATAATGAAACCACAAAACCAAAAATTCATATAGAGTACTCTTTTTCCCTTCAGAGCCATCCTAACTTTGGCTTCAGCCATTCATGAGATAAATTGTGACATCCTGTACATTTGCGTAGCAATTACAATCTTATACACAAGGTTTACTGCACCATATGATTCCTTCTGAATGCTTTTCCCCATCCTTTAAACCAAGAGCTTGGGGCTAAAAAAGCCTCTGATTCCACCTTTGTATCCAGGGCCGCACAGGTGGTGAGTCTTAGGAGTGGGCTAGAAACTGTTTCATACCCTAATCACAGGGCCTTTACTAACATCTAACTCTTCCCTCATTTTATGCTGAGAACAACTCATTTAAATAGTCTAATAATGCATTTGAGACAAGGGAAAGGTCATACATGAAGGCTACAGTGTGGGCTGAATAGATCTAGGCTTTGAGGACAATATAAACTTATTTTTTTCAAAGGTCAAATTTGACTACATAATGACCAAGTAAAGAAAAAAGCCACTCTTCAGGTTTCTTCAACACACAAACGAAATGCCATTTCATCTCCTGGAGTTCACCTAGGCAGAAACAGCACAGAAATTCAAAGTCTTCAAAATAGGCATTGGTAAGAAAGAACTGATGATAAGCCAGTGTATGACACAGTGCATCATAAGACATACAGGGACGAGTTATGCAAGTCTCCAAATGCTCCAAATTATTTCCAGGAGTGCCCAAGGACAGTTCAAGCCAAACTTCTAAGGAAAATTGATGAAAAAATTCCAGATAAAGACGGGCAATAGCATTAATCATCTCCAGTTTAGAAGGAGTGAGGTTAAATTTAAAAAGTTGTCACAAGTATGTCATTGCAGACCCTTAAGCTTTCTGGCTCTTAAGCTTGTGAAAATACACATTAGAATAGCTTACCAAATATTCCATAAACTGTAGATTCCATACTTAGTCATGGAAAGGGGAATATGGAGAAAGTTGGAGGAGGAAATGAGGGGAGGATATGATCAGATTTCATAGTATAAATGTATTAAATTCTCAAGAATAAACAAATTGAAAAATAAAACAAAAAGAAAAATATAAAATCAGACATATAGAAAATAAAACAAACCAAACCAAGTAAACAAAAAACCTTTTTGCTCAGATATGAAATGCTGACTTGATTCATTCAAAGATTTAGTTTAGAAACAAAGAAAGACCATGATAAACAGTCTCATAAAAGAATATCAGAGGTGAACATAAACTTTGAAAATATTCAAGAAGCTGTCAAGGAATACCGTATTCTCTGTTCTGTAAAATAAAATAAAACAAATGCAGGAAGAAGTGTTCAGATGTGGAATAATGCAACTAAACAATCAAATATAAAGAATGGTTTTGTTGACTCAATAACTCTAGTCAATGGAATTTGTTATTAGAAAATAATTCAATAGATCTATATAAGCTCTCTTCACAAACATTTTTTCTTTTAGTGTTTTGAAAAAAAAGTCCTGTCCGCCCAAAACCCTAAACACGAGCAAACAAAACACTGGAGAATAGTTCAATAAACCCTTAGCCAGACTAATCAGAGGGCAGAGAGACAGTATCCAAATCAATAAAATCCAAACTGAAAAGGGTGACATAACAACAGATACCGAGGAAATTCAACAAATCATCAGATCCTACTACAAAAGCCTATACTCAACAAAATTGGAAAATCTGGATGAAATGGACAATTTTCTAGACAAGTATCAGTTACCAATGTTAAATCAGGAGCAGATAAACCATCATAACAGTCCCATAACCGCGAAAGAAATAGAAGCAGTCATTAAAAGTCTCCTCACCAAAAAAAGTCCAGGTCCAGATGGTTTTAGTGCAGAATTCTATCAAACCTTCAAGGAAGATCTAATACCAATTCTCTTCAAACTATTCCACAAAATAGAAATGGAAGGAACACTACCTAATTCATTCTATGAAGCCACAATTACGCTTATACCTAAACCACACAAAGACCCAACAAGAGAACTTCAGACCAATCTCCCTTATGAATATCGATGCAAAAATACTGAATAAAATTCTCTCAAACCGAATCCAAGAACACATCAAAACACTTATCCATCATGATCAAGTAGGCTTTATCCCAGGAATGCAGGGTTGGTTCAATATACGGAAATCCATCAACGTAATCCACTACATAAATAAACTCAAAGAAAAAAAAACACATGATCATATCTCTTGACGCTGAGAAAGCATTTGACAAAATTCAACACCCCTTCATGATAAAAGTCTTGGAAAGATCAGGAATTCAAGGTCCATACCTAAACATAGTTAAAGCAATATACAGCAAGCCAGTAGCCAACATCAAACTAAATGGAGAGAAACTTGAAGCAATCCCATTAAAATCAGGACTAGACAAGGCTGCCCACTCTCCCCCTACTGTTCAATATAGTTCTGGAAGTCCTAGCCAGAGCAATTAGGCAACAGAAGGAGATCAAAGGGATACAAATTGGAAAGGAAGAAGTCAAAGTTTCACTATTTGCAGATGACATGATAGTATACTTAAGTGACCCCAAAACTTCCACCAGAGAGCTCCTAAACCTGATAAACAACTTTAGCAAAGTGGCTGGGTATAAAATTAACTCAAACAAATCAGTAGCATTCCTCTACACAAAGGATAAACTGGCTGAGAAAGAACTTATGGAAATGACACCATTCACAATAGTCACAAATAGTATAAAATACCTTGGTGTGAATCTAACCAAGCAAGTAAAAGACCTGTATGACAAGAACTTCAACCCCCTAAAGAAAGAAATCGAAGGAGATCTCAGAAGATGGAAAGATCTCCCATGCTCATGGATTGGAAGGATTAATATAGTAAAAATGGCTATCTTGCCGAAAGCAATCTACAGATTTAATGCAATCCCCATCAAAATTCCCACTCAATTCTTTACAGAGATAGAAAGAGCAATCTTAAAATTCATTTGGAATAACAAAAAACCCAGGATAGTGAAAACTACACTCCACAATAAAAAAACTTCTAGGGGAATCTCCATCCCCGATTTCAAGCTGTCCTACAAAGCAATAGTGATAAAAACGGCATGGTATTGGAACAGAGAGTCAAGAGGATCAATGGAATAGAATAGAAGACCCAGAAATGAACCCCCAAACCTATGGTCACTTGATCTTCGATAAAGGAGCTCAAACTATCCAGTGCAAAAAAGACAGCAGTTTCAACAAATGGTGCTGGTCCAACTGGAGGTCAACATGTAGAAGAATGCAAATTGATCCATACTTATCTCCTTGTACAAAGCTCAGTTCCAAGTGGATCAAGGATCTCCACATAAAACCAGCTACACTGAAACTAATAGAAGAGAAAATAGGGAGAAGCCTTGATCACATGGGCACAGGGGAAAAGTTCCTGAACAGAACACCCATGGCGCATGCTCTAAGATCAAGATTTGACAAATGGGATCTCATAAAACTGCAAAGCTTCTGTAAAGCAAAGGATACTGTCAATAGGACAAAGCGGGAACCAACAGATTGGGAAAAGATCTTCACCAACCTTACATCTGATAGAGGGCTAATATCCAAGGTATATAAAGAACTGAAGAAACTAGATTCCAGACCATCAAATAACCCTATTAAAAAATGGGGTAGAGAGTTGAACAAAGAATTCTCAACTGAGGAAACTCGAATGGTTGAGAAGCATCTAAAGAAGTGTTCAGCATCCCTAGTCATTAGGGAAATGCAAATGAAGACAACACTGAGATTCCACTTCACACCAGTCAGAATGGCTAAGATCCAAAACACAGGTGACAGCAGATGTTGGCGAGGATGTGGAGAAAGAGGAACACTCCACCATTGTTGGTGGGATTGCAAGCTGGTACAACCACTATGGAAAGCAGTCTGGGGATACCTCAGAAAATTGAACATAGTGTTACCTGAAGACCCAGCTATACCCCTCCTGGGCATATACCCAGAAGATATTTCAACATGCAACAGGGCCACATGCTCCACTATGTTCATAGCGGCCTTATTTATAATAGCCAGAAGCTGGAAAGAACCCAGATGTCCTTCAACAGAAGAATGGATACAGAAAATGTGGTACATTTACACAATGGAGTACTACTCAGCTATTAAAAACAATGAGCTCATGAAATTCTTAGGCAAATGGATGGAGCTAGAAAATATCATCCTGAGTGAGATGACCCAATCACAAAAGAACACACATGGTATGCACTCACTGATAAGCAGATATTAGCCCAAAAGCACACAATACCTAAGACGCAATGCATAAACCTCATGAAACTCAAGAAGAAGGAGGAAGACCAAAGTGAGGGTGCTTTTGTCCTTTTTAGAATGAGTATCAAAAGATTCAACCAGAGCTCCCAGGAGCTAAACCTCCAGCCTGAGAACAGACAGGGACAAGCTATCCTCTGAGAGGCTCTAACCAGCAGCTGACTCAGACAGATACAGACATCCAGAGCTAAACAATGGATGGAGCTTGAGGACTCTTATAGAAGAATAGGCGGAAGGATTGTGGGCCCTAAGGAGATAGGAACTGCACAGGAAGATCAACAGAGTAAACCAACCTGAACCCTTGGAGCTCTCAGAGACTGAATCACCAACCGTGGAGCATACCTAGTCTACACAGATCTAGCTCCATGGGCTGGACCTAGGCCTCCCTGCACACATGTTGAAAATGTACAGCTTGGTTTTCATGTAGGTCTCAAACATCTGGAGTGGGGGCTATCCCAAAACATGCAGCCTGTATATGGGGTATGGTCTTCTAGCTGGGTGCCTCATCTGGCCTCAATAGGAGAGGAAGCCCCTAGCCTCTCAGAGACTTAAAGTGGCAGGGTGGGGATACAGGAGGAGGGGGTATTCAGAAAAGAAGAGATGGGGAAGGGTGACTGGGAAGGGTTATAAAGTGAATAAGCAAAAAAAAAAAAAAAAAAAAGGAAATAATCCTTCACTTGCAGACTGTTTTTCGTTGAGATATTTATCACAGCAATGGAAAGCAAATTAGAATAGCGTCTTGCTTGATTTTGAACCATATATGTAATTTCGTTTCTTCTTTGAAGAATAGGAGTAAAGCTACTTCTCTCACAAGATTGGCATTTTGCTGATTGAGGTGGAAGTGGATGAGTAGGGGAGCACTCTCTTAGTGGAGGGGCGATGGGTTAAAGAGCTCCTGGAGGGAGGATTGGAAGGGGACAATATTTGAAAGGTAAATAAATAAAATAATTAATAAAAAACGAAAGTGACTTTAAAAAAAAAAGATTGGCATTTTGCAGAAATTTGAAAATTTAATCTTGGAAACACACTGTGGGTTGAGTTCTATATGATTGTGATACTATAGATATAAGAAAAAGTGGTGTAATAACTTGCTTCATGTTGGATGAGTAGAGAAGACAACACATTTATGTTGATGAACTGTCAGGATTGTGTTCTAGAATATTAGATTAAAGAAAAGAACTGTACCGAAGTGATAACTAAAAGAAAACAAAAGAGAAAAACTATCAAAAACTCAACAGGGGAAGCCAATGACTCAAAAGAGAAGGAAGAAGAAAATGAGGCCAGCTAGTATTCTAGGAGCTTCACAGCTAACGGTATTCACATGTGAACAACAGCTGACAGAGCTAGGAAGTGTTGATGTTGGGATTTACACTAGGTGCTGCTGACCACATAACTAACTTAGATGCATGTTGTACACCTTCTGTAATAGACGCCAGATTTGTAGTTGAGTGAAGAAAAGACATTTTATAGCCTCTGTACTCAAGGAAGCCAGAGTATAATTTAGATGGCAAAGAAGCCCAACATAGATGAACAATTAGATAACACTAAGTTTATGAAGGGATCAACAACCACTTCCTTGATGTTGGAAAGACCAGATTCCTAGAATTAAAATGGAAAAAGCTACAATGAAGGTAGACCTCACTGTGGCCTGAGAGACATACTGGGCATAATTATTTTTAATAACTATAATAAGTGTGTAAGTGGCATGAAAAACTAATTCAGTGAAAAAGATTAGAAGATTTTTTTTTTTTTTTTCTGATTCAATCATTCTTCGTCATTGGAATGAGGCATAGTTTACCCAAAGGCCTTAGTCGTTTTTCTCTTCTCTAAGGAAAACTACAAACAGGAGATGGTAACAAATACCCTGGGCAAGCTCACTGACTTGAACATGACTATCGGATGAATAAAATACAGTTTTGTAGATTCCAACAAGTCAGAGACATCATTCTACATCAGTGTCTACAACAACCACATTCTTCCGAGGTTCCAATTATTTCCCCCCTGGGTAAAAGAGTAAGTGAGTGAAAAATGAAACAATGGTAGATAATTTCAGAATGGGGTTAGCAACAACTAAAGGGGACTGAACAAAAAAGAAAAGAAATATCACCATTAGGACTGGCACATCTGCTTACCATTTATCGTTTTTGTTCCACCCCTGTCCCTTCTGGTATTATTCCTTTCTTTTTAGTTTTGGTACACTTTCTGTAATTCTCACAAATGCTTATGGCTACCACACCTCTTTACTGATGCTATTGCTTATGTATTTGGGTCTACTCTAAGGAAAGGCATTGACTGGGGAAGGACAGTATTTTATTCACTTTTCTTTCTGAACTTTAATGGAATCCAGGGCTTTGTTCATTATAGAGGTGTCTTCTTACACTCAGCTACTTCCTAGTACTATACTTAAAAAAATATCATCTAACCTCAACAGGCAGTATTGTGAATAATATTCTCCAGCAAATGATATTTACTTATTATTATTTCCTGGGTAACAGGATTCAATAAGCAGAGGACCTTGCTTTCCTCTGACAAGCATCTAGCTATTTCCTCTCCAAGTCTATTTTTGATGCATGGTCACTAATTTACAATTTCTTCCCCCTTAGATTACTGAACTTTAAAAATTCATTTAGCCTTCCATGTTTTTTTTTTTTTCTCTATAAATGTGTGTACTGCTCTCATTTGTCTCCAAAGGAGAAGAGCCCCATAAACCCTCTCCCACATACTTTGAACATCTCTAATTCCATGGGGCTCTGCTGCCCTCTAAGGGGCCTGTTCATCACATACCTGTCAGCAACAGTCTATGCATAGTTGGTGGTGTCTTTTGATGTAAGTATGTCATGTCCATGAGAAGGCTGCCAAGCTTTAAGATCTTTTGCCTATTTCTGTTCTGACCAGTTTAGAAATCTGCAATGGCTGTGTAATGTAATGTGTGTAGGAACATGAGACCTGCATAAGCAAGCAAGTGAGTGTGTTTATGAAACCCAGACTCACATGTTCACAGTGTAGTTGATGTCAGAATGGTCTTTGGTTATGAGAGTCTCATCATCATAAAAGTAATTTGAAGATTCTATTAAGCTTTGTGATATTGAATTCAAGATCTGAACATTGAAGATGGATGAATGAATGCCATTTGAATTTCTGTCTTGGTCTTGGGAAATTGAGAGATTGTACTTAGAATAATTTGCTGTAACATTGTGTTTCCTTATTTTCTTTACCTAACTGGTTTTATACTGAACAAAGTTCTTTACTATTTATCTTGATTTCTGTGTGGCTGGAACTGCTGACAACTATTTCATATTTGAACCCCAATTCCCTTTTATGATATAACATCATTCAAGTCTCTAGGGAATCAGATAATACTACCACATTATTTCAATATCCACAGTCCTTGTTCTTTGTTCTTTGTTATTTCAAACCCAAATTCTCTGGCCTGTACATCATTTTTTTTCCCAGAAAAAATTAGTATGGTCTAATTAGATATCTCCAAGCATAACCTTTGAAATTTCCTAACCAATTCCATCTTTTCCCAAATGTGTTTACTTGTTTACATTATCAAAGAAAAACAAATATTTAATTTATCCTTTTCTTTTTTGGTCATGCTACCTGCAGTGTAAACTTCTTCAATAGGTAATTGATAATTACAATTTATACCAGGTCCTTTTTCTCAAACCACCTGGAATATGATTTAGTTAAGGGTTGAATAGAAAGGTGAAACATAGCTCAAAGAATATGAGAGACGGCTATGAATTAAAACTGGGTCAATTGTCATAAAGGATACATACAGTTTTAGAATACAGACTTCTGAGTGAGGAGAATTTGTTCTTGTGTGTGTGTTGGGTAGTGAGATGCATGTAGAGGTTGATATTCAGTGTCTTTATCAAACATTTTTCATCTTTTTTTTTTGAGACAGAGTCTCCCTTCAAACATGGAGCTCACTAATTGAGTATACTGCCTAGCTAATGCCCCTCTAGTACTGGGGTTACAGGTATATGCTGCCACACTCAGTTTTTTCCATGGGTGATGAAGTCTTAATTCAGGTCCTCTTGCTTGTGTGGCAAGCACTTTATCAATGGAGTCATCTCCCTAGCCTCTGTTCCTTTCTTCTTGTACCACTCACCAGGTTCAGCACCATGATTAACATCTGACAATATATAAGAACTGCAGAATGCTTTGTGCATGAGTGTAGGGTGTGGACTAGGAAGCATGCCTTAGAAAATGAACCTGAAAAAGGATGGCTGGATGACTGAAGAAAGATAGAGAACTTTCTTTATGCAGAAACCTAGGAAAAGGTATTGCCTATTTCCCCTTGTTTATCTTTTTATCTGCATTAAGGAAATGGAGCTTGAGGGAGACAGAATTGCTGACTCACAGAATTATGCCTGACACTTACTTTTCTCTCCTATTAAGTTTTATGTTATGAGTTATGACTGCATGCCCCAGACATCATATATATGGCACTTCCTAGATGGACTAATGAAAGAAATAAAGAAATAACAAAATGTGAAAGAAAGGATAAGAGAAAGGAAGAAAGAAACCCAAATATCTGTGTAATTTTCATCTTTCTTTCTTCCTTTCTCTTTTTTTCTTTTTTTAATGGTTACTATGTGTAATGCTTGCTCTCCTGGTACTCACTCTGTAGACCAGGCTGGCCTAAAACTCATAGATCTACCTCCTTCTGCCTCCCAGTGCTGGGATAAAAGGCATGTGCCACCATGCCCTGTATGAAAACAAATATTCCAAAAGATATTGTATGGGTACAGACAAACAAACAAAATCACTTCCAGTTTTACATTATCACCTATTAAATTTCCATCAATTACTGAAAAATATTTTAATCAAATTTAGGTGGTAATGAATGAGACCAGTAATATCTCAAACACATTAAAATTCACTGTAATCATAGGATTCAGGAATGTTGATTCATTATATAAAGGGAATGTTTCATATGCAATCCATCAAGATCAGTCAGACATTATATTCCCACAGAGATAGACCAGTTTTCACAGAGCTAAACATTTCAAGTAATCATTTAAAAGCCTTTATCATTCCAAAGCGAAATACTTTAAATATGTTGTCTATAAGAATAACTTACCAGATTTAAGTTTTTGCATTTCCTTTCACAGGTCCAGGGGCAGATGGAAATATGTTTACATGTTGTATTAGGATATTACATGGTGTGTAGTGGTACACAAGAATGAGGGGAAAAGGGATAATAGAGGATGATGGGCAAGGATATGCTGAAAAGAAATTTTACATATGTATGAAATTGTGAAATTATAAATATCAACTAGTTAACTAAAAAGAAAAATGACTTATTCTTTTGAAAGATGAGCTACTGTTGAGTTCAGATTCACCACTCAGATTTATTTAGTGAGATATTAGATAAGTGAATCTCAGCTGGTCACTGAACACAAATTTCTAAAAGCAGACACTTTGTAGTTGCTTGTGATGGAGAGCAGCCTATAAGAAACTTAAAATTTAATATGGTAGGGAAACATGTATTACAGTGCAAGACACCCCAATCTTAATATTTGGTATGTATTGCATTATCATAATCTACTTAGTGAATATGCAAAAATTATATGCATTCTTTAAATACAGGATCTTCCTACACTGTATAAGCATGTCTTGAACTTTTAAGATCCAGAAATCTTCTTGCTGTGGCCTTCTGTGACACTAGTACATATGGTTTGTTGTGCCCAACAACTAAAAGAAAAAAATTGAACATACAAACAATACAACAAAATCATATGAATTATACATGAAGAGATTTAAAAGGTCATATATATATTATTTAAAAATAATGTTAATATTTGGATTATGAATTGGAGGGTGAGGTTATGTTTTTTTAGATTTACAAATAAAGATAAAAAGTAGGCATTTGTAGAGGCAGAGAAGATAATCTATGCACAGGCACAAGTATAGAAAACAAAGAGATGGTTATGACTGTGTGTTTCTCTACAACTATGGCAAGTTGATCCTGTCAGATGGTATATGCTTGGATTCCTTGACACAAGACTACTCTTGGGACATTGGGGCTTGGTAAGGCAGTACAGAACATTTGAGCAGTTATGACAGAATGTTTTGAGGACACAGTCCTTGGTAATATCAGTGAGAATACAGCAGAGGAGATAAAACAAGTGTGATAAGTGACTGCCTGGATTTGATGGGTCAGGGGAATTGAAATGTCAAAGATGATACAAGTTTGAGAAATTAGCTTCAAGTTGCAGCTTTTATTTGGAGAAGGTATATGAGAAATAAACTCAGTTATAAGGTCTAGAAAAGAAGTTGTGTTTTATTTCTTGATCAAAATATTTTCTTCTGTTGATATATATTATGTATAAAAATGACTCACATGGTCAGGGCATTCGAAAAGTTGACTTAAATATTTGCATGAAAGGAATGCATAAGAAATTGCTTTGATTTACACCTCTAATAGATCATTTTGAAAATACACCTTCTGGAGTCTCATACTTTAAAATATATGTTTATTTATTTTAAAATGTTTATGAATACAGTCCATTAAGGTCATTTATTGTTGTCTTTATATGTATGTGCTTATGGACTGATCACTTGAGATTGGATATCCTATAAAAGGGCTTGTTTCTAGAAAAGAGAAAAGACTGATTCTCTTTTGCAACCATCAATTGTATAATTAAACAGAGGTAATGATCTTGAGATGGGACCTAGGGTAATATGGAGTTGGAAAGGTGGAGAAGGCTGCAAAGAAATGATATGTTACTGACGTATAAAATTCTCAAAAGCATTTAAATAAAAACTGTTAAACTGTGTGTATTATGTGTGTGAGTGTCCATGTATGGTATGTGCAGGTAAGTGTAGGTGCCTCTAGAGGCCAGAGGTCTTGGAACTCCTGGAGCTGAAGTTACATGCAGTGTTGAACTACCTTACATGGATTCTAGGAACTGAACTCCATTTCCCTGGGAGACTAGTGTGTAATCTTAACCACTAAGCTGTTTCTCTAGCACCTAGAGTCCCACATATTTTAAGAGACAATGTTTCAAATAGTGTCCACTGATGAAAACTAAACACAAGTAAATTATAAGAAAAGGGGTGAAACTACATGCTTAATTTGTCCTCAGGAACCAAAGTCTGCCATTTCTACTAGTTCTTTTCAAGTTGGTGCTGTCTGCAGAGAATTTAACTCATCCTTTTGCTGTGTGGTTGCTTTCATAACCAAATTAGACTTTGGACATGAGCTGGATTGTAATGCAGAGAAGAAAGAGGGGAAAAAAAGAAGAGTTATTTACAAAAGCAAAGGAGACAATAAATAATTCTGCAGTTGGTCAAAGTGGTCAAAGGAGGTCACACTCAGCTAAACCTAATTATTTCTGATAACCTACCAGATACTACTCTTGATGCCAGCCTACCATTGATTCCTGTACTGACTTCATTATCCTTATTAACACAACCTTAGTGTTTTAATTTCTGGTAGCCTTGGCTAAGACCTACAGATTCACATTGGTTGACTATGAGCTCAAGGTTAAATACTTTAATGTATATGATCTTAGTCAGTTTACCTGTATCCTGCTCATACATCCCCATTCTCCTTCTATAGACTGGGCATATTTAAATTTTTGGTTAGAATATCTTAGAGGCTGAATTTGAATACAGCCATAGTTGTAGGAACTGACGAATGGAATTTTCCATCTCCCTTTTCAATTAATGACTAGTAGCTGATTTTAATCACTACTTATTTATATTTAGCTCTTCAGTATAAAATATTGCATATTATTTTTTATGAAGAGTAAAGACAGCCTGATCTTTGCTCCCCTTGGAAGTGATGTGATACAAACATAGCTCAGTAGGTTTACTTCTTCCTAGTGCAAGCCTCAGAAAGAGCCTTAGGTTTTTACTGAAGTGTTAGAGCTAAAACTCTGAACTCCATTATCAGAATTCAAAAGCTAGTTTATCCACTTACCATTTTAACCAATTTACTCATCTCACTAATTGAAAGCAGTCATAGCATAATGCTCATTTTCTTCTGAGGTTTTAAACGTTATACTGAAGAGGATGTATGCATTCTCACCAGTTAATTAAAAGATATTAAATAACAGTTCGATATTGGGGAACACTTGAAGTATGATGCATCAAATTTGAATGAAATTTCTAGCATCAAGACTGATAATTTGGAAGCCATTTAGACTAGACTGTTTGCTGATGGTTAAGATTGAGATTAATATTTTTAAGTGGTCTTCATGGAAATAATGTTGACTTTTTCCAGCTATAAAATATTTTTACAGATGTGGAAATGTCATGCCCATGATCATGCCAATAAGTAAAATTTTGGTGTGTCTATTAGGAAGAGTGTGTCCATTCTTCAGTTAGTGCATATCTGGGAACTACCATGTCCACTATTATCACTGTTTGTGAGAAGAATTACCTCAGTTAATATCAAACTCTGTACAAGTCATGCTGACAGTCCTCTACCAAGGCTACACATAGTTATTCCTAATAGCTTAAACATACATACTTTCTCATGGGAGTTGCCCAGAGAATCTGCTTGCCACTAGTGGCCTGGAAAGGAACAGATGGACTGAGGGCTGGGAGGTTGGGTAGGAGGACAGGTTGTAGGAGGGAGGAGAGAAGGAGGGAAGAGAGTTTATAAACAGTTGACACATAAGGTCTGCTGCTTCACTGGAATCACTAAGGATGGTCAGAAATGCCCTGGAGTTTAAAAGCTGTCGGCTCCTCTCAGCCTGCAACTCCCTTTATGTCTGGCACTATTCTCCCTGGAGATGCAGTCACAAAGCAGTGTCTGCACAGTGAATACAATTAAAGGAAAGCCTCTGGAAATGTCCAAGGGAAATTAGATAACGTGCTTTGATGCAGGGATTTGGAGTTTGAAGGTGAAAGAAGACAGGAAAGATATCAGAAGCCTGTGTCTGCCTTGTTCTGGTTTGTATTAGCATTCTGCCAATGTACCTTTGAAAGTTCTCCACTGAAGTCTGTTTGCTCAATGTTTCTCAAGTGTTATCAGTTATTTCACACACTTTACATTAAAGGAAATCTTAAAGTTAGATTGCTCTTGTACAAGAATGTTGAGTCATCTTTTTCATTTACATTTTATTAATCAATGAAAGGAAAACAACTACTTGCTTCTTGTTAGGATTAGAATGATTGGTTCTCTTTACAACCATGGAACATACAATCTCTGTTCACTGAGCAGTAAAGCTTACTTTTGATCTGGTCCATTACAACCCCTGGCCTTGTATCCAGTGGACAAAGATTTCCTGGTAGACATGTCCACAATTCTCTCTGCTTCTTTTATTGTCCTTTACTGTAATGTAATGATTGTATTTTTCTTTGTAGAATGCACTGACTAGCATGAATGACTCTCATCAGTAGAGCAAGTTGGTCTTGTTCTTTATACTTTCTGTCCAAGGCTCCACAGAGCTTCAGAGTAAAAATGGTAGGACACAACAAAAGGCAATGTTAAGGTGGAGAATGTGGAATTATTTCCATCAGTTAGGTCCATGATCATATGTCTGTGGGAACATATTTGTGATTAGTAATAGATGTGAGAAGAGCAAGCCCACTGTGTATGATATGACCTCTGAGTAGGTGATCCTGGGTTTTTATAAGAAAACAAGATGAATAAGCCATGGGAAGCAAGACAGTGAGCAGAACTTCTTTATGGTCTCTGCATCAGCTCCTACCTCCAGGTCCCTGCCCTGCTTGAGTTCTTGCACTCATTGCTTTTGATGATGAACTGTTTGTTATATGGAACTGTGAGTGAAATAAAGTCTTGTCTCTCCAAATTGCCTTTGGTCATGGTATTTCAACACAGTAGTCGCAGCCCTATGACACAGTGTGACCAGCTAGCCTCCCTCTATCTGCCATTCCATCCCTGCTTGCTGATATGTCTTCTGGACTATAATGGATTGCATTCCCTGACCTGTAAACCAAAATAGACCATTTCCCCATGATGTCACTTCTTGTCAGATAAATATCAGGAAAAACACAGATTGCTTCAGGTTTAATTTTTATGGAAATAAATGTTAACTATACAGAGATTCTAACCAGATTATCTCCTCATACCTTTACACATCCCCCTAATTAATCACACACTTCAATTTAGTACTGATACAGTGGTTTATTTGGAACTGAATATAGGATGACAACTAGCATCTGAAATTGGACAGTGAAGCAGGGCAATATGTTCCTATATCAGAGAGTAGAGATAAATGGTTTTATTCATTCTGACACAGAAAAACTTCTCTGAAGGGCAGAGTAGAAAATACACTTAAAATTTCAACAAACATCAAGCCTTTCAAAGCAAACATCATTATCTTATTCTCAGGTGGGCAGGTCATGACCTTGGGTATAGTGATTATAAAATCAAAGCTCTAATAGAGAACTAATGATGAGAAGAATTATCTTTTTGATAAATTCTTCTGATAGCTTATCAGTCATGCTACTGTAGAAAGACCATGAAATTTAGATTCAATTGTCCTTGAGTTTGAATCTTTTTTGTGCCCCTGTCTAGCTGGGTAATATTGAACAGATCACATAACTTCTGTGTGTTCCAATTTTTAAGGCAATTAATAATAACAACTGTATTTTTGTTCATGACTTTTAAAGGGTAGCTATAAATTGATTTTTGTTTGTTTATAGGGTAGGTAGGCCTTGTCACCAGATGAGCATGGAAATGGTGATGTGGAACATACTTGAACTCCAGGAATCTCAGAGATTTGAGATGGCAGGAGGAGGGATGTTCCTTCCTTACCTCCATACCTGCTCCATGCATGTGACCATGACCCTCAAGTAAGGTGACCACAGGCATTCAGTCATATAGCACAGCACCTTGAACTCCTCTCCACGCTAATGAGATATCTTGATAGCCTTAGTCTTCAATGACCTTCTCTTCCTAGACATTCTAATATATTTCTGCAAAATTATACAATTCCTGGTTCACCCTGAATAAAGCATATGCATCCAAATTCACCCCCAAATGTGAACAAGCTAAGCTTGTCTCAGAGAGCTGCTTCATTGAAGATCACCATCAGAGTCCTGTCTGGTTATGGGAAGCCATAAGAGCACTAACCCACTCACAAACCTTTGACCACAAATTTGTGATGTTGAAAAGAAATGCAGGAACAAAGATGGAACAGAGATTGAGGGAATGGCCAACCAATACCCAGCCCAACTTGAGACCTATCCCAATGGGCAAGCACCAGTCCTTGACATTATTAATGATACTCTGTTATGTTTGCAGACAGGAACCTAGTTTACTTGTCCTCTATGAATTTCTTCTCAGCAGCTCACTGAAACAGTTGCAGATAACCACAGTCAAATGTTGTGCAGAGGTCAGGGAGCCACATGGATGAGTTGTGGGAAGGATTAAAGGCTTTGATGGGGAAGACCAATAGAGTCAACTAATCTGCACCACTGGGAGCTTTCAGAGACTGAGCCACCAACCAAAGAGGATACACAGGATGGATTGTGTCCCCTAGCACATATATAGCAGATGTACAGTTCAGGCTTCATGTGGATCCCAAACAAAGGGAACAAGTCTATCTGAAAAGCTATTGCCTGTATGTGAAATTAGTTCTACAACAGGGATGCCTTGTCTGGCCTCAATGGGAGAGGATGCACCTAATCCTGAAGAGACTTGATGTGCCAGGGTGGGGGGATACCCAGGGGTGCCCACCCTCTCAGAGGTGAAGGGGAGGGGTCATGGGAGGAGGGAATCTGTGAGAGGTGGACTTGGATGTAATCAAATTAAATGAAATAAAAACAAAGATTGCTATAAGAAAGGCCTTCACCTAAATGATCCTGAACACTAAGGCTCCAAAAGTTCTTCCCCTGTCTCTCTGGCACTCAGCACTTTTCCCAAAGAAGACCAAGATCCTGTTTGTCCTGGACCTCATACTCCCCTTCTGGCCTGGCATACAGCAGCACGCTGAAGCCACAAAGGCACAAAGGGAGAGTTGACCCAGTCCTAGACTTTGCCTTATCCTCCCTGAGCCAGTGTATCAGCAGCACCTGGACACCACCAGAAGAGAGATAGAACATTTGTTATTTCTATTTTTTTTTTTTTTTGGTTTTTCGAGACAGGGTTTCTCTGTGTAGCCCAGGCTGTCCTGGAACTCATTCTGTAGACCAGGCTGGCCTCGAACTCAGAAATCCGCCTGCCTCTGCCTCCCAAGTGCTGGGATTAAAGGCGTGCGCCACCACTGCCTGGCTTGTTATTTCTTTTTTGTCTTGTTTTGTGGAAGACAGTGTTTCTTTATGTTTTACTGCAGCTCACTATGTAGACCAGGCTGTCCTCAAACAAACAGAAATCTGAATTGTATGAAGGGATTCATAGACCCTAAAAACAGAGACAACTGCACAAATGAGACAACATGGAGAGGAATAGAAACAAACAAACAAACGAGCAAACAAAAACACGGCTCATGGTTCAAGTAATAAAGAGGCACCAGGAAGTGATGGAGTAGTCATCTATGGTGGGATCCCACACAGCTAAGCTTATTGTTTGTGTTTAAAAAGGCAGACAGATTTCTGAGATTAAAGTCTGTCTACAGAGCAAGTTCCAGGATAGATGATCTTAGGCAGTGAAGAAGTTGGAAAACAGAATGCTATCTCATATAACAATAGGCTCCATGTATAGATTTGACAACCACAAGCACTGTGCCCAGTGAACCACATAGTACTTGTTATGTTAAAAAAGTGCTAATTTATATAAAAAATATTTCTAAGCTAGTCTAATAACCAAGGGGCTAAGGTCATATGATGCTGATTCATGGGATAATCAAAATGGAAACAGATAAATGACTGAATTGATATACAAATAAAAGACTGAACTTTTGTTTGCAAGAACAAATCTATCTAGAAATCTAACACAGTTCTTTTAGAATTTTGTCTAGCAGGTTTTCTGGTTTTGGTTGAAAACTCATGAGCTACTTAGCTCTCTAGAAAGTTGTCTCAAACAAAAGGCAGAGCAATCACCTTGCATCCCATCACTGACTAAAAGTTATTCCTTCCTTCACTTCCAAATACTCCTTCCTTAGAACCTTCCCCCAAGCTGAGGCTGATGCTTAGCAGACATATGCCTGCCTCTAAGTCCTAAGTGTCAGGATGAAAGGCTTGTGCTACCATACCTGGTTATATAATTATTCTTAATCCAGTCCTTCAGCATCACCTCAGAGTTCATTATATATACAGAATTTCTTGTCCAAATTTGTACTAATAAGGTTTTTATTGCTGTGATATGATAAAAAGCAACTTGATAAAGAAAGGGTTTATTTGACTTATAGGTCATAGCCCATTATTGGGTGGTGGGCTGTGAGTGGCAGCTGGGTATCGGTTGAGTAAGCCTTGAACCCTGGAGACCCTCCAGGGATGGAAAGAGTTCAGCCTTGCTCCTGGGCCCTGGTTCCTTTCACATAGCTACAGCCCCTTCCACAGAGAGGTTTGTGGCCATCAGTTACCAAGTAGCACAGGTAAAGGGCATGACTACAGGCTGCAGAGCCTCAAGACATCTCCATATTCTTAAGATACCTAAAGGCCAGAAGGCATAGCCAATTAAGAATTCTTTCCTAGACCTTCCTCCTTGCAAAAGGTATTTAAACTCAGGCCCACCTTGAGAATATAGGGAATAGCTTTATTCATTTTCCACCATGACAATAAATATATTAAGGCCATGGACTACCTCTCTTCTTGGGGACCAACGTGGGGAACCATGGAGAAGGTCTTCAACAACAGAGCCACAGTTTTATCTCCTGCCTACGACCAGTCTATGTTGCAGCCATGGAGACCCAGCCAAGACCCAGCCAAGTCTCAACCAAGAGTCTCATTCCCCTAAGGAGCTGGGGGGAGGGTCAGGTCTGGACAGCTGACACTGTTGCTCTTTCCATAGGGCTGCAAACCCCAGAGCTGTTTTTGTTTTTTCTTAAGAAGTATAGTTATTGAGTATTTGATGAATGAAATTATAGATAGGACATTGGGGGAGTATGAGGACTTCTGAGAACACATCAAAGAAGGTTGTTTTTCTTATCTACCTCAGCTAAAGTCTGAGAACAAGAAGATAAAGAATAGGTAAGGTAAGACAAGCAAAGCTGTCTGAGGGGGAAGGAGCAGCTCATAGAGAATACCATACCAAGAGTTGAAAACATTTGTGATTATCTTACAGTACCCAGGGGAAGAGCCCTGGATATAATGTGTAGAACCTGTCTGAATCAAATGTACAGATTCTTATTTGAACTGTTCATTTTTAGAATTTCTTTTTCTAACAAAGAGTACTTTTACCCATCCTTGTTTAACATAAATTCCTAACACAGCACTCCATTATACCACTCAATTTATTTGTATTTAGTTCTATGTCCTTCAAGAGATTAAGCCCAAAGATGGTTTTCTTGTTTCTCTCTGTTTTCTTGGTTTTGTTTGCTTTGATCTCTGTGTCCTCAGGATGTGAAAGGATGATGTCTATGGAGTATGTACATAAGAGAATTGTAATTTTTGAGATGCCTTACATTTTAAGGACAAAGTGTTACTAGATAAAATCTGGACAATGAAGCCAATAAAATGAATACATTTTCTTTACTGTGCTGGAAATAAATTTTTAACTTTAAAAAATTTTCCAAGCTGAGAAAAAGTTTTAAAATTTTGCAACTTTGGTTCAGCTGAAGTCCTTAGCACATACTAAATCATTTTGTGTTCATGTGTATATACAGGTCCTGTAGAGGTGCTGTCTGGGTTTTGGAAAACCATCCTTTTTTTTTTTTAAACAACTGATTTCATTATCAATCTTCACATATGAATGCTATATGCTGTATGAGCCTTGGGAGCTGCTTCTTAAGAGACTTATGATCAATCTACCCCATATGCACTCTCTATTGAGGACTGCTGACATTGAGGATAATATAAGTGTATTAAAAAAAGCCATGAATAGGTGTAAAAAGATGGTGCATATGCACTAAACAACTGATAGATGCCTATAGCACAGACCTTGAAAATGTTCAGGTCTCAGTAAAGATATATAAATAAGTTAATAAAAGATGTTTAGAATGTGTGCTAAATAAAAAAAAAAGATTCTATAAGTCCAGATGGGGAAAGCTATGTGACATGTTTTAATCTGATTGGATTCTTTAAAGAATCTTTGCCTTGGGAAATAAATAGAATCCATGGAGACAAAAGCCACAAAAATTCAAAAGAGCGAGAAATAACACTCACATCACTCTGCACAGACTAATAATGCCTTAATGAAGTTTACGTAATTGACCAAGCTCTGACAATATTTGCAGTCTTGGAATTCCAGGCATGTTTTAATTTGGTCAATAGATATGCATGAGATAGTAGTTGGTTTAGTAGATAGCCAAAGTGTGGCCTCATAACAATGTTAATCAAAGCAATGCTAATTAGTTAATTAAAACAAAAGTGGAAAGTGATAGTTTCTAAATTAAGTCAGCAGCAACAATATTAATCATACTACAACTCAACCACAATCCCTAGTGAGCGTTTTTCTTTTCTACTAATTTAGTCATGAAAGGCTTAGTGAATCTTAGAAACCCAACACCACGTACTTTAGAAATTCACCATCTTATAGACCCAGAACTAAAGCATATGAAGTTTAATGATTTATTTAGATCAAAAGTAGTTTTGCATTCATTTGTCAATTTGTGGCTGAAGTGAAGGTCTTAAACAGAAGTCTGGCATTATCCCCTTGACAATGATTTGCTGCTGTACCATGTCACATGTGAAATTAGTGTCTAGAACCCAAATGTTAATCACAGGCACCTCTATACATTGAAGGCATAAATAGCATGTTTCTATTAAAAAAAAAAGCTGTAGTGACTCATTCCATTTAAATAAGACTCTCTCTTTGCTATTTATGTGAGCCAAATGACTGATTCCGGGCCCTTTCCTTTGTGCTCTAGTGCAAGCAAGCTTCACTTCCCAGAAAACTACTGGATAAGTTAGAATGAGCTGTGCTCCTTCTTTAGGAGCCCAGAGAGCTCAAAGTCATTCTCGTTCCACAACCAAAGGCAGAAGTTGGCTCATATTGGCTCCTTCTCACTAACAATGAGCCACCCTTCAGACACCTTATGCATGTTTTCTGTTTAGGCTGCTTATGATGTTTTCCACAACAAACCATTCGAAACATCATTTATTCATAACATTAAGGGGTGTTTAAAGCTCTAAATGTAACTTAAAAACTGTATATGTAATTTCTTTTACTTTTTAAAAAAATTCCCAAGCTGAGAATTTTGGAAATTGGGCACTTTTGGTTCATCTGCTGTCCATGCATGGACTGAATCACTTTGCATGCATGTGTGTTTACAAGGTTGTTTGGATGTGCTGTCTAGGTTTTGTCAAATTATCCTTTTGTCTTTTAAAACAACAGGTTCCATACTGAATTAATTCATTATGGATTCACATGTGAATGCTGTATGCCTTGCTCATATACACCCCATTTCCTTCACTTGACCCTCCCTTCCCCTTTCACTGCTTTCCTGGACCAGCTCTACCTTAGCATCTTTTCAACTTACAAGATCTGTGTTACACATATATGAGAATGGAAATTCTGAGCAGGAGTGTCCATATGATCAAAACCTTGGTGCTGTCTTTCTGAGTTTGTTAAATCATCTCTTTTTAAAAGGTGATTATTATTGTGACATCTTCACATGTGAACATCATTTACTTTACTCACTCATATTCATCCCATCCATCTTCCTCCCTTTTTCTGCTTTCTATCTCCTAAGGATCACCTTTCTCTCCCTAAGTAGTATCCTTTCTACTTGAATTGTGCTTTCTATCACACACACACTCCTTTATTGTTAGATTAGTTAATGATCAATGTTTTGGTATATATTACTGATACTCTATAGTCATATTTAGACATTGGTGTGTGTGCATGCATGTGTGCATATGCATGTATGCTATGAATCTTGTATAGGAGTGAAAATGTGATATTTGTCTCTTTGAGTTTGTCAATTTTTTTTTTTAGCAAGTCAGTTCTCTTTTGGACATTCCTTGGAAATGCTAACAGATTTTACAAAGAATATATTACAGGTTTTCTCTGTGTTCTTAGGTATATAGCTATTTCCAACTTATAGATTTTCCTGCATATGTAAGAGGGTTATTTCTGTCATCAAATATATTCTTAACATGAGTTATTATCTGGAGGTACTCTAAAACCTCCCTTTCTGCATTTTTCCTTAACAAATTCTTATGGTATTTAATGTCTGGTTCTATTTTATCACTTTTTAAAAATGTCATAGATAACTGTATTGGGATGGACAAGGGAATAAATATGGATTATATTATAATTACAAAATATAATGGTCACTTGTCTCAAGAAACACACTAAATTTCTTTCTTTCTAGTCAGATCAATTATAGACCTTTTAACTGGGTTGCTATTAGAAACTTCCAGAACATCTATGATAACCTGCAGATAAATATCATTGCAATTGAAATATATAAACTCTCCAAAAAAGGGAATACTAAAGAATAAGTTGTCAAAGTTAGAATAAATTTAAACATTTTTCAAATATGCATACCTCCATGGATATTTGAAAAATAGCAAAAACAAACAAACAAACAGAAATAGGATGGCAAGAATGCAAGCATCTTTGTCAAGAAGAATCTAGAAAAGACTTGGTTCCTGAAAACTGTTGATAATGATTACCCATTATCTTCAATAATACCTACAATGCTCACAGACATAGAACAACAGAGAAAACAGAGATCCAACTGATTCTGTTAATGAATGCCTTATGTGATCTCACAGAGAACAAGAAAGACAATGGCTGGAGACCCAGAGATGCCCTTCTAGAGACAAGAGCACCTGGGATGCCTCTGCTTAGACCTAAGTCTGAAGCAGATGATAACAAAACAGCATATTCCAAGTCCAAGTTTGCTCTCATATAATTTCCTGTCAACATGGTTTTCTCTTTGCTGACATTTAAAGTAACAAACTCCAGAAAGACTTGACATGAATATTTCAATTCTGAAATAGTCTGGAAGTAATTGTGCAACTTAGCATAAAATAAACATTTAAACATTTCTTCAGTTTTATGTTATGCAAACAAAATATAAGAAATTTCATCATTCTGTTCCTCAAAAATAAAAGCAGTGCCCAGTGCTCCAAAATGCAGGTACACAGCAGTGCCATGTATACTAGCAATGAGTAGTTGAGCTGGGATGAGAATGCTGAGTGACATCCCTTTTTATTGTATTAGTATTACTTTCAGGAAATTTATTAGTATGTGAAACTAGTTGGACTGAATAGTTATATACTCAATTTACACAAGCTAGATTCACTAAGGAGGAGGGGGTCTTGTATAAAAAAAGTCTACATAGGATTGGGATATAACCGAATCTGTGGAGTGTTTTCTTAGTAAATGTCTGATAACTGAGGGGCTAGCCCACAGTGGTACAGACATCTCTGGTTTCTATAAGAAAGAAAGCTGAGAAAGTCATTAAGTAACTATGTCTGAGCTAGTCCATTTCCCTTTGCAAACATTACATGATATTGCTCACTATTGACCTTGGTGACCCATCCCCATCCCCTCCAAAAATAGTACATATAGTGCTGTGCTTCTTAATAAACTTGCTTGGTATAAGACAAAGTTTATGAAAGACTTCTTGATTCCATATTTTGTCTTCTCAATTGTCTATCCTCTCTATCTTTCTCATACCCTGGCCCCTCTTTTTCAGATCCTGTCACTGAGTCACTCACTGCTAGTTCAGGTCAACATAACATAAAATAACTTGATAAGTCTCTTACTAGGATTACGTTGAATCTACAAGTTATTTTAGGAAAAAATATCATTGTGAAACTGTTGAATATTTTTTCTGTCCTTGAACAGGGAAAAATCTAAGTATTTGGCAAGTCTTTTTCCTCTTTCATCAGTGTTTTTAGTTTTCTTCATATTGCATTTATAATTATTGTTAGATTTATTTTTCTGAGTCTATTTTTGGTATTAGTATAGATAGTCCTATTGTTATCCTGTATTTTGGAGTTCAAATACTTTCTTGTTGCATAATATGTAAGGACAGGAACTCAGTGTTTATTTTATGCTACAGTATGACATTATTTTGAGTATATTATTTTGTTACAAATGTATATATGTTTACATATAAGATATGTATGTATATATTTATATATATGATAAAAATATCTTATATAGAATTTATACAAAGCATGTATATATGAATACAATCTATTGAGTCCATTTAATAATCTTTGTATCATTTTATGGGGCTTCTGTCCAGCGAGGATTGGATAGTCTCTCAAGAAGAAATGACTTAATAACACTAGTGTAGGTTATCTCACAAGTGCCCTATCTTGATTAAGACATATAGGCAATGGATGGCTGCTGAGAGAAGGAGAATTCGTCTCTTTTCTGTATTTTTTACTGATGTGTGCTAGCTAATTCCAACTCTACTCATCAAGATTCAAAAATAGCAATAATGCAATCCTTAAAAGAAAGAAACTCCAGTGTAAAGAGAAAATATCATCTTAGATGTCTTTGCTTGCTTTTCAGCATCTGCCGGTCGTTCAAAGACAGCTGTTCAGTCCTAGAATGCAGTGAAGAATCAGACTAACTTGTGTGAATATGCCTTTTGAAATAGGGTTACCTCAGAGTAAAGCTACAAGATGTTTTCTGTTGTCCTTTCAATTTTTTCACAGTTCATTTTGCCTAGTATTTTTTTTTTTTTTTTTTTTTAAGAAAACAGATTTTTCCTTTATCTTTTCTTTTTCTAGAAAGAAATAAGTGAGCAGAAACTTATCCTCTTTTACCAAAAGCTTATGCATTTGCTATGCCTGTCTCTAATGCCATGCAAGCAGAGGAGGTGTCACATACGTGATTAGCCTCATCTTTTTGTAGAAAAAAATTAAAAGATTTTTCTACATTATGGGGTAAAATTGCTTCAAGGGTTTCTTGTATTAAATGGCCTTTACACTTCAAGTAAGAAATGATTGGAAAGAGTTAATTAATGAATAATTAGTAGTTTTACTACAAGATTTGACAGCATTTAACTCTAAGCAAAGAATAGAGGTTTCTCAAACATTACTTGACAGAATAATAATTTCTTTTCAAGGAATAATTCGTGAGGTGTTTTACAAAGAGTACACTAGTAAACGCTCCATTTTCACGAGCACAAGCTGAGATCCAAGTTAAAAACTGCTCCATCACATGCAAGTCATGTAGTGATGAATCAGTCTTCTAATGATGATCAGCCTCCTGGTCCTTATCTGAAAATTGGAATGGATGAATGCTGATATTTGCCGTATCTCAAGACAACTATAAATGTTAGATGAATAATATATATGAACAATTCTGTAAAGTGAGCAGAACATAGCAAGTGGCAAACAGCTGAAGACTTCTGGTTTATATATACTCTTGAAACTACCATTGTATTTCCTTCCCATTTTCTCCTTCTTTACCAGTGTTCTCATCTTTTTCTATTATTCCAGCCATTATAATGCTACTGTGTATTACCATTTTCTGTTGTAGACAAAATTCCAGCCATTATTGCTACTGTGTATTACCATTTTCTGTTGTAGATAAAATTCATCAGCTTATGCAGTGAAAACTACCACACACTTTTCCCGTCCAGTTTATTTTATAAATAATGTCATGTTAAAGTGACTATTTTCTTAGTTTATGGTAGATATTTAAGTTTTGTTTAATGTGACATAATGACCATTTTTCTAATAAGATTCTGAAAAGACTGTTTCCTAACAAGTAGAACCAGTTTATGGAGATTTGAAAAGGGTTCTTGCAATTAAGCCTGATTCCAAAAAGCTTTCTATTTCTTGACTGCTTTCTATATGTTGTTACTAAACATTAGTATATTACTTTAAAATAGGATTTTTATGTACTATTTCATAGTTTATTGAACAGATTAAAATAGCTTACTCATTTGATACTGTTATAAAAGCCAGGAATGCTCCTGAACGTGTATTGTCCCCTCTCTACTTCCTCTCCAAGAGGATAGATATATTAACTGATGGATACAGTTATTGAAACTTTTGAATTGTTTCAACATTCTTTTTTCTAAGGCATGCAATTATCATTCTCTATAAAACAGAGAGGCATCTATTCTGTTGCCTCCGTATAGATGATGGGTGATGAAGGGATGCATAGAGCAACTAAATAGAAAAACATGACTCAGACCCAGTCTTAGCTAACAGGAATTTGTGTCTTCATAAGGAAATGAAAGGGTGTAAATCAAAGTAGAGCCAGCATAGGAGTGTCTTATGCCTAAAGAGCCCTTTCTTTTTTTTTTCTTTTTTTTCTTTAGTTATTTAAATCACATCATAATTTATGTATTTACACAAAAAGGCAGGATGTGGGGAAGGGAATGGCACCGGGGCATAGGTGTTCAGGGCGAGTACAGATACCTTTCAGAACAGGGTATCAGCTGGGTGTAGGTTCAGGGGACAGGTCACTATGGCTCTGCCTATGATTCACTTGTCCTTATCTAAGTTGGTACTGTCCTCTGAGGCTGCCTATCAGAGAGAGGCTACCCAGAACCCTCTCTGACTGGTGATCTGAATTCTTGCTTAGGCTGCGAGGCTAAACACTGCAAGGGAATATAAATAAAACTTAAAAATATCTATCTGGGTTCCCTGAGGGACAATAGGGGTTGATGTCAAAAGTATCCCCTCTCCAGGAAAAAGACATTGGTATGGCCCTCATGCCTCACTGGACAATGACAGGAGGACTGGAGCCATTACAAGGTCCCCTTCAATTATTGGAGGTCAGGCCTCTATCCCCGCCTTCGCAAGAATAGAATCGCCAAGGCCCTTCTATACTTAGAGAAGGGAGGAGATGTCAGGAGCAGCCCTGCATATACACTAAAGGCCTAAAATCAGCCATAGGCCTAAAGTCAGCAATAGGCCTGACATACATACATGCTAACACAAGTCTTGGGTCTCTATGGAAAAACACTGAAAACAGAAGGCTATAAGCTATTGTAAACAGGCAGCTTCTGTGGAAATTTACCAGCCCGAGTAGTCATAGGTCTTATAAATAGGCAGCCTCGGTGGACAGTACCAACTTAGATAAAGAACCCTTTCTTAGGATTTTAGTTATCTACTGAAGACCTTCCTAAGCCCCAACATGTGGGCTCAATAGCACAAGATAGAATCCAATCATTGAAAAGTACAAATAGTAGCAGTAATTTAGAAGCTATGAAAATACTACAGACACTCCTTTTCTTGTCCCTCATTATCTAAGTCTGGTGGGACAATGTGATATACACTGACCTTTACAAAATTGTGATTTGAAGGGGAGGTAAATTTATAAGAGTTGTGTCTTTCACTGTGAAAAAAAAAGTATGTTAGTGTTTTGAGCATTTTGACTCAGTTTCAAAGAGGAACAATATTTTAGTTTAGGATCAGGTAGGAACAAATGAGGAAAGAAATTTTAGGTCACATTCCTCAGTGAGAATTACAGTTTGAAAAGAGCAGCAGGGGTGGAATGTACTGCAAGAGAATGACAAGCTTTCTCTGATTTTTTTTTCTCTCCACATCAACAGCATATGCCAAAAAGAAAATCTCTTTATAATCAGATTATAACCTATCTAAGCTAGAATCACATGGACAGATAAGGCTTTTTCAAAGATTGCACAAAACAATATAACACTTGCTCCCACATCTCTCTTCCTCTTTTTGATATTGTAACACGCAATTGTGCTGAATTCTAGATTCAGTACCATGAAGTACACAACCCTGAAAAGAAACAAGTTGGCATATTGCCACAAGATCCTATATCTGATCATTTTAGAAAAAATATTGACATACAATATTTGAAATATGTAAAACATCTCAGAGAAATACACCAGTGGATTAAAAACATAGTATTACCAATCCACTTCTTGATAATTGACTGATAGTGGTAGAAATCAAGAGGACATTTGTAACACAGAACACTGCAGGCTTAAAACTGCTTGAAAAAGTTAGTATGACCACTAATCACTAGTTGTGAACAGTGATATAAAAATAGAAACTATCCCCAGTACATTACCACTGTTCTAAACTCATCAATTCATCAAATACACTAACACATCACTAATGACCTGCTTTTATATGTGCAGTACCACTGTGAGTCCAGCTTGGCACCAAGGATGGGCTGAGTAGAAAGGTAAACAAGGTTTCCACTCCCAGGGAGCTTGTTCTACTTAAAGTATTAAACAAGGTGTGCTAAACATTATGGCAAAATGGGCAAGCTCTGGAAGAAGATGTGTAAGGAATTTTTCCGTAAACTTATACTGCACATTGGATGCCCTCTTAATTGTTGATTTCATCCTACTTGTATATATAACTGACTTTCAGGTAGTGAAGAATATTAGCAACTGATAACTTAGTTCATTAAAATAACATTTCTTATGATGTGTTTAATGTGTGGCATACACTGCATGCATATGTTAGGTACGTCTTGAACTCAGTAATAGCTGTACTTCTCAATCTCCATTCATCACAGGGGGAACTGAATCCAAGATGATTAAGAAAATCTGACAAAGGTTATACAGCTCAGTGATTTCTGCTGCTAGAATCTAGTTCTAGTGCTATCTAGCACTAAAGTGCCTACTATGTGTTTTTATTCCTTACAGTCCATGATATAAATGACATGTTCCTAATTAGTCATTTGAAGTCAATAAGATACAGAGAGAATATGGCAATCCCAGGATTCAAGCAGAGAAAAAAACCTGGCTACACAGTGTTCTTTGCTACTCACTACTCAATGCTGTTGCTCTAAGGATCATTCTCTCTTGAATTCTCAGTAGGTAGACCTAGGTTAACAATTGCCTTTCAATGCCAGCTTGTCTGCCTTATCATCAATTTTCCCAAGATAATATTTACTTGAAAAAAGGGCTTATGAGGGAAAAGTTTGAAAAACAAATGTCTTAGCCATCCTGAAATATTGATTTTGCAGAAGTTTCAGGAGTGTTTAATAGAGGCATCAGGAAGGCAGGAGAGAAATATGTGAGTAGGTTAGATATATGGAAAGCTTTTTGTGCATAAACCAAGACTCTTCTGGCATTTGTTAAAGAAGAAAGTGATACAACTTAGCTTGTCATGTGTCGACACAATCCTGATGGGAATAGATGAAAAATGTAAAGTCATTAGAAAACAACTGAATAAGGGAATGAGGTAAAGATACAAGTTAACTCCAACCGATTAGGCTTCATGGCTAAACTTTTCCAAGAATATTATGGATCCCTTCAAACCTCAGCAGAAACGTCATATTCCTCATCACTACTGCTCATGCTTTGAAGAAGGAGGGATGACAGAAAAGACTTCCAGCTAGATGGCAGTATATAATAGTTTAAGCCATATTATTTAGATATATATCGTCACTTTGAAAGACACTTATTTTTCAATTGAAACCTATTTACCTTCTATTAAATTATCAAGTATTTAGAAAGACTATCAAATCCCAGTAGAGATTTCCTGACCAGCTTTTCGGTAGGCACTTCCAAAGTAGAGGAAAATTTTATGTATAATCCATAGATCTATGAAATAGTACCTCCTTATTTACAACTCTCAGTAATTGGTGTAACACTTTTAATATCTTAGCATTCGTCCTCAAGAGTCGTGATCTTCCTTTTGAATCTTGGGGACAGTTATAAGGGTAACACTCAAATTCACTTATGCATTAGCTGTTGGTTCCAGATCATTTGCAGACTGTAACTAGCTGTTAGCTGCTGCTAATAATACTTAACTTAGAGTTGGATAAGAATATAAGCAACAAAGAATTGGAAAGCTAATGAATTTAGTGCAGGTACATGCAAAAGTATTGTGTTGTTTCATCCTTTTGGGCTAGTAAAACATCTCCTATAAAGTGTTCAACTTGCCCATTTTAATTAAAATTTAACACACCTATGTTCTCTTTGCCCTTCTGAACAAACTTGTCTTATTGAGTAACTATTCTATTAGTAATCTTGATTCTTGTGTTTCTAACTTTAGCTTACATAACTGGACAACACTCGCTCAACCCTACAAGAAACATTGTGAAATGGGCTCAAAGCCTGAAGCACCTGGACTTCTCTGGTTTCCATCATGCAAACATCTCCTATTAAAATGCTAGAAGGCTAAAGCAACTGTTTCCCTAGCAGCCATGCCCTGCTATGCCCTCACAACTGTTACCTTAGGGTTTCCCCAGAGGAGCCCCTCCTCTTCCACAGGTTGACTAGGCTGCTGGATCTGCTGGCAGCGGATGATGACTTGCCATCTCCTACGTGCATGCGCACCACTGTAGAGGTTGTGAAGGCGCTGCGCACATTTCTCTCCGGTTTGGCTAGGATGATGTACACCTTCGGCACAAACATGCAACCCAGGGCCACTGTGGCACTGAGGCTGACTGAGAAACACATGGTGATGATTTTGTAGTTGCTGCCAAAGTAGATCGGCACGAAGGCCAGCCATATGATGCAGGTTGTGTACATGGTGAAAGCAATGTACTTGGCCTCATTAAAGTTGGCTGGAACATTTCTGGTCTTGAATGCATAGAACGTGCAACTCAAAATCAATAATCCATTGTATCCAAGAGGAGTAACAACCCCTAGGTTGGTGGTGTTACAAATCAAGTAGACTTCTCGAATGCTTGGATAGTCATGCATTATATCCGGGGGCTCCATGATAAAGAGGGCCACAATAATGCCCAACTGGATACAGATAAGAATGAAAGCGATTACTAACTGAGCACAGGCGCTCATGAATCTGGGCTTTTTGGTACAGATCTTCTTCTTGCTGCCAGCTAGAATCCTTGCAATACGGTTGGTCTTGGTTACAAGGGCTGAGTAGCTCATGGCTGGAGAGAGACCGATGCCAATTCTCTGAAGATAGCAGTAAATCTGCTTGGGCTTTGCAATGAGGCAGAAGGTACATAAATAACCCAGGCAGATGCCAGCTAGAATGATGTAGCAGAGCTCCCTGCTAGAAGACTTGACCACTGGAGTGTCCCGATAAATGATGAAGATTACGGTAACAAACAGAGTGGCTAGCAGACCGAGGCAGGCAAACACCACAGCTGCAATGGGCTCAGGGTCACCCCAGCGAAGATACTGGACTGGGATCAAATCACAACCTGCAAAGACAGAGAGAGACACATATCAAAAAGAGAGAGAGAAACGTATTTGGTTACAAGTTCCCAATTTACAAGTAGTTGCTTTTGATCATTTCAGTCTGACATTTACCTTTATAATTTCAATCTCTCATACAATTTATTCCTTCAAAGATTCATTTAGGATAATGAATATTATTAAGTGTATGCTGTTTGAGAGGGGCTGCCCTACATTTTAAAACTAAATGATGACAAACATTTTTCCTGCCAACATAAAAAAATTAGTTGGGGTCTTTAAAACACTTGCATATAACTGGAGAAAAGTCTATTGAGAAGTTCCATGTCTTCATGCTTAGCCAGGAGCAGCTAAGGATCATCACTACAATAGGGAAGTAATACATGTTACTATGTCAGAATGTGAAATTGCATGGATCTGGGGACCAGAGGTTACCTGTGAGAAAAGGAGAAATGAAAGGAGACTTGAGTGCAATAGTGTGATGAGGCTGCACGGCAGGCCAGTGGGACATCTTGCAGATCAGAGAGTCACTATTAGGAACTGTGTAGAGGACTGGCATGAACAGATTTGTGTGGCTGCTTTTCAGACATGCTTTGCTTGATGTATGAAATCAGGCTGTAGACAAAGCTGCAAACTATTTCAGAGCCATCTAAAAATGTTTGAAAGATTCAGGAGTATATGAAAAATAAATGTGTGAAAGGTGATTAACACTGGTAAGGAAGAGGTAAGATTAAAAGGAATCTTTGTTTTAGATGATAAGTGGATATTAGCCAAAAAGTACTGAATACCTAGGATACAACCTGCAGACTGTTAAGAAGTGTAACAAGCAGAAAGACTCAAGTGAGGAGGTTTCAATCCCACTGAGATGGGGGAAGAAAATAATCACAGGAGGCAAAGGGAGGGAGGGACCTAGTTTGGAGAGAAAAAGGGGAGAGAGGAGAACAGGATCAGATACTAGGGTTGGGCTGGAGAGAAGCCCAGAGGGCCAAGAGAATGAATGGAAATAAGCAGCGCCGGGAGGATGGGAGGTACAGAACCCTCTAGAATGTACCAGAGATCCAGGAGGTGTGAGACTCTCAGGATTCATTGGAGGTGACCTTAGCCAAAATGCTCCACATTGGGCAGAGGGAATTTGAAGAGTCTACCTCCAATGGATAGACAGGGCCTAAAGTGGAGGGACACAGTTATTAACCCACAGTCAAAATTCCTGACCCAGAATTGTTCCTGTCTAAATGAACTGCAGGGACAAAAATGGAGAAGAGGAGTTATTTTTTTTATAAAAAACAGGCACAAGAACAATTGGAAAATAGAAAGGAATGGTTCCCTATAACTCTACCTTTCTTGCATCACATATCAGTATTTCAGATTTTAGCTAGTTAGGCTATTGTAGGATCAATAGTGTTACATGCCTGAGATCATCTGCACACTTTGCAAAACTACTACTAGGAAACCTTATTTGTATTTTCACAAATTGCTAAAAGATATAACTTACAAATTTTGTGACTATTCCAAAGTAAATAAAAGATATGTGTATAAATTACATACATCTTTAATTTTAAACAAATAAAATCTCACTACTAATGCATAGATATGAACAGAACACAGTTAACTCAGGCACTAGGATCAACAGTTACTTAAAAGCTTCTGCAGGGCAAAGGGTATCATCAATTGCTCAAAGCAGCAGCCTACAGAATGGGGAAAAAATTTCCCAACTCCACATCCAATAGAGGACTAATATGCAAAACATATAACAAATTTCAGAAACTAGATAAAAAACAAAAAACAAATGAACCAATAGAAAAATGAGCCTCAGTGGTAGACAATGCATCTAGCTTCACAAAGACTTGATGTGCCAGTGCTGGAGGATACCCAGGGGAACCTTACTCACTCAGAGGAGGAGGGGAAAGAGATGGGGGAAGAATTACAGTTGGGAATGACTGAGGGTGGGGCAGTGAGAGTGATGTAAATTGAATAAGCAAAATAAAATTAAAAAAAATAAATGCAGTACAGATCTAAATGGAGAATTCTCAAAAGAGGAAACTCTAATGGCTGAGAAACACTTAAATGTTCAACATGCTTATCTATCTGGGATATGCAAATAAAAATTACCTTTAGATTTCATTTTACATCTGTCAGAATGGCTAACATCAATAATACAAGTGACAATTCATTATAGTGACGATACAGAACAAGCAGAATATTCTTTCATTGCTTGTGGAAGTTTAAATTGTACCTCCACTATTTAAATTGGTAAGATAGTTCCTCAGAAAGATGGGAATTGATCTATGTCAATATTCAGCTATACCACTGTGGCAGGAATTTCCTGACCAATGTATTTGCAGCAGAGCTCTGTCATTGGACAGGGAAGAGGGAGATGGAGCTAGGAGTTGGAAAGAAAGAGGAAAGGAAGTGGGGAGAGGGGAGAAGCGAGATTGCTGCAGATGTTACTCTCATGTCTCTAGCAGTTATTCATATCAAGGTTAGGTAATGGAGATAACAATTCTAATTGTGTGAACATCTTGTATATTGAGTATTTGCTAGTATATAAAACCATTGGTTAATCTCTAAGCTTTAGAGTTTTACTTGATTGGGTTACTGGTAAGTGGGTCCACCTGGTTGTAGGTTATGACTGTGAAGAAACTAGCAGCTCCAGGGACAAGCAAACAAGAGCTGGAAGCACAGTGACTAGTCAATGTCTTGAAATAACGAGGGAGAGGAACCTCAACTGGACATCTCTTTCACCATATGAAGCTCTTATTCAACTGGATTGTTGGCTTAAAGGTTCTTCTGAAAATATCCCAATAAACCAGTCAAGAAAACATTCAAGAGAGTCAGTTGGTCTTCATAAACTGGCAGCAAGGCCCCATTATTAAAGACAACACTCACATAACTCACGTAATATAGAGAGGTCGATCTCTGCCTACATAGAATCTTTACCTCCATTTTCTCGTGTCTTTTTCATGTAAAGGTACTCTGCATACCACTAAAATAAAATGTAAACATCAACCCAAATGCATAATCTTTGATCTATAATCTGTCATTTCTGAAAAATATGTATGCTCATGCAATGGTGGCACAAACCTCATGGGAGTGACCAGCCAATGTCTTATTTGACTTAATGCTCACTCCCATGAGATGGAAGGTATACCTGAAACTGCTTGGGTGACCACTAACCAAAGACTAGGTACTCTAAAAATCTATGATATAACCAAATACAGGTCTACCAAAAAAACAAGAAATGATTCTTAATGATACTTCATTCTACTTATAAACCAGTGACTAATTCAGTCATTATCAAAGAAGCTTCCTCCAGCAGCAAATGGGAAGAAATACAGTGACCCACACACTGACATTATTCAGAGGTAAAGAGAAAACTTGGGACACACAACGCTAAATAGAATGTCTCCATCAAATCCCTCCTTTCAGAGCTCAGGGGGATGAAGAGCAGCAGGAGAACTAGGCCCTCCAAAACAACTGAGCAAAGCTCATATAAACTCACAGAGACTGAAACAGCAATCACAGGGCCTACATAGGTCTGCACCAGGTCTTCTGCATGTGTACTATAGTGTTCATTTTTAGTACTTTTATGGAACTCCTGAATGCATGAATGAGTATATCTTTGATTCTTTTGCCATCTCTTGCAGGGCTTTTATTCTCCTGTTGTCTTGTCTACTCTGAAATGATAGTGGTTTTTATGTTATCTTATTATATTTAATGTTATGAAAAATTATTAAAAAATACAAAAAGATTTTAATTTCAAAATTCTGTGAATATGGGTAAAAGATGGAGCATAATTTGAGGGGAGAACCAACCAATAACTGGCCCAACTTGAGGCCCGTGACATGAGACGGAGCCCACCCCTGATGCTAATAATGATATTCTTCTATGCTTGCAGTCAGAAGCCTAGCATAAGTGTCATAAGAGAAGCTTCACACAAAAATTGATGGAAACTGATACAGAGAACCCCAGCCAAACATAAAGTGGAGCTTTGGGAAGCCTATGGAAGAGAAGGAAGAAGGATGGAAGGAGCTAGGGAAGCCAAGTACACCACAAGAAAAACCGTTTTGTAACTTCTCTTCATGAATAGATTAGACTCATTATAAGGTTTTGATCAACAAATCTTGCAGTGGAATTGACATCTTGATCTTTCAGTCACAGACATTGCACCACGATATTTTAAGGAGTGTAACAAAATACAATTCAACGTTGTAAACTTAGGAGGTTTTGAGGCAGTATGCTGTGGTAAGGAAGCAAAAAAATTACCTTACAAATAAATATTAGGCATCATTATGGACTTTAAAATTTTTTTTTGTTATTTCTCCCCATTCTTTCCCACCCTGTCCTTCCCTGTGTCTCCTTACCCCTATGTCTTCTTCTCACCTTTATCCTCTCTGACGTTCTTTTTCTCAGCACCATTTTCCCTCCTATTGTCTCCTCTCTAGAATCATAATTTATACCTCTCATAGCTCTCCTTATATTATTTCTTACAGTTTTGGGGATAGTAATATAATTCCATCATTCATTCTTTCCTTTCCTCTCTCCAAACCCTCTTATATACTTACTTATCCTTGCCTTCTTAGAAATCCATGCTACCTTTTTCACTAATTTTTGTTTTACACACACACAACACACATACGCACCACACACACACACACAAACACACATTCCTAGATACATAAATATCTTCCTAATATGTATAATGCTACTTAAATGGATGCTTTCAGGGCTGATCATTTGATATTAGATAATCAGTTGGTGTGCTCTTTCCTGGGAAGACTATTTTTCTTGCTCCCAGCACTCCTTAATTGCCTGAATTTCTTTGTGTAGAGTAGAAGCCTTGTAGTTTTCACATGTCTACTTTAGCATATTCATTTCTATCCTTAATTACATGCATGTAAGCACTGAAGGCTTTTTATATACATATAATACATAAGGCCTGCACATGAGAGAGAATATACAGTTTTTGTCTTTCAGAGAGTAAGTCACCTTGCTTAATATATTCATTTTCAGTTTTATACATTTCTCCTGAAATTTTCATTTTGTAATGAGTTGAGTAAAATTCTATTTCGTATATATGCCACATTTTCATTGTTCATTCATCTGTCAATAGACATGAAGTTTGGTTTCATTTTCTTGCAATTATGAATAGAATAGCAATAAGGAGGGATAAGAAAATGCCTCCACAGTGTGATAGGGAGTCATTTGGGAATATGCTCAGGGTGGTATGCAAACATTATTTTGTATAAACAACTTGCATAGCTCTGTACAACTACTTTTAGTCCTTGATCCACAATTCTGTGATAGGGTTTTCAAGGTGACTTCTCGTTCAGTTTGTGAATGACTGGCTCATATGCTAAATACAAGATATGAACACCATGTCATTGTTTAAGGCTTTCTATAGATGAAGTAGCTTGAAGATTAAGTTGGGAAGGGAGTAAGTAAGATGGTGGTGGAAATGAGAAATGAGACATGAAGAAAATAGTGTCAGGGCCACTAAAAGAAGGCATTTAGAGATGATAAGGATAAAACTCACAGTCATTATTTCAGCATAATGAACTATGAGGACATTTAGGAACTAGAATTGAGAGAAATTTTAAAGTACCAAGACAGAAGATTCAATTAGTTGGTCCTAAGGAATTGATAGCAATTCTACAAAGTAAGATAAGACCTGTTAAAATCACTGAAACATATATTATAGTGATGCTGTGTATCTCCAGCTTGGATATGTTGTGTTTTTATATATCTATGGCCAAATGAACATATGGAAACAGGCTCTAAGCTACAGCTAACTTAAAATGTTTCTAGTTCAAAAGAAAATCAAATGAATAAATTGATGAAAAAATTCATAGACATGGAAGTGGGAAGAGCCCTTCATTAAAAAAAGGTAGGTAAGTAAGATATATAAGGAATGGTCTATGATTGACTGGACAGGAAGAAAGTTTGATGTGAAAGGAATTTGGTTTATTACGTGGCCCACTCTAGCCTCTTATAGCAACATCACTCCAATTTCTTTTTCAGTTTTCACTTCCCCCTCAACTCAACTGCAGTTTCAATTTTCAGGTTTGGAGGTATGTCTTTAAGTAGTGTGTCATAATTTTTACCCTCTTCTACCATAAGGCCTATTTTTATTTATTTATTTATTTTTATCTTTTGAGTGAGAGTGTCCTTTCTAATATGGGACATGTTCTACTAAATTTCAGAGAATCATAAAGTAATACAAATTTTACCACAATATATATTTAAATTCACAATGATAATGATGCCTAATATGTTTATTGGCCTACAAATCTCTGAATGGCAATATTATTTTTACTTTTTTTCTATTCTGGGTATTTTTATATAGTGATTTGCTTTGTATGCTTATTTCATTCTCAGTGTAAGGAAGGAGGTGTAGACATTAACTAAGAGTCTGGAGTGCATATATTTTATAGTTTGTTTATACTTTCTATGAGTTTATTAGTTTAGTATATGTTATCATATTTTAGGATTAGTAATCTTTATCATAGCCATGGAGTTCCCTGTGTTTTATTCTTTCCTAGCAGTAGGAATAATAAGGTCTTAGATAAGAAAACAATGGCCAGTATCTGACATTACTTCTGTAGCTTCCTATTGACTTTTTCCTTTATTGTATCTGGCCCACAATTTTCCTTTTCACTAGAATAACACATCTTTTCACACCTTATACTGAAAATACAACAGCTTGTTCAAGGAAAGAAGCTACCAGAATAATGTCATCCACATTCATTGTGTGATTCCACTAATATGTTTCTAGATCTCATAACAGGATCAATGACTCAGTGACCTCTGGAGCCCCTAAAGATGATGTGTCTGCTCACTCACAGCTGGTGTTCTTACTTCACGTTTAAATAACACATCTACACAATGTTTCTGAGCTTAACAGTTCCTGATAGATACATCTGCAAGCCCTCTTCCAACTGCCTGTTCAGACTGAGCAAATAAGAGACAGATGGCAATGTATTTCTGTAATTCAGACAGTTCAGGGGTACCTTAACAATCTCTGCAACACCTATACACTTCTAGTGAAAGAAATTTAATTCTGAAAACGTCTGAGAATAAGATGCATGTGTCCTTAATTGATAGTCAGTCCATTTTAGCCACAAGAAAGTGAGAACATGACATTGGGGCCATCTCTTGACACACACAATCAATAGATATCTGCTGAGTACAGGATGCTGATCGATAAGTAAACTATCGTATTTGTTTTTAATCTGTTCTGTCAATATGCTGTTTGTTATCTATACCTCTTTACCTTCCAAGATACGATTTACAGGGTGTTGGTCTGTGATCTCAGGGATGATTGAAATTGTTTCTAAAGTAAAGACATCTCCAATCTTTGTTTCTATGTTTATCATTCCCTTAGCTTCAGATGAAATTTTCAACTCTTTTATAGTTCAGATGAATTGGAAATATTTTACAAGTCAATAAAATTTTAGTATGTCATTTTATCTATTATATGCACTAGCAATTTCAATTTGTTTTTTATATAAGCAGAGATTTGTTAAATTTGTCTTTACCCCAATCTTTCTATGTTTATTACTCAGTTAGCCTCAGATGATATTTCAACTCTGTTATAGTTTGTTTGCACAGCAAGTGTTCCTATCCACTAAACCACCTCCCTAGTTCAGAAGTTAATCTCTAATAAAAACCATCTACTTAAATAATTTGGATCCATTATTCCCCCAAAAGTCAGTTAATTGCAACACTTTAAAAATTTAAACAGCTACCAAGATCCCTAGTCCTCTTCAGGATAGGCACACTAGCTCGCTCTTTTATCCATTACCTTAACAGGAAACAAAACATGCTATGAGGCTGGCAAGAAGACTCAGAGGGCAAGGGAATGTGTCCAAATATCTGATGAACTGTGCTCAATTCTCAGGACTCACACTACAGAAGGAAAAAATTGACTCCCACAAGTTGTCTTGTAACCTCAACATGTGGGTTATGGCATATGTTCCCATCCTGAGTAATGATGCATCTATAAATGCATGTAATTTAAAAGACATTCCACAAATAAAAGTTTAATCTCAACCCGAAATGTTAGGGATGGTTTTATCAGTACCTACTCTAATCAGAAGTGGGTTTATTCTCATTTGCCAAAGTGAAAGATGGAAGGAAGGAACTAACACTGTTTTTGAGTTTCAGGAAGTATCAGATCCTATCACAGAAGCTGTCCATGATTGTCATACAGACAAGGAAGTGTAATTACCTGTAGTTCACAGAGGGATCATATCAAGTTGAGTAAGATATGTTTACAAGTTGAAAACAAGGTTTTGGGAACGAAACTTTCATGTTAGTTATTTACTTACTTTACTTATTTAGCTATTTCAAATGCATTGTGGAAGCAACTTTATCATCTACTTCTCAGAAGGAGGTCCTGAGGCTACTAAACAAGAAAAGAAAATCACAATCGATTGGAATGTTCGCATTGGGAAAGGTGAATCTAGTAGTGACGTGCTTGATGGTCTGTACTGTAGCACAAGTGCACGCTCCTTCTTCCTGTGTTTTCGTTAGCATATTTTTAAATTCGCTTTACATTCCAATCCCTGCCCACCTCTCAGTTCCCTCACTGTCCCTCTTCCCTCTTCTTCTTCTCTGAGAGGTTGGAGCTCCCCGCCCCGGTATCCCCCTCACCCTGGCACATCAAGTCTCTGCAGAGTCAGGCACATGCCCTCCCACTGAGAGCAGACAAGGCAGCCCAGCTAATGGAATATATTTCACAGACAGGCAACAGTTTTATGTATAAACACACACACACACACACACACACACACACACACACACACACACACACGAACAGAGACATACACATACCCTGCCACCGCTAAGGATCTCTTTGCTTCAAGCTCTTCAGCAGGGTTTCAATCTGGTATGTGTAGACATAGGCTAGAAAATTACTACTCTTGTGCCTGGAAAGTTTTCTAGCATAGAATACCCACAACAAAGGAGAACAAGGAGGAATTGTGACACATTTTTTCACATTGTTACCAAGTAGCCTCATGGCCACACATTCATCATTGAAGAATTCCATCCCCATCATAGTTTATTGCATACCCTTTGATTTCCATCCCCTTAATAAAGCTCCCTTGAAAAGCTGGAAAACCTAGAGCTGATTTTTTTGTTATTTTTTTTATGCCTTATATTTTTTAGGGAGGTCTGAAATTTTGCACTAAGATTTATTTCGCAATTAAAACTTAAAGAATGATATAACGGCACTGCAGAATGCTGAAGGGAAGGCTTCTCCCAGATCACATTTGCAGAAGGCAGCTTCAAAAAATAGGACTTCTGGTCAAACTGCTGTAGTTGAACAGGAGTGGAAGAACACAGCACATAATTCCCTGACTGAAGTAATAAGTGTGGCTGAAACACTCCCCTCCTTTTCAATTCTCCCCGTAATTCTCATCACAGCTAGCTCCTCATTATTCTTCCATTCTGTAGATCCTCTCACTAAATGACTTTTTGGATTCCCTAAGCCTGAGTGACAAGTTTCTCCCGTGAGATCATAGGTCTCTCTGGTCTGTGCCAATTTTTGCAGGACTGTGTCATAGGGAGGCTGAGAAATATAAGAACAGAGACCATTTCTCTGGTATTGCTTTATTGGTAGTACTAAAGACCATGCCTGACATCCTATTCACAGGAGGATAGGATAGATGATAGATATCATCAGAGAAAAGACCATGTGAGGAATAAGAAGACATACCATTCATTTTCAGCTTGCAAGGAAAGCGTTTCTGAGTTATATGAGTACTGTACTTTCATGTCTCCAGACATAAAATAGGTACAATCAAGAATTTCATTAGCTATAATGAACATTTGAACCTGTGAAAATCCTTATGGTTTGTACTCATTGTACTCATGGACAAGTACAATGATCTAGAGATGACTAGTGAAGCAACTTCACAAGAATGAATCTATACAATCCTCAAAGCTTCTTTAGTATTTCAGTGAAGTCACACATCAAAAATCTTCCCTTTAAATCTACAGAGAGTCCCTGACTTACACATATCATAAAGTTTAAAAAGGGCTTTGCTGCTAATTTTTATTTACCTTCTCTAACTGGCAGAATGGTGGTCAAGATACTTTTCCTATATTTTCAGTCAGATTCATGAAATCATTTTTTAAACTGAGTAGACCCCTAAGAAGTAATTTCTTCCAGTGCGTGGTTTTTCCTCCAAGTATTCAAAGGGTTTCTAATTTTCTAGTTCAGTCCGTTGGAAGACACTTTCTAAGCCGAACTATATTTCTTCTGTACCCACATACCCTAGATTTTCTTTTCTTCTGAGGAATGTTAGGACATTCACGGGCCTCAGCTTACTATTTCTTTTCTTAATGCTGCTTACAAAATCATATGCATTTTCTTACACAAATGTTTCTTCCTGTTTTTCTTCCCAAGACTACTAGTCCCTAATTTTTAAGTAATATAATCATATAAGTACTTCTCAAGTGAGCTACTGTATGGTTTAACTAAATAAAATGTTTGGTCTTTATTGAAGAAAGAAAATATGGGACCAACCCACCAAACACATAAGCTTTGTAATCTCAGGACTGGATACTCTGGCGAGTGCCTTAGGGGTATTGATAACTTCTATACAACATTATCAGAAGGTATGGGGCATTATTTTTTATCGCTTTTTAGTTAAAGAGATTAAGATAGGATAATACATTCAGAGCATCTGAAAGGAACTTGAGAAGAATAAATGTAAACATTGAAAGAGTTGAAAAGATGTAAGCCATAGAGCCAAAATGTGGAGACAGGTAGAGGGTTCACTTTACAGTACACAGTCAGCAGAGAATTGGATGGGAGCTTAGATGGGAAGTCACTGAGGACTTTCAGAGGGAAGATGATAATCCCTGCCTCCCTACAGTTCAGGGGTTGTTGTGAGATCTTTGCAAAACAATATGTGATTTAAACAATGGCAGAATAATTATGTGATGAGGGAAAGGAAGAAGGAGAGGTATGCACATAAAACAAAAGTGACTCAGTGTCTGCTACATTGCCTCTATTTTATTATACTCTCCTATGCTCTAGCGGGGGACAGAGAGGCTGATATATCTTCCTGGCATCTTTACATATATGGAGCTTCAAGAAAATGATATTATACTATCTTCAGTTGTAAGTACAAGGAAGCATAACACTGTGAATTTTTCACTCCAGTTACTGCAGTCTTTAAGCCGTGCAAAGATAGGAAGCATTTATCTCTTTCACATCACATCATAATATACTAATAATTTATGAAGCCTTCCCCAAGTTGGTTAAATAATATAGAATTAAGCACTAACTTACAATGTTTTATGCTCTTTGGAAGAAATGTAATCATTTGCTTTCAGTAGGCTATGAAATTGAGATCAATGAAACCACATTGTTTCATTGTTTAACCACATTGTTAGTTTGGCTATATCAGAATGGTTTTGACCACAGTGCTATTGTTCTGGCCAGACCACAGATTGATCACCATGAACACTGTGGGTGTTTCTCACTGCTGTGTTTCTGAAAGGATGCAAAGTCATTCATGTTTTCCTTTAGGATCATTTCAGGGAAGTTCCATTGAGAGTGGGCCTTTCAGCATCTTCTCCCCCTGGAGTAAGTGATACTTACAGGTGTACATACATCTTAGTTCAACAGTTATTACTTTCTGGTTGAAAATTGTTTCTAAATTGATAAAAGTTGAGACACCGGAAGAGTCACAAGGCATTTTACATCTTTTCCACAAGAGAACTCTGGCATCTCATCAAAGACAAAACATTGTACTTATCACATTTAAGGGGAGTGACCTCATCACACACATTATTAGAAAAAAGAACCAGTGTCTCCTACACTTTTAAACCATCCACTTCTCTTCAGTTACTATTTTCAAAACTTTAATAGAAGAATTATGGCAGTAAATATGAAGCATTAATACTAAGACAGGTTATACACTGTTTGTATTCTATTTAGTACATCTTCTGATCCAGTTATTACTACCTTCGCTTAGTGTAAAAGCAAGCCGACACTCAAAAATGAAAGACATTTATTTGCTTGATGTCACATGCTGAGTCATTTGTAGTGTATAGTTGAATATGGCTGTCACTGACTCCAAAATCCTATTGATTTATTGACTGTGAAAGGATAGCTTGGTTCCTGGTTAAGGACAGGCCTCGGACCCTGGACCCTAATGGGACGATAAGTGTTTGGCCTTGCTCCCAGACTCCAGCCTCCTGACATGCAGCCGCAGACCTCCATTGATCCATAGGGCCATGCCCCTACAGCCCCTCCCAAAGAGGATTGTGTCACCTAACACAGGTAGAGGGTGTGACTACAGGCCTCAGAGCCTCAAGAGATCTCCATATGAATGAGATACCTAAAGGCCAGAGGGTATAGCCAATTAAGCATTCCTTCCCAGACTCTCCTCCCTCCCAATTTAAGTCTGGTACACCCTGAGGTCAGGGGTACAGCTTTGTCCACTTTCCACCACGACAATAACCCTTTTAAAACCATGGATTCCTCATGTCTTTGGGGCTCCATGGAGAAGGCCTTTGACTACCAAGCCACTGCTTAAACTCCCGCTAGAAGAGTTCTCTACACTCCTGCCAAGGAGATCTGCCAACTCAAGCAAGCTAGCCTAGCCAGTCAACCCAGCCATGTAAGTCCCAGTAACCAAGAGTCTCTACCCTGCGGGTCACTTCTGGAGATTCTCCCTCTTGCCCCTCTCGGCTGCAGGCCAGTCCAACCCATATGCCCACTCTGTTTCATTTCTTCCTTGGCCTCCCAGCAGTGTCTGGGAGCCCAAGGACAGAGACTACCGGTCTCCCATCAGCTGCTTCGGCCGGAGACTCCCACTCCAGAGCTCTGCCCCTGTGGGATTTCAGAATGAGACCTCTCCATGCCCGGGCGGAGCCCCGCAGCTTCTCACATCCCAGCGTTCACCCAGCACCGCATGGAGTCAACTCAGTCAAATTCCCCCGCTTCAGCCTCCCTGAGCTGGCAGACAATCAGGATCTACAACTCCGCCCAATAGGACCCACGCCCACGCTTGAGCTACAGCCCCAGAGACTTAAACTCTGCTCTTGGAAATTAATAAAGATAAATTATTGGAGGCACATCTTAAATATAGTCAAATTCTGCAGATGTAATTTTTACTCTATATTTGATATTAATTTAACTTCCTTAGATTGTTTTGGTAGCTGTAGATGTATAAAGGGGATCCTAGATAGTTTTTAGGAACCTGGGGAGTTCTAATGTCAAAGCAGGCACTTTCTTTTACAGATATTTGTTAGTATGATACTCATTTTATTAAGACAAGATGATTCTCAGTAAAGCCTGTGGTGGCGCACGCCTTTAATCCCAGCACTTGGGAGGCAGAGGCAGGCGGATTTCTGAGTTCGAGGTCAGCCTGGTCTACAGAGTGAGTTCCAGGACAGCCCAAGCTACACAAAGAAACCCTGTTCGAAAAACCAAAAAAAAAAAAAAAAAGAACCAAAAGCCTTTTATAAAAATGTGACTGTTAACTTGTGATGCATTTGATTCTAAAGAACTATGTATTGTTTTAAAATACAGTTTCAGATGTATACATATTCTTTAGATGTGACATAAATATTATTTATGGTCTTTGTGCCTTAAATTGTTTTCTAGTTTAACTTCCCATTCTGTCATGAATTCATTTCCTTTCCTCCCAGAAAGTTCTCCAAATTTCTTCCTATCCCATCACTCGTTCACTCCTGATCCTTTTTAAAAATTTATTTCCTCCTCTCTTTGTTTATTTGACTACAGTTAGGGCAGGGAAAATTATTATATGGAAATTGCCTCTATACTTGCATGTATGTTTGGCCAGATTCTGGAATACTCAAGAACAGACTCATCAATCCATCACTAATGTGTGTCAAGTGCTGACTTTGACAACTCAATATATATTTATTAATAGACAATTCTATCCTCTGGCCCCTATTGCATCTAGTATGTGGTCCAATTATTGTATATGTTGCATCTATAATCCCAATGCAATTATTTAAGTCAGGTTTCTACTATAGACATGCGAGGCTTCAAATTTTTACTTACTTTGCATTTAAGCATTGTGTGAAAAACATTTAATTGTTTGTTAAATAAATAAGTGACAGGGCAGCAAATTGTGTAGTATGTGGTACTGGTTAAATTGTTGCAGAAACTAGAACCTAAGAACTAGAGCACCATGCTAAAAATCTATTCTATTATTAATGCTCACACTGCTTTAGCTAGAAAGATAAAGTAAACATTTCTTATCTAAATGCACAAAAAATCAGAAATATATATTATTTAATAAATAGCAAGAATTTCCTATTTCTGTGTGTAAATTTAATTACAAAACCCAAATTGTCCCACTTTAATCACATTTACAGTTAAAAATAACAGAACATCCTGGATATAATTAATATTTTGACAAATTTGAATCTGAATTCATTTTTTTCCTACAATTTCCTGGAAATATGGAACTAAAAACAATGATACTGCTGCAAAAGGGAGCTACCATAGCATACTCACTCTGGGCATAATTTTTCTTAAAGTTTGTGATCTTACATAATGTATACCATTTTCCTGAATCTTATTTGTCTCAGTTGTAAAATATATGATTTACCTCGAAGGACTGAAACAGAAAACATTAAGATGATACAGCTGGTAGCAATACCAGGCAATCTCGCATGCTTATAGTGAGCATAGGTATGAGAAGGCTTAAGTAGTCCTATAAAGTAGCACAAAAGGAGAAACATATATTAAACATTTGCAAATAGTCACTCAGGCTCTGGAGATCGGAGACCTGTCACTGATTACAGGACCAGTTCCTTCACTTCCCAGATTACCTCCTGGTCTCTGTTTCTTAACTCTGCTCACTTTTGTTCTTTGGTGAAATTCAGTTTTCAAACTCCAAAGCAATTAAGTCACTCAAGGAACCAGAAGACTTGCTAAGGAATATTCCTGTTGACTTTAAAATGTTGATATGTAATACCTTCCTTTCCTCTTCACAGCTCTGCACTTGAAGGAACATTTCTTTGTGAGTGAAAAGCAGGAAACCATTCTAACTTCCTATCACAAGGATTCCCACTGTGTTCCTGCTTGAAAGCCAAGCGGATTCTAATTTTGACTTTTACTCTGTTTATTGGATGGATCCAGCCCCTGACAGACTCAACAGAGAATTATTTTGCAGCTTTGAAGTGGGAAGTTTAAGATCTGTGCATCTTGCAACTCTTGTAACTTACTTTAAATTTTTAGGCAGAAAACAAATTATATTCTATAAATTATATATATATATACACACACACACACATATATATGTATATATATGCTTTATGTGTATATATACATATAGATATATGTTTGATATATACTATGTATAGACAATGCATATGTTTATGTATACATTTATATACACACACATAACATAGTATATATATAAGAATAGAGATGTATATATATATCCATTGTATACTTATAAACTTATATATGCATATATATGCTATTTTTAAGTAAGAAATTTTTACAATAGCAAGAAATATGTTTCTGGCAAATAGAAGCTTTTAGAAATATCTAACTACCTCAACCAAATTGCTGGGGTATTTTTTTGCATCTTTTCCTTCCTCTCTCAAAGTAGATCATTAGTGCACTACTTTTGTTGTATTTTGTTTTGTTTAGAGAAAAATTATCCAATTTTAGCAATGTTAATTCTCAATCAAATTTTTTCATTGATTTTTATACCCACTGCATTATTTAACTCCATACAGTAGCAGATTCATATTGATTACTGTCAGGCTTGTTACTGTAGTTTTCTGAACATTTATATCTTAGCTATTTGTTTGTAAATTTTATATTTTAATATTATGTCACAAATGTTTTGAAATAAATTTAAGTTGCAAAATTGAATGTGCAGAATAAGCTATGAACAAAAAAATCAAGATTTAAAAATATTAATATTTTGTCATGTTAATTTCAAATGATACCCAGTTCCATGGAGGCATTTTACAAACATAATTGAACCTCTTTTGTAATTCCTCTGTGACTGTTTCTAGATTACATCACCATTCTGAAATTAGTATCCTTCCATTTCATGCTTAAAATTAATATCCATTCTCCATTATCACTCTGTAAATTATATTTATAATGTGTCTTCTAGGATTGCATTTCCATTCTTATTTGATTTTTGGATAGTCTTCAAGATAATAGCCTTGTTGAAAATATTTTCTAGGGTAGAAGGGCAGAGTAGTTTTCTTTTTTTTTTTTTTCTGGTTAGTTTGCAGAAATATTTAGCACTCAGAGTATTGCCAGAGATAGAGTTCATGATACACTATCTCCCAATATGACACCGTGACATGGAAATAATATGTAAAATAAGAGACTTTGTGTCCTTTCCTCTCCTTCCTCTGTTGACACAAGTGATATAAGACATTTTAGTGGAAGGACTACCCCCACTGTCATAGCCAAAAGGCAAGAGCACTCAACCGTTTCTTCTCTGCCAACATAAAGTGCACAGGGAGAAAATGAAATGCACAAACCTTGCTACTTCAGCCCAATTGACTTCCTTACCACATTTTACAATAACTCTCTTTTCGTTAAACTCATGCATTTAACCACTCAGCTTTAACTGTTCTCTCATGTCTATATAGCCTGTGGATGTTTCTATGTCATTCCAAAATTAATATTAAATGGGCGTGGTAGCACCAATTTGTACTTTATTGAAGATCAGTGCTTCATGAAACTGAAGCAAGTGATTAGCAGGACGTGGAGACCAATTGGGGTAACATAGGAAGTTCCTGTTTTAAAGAGATAACAAAACAAGCACATCTAAGGCTAAAAGCTCTAAACTTTATGTTGAATAACTCTAATGATTTTATCTTGTTAAGCACATTTGTCTGTGATAGAAAGGAGCTTTTTTCCCCCCTTAAGAAATATACTTTTACTGAGTGGATTACTAGATGACTCAATAAATAAATGGTTATAATTTTGCTTAACATAAATTAGAGAACCCCATGAGACTTGGTATTTGCTTAACTGTCCTCCCTCTCTTCTTTACACTGCTTCTTCTTGGTTCATTCATTAAAGCATCCCAAATACTCTTCTCTCTAATTTTGATGTAGGAAACTATTCTCTTTATTTTGACTTATATGTACATGCACTTTATTGGAGAAATAATTTTCAGATGCAGCAGTTAACTTCTACTGATCTGAATTTCCACATTGTTCTGGTCATCTCTGCTATTAACATCCAACCATTTATAGGAGAGATGAACATATTTTAGGTAAAGAAAAATACATGTACAGATATGGAGAAAATAACATTGTGTGCTATGGGACTTATAAACAGTCTTTGATGTTAGAATACAAAATGAACAGTATGAAGAGATGGGGCCTAAAACTAGAGAAAGTATAGGATGGCTTTATAGAGAAAGCATATATATTATGTTACAATCTTGGAATAAACCCTGCCTCTCTTACCTACATAGGTATGAAATGATTAGTGAATGAAATATCTTAAGTAATGGGTTCCAAACATTGCATTTAAAAATATACCAGTTTAGCTTTGAGAAAATAGCAGAAGCAAAAGTGTAATTGTCAGATTCCTCATGCTTGTTTGCTCTGAACAAAGTCATCAAACATTCATTCAATTGGTTCCTTTTTGATACACAGATGAAAGAACTTCCTTATTCCTATTGACATAGCATCAGAGAAAGAACTCTCCACACAGGTCTTGCTAATCATAGCCTCTCCTACTATGGCTTGTTTTCATTAGACTAATTTTAGCTAATTGTACTTCTCTTTGACTATTGTCTAAAAACCACATAAGGATTTGAAACTTAACGTATTCATTTAGGGACTCATTTTTTTCCAAAGTCTCCTTGTGTAAAACTGGTATTTGAAAAACCAACAATGCTGAGATTCCATCTTACACCAATCAAAATGGCTAAGATCAAAAGCTCAAGTGACAGCACATACTGGCAAGGGTGTGGAGAAAGGAGAATGCACACTCATCCATTGTTGATGGGATTGCAAACTGTTACAACCTCTCTGGAAATTAATCTGGCAGCTTCTCAGAAAATTGGAAATGGTACTACCTGAAGACCCAGCTAACTATCCCTCTCCTGGGCATATACCCAAAAGATGCTCCACTATACCACAAGGACACATGCACTATGTTCTTAGCAGCCTTATTTGTAATAGCCAGAAACTAGAAGCAACCCAGTTATCTCTCAAGTGAAGAATGGATATAGAAAATGTGTTTCATTTACATAATGGAGTACTATTCAGTTATTGAAAACAAGGACATCATGAATTTTGCAGACACAAGGATGGAACTAGAAAATATCATCTTGAGTAACATAACTCAGACCCAAAAGGACATGCATGGTATACATTTACTAATAAGTGTATATTAGCCAAAAAGTACAGAATACCCATGATACATCCCACAGATCCTAAGAAGTTAAAACAGAAGGAATACTCAAGTGAGGATCCACTTAGAAGGGGAAACAAAATAATCATGGGAGGCAGAGAGAGGGTGGAACCCGGGAGGGAGAGGGAAGGGAAGAAGGGGAAGATCAAGGCTAGGGGAAAACTGGAGAGAAGCCCAGAGGGCCAAGAGAGTGAATGGAACTATCCAACTTCAGGGTAATGAGAGACTTGTGATGGGGCCGAGGGGATCCCAGGGCTCAATGTGGATACCTTAACAGAAATGCACAACAGTGCTAATGCAGAACCTAAAGAGATGACCTCCATAGTTAGCAGGGTCCCCAGTGGAGGGGTGGGGACATCAACCCACCTTCAAATTTTTTTGACTCCAAGTTGTTCCTGGCTAAAAGAAATGCAGGGACAAAATTGGAGCAGAGACTGCACCATTGGCTGGCCAGTGATCAGCCCAACTTGAGATTCATCCCATGGGCTGGCACCAAATCCTCACACTATTACTAATGGCATGTTGTACTTGCAGATAGGAACTTATCATGGCTGTCTTCTGAGAGGCTCTACCAGCTGCTGACTGAGACAAATGCAGACTCTCATAGCCAAACATTGGACTGAGGTCGGGGACCCCTATGGAAGACTTAGGGGAAGGATTGAAGGCACTGAAAGGGGTGTCTCGTATTTGTTCCTGTGAGTATTCTGTTACTCCTTCTACAAAGAACCTGAAACACCCACACTTTGGTGTTTCTTCTTCTTGGGCTTCATGTGGTCTGTGAGTTATATCATGGGTATTGTGAGTTTTAGGGCTAATATCCACTTATCAGTGAGCACATACCATGTGTGTTCTTTTGTGATTGGGTTACCTCACTCAGGATGAAATTTTCTAGTTCCATCCATTTGCTTAAGAATTTATGAATTCATTGTTTTTAATAGCTGAGTAGTACTCTAGTCTGGAAATGTACCACATTTTCTGTATCCATTCCTCTGTTGAAGGATATCTGGGTTCTTTCCAGCTTCTGGCTATTATAAATAAGGCTGCTATGAATATAATGGAGCATGTGTCCTTGTTGTTATGTTGGAGTATCTTTTGGGAGTGTCCTTTATACTAGACAAGGAAACAGCACATTAGCCATCCTACTTCATTTCTAGGCTACAATCTTATCAAAAACGGAAGAACCATATAATACAATCATCATCATCACTATTTTTCCTGTGAGTATTGATTTATATTTTAAGGTTAAGCTTTCCCCAATTCTCCAGTTCCTCATAATATTATGTTTATTCTGCATCTATAATACTAATTGCACAGTTGTTACCTGTTTTAAAAAACACACTTTTAACTCACCAGATTTTAAGTTTCCTAGAAACTTAATTATGTATTCTATTTCAAGTCCATGCTACACATTCCAGCACGTTAAAGCCACAAGCTTTTAAATTAATTACTTTCTATTTGAGAATATAAAATATCATCTCAAGTTGCTTTTATCTAACACTAAAATCTTGATACTTATGAAGAAGTGCATCTATTCCTCTAGTGTTTGAGGTAGGAAATTTGATAGTCTTCCTTAAGACCTTGTACATCCAGTTTGTCTGTATGTATTGTAGATGTAATACCTAATCGTAGCTCAGATATTTCAATGCATTGTTTAGTTAAAGACAGCAAGAAATCTTATCTGCTGTAGCATGATCTGTCCACTTGATTTTTACCTTCCATGTCTCCCCAAATTATTTTACCTCACAGAGACAAGAATGTTATTTAACAACATACCATTAATCATACTGCTGCAACTATAAAATGCCTTCAATGGTTGTTCATTCTATTGACACTCCAACACTCAAATCCTGAGCATATTCTTCCAGTGGGAATCAAATCTTGCCCTTATACCTTTCTGAAATCCAACAATAAATCTTCTTTCCTATATATGCTGTCTTCTTGTCAGAAATGTCTTTCCCTCATCACTTGCTAGCAATTTCTATTTATCACATACATCATTTCTTTACAGATATCTTTTGTGACAACTTTAAGATATATATTCTTTATTGTTCCTTTAATATTTTAATTTTATCTGCTTTTGTTTGCTTATTTTGTACAATTTGCCAGCGTGTTTGTATGTGTGAGTGTGTGTGTGTGTGTATTATAGCTTTTCTCCCCACATTACAAGGTATATAGAAGAATATGCTATGGAGGCCAAATGTGAGGATGATATTTGTTTTTCCATTCACTTTCTATATCACCCATATAATAGTATAATGAAAATGGCAATAATCAAATGTGTATCTATTAAGATAATGAAGTAATATACCATGTTCACTTTCCATAGCGTTACATTAGAACATAAAAGTCAAAAACTGAAATTGGAAGTACTGTGTTGACTGTATCCATTGGTCGTCCACTCAGGGATTCAAACAATTGCAAGCAAATGGGAAAATTATTAATAAAAATAATCTGTATTTAAAGAGTTGTCTTTATATTCTTGCCATTATTACCTTAACATATTATTATGACAAAACTTTTTATAACTGCTTACATTGAATTTAGATTTATAAACCAATAACATATGATTTAATAGTTACAAGGCACTGTGAGAAGCTAATGTGTAGATATTGTTCTATTCTATTTAAGGTATTTAATAGATTTATTCACAAGATTCTGGCATTTATCATTTATCCAGGGACCTGAGGTCAACTTTCAAATATACCAAGGGACCACCGGCCTCACTGAAAAGGTATTTAATTAACCCTGAAATATTGTTGAACATACAAGAGTTTTAAAACTCAACAATAATATAATTTGAAATTAAAAAATGAACTGATATAAAAAATCAATACTGTGCCACACAAAATTCACAGAAAACTAATTATAACTCTTTTCTTGTGGGCATTTTAATTTATGGCATATGTGTAGATCTAATAAACTTTTCTATTCAAAAATTTCATTTTGGCCAAGTGCTCATTTCTGAGTAATCTCTGGAATGCTGAGAACATCAGAAAGCTTGTCTAATGATAGAAACAGGACTCAATGCTCTCATTAGGCACTTAGATGTTTTATTAAATCAGATTTTTTTAAGAAAAAGAAATCTTCTGTATAAATATCACTCACTAATAACGAGTCTTAGTGTGAGCAAGTCTCAAAAGCCTCCAGATCACAGGGATTTTGTAATCATGGCCTTTATGTAAGCTAGTACAATGGCCATGGATAATCACTTATCCCATGAGGTAGAGGCTTTAACCATGATAATCTTATGATCTATCTTCTAGGAGTCCTGTGGTAAAATCCATCTTAATACTAGAAACGCTGGACATATCTCCTGTGGGTGCTTTCCCAGGAGTGCCTGGTTTTGGCCTCATTTTTTATATACAAGGATATAGGAGACCATTTCAAGCCAATATGTACTTTGAACATATTCTATCTCTATCCTAACTATCTTCTTTTTTCTTCTCCCTTTCTCATTAGTCTTGTCTGTTCCCCTAGAAAATGGTGCTTTTATTTTCATGTCTTCTATTCATATAAGATTTTTGTTTCCATAAAGTCTAGGACCCACAAGTGAGGATAAACATGTTACATTTATGTTTCTAATTCATTTAATTTGCTGAATATGATTATCTTCATTTTTATTCATTCTATTAATCATGTTTGTATATTTTGCCTTTAGTATTAAAATATGAACTTTCTTAAGACAGACAATATTAGTTTCTGTGTCTTTATTCCACTTTTAGGAAAGTATATCAAGTACATTGGTGATGGGTTGGAAGGAAGACTGTGGGGACTTAGACTTTGGTTTTCTACTGGAAATATGGAAAATAAATGTAGAATATGGAATGGACACCATGGAGCAAAGGAGGAGCTTTTGAAACACAGATCCTAAATTAAACCAAATTCAAACAAACAAACAATGGCCAGTCTATCTTGCCCTTTGCCCACATTACTTAAAAGCAGCATTGGTAACTTGAAAGCTTAAGGTTTCCAAAAGGAAAAAAATAACTACAAAAAAGACACAATTTAATTTTTAAAAGCTCTAGCTTTTTCTTCTTGGATTTGAATATCAGCCTCTTAACAGGAAGTTCATGGCCTTCTTAGGAACTCATAAGATATTCTGAGGATGGGCTGAGCATCTCCAATAGACAGCCAAGAACTCTGTTTGAGGATGAGGATAGAAATCAGGCAGAATTTCCCCTGAAATCTAAAGCTTCCAATGATTAGTCAGGTTTTGGGAAAGCTTCTGTTTCCAAGGAAACTTTTGTTCCTAAGTACGACTTTGTGAAAATGCATGGAGGGACCCTTTCCTTGCCATGGCCTCGTCATTTTTCAGTCTATTACAGAGGATTGTGGGGACATTGTGTTACATGTACCTGTCAGGTCGTCAGTGGGCCAGGACCCCAGTTGGCATGCCTTGCAGGTATACTCATCAAAAACATACTCATTCTCTTTACAAGGGGTGCAGGTCCAGCAACAGCTAACTTCTCCCTTCCGGATCACCTGAGGAGAAGAGTTAACATTCCGATTAATGGTGCCACTTAGAAACTAAAACAGATACATCTTATCCAAACGCATTTCATTTTACAGTTTCCTTGGTATAAATATCAGTGATTGATAAAATGTAAGGCTCTAAATTTTGACCTAGTTTTTATTAATAAAACTATTTTTTATTATGTAAATACACCGAGGAAGGGAATTTCATTTTCAGGGTAATCTAAACCATGCTTAGACAATTGTTAGATTATGTTATATAAGTCGTCTTATTTAAAATACTGAGGTGCTCTTTCCAGACCTTTACAGGTTTTGCAAATTCAAGATACTAATTTTTTTTTCACCTTTGAAATCTGCTGACAGTCCATTCCTCATTTCCCATTTGTTATTAATGTCAATATTTTGCCAATCTAAATTTATTTACATTTCCAAAAATAATTCCCATTTAACAGTGTGTTTGAATCACAACACCGTGATATATTTTCCTTGATCATTCAAAGACAATTTGGTTTAACTTTTTCACATGATCCTTTTGGATTCACATCCATTATTCATTAAAGCAGCAATATGCTTTCCCACAGTTACGACTATGAACATACTGAAAGGAAGGTGCTTCCACTGCCATTGATAAGATGACAAATCTCACTGAAATCAAGTTCATAAATTTCTGAGTAATGTCATGGAAGTTTACTATAAATGAAGGTGCTCAATTACAACTTTGAGTCATATTAACAAAATGATGTCAAATGTATACTGAGTAGAGTGAAAGTGAGATTTATAAAAACCAACAGAAAACAATTAAAAAGTGAGCAACTAGGCAAATGTAATTATATAACAATGCTAATACTATGGTGACAGGGAACCAATCTCTATCATAATATAGATTATATCCTATACAACAGGGTAGAAAAGCATGCCAAGAAATCTCTCTATTCAGCTATTCAAAGATTTTGTAGGTACACTTTCAAACTGTAATGTCTTGAATTTTCAAAAAGCCACGTGCATCCCACAATAGTTAAATTGTATATGTTTCTAAGAAATACTTGATAAGCTAGAAAAATCCACAAAGGCCTTATCATGAACATTTTAATTACAGGGTGACTTGCAACAATGCAGAAGGTTTCTGTTTTCATTTACCTAGTGTTCAGAAACATTTCTATCAAATACTGTATACTTAAAGTTAGGAGCATATACTTGTAATATCTAACCTACCTTACCTAATTGCTGAGAAAGCATTAGAGTACCTACAGAAAATGTGTCAAGGTCAAATACATGTCATTATATTTCAATAAAATTTTATATATAAAAATAGTCAGTATCAGATTTAGCTTTCAGGTCATAGTTTCAATTTTTGTCATATGTCATAACAGAATATACAGATAGTTTTAGAAATTTCACAAGCTGTTAAACCATTTACCAGGTGTTAAAATTATTCTAATTTTTCTTGGTCTTTTTTTTTTTTTAACCTAGTTTTAGCTTCCCAAATTCTCTTAATCTTGTGACTGAGAATCTTAATATTGGTATTAATACAACTTACCCTGTATCTAACATCTCAAAAGTGTTAAGTTTGAGTAAAAGTAAATTTGAGTAAAAAGATCTAACACAATTCTTTCAAGTATTCTGCATACCTGAGATAGTAAGCCTTTAGATGAGCAATTAAATTATTTCAATATCGTTTCTCCTCTCCAGAACATTATGCTTCTTCAATAACTATTCTTACCTGTTTTCTTAATTATGTTTTTATTTCTTCTTAATTTGCTTTTGATTTCCTGGACAGGCATGTTTAAATTAAAACTAATGTCCTCAGAGTAGAAACTGCCTCTTACTTGCTTTCCCACAGACTCTGTATCACTGTATTCTGTCCATTTCACTGCCTTCTGTCCCAGAAGAACAAGAGGACACGCAAATCTCAGATTGCATGTCTGTCCCTCTTTCCTCCTCCTCCCTGGTCTGTCATTTGCTGACCACCATGCTGGCTGACTTGATTCCTCTAGTGTCTTCCTCTCTGAATTGGCTTTGCTTAACCTCTCACTTTCTAATATTTTCAAAGCAGATATTTTTGAAGGCTTATGTTTTTTAATCTATTCAAATAATGTCAATTTAAGCTCTAACTAGTTTATTCCTAAACCTGGATATTTAATATTAGTTTTTCCCATTTTCTATACTAAATATCCTTTTCTTGTTTTATAAAAAAAAAAAATCAACTAATCTTGAAATTAATCTATCTACCTTTTTCTGAAACCACCTTCCCTCTTCCTGTCCCTCTCTCCCTCTCTTTCTCTCCCTTTTCCTCTCTCCTCTCCCCCTCTCCATCTCCCCCATCCCTCTCCCCCTCTTCCTCTCCCCCTCTCTCTCTCCCTCTCTCCCTGTCCCCCTCTCTCTCCCCCTACCCCCTTTCTCTCCCTCTCCCTCTCTCCGTCTCCCTCTGTGTGTGTGTGTTCAGTTTTGTGCATTCATTCAGATATCAGAAATTACAAGAGTTAGTTTTTCCATAATATGAGTCCTGGGGATTGAACCCAGTTAGTCAGGTGCTCTGCTAAGTATCTTTATGTGTTGAACCATCTCTCAGAAATTCATTTTTCTTTCATTCATGTCAGTGGTACTTGGAGTGCCAGTTGATTTTCTCATACTTTGTTTTTCTTCTCTGACCCAATATTTAATCAGCTGCCAGTACTGAGTTGTTATAATCTGCAAAATTTTCTCCAGTGTCACTTCTACTTATTTTGGCCCTCATTATTCTTTTCCTTGCCATCATAGTCTGTGTCCTGTATATTAATTCTTCCTTCTTATTTCATCATTTGTCACTCTGCTTTCGGAAATCTACGTGGGCCAACATATGATAATATTTTAGTAAATACTATACTACTACTTCTATGCCATAAAATATAGGTTGTTTATTTAGTATAATATTAAAAATTATCAAAAAATTGGTCTTCCCCTGTTATTTTAATGTTTTCTTTCATAGTGGGTACTTAAAGCAACCATTCATATACTCTGGATTTGTCAATGTCATTCCAATGCCCTGTTACTTCTGTACCTTCTCTATTTCTGTTTCCACACACCAGTGACATTTCCTTGAAAGTATACCCAGTTTTTGCTTTGAGACTTGAAATTTCATTCAGAAGTACTGCCCGTTCTTTTGCTCTCTCACTGTTGTTTGTTCTTTTAATGATATTATTACATTTTCATAATATTGCTTACATTGCATATGTTTTTCGTTCATTTGTACTAAATCCTCCAACTAGAATAACACATATGGTTTGCCTCATTGATCTTAATGAACTAATACATTGAGAATTTTAGTAGTTATTTGTTAACTATATTTTCCATCTCTAAGCTATTCAACTCAGGAATAATTTTATTTTTATAATCTTATTTTTGTAAGCATTCATATGGAGGATGAGTGAACAGGAAGAAAAATGACTCCTCAGTTGGATCAGTGAGCTCAGATTAACTACTCAGACTCCGGTGAGTTGAATACTAACCTTCTCAAAGAATAAAATAAAAAGAGAAGCTCATTGTCTCCCATTATAAGCTTACAATATAAAAAGCAAAACAAGGGCCAAATAAAAATGAAGCAGCCAATGAGAATTAACACAACTAAATCTGAAACAGTTAAAGAAATGTGAATTCCATTTTACCTTTATCTGGCCTTTCTCACATGGTTCACTGCACACAGATCTGATGATGTTATTTTTCTTGGACCACACTTCATCGTCGTCCATTTTTAATTCCCCATTGTCCCAACTTCCAACATTGATGTAATCAAAATAATCTTTCCCCATTTCTTTAAAATTCATTATTTCATACCTTCAAAACAAAAGCATAATAGTTATTTGACTAATATAATAAATATTTATATATGCAAATAGAATAGTTTCATTCCCCTGAATACATTTACTGCTCTGCAAATCATACTGGAAGTTTTTGTAATATTATGTGTATACAAAATTCTGCCTATTTTCATTTTTACTATAAAAATCTATTTTTAGAGTCATACTTACAAAAGAAATGGAAAACAATCCCATGTGAGAAACTGACTGCTTCTTTGGAAGGATAAAAGACAGTTTTGAAATAACTTCAGCAACTTTAAAGCAATTTTAAGCATGGACTTGTGCTGTTCTTCTAGAAGAAGCCAGTGAGGTTTTTAACTATGTCCTAGTAAGATGCTAAAGAGATTCCTTGCTCACTGTGAAATCTGCTTATTCTTGGAACTCATTTTGAGGGTGTTAAGGAATAAAAGGGTAATTTAACAAGGATACTTCCATCCCATAAAATTTTGTTTTATGAAGCATAATGATGCCCAGTCATATTTTTTTCTTATTCTTGAAATTGGTGTTTACAACTAAAGAGCTCTTGCTTTGGAAGTCTGAAAGAGCCTGAACTTTTAAAAATGTCTTAGTTTCACTGTTTTTATTATATATTTTAACTAAAGCTACAGAAAGCTTGTGAATTAGAATAAATGAGGGACAGGTCTGATTTTGCTTTTATTTCATCACTTATCAATGGTTTAATTCATTGTTTAAAGATAATTTAAGGAATGTTTTAAAAAATACTGAAAATTGTTTGTAAAGCAGTGTAGCTGAAAATACTGCAAGTAAATGCATGCCATGGTTTACTTCTTAGCAACCAGTCTTATTTTGAGTCTAGGGACAAAATATAAGGACAGTAAATCAATGTCCAATTTGCAAGCCCTTTTTCCTATTTCCAGAGAAGTATTTATGAAACAGTTTTCCAAACAGAGATCTTTAAGTGAAACACTCCACAACCTTTCACATTTCTATAGGTGGTCTTTAGTATGGGATGTCCTCATATTGTATACTATGTTTCCTACTTTGCAGAACTTTCAACACCAGCAGAGGGGTTTATGAATATTCTCTCTAAATTCCATACTTTGTTTTTATATTTATAATTATGTCCACCAAATTTACATACTCAATCAGATGATCTATGTAAAATCTTAATGAGTGTACTTTGCATAACCTACTAAAATAATGTAATATGTGATCACTTGTATTTTCATTTTCAGAATTAACCTATTCTATTACTTTTTTGCATGATCAATAACTTTGGGGTAGTCTTGAATTGCTTTATTTGCCTTCAAATTCTTTACTCCAAAATAATGATTCTAGAGATATTTCTTCCATGCTGTCAGAGTTGGCTTGTAGTTTCTAAATATGCAGTGACTTAAGGACTTAGAACAAAGAACAGTCAAGTAAAAATAATTATGTATTATGTCACTGACTACTTCAAACACACAGACTTGTAAGTCTTAATACATGACTTTTTCAAAGCAAATAACCTTTGAACTTCACACTCTGAAAGAAATGTCAGTATCTAGAGACTTCTTACTTCACTGATGATGATTTGAAGAGATATGAGGACTCAATATGCTCATTAAAAATGATGAACACTACCATTTCTTCCAATTTTCAATCCTGGAAATGTCTAGACTAAGCTATTAATTTTATAGATAATGGAACTGAAGTACATTGAGATTAGTTGTTATGACCAGATTATACAGAACACAGATGTCAGAGTCAGGACCCTAAGCAAGCCTTTATACTTTTAGCCAACTGGTCTTTTTTCTGATTAGATTAGTCATGATCTATGTCCCATGACTTCAGTTTTCTGTAAAGAAGAAGCCTAAAGGGTAAGGAGACAAAGGGTTTTATTTTTTATTTTTTGTAATCAATCAGCTTTTATTAGATGTTTCTCAGTCACTGAATATTTTTTTTTTACTTGTCCGTCTACTTTTACTTGCTCTTCCTTTCTTTTTTTTTTTTTTATTGGAAATTTTTTATTGGAAATTTTTTTTACATTTCAGAAGGGTTTTAAAATAAACATAAGCACTCTAGAGAACATCATGTGACTTATTGACAGAAATTGACTTTCAGAAATGTTAATTCTTAATTTTGGTTTAATTCTTCAAACTGAAAGAATTAACACAGAGACTGAGTCTTAGCTTTAGAACTAGTTTTTTTTTTGTGTGTGTGTGTGTGTGTGTTTTTTCATACAAGACAACAACAACAACAAAGATCCTATCAGTAATTGCTTACTGTGAACATGTATCATCACCATAACAACTTTTAGTAGCTATGAACCAAACAAAAGTTGAGGGAGATAGAAATGATTCTCCATGCATCGATTCTTTACTTTTTCAAAAAACAGAAAGAAACTTTTAAACAACACACACAATTATTCCTCAAAAGCAAAAAAAAAAAAATTCAAATTTTAGGTGAAAATTTAAAATTTAGTGACTTCCTGTAGTGTTTACCCATTATTTAGTCTAGGAGATTTTATTTTATTTTCCAAAATAATCAATCAGTAAATAATTTTGCATGCCTTTTGATGTTTTTTTATAAACCTCAGTTACTAAACAGTATTAGAAGCAAAGATTAAAGTGTTATATTCATTACAGCATTCTGTTAAAGAGATTTTATTATTGCCAGCCTGGTTTCCCCTTTTCTCCCTCTTTCCCCATTCCCTCCTCCATTTTACTTTCCTTGTACTACAGCCTCTTTAATTCCTTATCATTCTGTGCAAAAATTCTGTCTTCACAGATGTCTCTTTCTGAGTATCCACAGGAAGCATCCTTAAGAAAATTTCAAATCAATTTTATATATCATTCAAAAACAGAAGTAAAAAAAGAAAGCTAAAAACATATATGCCAACAAATTTGATGTAAGTCCAAGATAGAGACCACAGTAGGGCTATTCTGGATATAAGGGTGTTTCCTAGTGTCTACCATTTTGCAAATTACACCAAGCATCCTTATAAAGGACTATTTTGATGTTACTGTGAACAGAACAATCACTTGAAGATAAACCTGTAGAGATACAAGTTTCTTAATGTGTATGGGATTAGTAGATGTATGTCAGGTTGGCAATGGGCTGGCATACTGGGTACTTTCAGCTATGATCCACAATGTATGCCATTATTTGTTTTTAAAAAGTAAATATATATATATATTTAAATCTATATCTATATGTATGTATGCATGTATCTAGTCTATCTATCATCTGTCTATCTATCTATCTATCTATCTATCTATCTATCTATCATCTATCTATCATATCTATCATCATCATCTATCTCTATTTATGAATGGATGTTTTATCCTACTTGTCTGCCTCTGCATTACATGTCTGCCTGGTGCCACAGAGGCTAGAAAGTTTTTTAAAATCCCCTGGAATTCTAGCTACAGATGGTGACAAGCCATCATGTGGGTTCTGGGAATCAGACTCAAGTCCTATAGAAGAGCAATCCTTATTACTGCTAACACAGTAATTATTCTTCCATTTATAGTTCTCTTGTCTTTTTTTCAGAAAATCTTTCCTAAATCCCTTCTTTGGCTTTGTATACATTCCTCTTCGTTAAAAAAATTCTCATTGGTTGCTTAAGGGACTACAGAATGCCTTATTATTCTAATTAAAATCAATTTTTAGCCACTTAATATAAAATATAACTGACAGTGTCCTAGAATAATTTCATATTCCTTTGCTTTATATTGTTATTTCCTAATATTTTATATTCACATACTACTTATGTTACTGTATACTATTTAATTTTGTTTTAAATAATAAGTTATATTCAGTTTACCACATCTTCTTCATCTTCTCTGTGCAGTTATGATCAAAATAGTAGCCAGACCTCTTAAGACCAGCTTTCTGACAAAGTTTCCCAGCAAGTTTTGCTCTTTATACTAGATAGCCTCTTTAACATATTTGAAATAATCTTTAACAATTCAGTTCTGTTAATACAGAATATTCACAGACACATTATCATTACTTGAATGTTACTATGTACTCTAAAACTTTATTACTGAAATTTTGACTTGGCTTGCAAATCCTATTTTATAAACCCATGACCTAAATTATTGATAGTAAATAGCAAAGATTCATGCTTCTTATATGCAATTTTTGAAATCCCTAGAACTCTGAAAACCATGATATTTTTATAACTCACTTGGTAGCAAAACATAAACCTACCTATAATTATCTCAGAATAAAGCTGACATTCATGAAGTTATTTATAGTCCATTGATAGAGCAGAATGTGACATGTTCATATGTTCTGGTATAGAAATATTGATGTATTAAGTCACAAAAAGATCAATTTTTAAAATTAAAGTACTACAGTTTAATAGTACTCTCACTGGAAATAAGGTTTAAAATCAGTAACTAAAGAGTATTCTTAAATAATCTTAATGAATGAGTCAGAATTGATTTCTGTATCTTATGGTTAAAATGGGAAAATATCTCCCTTGTGCTCATGAGTTTGTTCACTTTGTCCTGGGTCATGGATATGTTTTCAGAGGTTGTGGAACCTCTAGCAGGTGATAACTAGCTGGATCTTAAGGATCACAGGATCATAAGGATCACAAGGGTCACAAGGGTCACAAGGGAGCAGACTTGAGGGTCTCATACTGCTTCTACTTCTTTTCCTACATCTGTTCCATGACCAAGAAGCCTTATATTCATATAACCATAAGTATGAGATATTATGACTACCTTACTCTCTGTCATCCATGATAGATTACAACCATATAGTAGAAGCCAAAAAAAAAAAAAATATTTTTCTTTTCACTTTATTTGTCAAGTATTTTTGTCATTTACCAGAAACTCATGGAAACAGAAAATTAATACTGAAAAGTGGGATCATTACTATGACTACCTGACCTAGTGCTTAAGTGCTTAAACATTTGGAGGTGGTTTCTGATAGGAGTATGGAAAAGTTGGGATCTGTGTCAACAAGGACACATAGAATCTTACATGCAGAGAACAACAAAGAAATTTGGAGGGATTTGGTAAGATCACCGTGCAAACATAGATGTGGATACTAAAAGCTACGATAATGAGGTTTTTAAAAGGGAAGTGAGGTTGTCCAGAATTGGGATACTAGCCATTTGAGTTAAATGCTGTTAAAGAATCTTGCTGTGTTCTGAGTAATGGAATTCGATTGAATTCCAGAGTAAAGGACTAAGTTGTTTGGAGAAAGGAAAGAAGAACTTGGGCTGATGAGGTATTTCAATTGTCAGAATCATGAGAAGATCCTGCACATCATAATATCAAAGTTGTGACTAGTTCTTGTTCCTATTTGTCTTTACAGTAAAAGGGAGTACAAACCTAGGAAAACTGTGTAGTTTGGTGAGGAAAAGCACACGTGTGTAATTAAAGTTGCAGACATTGTGGACAAAGTGGTTTTGGGCCAAGTAACTATATAACTTTAAAGATATAAAGTCCACTAAAGAAAAGCCAAAAATAGTGCAATAGATGCTATAGAGGTAGGGCCCCACCCATTGGTAGCACCATGATATAATAATGATAGCATTAAGATATAGCAATGGAAATTTACTTTAAAATCTTTTATTTATTAAGAGCGTGCCGAAACAAAGGGCTCTTGGTTCAAGTCGTAATTCTATGAAGTGCTTTCTCAGGCTCAGGTTCATATGGTTTGTGGATCTGGCTTGGATACATGATAAAAAAGCTCTTGAGTTGGTGATACTGCTATCATCATTCTATTAACAGGACCTAGGGTAACACTGGGGCTGTAGATATTTACAAAAGAACAGTAAATCCATACCCAGGAATCAGAGTTTATACTCAGTACTCAGATGTATAGCACATGTGAAGTTTCCTTTGGTATCAGAAAATGTTCTCTTTCCCCACAGTGGACTTGCAGAAGATATCCAAAATAGAAAATCATAAAAAGCCAGTTAATTTTGCAAATGTCTAGGCTAGTATAAAACCTCTTAAGTCTCTAGAATATAGGAAATACCAGGTTTTCATTTGGCCATGTGACCTGGAACTAGCTGTCTGCCTCTTGGCAGTGAAGCTTGTGTCATGTTGCCAGCTGTATGAAGGGCCCACTCCAGTTTACATCAGGAGGCTGCTGGCAGAAGGTGTGGCCACATGGATTGCAAGTTGAGTGGGGAGGGGATTCATGTGTCACTCTCTTGGCAGGACTAGCTGCAAACAGTATGCAGATAATTCTTTGAACACAGCTGGGAGGCATAAATTGCTGCTAGGAGAAGAACCTGGAACCAAAGGATCCTTTGGATTATTTACTTATGTGCTTTATTATTTTTTTTTATTTCTTTGTTGTTGTTATTGTTTTTGTACAACAGAGTAGCTACCTACCTCTGCTGATAAATTCAATTAATTGTCCCTTTTATATTCAAAGTATACTCTTTAACAAAACTTAAGGCTTTAATGTTGGAGATAGAGATGAATTCTGATAACTTTTCAGTACCTAGTGATTTCTCTAAAGGATGGCTTAATTATAAAGAAGTTCCATAATTTTCAGTCACCTTGAATAAATAATAGAAAACTCCAATTGAAAGGCAGTTTGCTAACTCAACAAGGGCATAAGTGCTTCTGTTACAGGATAACAAAAGAAAGTATGATGTGACTCACCAGTAAGTAAACAGAGTAGAAGGATCTCCACCAAAATCCTGAACTACCAGAAATAGAATTCTCCTGTCTGAGAATAGTGTTGTGATAAGAAGTAACCAAAGGCCAGGAATAACCTGACTAACATGCCCTGAGAGACCCAAGGGATGTATTTTTCTTTGTCTATAATAAATTGAGCATTGTGTCTCTTAAGTTTATGCCACTGAAATGTGGTCATGAATTCAAAAGTATACACTGAGTATTAATCTTAGTGTTCTTTCTTGGCCACAGTGAAATAAGGCCATCCTTATCTAACTTAGCTCATTTTGGAGTAAGAGCTTTCACCAAATCTGCCACAGAAACCCAAGTAACCAAAAGGGAAAGACACTCAGGATAGAAAGTGACTAGTATTCAAGCACTATTGCCAACAATGAGATTGTAACAGTACCTTCCTGGAGAGTCTCCATTTTCATCAAATAGGATCATATCTCCAGAAACTCCAGTAAAATTGGTTTTCATCAGGGAGTCCAAAAGTTTCCGTCCATCAATTGGCTTCATTGCATCACAGAGCCCTGCATAGCCTGGACACAGTGACATCTGCATGTTGTGGAGCCCATAGGCCATAGAATAGATTGCATTGATCACAAATCCCATTTTGGAATCTTGAACATGATGCGTTCTCAGAGTCAGAGAACCTGTTGAGAAACAAGTTAAGAATTAATTTTAAAGTATTACGCAACTCCTCTCTATACCTACATTAATAGATCCTGAAAAATGATAAAGAGCTCATCAGATTTACAACTGGGGACCACACTGAAAAAAAAAAAAAAAACAAACCACGTGTGAACATGTTCTCAACTCTTCCTCACCATTTGTGGGTATTATTTTAAAATGATGAATACTGGGATATCATTCGAGTCATAAAACCTTCAACCTACAATTTATCTTCCAAGATGTGCTGGGGTAACATTGATGCAGAACTTGTAGGAATGGTCAGCTTGAGGTTACTACATGAGATGACCAAGAATCAGAGGCTGGATAGCCCAGAGAACTTGCATAGGACCAAACAAGACTGGCAAAAAAGTCAGTGAAATGATTTCTAATAATATTCTGTTCTTCATAGATTATAGCCTAGTCCAATCTTCATCAGAGAGGCTTCATCCAGTAACTGATGGGAGCAGATGCAGCAACCCACAGTCAAGTATTAGCTCAGGAAGCCTCTGGAAAATGGGGGAGGAAGGATTATATGAACCAGAGAGGTCAAGGGCACCACAAGAATATGGCCTACAGAATCAAGAAACCAGTGCTTGTAGGAATTCACAGAGACTATAGTTACAATTGTGGAACCTACATGGGTCTGACCTACATCCTCTGCACATATTTTATGGTTATATAGCTTGGTGTCCTTGTGGAAGTCATAACGTGGGAATTGGGGTTGTTTCCGACTCTTTTGATTGCCCGTGGGACACCTTTCCCCATACTGGGTTGCCTGGTCAGGACTTAATATGAGGGGAGGTGCCTAGTCTTATTATAATTTATTGTGCCATGTCCCTTGAGCTCCCTGGGAGGCTTGCTCCTTTCTAGAAGGAAATGACAGAGCAATTGATCAATTGATCTTGAGAACAAGAAGGTAGGAGAGGGACTGGGAGGAGTGGAGAGAGGTGAAATTGTGGTCAGGATGTAATATATGAGCAGATAAACGACAAACAAACAAACCATGAAGAAAGATGTGATTCCCTAACAACATGAAAATTTGCTTTTTCCATTTATTTATGTCAGAGTAACACTGTATTTTCATGTTACACATTTATGTAATTTTCAAATTAATTTCTCTAATAACCTATGATACTATACCTTCCTGTCTCACAAGTGTTCAAACAATCTTCATTTCCCCAACTGGTAAGTCTTCTTAGCTGAGAGAACTAGATCCTGTGATATTTGGTCTCTACTATACTTATTTGATAATTTATCACCCACCTCCTCCAGTCTCAAAGCATATTATTGTCATCTATAAACTGTCCTACTAGAAGTTATGAAATAAAACACTAAACAATGAATTTATTAATTCAGTAAATGTTATGATGTCAAATTATACATGAAGTTGTATTGCTTGTGGACAGCATGGAAATAGGTGAATGAAGTATGGATTTGTAGCTAATGAAAGTCGTATTGCTAATAGGCTGATGTATGTTTTCATATCTAAAATACAAAGATTAGGAGTAGTTTTTTTTTTCTAGACAGACACATTAGCTTGTGCTGATGCATCTATTTCTAGTATTTTTTTTAAAAAATGATTATAATGAAGTGGAAAAGGAGTAAGATATCAGTCACAAGGGGATAAAACAATGGCTGTGTAATATACATTTTTTTCTGATTTTCATTGAGAACTTTACCTTTTTTCCCTGTGGAAAATAGAATGAAAGTTGAAAAATGAAATGGCATAATTTACGGAATTGTGCTATTAGATACTAAGAGGTTTGAGTGCTTTACTCCAGTCAGGCTATGAATATATAAGTATAAAAGTTAAAATTGCTAGCAGGGTGGATACTTATTATGCTCCCAAGTATTTTAGAAAAGGAGGAACAAAAGGTGAATCTTCTGTCTTATGCTAAGCACAGATCGGGTAGAAAGCCATTAACTAACAAGTGACAAACCGGTTGTTGTAGAAATTAAAGAAAATAATGCTTGAGTCATTAAACAGGGATACGTTACTTTGTTTAACCTGACGGTAGTAGAAAAAGGGAGGTGAGGAGTCGGGGGTGGGGACATCCTCATGGAGATTGGGGGGGAGGGGAGGGAGAAGGTATGGGATGTGAAACAGTCAGACGGTGAACTGGGAGGGGAATAAAATCTGGAATTTTTAATAAATAAATTAATTAATTAAAAAATGAGAAGGGGAGGTGAGTTCTGATTTAGTACACATACTTAAAAAAAGAACAAACTTAACTGATTGGTTATACCTTTATCAGATATCAGATTCCTTGTTCAGTTCCTGATACTATTTCCAATGTTTCAGTTGTCATATAAATGAGAATTCTTTAAAACCAATACAGTATCTTTTTCAGTATGATGCAAATATTGACACAATTCATTGTTACCATTGCCTGAAGAGGTATGTACTATTTTTATAAGTGATTCATATATAGAACAATGCATTAATTTTTTTTTTTTTTTTTACTGTTTCACAGCAACTAGGCAGCGGGAACCAGGTTTAAACCTTTGTAATATATCTGGAGTCCATCCCTGTGAGCTGGATGTTCTATGGCTTTTGAATCTAAATCCAATTGAATCATCAAAGGCTTCCTGAAACATGTTAACCCTAACATCTTATAAAAAAAAGTTGATATTATTCTATATTCATTCAACGTGCCACATACTTCTATATTCCTTTTATTTGTTTATTTTCTTATAATCTAACTCTTATCACAGATATTTGGAGTTTGGAATGTCTTAATTATTTGGATATTTTTACATTTATATTTGTAGATTCAAAGTCACATTGAAAAACTTAAAAGACAATAAAATGAAAACAACTCTCTCTTTTTCAGTGCTTAGACATCCAGTACTTCTTTCAGGCAGAATTTTCTGTGCTTAAAAGGGATAAACAATATTCTAGCTTATTACTTCTCCAAGTCTTTATTAGTTTCATTCATAACTTTCCATATAGAGGTCCTCCCACAAATGGTAGAACATTTCTATACCCTGCTTTCAGTGCTGTACTGTGGAGCTTGATATCCTTTCCCTGTAGGCATGTATATGGATGCTACATTATTTATCTGGCTGAAAATTATTCCACTATGGTTATATAATTTTATAATAATGCTGGATTATTATACTTTTCCTGGAGTTACTAAAGTTCATTTTTATTGATTAAATTTTGTGTTTTATAATTTCAAACACACAAATAATGCAATCTTGTTTCTCTTACACACCATTCTCTTTTACTACCCTCCCACACCTCTCAACACTATCCTTTCCTCCCTACAAGACTATTTGCCACATTCATTTTTAAGTTTGTTCTTTGACAATGGCATACATGTATCAGTGAATTCTGTTTGCTATTACTGCATACCATCTTTTATTACTCTATACCCTCTCTCCTCCCTAGAGAATCCTTTCTCACATTGTGTTTCCGTCTAATACTAAACACCTTAAACATAAATTGCCTGTTTTCAATATACCTGTAGCTTAGATTAAGGACATACTTTGTTTTCATTTAGCTATGCTGATAGCTTTTCATGGGTTTCCACTACACTTTGAATTTTATGAGGTTCTACTTTGGGCACAGATGTTATCTCTGTAGTTTATCATAGGACCTGATGCATGATTGGCACTATTAACAATAGATGAGTATGTGAATGGAGCTAGATAAATGACAAGAAACCCCCACAAGTGACACTATATACCAGCTCCAGTCTTCAGTTTGTCAAATCAGATTATTTGAGAAATCATTAATTTGTAGAATAGTACTCATTTAAGAAAAACTAAATAATCCAAAAAATGTAACAGGATCTTTTCACAGATCTCTTTTATTTCTTGTATTAGTTGAAATCTTTTTCATCAATGTGTTTTCACCATCTAATATGGATTAAACTCTCCCTCATTTCATGACAGCCAGAACAACATAGCAAAACACTGGCTAAATTAATAAATTAATTAATTAAGACATACAAACTAATCAATTAATCAAGTGTTCTTTTTCTATCAGGAAAATGAACAGATAGAAATAAAACCCATGCTAGTTACTTCTGTTTTCTCATTTACTCACAATTTCAAGTCTATTACTTTCTTAACTTCTTCCCTTGGATTTCACAGATCTGTTGAATGTCATTGGAATACAGTGAAAATGCTTGCTTATCATAATGACTAAGAACTCAATGAGGTCCTTGTAATAAATGCACAAGACTGTTGAGGCTTTGAAAATGGAATTAGTAATAGAACTACAGGCCTGAGAAGTTAGATTCAAGCTTACAGATGGAGTCAACCAGCTCATCTGCTCTCCTCCTCGTCGTCTTCCTCCTTTTCCTTCTCCTCCTCCTCTTTCATCCTCCATCTCCTTTTCTTCATCCTCCAAAATGATCTTTCTCCTTATTCTTTCCCTCTTCACCTTTTTTCTCTGTTGTCTCTTCTTACCTCTTTTCTCTATTTTTCTCACCAAACTATATAGTCTAGGCTGAACTCAAAAATCAAGATGCTTCTGCACTAACTTTTTGAGTACTGGGATTATAGATATGTGTCAGTTCATCAGGCACTTTTCCTAAGTAAGTATTGGTCATATGATTTAAACAGCATCAATATTGCATAACATCAAATTTGAAGTATCCAGAACACAGGCTGAGAGTAAGTGGGAGAAAACAAAATCATATAACCACATATATGTGATATAAAAGTCTCACCAATATTTACATTTTTATGTTTATACTTCTAAGCTCTATGCTTTCATTGGTTTAATAGTCATTCTTCAGATGTCTTAGTAGAACCTTCAGAATTATAGTTAATTGTTTTTGCTGTTGCTGTTTTGGATCTAGAGGAAATTTCTTCCTCATTAGTTTATTATTTCATTAATATCTTAATGAAATAATATTCTTAATAATCTTAATATTAATATTTCATTAAATATCTTTTGTTCAACGATATTTACATTATTTGTTATAGATTCATCTATTGAAGTCTTTTTGCATGTCAGATTGTTGCATACATGAAAAATAAAATGTTTAACATCAAAAACAAAATGCAACTACAGGCATAATGATAGAAGCTTGTTAGGAGTCATTAAACTTCATATTATTAAGCTAATTGAAATGGTATGAGTGTATGTGATAAAAGGATCTATTTCCTTCAAACTTCTTTTCTCATTCACTAAACTGTAAGAAAGAACAGGAATATTAATTAGTTGGCGTGATGATGCTCCAAAGATCTCTACTCCTTTAACAGTCTTGACATAGCTCAAGGTCAGACCCAACTTGACGTGAGGTTCTCTGCTAGCCCAAACTGTCAGCTATTCATAACCATCTGTGAAGGAGAAGGAAAGGCAAAGCAGGCCTAAACATTTTCTATTATCTTTATTCAAAACTGGATCTTGATATATAAGCTTTGGTATTTAGGGCAAATTTTATCAGTATATAATCAAGTCAGTAATCTCCAGCAGGATTAATAAATTTAAAAAACTCTCCAATCTGTGATTACATTAATTTCACAATCCACAAAAAGTAGTTTTTAATTCACCCAGGCAAAATAACTTTGAAGCTTAGTGTGTGTTAAGCAAAGAAAAATAAGACCACACCAGGAAGGCAGAGCCTGTGAAGGTTTGCATATTAGGGATTTGTGAGACCATCTATCTAGTCCAAATGCTACAGAAAGGAAGCACTCCACTCGGGGGTGCTTAGTATTCAGATGTAGATGGAGTAGCCTAAGTGCTAGTTGATAGAAATATCACATAACCACCTATGTACACTCAGAAATAGAGACTTAACCATAATTTCTTCATTGTCACCCAGTGAAAACCAACTCTCTACATTAATGACATCTCCTTAGCCCTGAATTCATTTCTAATTGCAACTTCTTAGTTTGGTCCAATAAACTCAGTTTACAAATGAGAAAAAGAAGGCCAAGAGGTGAGGGATAAGTTCCCCAAGACTCTTTGCCTCCTAATTCTTTAAATAGTGCCTTTTCATTATGAGAGGCAAATTAATTTTAATGTTACAATATTTTTTTTATCAAATTAACTCATGACTCTGGGGTAAAGCAATGAGCAAAAGTGTATTTTAAAAATAGCACATTAATTCTTTATGTCTGTTCTTATTCTAACTCTTAAAACACTTTCATATTATTCCTATGACTTTCTGTCTACCTACTAGTAAGAAGAAATAAAAAGGAAAATACAATGAAAGACAATAAAGCATGTTGAAAAAAGTAATTGAAAGTTTTGAGGGTGTTATTGGGTAATACAATGTAGCCTTGTAATCAAAACATTGTATAGAAGCAGGCTCATCCACTCTCGTTTATTTTTTAAATCTATATAGTTATTAATTATGCACATCACAATAAATTTTTGTTATTCACAGTGGATGGAACAGCCATTTGTTTCCTGTTGTGACAGAAGGTCAAAGCATATACCACAGCAAGTTAATCTTTTACCATTGTTTCCATGGAAATGTGCTTATATGTCCACTACAACATGCAGCAATCTCTCTCTGTCTCTCTGTCTCTCTCTCTCTGTGTACATGCGTGTGTGTGTGTGTGTGTGTGTGTGTGTGTATATATATGAGAACAATCAGAGCTATCATTCCTTAAGAGCCATTTTCTTCATTTTTAAAAATGAATCTCTCTGCTCTTTTTCAATTTGATGCCTCTTTTTGCACTAATTGCTACATATACATACATATATGTACATGTATATTGCTAAATATAACCTGTATATTCCATATAATGTTATTTTCTTGGCTGCCTGTTGGGCACTGGACAACCACTTTTTGTCCTTTTCCTGAGGGAAGACCACCTTTGCTTCTTTAAGCTTTCCTTCCTTGCCTATATTTTTTGTGTAGGGTTGAGGCTTTGTGGACTTTTTCCTATTCATTTTAGTATATCCATTAGTATTGTTCTTGTCCCACTCACATATTGACAATCATGTTGTTGAGGCTTTATTTGTATAACTTCTGAAAATTTTTCATGCTTACAGAAGGTACCACATAATCTTCTGAAGAAGGAAGGGACAACCAACAGAACTATACAGCTATGATGTATATGAACCACATCAGCATCAGGTTAGCATGGTAATTCTAAGGCTGCAGTAGTGGCTGCTGGTAACCAGCAGCTCTCTAATTGGACTTAAGACCTGCTCGACAGAAAGGAAGACATCCCTAATATTGGAAACCTAGTTAAGTACTCAGTACTAGTGAATTCATAGTTAATATAGGACAACCTACAGCCACCAATGTACTAAATCATTATAATCCATAACAATAAATAATCATTTGCCTTGTACCTACAGATAAGTACAGTCTTTCTCCTAATCAAGAAAACTTACCTATTGTACAGATAGAGCCCAGTAGAGAAAAATTTTGAGACAGTCTCATAGGCCTGAGGTGAGATAGCTGACTGGTCAATAAAACAAAGGGATGTACCTGTTTCTGCCTCCCCAGTACTGATATTATAAGTGTGCACCATCACAATTGTTTCTTTGTGTGTGTGCTTGTGTGTGTGTGTGGTGTGTGTGTGTGTGTGTGTGAGAGAGAGAGAGAGAGAGAGAGAGAGAGAGAGAGAGAGAGAGAGAGAGAAAGTTCTTGGTATTGAATTCAGATATTCAAGATTGCAAGGAAAATTCTTTATCAATGGATACATCTCCCCACCTACAACATGTAATACTTTATGGCATGTATTAGAATTATCCATGAACTTTATTATTCCCCAACAGAGTATGAGTTTTCTAAACCATAAGACAATCTTGTTTTTCTTGTGTTTTCACAGGTTCTAACATTGTGGATTAAAGCAAACATCTCACTCAGCCTTTTAGTATTTGTCAGACAATATTTTATGTTGTTTATTTGTTTGCAGAGTTTGTAGTTTTACCATGAGATTTGAGATTGGTTCTGAATGGAAAATCAGTTCCCTGTGAGATAAGTGAGCTTGGATTTTATTTACCATGCTATTTCCTGTGTATAGTACAGTGCTTAGAATTGCCAATTTTATCAGTGGATTATGGGAGGTGCCTTGAGTCAAGACTAGGGATATAATGTAGTAAAGAATCATCAATGAAAATGCTGTTTTAATAGATGGCACCACAGAAACAATTCATCCTCAGTACTAACACCATACATGCTCATGCTGTGTGAGGAGGCACAGCAGCAGCATGAACCTAGGGCTGTACATACATATACAGATATAGCTAACTTCCTAATATTCACAGTGTCTGTGTTATATAGTTTTATCTGAAATATAGAGAACTGAACTCTAAATCCTCATAGGACAACATAGCTGATCTCTGTAGATTTAGAAAGTTTCAGAATCCTAAGAAGTGCAGTGGGAACCATATACTTATACATGTAGGATGCCAACTTTTACGTTTATGTAATGAGTACCACCAGTAACTGGTTGGTAACCCTCAAATAAATGCGTGATTTGAGACAACCTTAGTTGTTTCATACACATTGTGGAATTTTGAAGAACTTCCACATAGTACATAAATGAATCTTATAGGAACAAAACCCCGTGTGTTAATGATATTTAAGAGCCTAAGACTAAAATTAGGATTACTATAACAACATAATAATCTTCTTCTCAATTTGATATATCATTACTGCAACCATTCTTTTCTATGAACTCCATTTTAACTACATTTTGTGATGTTTCCTAAAATTAGATGGCTTCCTCAATCTTATACTTAGCTTTCTACTGTACAATTTTAAATATAGTCCAATAGAAATGTTATTCTGTAGCCTTGGTATATCTTCCAGATAGACCTGAATGACTGTATTTTCATGATCACCTCACGATGAAAACAAGGAAAGTTATATTTTCCAGTACAGTTGTGAGAACTTGAGAAAAACACATGAAAGTCATATGCCAATGAGAAGCACCAAATAACTGAAACCTAGCAGTTGCTGTTCACATAATATAATGTACATATAAGATATGACTAGATTAGTCTAAGGTAAATGCAAAGTTGGCACTGCCCACATTTGGGAATTTAAGAATTACTATACTAATCATTCAGTTTTCTGATGATAAGATGCAAAAAATATTTCTGTTAGGGTTTTCATCTAATTAAAAAGAACAAGCATGCTAAATTAAAAACTCATCTTTTATAATGAACTCTGTAATTGAGATCAAGTAGAAAATTGCAAAAAAAAAATTACTTTGCTATATCCAAACCATCTGAATTGCAAAGTTCACAAATTGTACACAGGGAAGACTTTGACTAGAGTAGAATGGAATATTAGAGACATCTGATGGTTATGTGTATATATATATATATAATATATATATTTTGTGTGTGTGTGTGTGTGTGTGTGTGTGTGTGTGTGTGTATACACACATATATATATATATTCTGAAGGTGGTAGGCATTGACTGATAGTACTGGATTATTTATTTTATGAACTACTTTAAATCATGAGATTGCCACTTTTGGCCGTGTTAATGATGATTTCAATGAAGCCATTTTATCACAGAATGTTTCATAGGCAGTTATGAGAACAAACAAAAATGAGGAGACAATCTCCCACAATACTCATTGCCAGGTGCACTACATCCATCGTCTGCACTCTCATAGAACTGCAAGTTTGTTATGTACATGCTGAGCATAATATTTTGCCCTTGTTTAGATGAGAAACATTAGGCTCATGGATAGGATGTAATGCCAATGACATAAAACCAATACACAGTGAGTTAGAATTTCAAAATCTAGTTCAAGATGATTCTGCAGGCTATTCTTTCCTATATACATCTCTACTCTCTGAATTCTCAGTAAAGATTCAATAGATATAATTTATCCTGAGTGAGGTAACCCAAACCCCAAAGGACATACATGGTATATACACACTGATAAGTGAATATTAGCCAAAAAGTTCAGAATACCCATGATACAACCACAGACCATATGAAGCTTACTTAAGAAGAAGGAAAGTCCAAGTGTGGGTACTTCAATCCCATTTAGAAGGAGAAACAAAGTAATAACTGGAGGCAGAGGGAGGAAGGGATCTGACTGGGAGAGTGGAGGGGAGGAGAAAAGGGGGCAGGATCAGGCATGGTGGGGGGAGACAGGAGAAAAGCCCAGAGGAACAGGAGAATGAATGGAAATATGTAGTTGTGGGGGTTGGAGGGAGCAGGAGAAACCTCTAGAAAGTCACAGAGACCAGGGATGTGAGAGGCTCCCAGGATACAATAGGGGAAACCTCTAGAATGTCCCAGACAAGAAGGATGTGAGAGGCTCCAAAGACCCAATAGAGATGACTTTAGCCTAAATACCCAACAATAGGAAGAAACCTAAGAGACCAACTCCAGTAGATAAACATGGCCCCCAGTTGGGGCAAGGGGCCACCCATCCATCTTCAAAATTTTTGACCCAGAATTGTTCCTGTCTAGAGGAAATGCAGGGACAAAAATGGAGCAGAAACAGAAGGAAAGGCCATCCAGAAACTGCACTAACATGGAATCCATTCCATGTACAAGCACCAAACCCCAACACTATTATTGATGCCATGTGTCTGCAGATATGAGCCGAATATGGCTGTACTGTGAGAGGCTCTACCAGCAGCTGACTGATACTGATGCAGATACTTACAGCCAAACATTGGACTGAAGTTGGGAGACCCTATGGAAGAATTAGGAGAAGGAGTGAAGGAAGTGAAGAGAATGGCAACCCCATAGGAAGAACAACAGTATCAACTAACCTGGGAGGCCCAGAGCTCCCAGAGACTATGCCACCAACCAAAGAGCATACATGTCCATGGCACCTGCTACATATGTAGCAGAGGACTTCCTTGTCTGGCCTCCGTGGGAAAGGATGCACTTAATCCTTTAGAAACTTAATGCCCCAGGGAAGGGCGATATTGGTGGGGTAAGGTGGGAGCGGATGAGTAGGCATCCTCTCAGAAGCAAGTGGGAAGAGGGATAGGGAAGAACTCGTGGAGGGGGGAAGCAAGAAAGGGTGCAACATTTGGGATGTAAATAAAAATAAGAAGCAAAAATAATGCTATTTTTCTATATATGAGAATGGAAATGATATTCCTGATTAATTTCTGTAAGCATCTGACGAATAAATGAGAGAGAATGTGTAACATAATTGACAAATAGGAAAGACTAATTTTGTTAAGAAACTAATTACTATGATCGTAACTTAGCTATTATCAGTTATTAAGATTTTTATATGAAAAACTAAGATTCATGTATATTGAGCAACTTTTCTAATAGAAAACTTTTCAAATTGTAAAGCATTGCCACCAAAAATATGGTTAAAACACTTCAGATAGGCTATGACTGCATTGAAGAAACATGGAAGGGTCTATGAAATCTTTCTAAAAAGATTATCTTCGATACTTAGTCCTAGATTAACTGCTATGTGAATATAATCACTGCTCCAACAAAGCAACATTTCCTGAATCCTTTTGGTTTACATGATTTAATAATATGAAACCACTAAACTAAATCTCCTCCAGTTTCCTTGATGATGTGGAAAAGGGGTATAGTAACGAAGGACTCATTGTTCCTGCACAATTCTGCAAAATCCAAAATTGGTTACTAATAATAGGCATTATTTCAAACAATTGTTTCATATTTATAGCAGACAGCATATCATAAAAATGTTTTATAAATTTGAATTCAAATTATGACTCTTCATTTGTTAGTTATTTGTCTTGACTTGACTTTAGTTTGCACATATACAACATGACAACAGCAATATTTGAGGATGAAGAGAGATTATGTGACTAAGATACTAAAATGAATCTATAAACTATTTTATAATTTTAATATCAGTAGTTTATAATACATAGATTGGAAGAACAAGAATGCCTGTTCTATAATGAACTGTGTGCCCAACACTTATCTTTCATGAAACAATCGATGCATATCTATTACTGCCTAAGAAAAGAATTTCTACTTTTGGCACCTAATTGTTGTTGGAGATTAGGGTGGGAATACTACCTTATGTGGTAGTCTGACTAGTCTCTTTAAATGTTTTTACTCTCTGTCTTAAATGTTGCTCCTGTATAGCTGCTTCTTCCAAACTGAAACATTTCTTTATGTATAGAGTAAAAAGGATTATAAGATTCAGGAAGCTAATAGATTGTACAAGAAGTTCATAAAATGATAAAACACCCAGCATCCTTTCTTGGCTTAATTTAAGTAGTAGGCAATTTCTATGGAAGATGCCATTTTTTAGTGGGTATCTTTTGTAGGACTTACCTTCTAGTTGGGCAGAGAGCACACAGAATCAATAAACCATCTGAGAGTGGAGAATCCTTTTAGGGGGAACCATGAAGTTGGTTGTCTTATTCTTAATGACCGAGATCATTTATGTTACTATGAGGATGTATCCCAAATAACTAAAATAGCACATATAGGATGGGATCCTAAGTAGGCTATGGCAATGATTGTGTGCAGTTTGCTGTGGGTAATAAAACATATAGCTGAGGTTCAACTGTCTGCATAGAAAGAACTTCTCTATGTAACAGAGGAACTCCAATAGAAAGTGACATGCTGATGCCTGCCTCTGTGCTAATCTCTGATTTGGCAGGAGAAATGACAAAGAGAATGAGATGGAGCTGTGGGTCTGTCATTTCTTACATCTGGCAGAATTTAAAGGGAAAAGGACATAAATTAGATATGTGTTGAAAAGCCTTTCCTGGGAATCAAAAGTCTGAAATCCATGGATAAAATCATGCTCTGAGGCAGGAGAGAACCAGGTTTAAAGTGAAGAGGATTCTTTGAATTGCCTCTGTGTCCATTGTTGTCGTCCTATTCATTTCTTTCTTTGTTTGGTTTTTTAAAAAGATTTATTTATTATGTATACAGTATCTGCCTGAATGTATGTCTGCCTGCCAGAAGAGGGCACCAGATCTCATTATATATGGTTGTGAGCCACCATGTGGTTGCTGGGAATTGAACTCTGGACTTCTGGAAGAGCAGTCAGTGCTCTTAACTTCTGAGACATCTCTCCAGCCTCCTCCCTATTCATTTCTGATTTTGTTAATTTGGGTCCTGTCTCTCTGCCTTTTAGTTAGTTTGGCTAAGAGTTTGTCTATCTTGTTGATTTTCTCAAAGAACTAGCTCTCGGTTTTGTTGATTCTTTGTATTCTTTGTTTCTAGTTTATTGATTTCAGCCCTGGGTTTGATCATTTCCTGCTGTCTACTCCCCTTGGATGTGTTTGCTTCTTTTTATTTCTAGAGCTTTTAAGTATACTTCTCAGTTGTTAGTATGAGAACTGTAGCGTTTCTTTAAGAAGGAACTTAGTGCTATGAAATTACTCTTAGCACTACATTTAACGTGTTCTGTAAGTTTGTGTATGTTGTGTCTTCATTTTCATTGAATTCTAGAACGTCTTTAATTTCTTTCTTTATTTCTTCCTTGACTCAGTAATTACTGAGTATAGAGCTGTTCAGTTTTTATGAGTATGTAGGCTTTCTGTTGTTTCTGTAGATGTTGAAGTCCAGCTTTAATCCATGGTGACCTGATAGACTACCAAGGGTTATTTCAATTTTCTTGTGTCTATTGAGGCTTGCTTTGTGACTTAGTATATGATCTATTGGAGAAGGTTTTGTAAGGTGCTGAGAATAAGGTATAATCATTTGTGTTTGGGTGAAATGCTCTGTAGATATCTGTTAGGTCCATTTGATTCATAACATCTCTTAATTTCATTATTTCTCTGTTTAGTTTCTGTCTTGATGGCCTGTCAATTGGTGAGAGTGGGATGTTGAAGTTTCCCACTCTTACTAATACAGAGGAAGGAAAATCACATGACTTATTATCCAGGTTTGGGTCTTAATGATTCCAGAAATCGAATTGTGATAATTAGAAAATAATTTGTATCTGATCTGCCTGAATTAGAAAAAAACCATGTTCAGAATTATTTAGATCATTATATAGATGAGGATCATAAAGTGATTATATACTTAGAAGGTGATGGAGAGAACAAAAGGCAGTCAATGAGGTATGTCCAGTTCAAGTAATTGTATACATAGGAAGAGTTGAGCCTATCTGGTATTACTATTGGAAAATAAATATTGTGACAGAAAGTCTAATGCTCTTTTAATGAGCATCTAGAATACTTGGAAAGGCTTTGGAAAGTGTTAAGTCTGCGAAAGTTAACAAGCAAGATGAAAGGAATGGAAAGCAATGACACAGGTTAAAAAAAAAAAGGTTAAACTCATTCTGGGGTGATCAATTATCTATCCAAAGTAAGCAATGCAAAACAAACAAAGTTTTCTTGCATAATTAGGTATAGTGGGAGTGTTATTGTTATATCCCAGCAAACTTTCAGGTGCCAGGTTTGGTGTATGGACAGGCAATGGCCATATTGACCAACTAGTGTTGTAAGAACTGGGAAACAGGCTTTACTGGAAAGGGAGACAGAGATAAAACATGCTTTGTCTTTGGGACACAGGCAAGCCTGCGTAGCACAAAATGTCCAAACAATGTTCATGAGACAAGAAGAGACATAATGACTCTGAAGTAGTACCCCATGGATAGGAAACAGGGACTGTTGGAGAATGACCACATTATACATTATACATTATACATTATACATTATACATTATACATTATACATTATAGAGCTAGTAAGTCAGGGTCTCCTATTCAGGCTGCTGTACTTTGCTGATACAAATGAATGAAATGAAGATATTTGTGTTGGGTTTTGATAAGGTAGTGTCTTTAGTATACATTTAGCTCCTGGATCTTGGAATCTTTTGGTGCTTATATGTCAGTTGACTTTTACAGATCCTGCCCATATTCATTAAAAGATTTCATTACATTTATAGAATAATATAATTCTAACCTCTGTGTTTTAGATTTGGAAAACTGGTATACAGATTTGGAAAAAAACATCTAGAATAGAGAAACAGAAACATATACACAGAGAGAGACACAGGGGTTGCAGGAGGACCAATAAAGGTGGAGCACGAAAGGTGTTAGAGGGAGGAAATGGAAGGAAAAATATTGTAATTATATTTGAATTTCAAAAAGTAAAAGAAAAATTTGAATGAAGGTGTCTAATATGAATGGAAAATAGGCTCATTCAGAAGCTATAAGTAATTATATATCTGCGTGATGAATGGTTACTTCTGCATGATTTGTTGACTAAAGAGGCTTCCAAGCTTCTTGAAAACCATAAAAGCTATATTTTTGTGTGCCCATCAGGTTTAGGTCAACTTTTGGTTTCTCTATATTTATAGACATATGAACAATTGGGGAAAAGAAGGCTGTGTATTTGAAAGAGAAAGGCAGGGTACATGGGAGGGTTTGACTAGACTGAGTAGTGTAATCATTATATAACATTCTCAAAAAAAATTATAAAGCTATTACATTTGTTGTTGTTCGAATGCCAGCAGTAGATGCTAAGTCCTGGTTTCTGAAGACATTGTATAGTTTGTATGTCATTGAGAAGCCAGGTTGCAATTGAACTTAACTGCTAAGGAAGAATTGTCCAGTCCAGTCTTGACCTTGTAGTTGTCTTTGAGTCAACATTCCAGACAAGATGTGTCAATTAATCATGGAACAGTTGTTATGGGTGCAAGCAACTAATTTCCACTTGTGTTTTCAAGTCCTGTTCTACAAGAGGTAATCTATATGTGATATTATGTGCCAAGATAAAAAACCTCTGGCTGAGTAGATAGAGGTCCTACAGAGAAATTTTCAGCTGTTGTTTATTAAGTAGATGTGATGTACCTGTCAAATTACCTTATAAATATCTGTTTATGCCTAAAGATTACTGCTTCACCCAACCTTAGTTGTATAAGGGAATTTATTTTTGCAGTGAGCAGTAGTTAACCATGGAGTTTCAGGACCATGCAAACTCCTGAGAAAAAGTGACTCTTTTTGTGGTATAATGACTAATGCTCAGCTGTAACTGGAAGAAAATACTTGTATTCCTGCAATCCTCAGGAAATATTTTGGAAGAAGTGTAGAAAACACATAAGATCTAAAGGAATCATACTGATTTGTAGCTATTCAGTGTAGGAGGGTGAAGGAAGACTCTTAGGATTGAGTAAACTAGTGAAACTTGTTCTCAAGTCTCAGGAATGTATTAGAGTCATGAGCTTTCTGCCTGAGGGAATGCAAACAGTACAGGAAGAGGAGACTCTCACAGAACTACCAACAACTTTCACAGGAAGCATTGTGGATAAGTATCCTTGCAGGAATGGGCTTTGTAATGATGTAGTTACCTTTGATTCCTTCATACACCTGGAAGTGAAACTCATTGTTTTTCATTAAGTTAGGCATGGTTGGGTTATTTTTCCCTGGTCTCTTATTGGTGCCTTATGTATAATAAGTAGAAGTTCTTTCATATCTCACCAGGAAGTCACACAACTTCTTTTCTCTTTTTATTCTCTGCTGTCGGGCTGCATCCTGCCTCATTATTGGGGTTGATGTGCCTGGAGGACTGTGAACAGCTGGGAGTTGTAAACCGCAGGGTCCCATTCCACACTTTCTCTCAGGCTGCCCATACCAGGTAGGGGGCAGGGTGAGGGTAGGGCACAACCTAGCTAGGTTCCAAGTAAGTGCCAAGAGTACAGAGGAGCTGGAAGAAAGAAGTCCTTCTCCAGGGGATTTAAGTGCTGCTCTTTACAATGAAGGCCTCCACCACCATCCTCCAGCTCCCGCAGTGATCCCTGATGAAGAGAGATAGTCCTTGCTTGTTCAAACTGATGTATCTCATGATAGAAGTGAATGCGCCAACCTTACTCACTCTGAACCAGGGATTAAATAACCTTTTCAGGAAAGAATGCTCATGAAGGGAAGCTAATTGGCTCAACAAATGGGGCTTATCTAGATACCCCATTAGCATGGAGAACTCAAGTTTTTATGCTATGTGTCTGATTGCAGTGGTCGTAGAAGTGGGGTGTCATGGTTACACATTCTAGAGCAGATAGAATTAGGCAGGGAGTTGGCCCAACTCCTACCGCTCTAAATTTGAGTTTCACTGGGTTTCAGCTTATTCAACCTGACCAGTTCAGGTGACATGGTCTGCTTGCCCCACACTCTGCTATTAATCTATTTCCAGAAAGTCAAAATGGGAAAGCTATGATTTGAAGAATATAGTCATTAATAAAAATTTTAACAATGTATCACATCACAAAAGAACAGTTTATAAAATGTATTTTGAAAGAAGTTATGAAGACAATTAAGTTTATAATTCACCATGTCAACATGTATTTGTGAATATGTATTTTTTTACTTATAAGCTGAATGTAAATGCCCTTTGGTTTATAACTCATCAGCTCCACATGGGCTAATATGGAGAGGAAGACTCCAGCTGCTGACATCTTACTTTTTAACTAGACCATGGGTATGCATTCATTCACTCATTTTACAAGTATATATTGAGTATCACCTATATATAAAAGCAGTTTTAAAGGATAGGATTCTCAGAAAATTGTTATCCATGTTATATGTTATGGAATCAATAAAACATCTAATAGTGACAGAGAGATCAATTGTCTATATATATACAAGGTTTAGTTTATTTGGAATTGTGTAACCTGAGACTTGAGGTTGTTAGACCATTTATGAGATATACAGTCTCGAAGTAACTGACACTGTGTTGTTTGGTTGGTTTTTTTTTTTACTTCTACCAGTAAAGGCATATGCATGGTAACTATCTCATAAGGTTGTTTGGAATAGAAAATATGATTGTGTAGAACCTAGCAATCAATTTCTTTAAAATGTTAATTATAATAATGATAGTGGTAACAAGACCATTTAAGTTTTGCAAATTATTAAGACAGAGCAATCTTTAGTAGTAGGCTTCACAAAATATCAATCTCATTGCTAGTTGTGATGATCTCTTCACTTTAGATTATGTGAGGCTTTCCAATCCAATTATTCAGAAAGTTGAAGCAGAGTCATTCTGCTGTGTTCTGCATTCCCTAACTTCTTGGCAATGAAAATTGAATACGTATTGAATATATTGGAGCACCTTTTCAGAAAGCTAGGGAAAGTTAAATAACAGAAAGGCAGGCCAGTATTGTAAAGAGGACTCAGAAAGGCTGTGTCCAAATTTCTAAGAGTTGAGTTCTCCATTTTCAGGGAAACCTGAAAAACCAGTACAGGCTTCTACTTTTGCTCTTCAACCTGCTAGGACACTCTTAGTGGATCCAATGTTTGTCCAAGTAGTAATTTAAAACACATATTTAATTTCATTTACCTAACAGAGTACAGTTATTAATAGCTCATTGTGATTGCAATAAAATAATATTGATATGAGTCAAATTGTTATTTGAAAAGAAGCCTGTCATCAGATTGATAATTACTTACTGATTTTATGAGTTTTACTATAATGATTATTGTTTCTTCTAATAATTAGTACCTTGGACCTATTTGGTATTATTTGAGGATTATATATATGGCCAAAGTCCAATAAAGGAATAAATAAAATTTAACTTTTATAAAATTAAAATCCCATAGAAGAAACAGACTCAATATTGGTTAAATGAAATCTGTATAGTAAATAATTTGGCCTTGGCTATTCTCACTCGTCAACTTTTGTGAGGCCACTGATACCATAACTGATAGAATTGTTTTTTATTAGAGTCAGAAAAGTCACATAGACTTTTGGTGAGGGTTAACGATGCCAGAAAGAAAACAACAACAACAACAACAAACAATATTAACAGCTGAAGAAAACAGTAATGTTCTTTAGGTGATTGTTTGGGTCACTCAGCATCAACTGATGGAGAGGCTGGAGATTTTCTATGAGTGTATCAATGAATCATGTTTACATAATGAAAACCACATGTAAACTTTTAACATATCAGTATGAAACAGATGGGTGAGTTTGCTGAATGGTGGTATTGGATGTGCACTTTCATGAACTGATGGTAAGAGTAATACATCCCACGATCAAGATTAACTTCACGTATAGAAATCCAGCGACCTTGTCTAAAGCATTTGGGTGACGTTAACATGTAAAATTTTTTTCTTTTAATAAATAATAGTTACAAGCTAAAAATAAAAGCTAAAATCCTAAAGGAAAATATTTCCTGATACACATTTTTTGAAAAATGAAAATATAAATGTAAAATTCAGTTCCCTAGCATAGCTTTTTTTGATTTCTGGAAGCAAATGCCTTACACCACGGAGGCTTATTTGGCTTAGGCTAACACCTTCCAACTACCTGTGACTGTCTGAGTCTGGAATTCAGTTGTATTATACCTACAGATGATTTTTTTTTTCTGGTGTGCTAAATTAATTTAATTGACTCTTTCCCAAGAGTACAAAAGCCAGTCCTTGTCTGTATCTGCTTTTCTACTGATATTAGGAACTGGGATAAGGACCTGACAATGTCAGGCATTGGAGAAGGCCTGACTAGAGAAAAGTGCCATGTGCTTCTGAGAGGGTTAGTTAGAGCTTGTTGTATAAAAACACAATCCCAATCACAGCTAGGGTTTTGTGATTTTAAACTCTCCCTTCATTTAAAACAATCCCCTCCATGCTATGCTCATGCAATTTACTTTGTTCTGGAAAAAGCATTGGGTTCTTATAGCACCAGAAGGATTTCCAGTTCTTGAACTAGCTGACTTTGCTTTGGTTTTTACTTTGTCTTGTTTCTTCATATTTATTATTTATATATTGTCTTGAGTTTTTTTCATCTTCAGTTGCCTAGGATGGATGGATGAATATCTTAAGGCAAAGGACACAATACAAACATTCAGCTATAGAGATTTTTGGTACCAACAAAGCCCTAAATGGCCCATTTTAAAAATAATTGCATAATATAATAATTAATAGTACCATGACCAGGTCAAGATGCTGAGACCAATCTTGCCTTTTCTTTTATTTCCTTCATAATACTGAGATCTTAGGTCATTAAATCTTTGAAGCATAGTTCCACTGTGAACAGAGCTTCTTCTCTGTCTCAATCACTGCTCCTTTATCCTCTTTCAGGGATAGGGAATATGGTGGTTTGAATGGGATACTCCACATGGTATTGGGCAATTGATCACACTGTTTGGGTAAGCTTAGGGAGTGATCTTTTTGGAAGAACTATGTCATTAGTCCAAGAGCCTAAGACTTGAAACATCCTAAGGTTTTTCTTTCTCCTTCCTAGTAGTTTTGTCTGTGACCTCTTGGCTTTTCTTATCACAGTAACTGTCTCTGGCTTCCACAATTCTCTGTCATGATGGATGTTTGTTCCTCTGGAACAATGGCTCAAATAAACTCTTCCTTCCATGTGTTGCTTTTGGTCATTATTATAGCAATAGAAATACAATACAGTGGCCAAGTGTATCTATTCAGTTAGATCTCCAGGATTTATCCATCTTCTCATTTAGCCAGTAACACTAAGAAGATATTGCTGCTGGGCAATCTAAATTTAAACAGCTACTTCTCTGTATATAGTTCTCTATAATCACCAATTTATATCAAATTTTTATTAAAAATACATGTATCACAAATTGTTTCATTACTCAACCTATAACAATGGAATAAAATACACTTCAATTCAAAATCAAAGGAACTCATTCTCCTTTCACTAGATTAAAATAGTATGCCAATAATATGTAAGCTCTTACAGGAGAAGACTAAATGACTGAAATGTCCAAGATCCAGTGAGGCACACTTTTTATTGTGTAAGCAAGTGTAATAGCTGAACTTGATCTCAGATAAAAATGTACCCTATTTTAGCTCTTTTCTAAGAAAAATGTGTGGGAATAAAAAACATGCCCATTATGTGTCCCACTGTCTGAATATCCAGTGTCTCTGCAATCTATCAAAGGTGTACCACATACCCTCTTTAAATCTAGTCAAAGTATCCTTATAAAAGAGTACCTAGTGGTCTAGTGGGTTCCTTCTGCTATGATCATTGTTTTAGATTACTATTAAAATTATTAAATGCTAGCATTTCTCTGCGTTAAGTTACATTGTGTTCATGATGTCAAGCAATTTACTCTTTGGAAGCTATAATCTACAAGGAATGTTTGAGTGGCTTTTTTAAAAACAATAATCACAAAACAAAATACCTTCTTGGAGAAGAAGATATGACTTTTAAATTAGGGAAAACATGGCAATAATAACTCTCCAATGCCAAAGCCCAGACAAATACAGAAAAGCCAGTTGGAATTCAGAGACTGTGGTAGAGAGCACCAAGAGAGATCACAAAAATAGAGTGGGTGTGAAGCAGACGGTTCCTTTAACCAGGTATTTTCAAATTAAACATTCAGGTGCATACTCCTTAGTTACTACTGCCAACAACTCTATAAATTGAAAGAAAAGTTTATAGGTTACAACATATTCTGATATAGGATCTCTCAACAAATCCAGAGGTTGCCAATTATGCTAGATTGTCTAGTTATCAAGTTACAGAACCCCCTCAGCTCCTGCGATGAGATTACAAGTTGCTTATCTCTAAGCCTAACTCTGATTGAATGTTACAGATCAAACTCAGGTCATCATGGTTATTTGGTAAAGATTTTACTGATTGAATCACATCACCAGCCCCAATAATTCAATCACTATTTCTTATAAAATTTGTATTTAAAATATTTGCAGATGAAATAAAGTTATTGGAAGGAAGAGAACAACCTGACTATAATTTTTTCCATTATTTGTAAAACTAGCACAAGATCTTGCTTAATGGAGTGTTGAAAAGGAATAATTTGATAAAAAAACAGTTAATATTTTTCTTTATCAAATTTAAATTTAATTAATACCCTCAATTCATTTCGATAATTCATTAAATGAAAATAAATCATGTTCCATTCAGAGATTGTTTTAATCTGTTCTGATAATCATGACGTTTCTGACTAATCTGTACAATATTTTGGAAGCAACAGCTTAAATATCATGGATATATTCCAAAAGGCAGTAAATTGTTAGTCACTGAGGAGTTGCCATGGTAACAGATGGATCCTATAATTCTAGTAGTCACTTTGTTTGTTGACTGGCATTTACCCATCTTGGCAAAAGCCTGGTAATTGTTATCTACTGGGAAAAAACAGGAAGGTAACAAGTCCTGATCATTAATAGCTGCTAAGACAATCCTCAAATGTCTAGTATCTTAACACAATACAAGGGTATCACTTGGTCACATAAAAGCCCGAGTCCGACTGTGTTGCTCTCCTAAGTCTTCCAAGTGACTAAAAGAGACACACTTTGGCTGAATGCTTATTTTCAGTTATATGGATGTAGGCGCGTGTGTGAGTCTAGAATCTCTTGTGAGTTTTTAGGTATCATATCATGTCTATAAATGGCACAGATCATTTCACAACATATTTGTTGTCTAATACTAGTTATGTAGTGCAAGATAGCTTGAAAATGATGCTTTCCTATTGAATCAAGAAAAATAATTGAATTTATTATTCTATTTATTATTCTATTATTCTATTTATTCTATCTTGGCCTCACCATTGCTCGAGTACATGAAGGCATTTGATATCTGAATTTGAGAGCTGTTCTTCTGTAGGGAGTGTCACCAAAAAGATGTTTCTATTGGTTTTAATGGTAAGAGAAAAAATATTGAAAGATAAAATTTCTTCAAATTATGACCAGATCATCTTTAATACCATTCCAAGGTAAGACATGCTTACAGATATCCAACAACTTTGTACTGATTCTCAACTAAGACATTTCGTCTATGCATCAAATATCCACTTTGCCTCTGTTTGTTTGTTGTTTCACCTTACTTCAATCAATATAATTCCTTCATAGCTGTGAAGATGACAAGAATTTATGATTACGTTCTCATAGTGGACTCTTCTAGCCTACCAGTAGATTCTGTTCTCTAACACTATTACTCTATATCTCTGATCTTCCTGATCCATTTCACACCCACAATTACTTTCCATTGTTCTCAGATGCATAAATGTGCAGTTATGTTTTATAAAAGAAATGTCCATGACTCTTGCCATATACGATACACACTGCAACAAATTCTTCATCACCTGACTGAATCTGTGGAAAAATGAATGTAATTAAAAAGATCTCAAGATAGAACACAGTCGACAACAACCCTAAAACAAAAAGACAAGGGGTGTCTGCTATAGTCCCTTTTTTGCTTAATTAAGCCTGGCTTCTTATTTCTCTAGAGTAAAAGTCAGATCCAATATATAATGCCCACAAGGCTCAACGAGAACTAAACTTCTGTTACTTCATTGATACCACTTTCTACTGTTTACACACATCTTAGTCTATTTTTTAATCTACTCTCCAACTTTCCTCTAAAGACTGGCCAGTGGTTTAGACTGCATTTCTGTGATCTCTTACTTCTGGATTCTTGTCCTTGTGGATACCAGCACCATTCACTCATCTTCTGGACTTCATGCAAATCTAATCACTCAGTAAATCACAGTTGGCTACTCTACTAAAACTGCATCCTTAAACATTATAAATTTCATTTCTGAGTTTATGTTTCTCCTATGATAATCTAATATCATGTATAATTTTCTCATTAGTTTTGTCTTGTTCTCCTTTTCCTGATCAAGAATAGATTTTCTGTTATTGTAACTGTGTTTATGTATTTTATTTAGTGTTTTGCAGTTTTGGCAACTAGGAAAAATAAATGGTGAATGACAGGCACTCTATATTGTACTTTTTAAGACATATACATTTTTTTTGTTTTAATATTTTTGTTCTTTGTATCTTTAGTTCTTGAATTGAATTTAGATACTTTGATGTCAAATACCAGATCATGCATCCCTTTGGATTCTACCTCTGATTTTCCTGATGTTGCAAAACTTAATTATAATTCATTAATGCAAATTATCTTTTGTTAAAAAAAACTCAAGCGTTTTACCATGATCTTCTCAGTGACCCTGTCTTTCATAGAAGGTTTTCCTGTTATTTTAGTACCATGTCACAGCTGTAGAGGACAGCAACTCCTTTATTTAGTAACCATCTGGCTTGGGAGACAGTTCTGTACAATTTTTAAAGGTTGTGGCACTGGCAATTACAAAGATGTTAAAACAGTAGGCCAATCATGGAGGTTGTGGATGGGATAATCTCACATACTCACGACATGTTTGTGGATAAATATACTTATAACAACTAGCATAAGCAGTGGCATCTGTTACAATGTTCTTTACAGTATTACCTATATTTGAGTCTCTTTATAAATTTTTTAGGTTTAAGTCTAAAGTGTTTTACCACTTAGTTGCTTGTATCCAGCAACTGATTTATTAACTCCTCTAATGGACTAACTTGTCTGGCCTCAGTGGAAGAGGATGCACATAATCCTGTAAAGACTTGATAACCTAGGGAAGGGGGATTCAAAGGGGATGAGGGAGCAAACTCTCAGAGACAAAGGGGAGAGGTAGGGAGTGAAGAGCCAGTCCTTGGAAAGGCTTTTGTGTGTGTGTGTGTGTGTGTGTGTGTGTGTGTGTGTGTGTGTGTGATATTCTATCAGTGTTATAGGTTGAATTTCTTTGGAGACTTTCAGAATATAAATCTACTGTTTTATATAATACATTCCCTGCATCCAGCAAATGATTCAACTCTCAAAACTCTCTCTCTCTGATTTAAAAAACACATTGGGTTAAAGTTGTAGTCTTAGATATTTCTGTTCCTAGAGGAGGGATAATTTTTGATGATGGGTATGTATCAAGGAAAATTACATGTACCCAACACCAGGAAAGATAATTGGATAATTACTCCTGTTTCTTAACTCTTGTTTTTTGAGTAATAATTCTATCAGATTATTTTTCCTAAAATATTATCTGGGAGTTTAGAAAGAAAATTCTTATCATATTAAGTATGGGACTTGGTTCATTTCATTTGGCCTTTATACTTCTGCTCCTAAATTCCAGCAGCTCTTTCTTTCAGATAATCATTTCCTCTGAAAAGTCTAGGTATTTTTATGTATTTTCAGTTTGAGAGATGCCCAAGTGTTCTGAACAATAGCTGCTACACTAATGGATATTTTGAAAAGTAAATAAAAAGCTGGAGTGGTGACCAGAACTCATTCTTCAGGGCAGGGCCCTAAGTGGGAGATAGCCAGGAGATGAGAAGATAAAGAGAACAGCACAGGCAGGGTCAGATGATCTAGCAGAAAATCTATGTCTTATGCTAAGCAAACTTATTAAAAAGTACACCACCCTATATACTGTTTTCAGGAGAGAAATGAGACAGCGTCAATGGAAAGTATCATACAATGGTACAAAGTCAGAGAGAAGCTAAACTGAACAATATTGCACAAAGGGAGTAAAGGGTTTCGCAAGAACGTTACAGACAAGGCACACATAGCCTTGGAACTGATAACCACAGGCCTCCAGGGAAGGGCAAGCTGGATTCTCAGGATCAGAAGATGCTGCCCCTCCAATGCTCTGAGCCTTAGCCAGTATGAATGGTTCTGACAAGCTTGTTTCTGGTTTTAGACAAAGAACTGCTTTTCTTTTCCATACATTAGGGTCTCAGGGAAATCTCTCAAAATAATGGCATACAATTCTCATGAAAATAATAATTGGCATAGCCTAAGTAACTCACTTATCTGTAACCCTTATAAGACACATTCATTAGAAAGAATGTAATCATCAGCTGAAAATTCATTGTAACAGATTTTCAATCATCTCTAGCTCCTGGACACACTTTTGCATATGTAATCAATGATGTAGTAGATACAGGAAATACTTTTATGAGACTGCTGCTGCTACTGTAGTAAATGACACTGTATGGCAAAGTAACTGTATCAAAGGCTTAGGGTTCTTTAAATGCAAAATAATTAATGATTAATATTATTTTTATTTTTAGTATCATTGAGTTATATAAGAATGTCAAAATCTATGGTTTCAGTAATTCTTTAAAGAAAATTTTAATTTACTAACCACACAGCCAGTGGATGAATATGTGCAAGAAAACTCAATTTCATGAAACAATGCTTAATCACACTGATACCTGAAATAAGCCAGACACCAGAGGAGCTATTTTTTTAATCAATCATTTTATTTATTTACACCCCAAATATTGTCCCCTACAGGTCCCCAAGCCTGGAGTTCTTCACTCCCTAACCCTCCCCTTTGCTTCTGAGAGGTTGCTCCCTCATACCCCTTGCATCCCCCTTCCTAGGGTATCAAGTCTCTACAGGATTATATGCATCCTCTTCCACTAAGACCAGACAAGTTAGTCCATTAGAGGAGTTAGTAAATCAGTTGCTGGATGCAAGCAACTAAGTGGTAAAACACTTTAGTCTTAAACCCAATAAATTTATAAAGAAACTCAACCTGTACCCCAGAGTGTATCCCCATGGTTTTAATCTTTAGATTGGGAGGTTCTGTTATTATTGTAATACTACCTGGGTCTAAAAGAAATAAAATAATATTTATTTCACCATGTCTATTAAATATTTTCTATAGATACAAAATGTCTAGGAATTTGGAAAATAAAGATAAATAAGAAAACATTTTTAAAATTATAGGAGTCTGTAGAATGACTTTAAAATGTTTATATGCTGACAGAAAGATGAAACTTTTTTTCACACAACAGGAATGAATTCAGAAGACTGCAGCTGCCTGTGTGGATGATGATGAAGCCATTGTTCTCTGTGCAGTGAATGATTCTCATGTGGTGATGTAACTATATCAGCAATTTACTGTTCAAGAGGTGAGCACCCTGCTCCAAAGGTAGCATAATCACAAATGACTAAGCAGCTTGTGAGATGAATAGATGCTTATTTTGATACGAGGAAATGCTGAGGCAGTAAAAGATATAAAGACAGACATCCTGTTACAGAGTGACAAACAATGAAGTATGTAAGGAAAGCATTTTGAAAAATGATGGACTAGAAATTATGTTCAGATATGATAGAGATAATGGTGATCTATGCTGATTTTCAAGTTATTATATGATAAAAACCAGTAAAAGGTAAATGAAGTAAGTAGACTGGAAAATAATGCTTTCAGTGAGAAAAAGATACCACAGTGATTAGAAATTCTAAGAAATGAGCAAAGCAGAGAGGTCAAGGAAACCACAGGAAAACCTACAGCATCAACTAACCTGGGCTCATTGGGACCTACAGAGATTGAACTACCACCATGGGCTAGACCTAGGCCCTCTGCATGTATATAACTGTTGTGCAGCTTGGTCTTCATGAGGGACTCTTAACAGCAGGAGCAAGGGCTGTCTCTGATTCTGTTGCCTGCTTTGGGGACCCTTTACTGCTACTGCTTCTTCATTCTTCAATAGGATATGTCTAGAATAGAAGATATGTCTAGAATTATTGCAAATTGATATGCCAAAGCTGATATCCACGGGAGGCCTCCCCTTTTGTGAAGAGAAAGTGAGGAAGAGCAGATGACAGGGGAGGGAAAGGGAGTTGAAAGGACTGGGAGGAGAAATGGAAGAAGAACTACAGTGTGGATAAGAATTAAATTAACAGATTAGTTAATTAATTAAAACTTAAGGTGTTATTTTAATTCTGGGCATGTTGCCTCCATATCCAACCTAAAATAAGATAGTTTTCATCGATTTTAGATGGAAAATAAAATCATATGTTAATAGGTGAATTTACAGATGACATTCTCCTCATAATGGGTAAAATTTTTAAAATGTAACTCTTTTATAAAATATTTTGTCATTTCTGTCTTAAAACTTAAAATAAATATCCTATGGAAGAAAAAATAAATAAATTTAATTTCATATGAGAAAAAGAAGAAGAAGAAGAGGAGGAGGAGGAGGAGAGGAAGAGGAGGAGGGAGGAGGAGGAGGAGGAAGGCTGTGGCAGCTCAGGAGGTAAGAATACAGAGCTACTCCCTCTGTGTCACTCTGACAAAGTAGCTGCATATTCACCTGTCCACAATCACAAAAGAAGACTCTACTCCCAAAATCTCCAGATGGAAAGGTGTGTGCAATTTCAAAAGTTGGTAGAAATATAAAAAACATAAAATCAGCAACAAAGAAGAAAACTGGGAAGCTTCAGTGGAAATGTTGCTTATACTCATAGATTTTTTTTTTTCTTAACAATAAAAACTAAAAACAAAGGAAATAAACAACCCTTTTCAGATTTAGGCAAAAAAGAACAGGAAATTAAATAACAGAAAAACAAAGATAATGCTAGCTCATTCTCCTGGGGTTTAGGTTTTCATTGACCAATGCAATATTGTACATTCCAGTTTTCCTTCAATACTGCTTAGCTTAATGTCAGCTTGACACAATTCAGTTATTTTGGAAGAGAGAATCTCAGTTGAGAAATCGAGCCCCTCTCCCCTTACATTGGCCTGGGGGTAAGCCTATGGCACATTTTCTTCATTGATGGTTGATGTGGTCTCAGCTCACTGTAGATGGTGCCATTCCTGGGCAGGTAGTTCTGGGATGGATAAACACTCAGAATGACTAAACTAGTAAGCAATATTCCTCCATGGTCTTTGTGCCAGTTCCTGCCTTATGGTTTCTGTGTTGACTTCCTGAGCTGACTTCCCTTGATGAAGGTCTGCCATATGGAAGAAAATGCTAAATAAACCCTTTCCTCCTCAGGTTGCTTATGGTTCTGGTGTTTCATCATAGCAATTGAAACTTTAGGTAAAGCACCTTACCTCCCTCTTATCTGAATAAGAACCAGAATAAAGTGATTAAGCTCTTGTTTTTCTCAAATAATGGTGAAGGAAGCACAAACTATCATTATTATTGCTATCATTTTGTGAAAAGAATGAACTGATAGTAAAACACTGGATGGATATGACCCAAGAGACGCTGCTTTATGAACTGACTACTTTCCTTATTTTGATACAAGAATGTAGCAACCGATCTGTGGACTGGTATTGGAGTTACAATGACAAAGGCTGACACAAGCTAGTGTTCTCACAGGATAAACAAAAGTTCAACAACTCTGACATTTAGGATTTTTTGCAAATTTATGTCCTGTTTTTGTTACATAATGTGGGATAAGTCATTCTCCAAACACTCATTATCAATTTTAACAATGCTTTTGTGAAATTGACTTACATATCAATAATCAATATTAGCTATGCCTGGTTATTAAAATCAAGGAATGATTTTAGGATGTGGTATGCATAACTGTATCCTTTGTTTAAGCCTTATGTCATTCACAGTATTGACAAAACAGAATTGAGTTTTTGTCAGCAGTATTACCTTACTTCTAAGATGCTAAAATTTTGAAGACAATGAACCTCCCACATCATAGTACCCTTATAACTAATGCAATAACTTGTCATATTGTTGAGCCATTGTAAGTAGTTGCTTAATGACTGAATAATGGTTTTGAAGGGATTATGTCTCCTAAAATATTATAATTATACACATTAAACTTCCTGTTACTATTTCTGATTTATTTATTGCAGTAGGAAATAGACCTGATCTCTGACTTCTGTTTCATTCAATTTTTAGACATATGTTCCATTGCCTAACTGTTCAAGATGATAGAAATGCATTCAACAGGGCCTCTGCCTTCAGAGATGTCAAGAGTAGTTTCACTCTGGAGCTAATTCATGTGATGCTTCTAGCACAGTGCCTTACAGAAACACATTCAATTTTTTTTAATGCTATAAATAGTGGTCATTTAATTATTTTAAATCTCAATAGAGTAAACACTTGCTTAGATATCTTTTGGTTAGTGAAAATAAAACCTGCTTCTCACCATTAAGCAGCAATGCCCACTCTGTTTATGTAAGAGTCCTCCACTCTAACAAATGATAGTCTCTAACCACATGACACAATTCACACAAATTGGAGACTTAGCCTTATCCATTTTAAATGGAACAATAAATCGGCTTACTGTTGCAAGTCTTGTTGTACTTGGTGTTCTCCTGTGCAAACCCTTCAAGCCGGCACTGAAAACGATGCTGCCAAAATTCTTGAAACCAAGGATTTCTGAGGTTTGTTTCTGGCCGGAGTTTCAAATAATAATCATCAAACCACTTGACATCAGGAGACTGGAGCTTGATTGTAATTCCACCGACAGCTTCTCGCTGATACCCATCTGTCACGTCATACCTGTCAGCCCAGCCATCACTGTGGAAACAAGCAAAAACAGTTCCCTTAGCTTAGAGCAGAAATATTCTGGGGAAATGAATCTCTCCAGTCTGAGACACTGATTGTAAAGTGGCTATTATTAGGCCTCATGAAGACCATGAATTGTACTCCAGAGATGACTGTCTTTGATTTAAATTAAAATTATCATTAAAAGAATAATAAAATTGTTATTAAAAGATGGGAAAATAGTTGTAAAACATACACAATATTCATTAAAGTATACTACAGAATGTTATTATTGTTGTTTACACAAGAGATAAAAATTATAAGGGTTAAAGTATCTAGTAAGTCATTCTGTGACTACAATGCATATGCTCCTTTCGAGCCTGTGTACATTCAAATGCATTTAAACATGTATTTTAAATCATTTATTCACATAACTTCAAAAAATTAAATGATGGGATACTAATGACAGTGAGAGGGAAGACACTCTTCAAGTCATAAATCAACTCTTACCTTGAGAGAACAGAAAGAATGAGGAAAAGTGCCTCTTGGCTGGGGCAGACAACTCTCTGGTCTGCTCCTGTGAAGACACCATATCCTGAGCCATCATAGAGGAACCACTGCACTCAGAACGGTAGGTAAGAACCCTCCCCCAAAACCCTATGCCCCAGAGCTGCAACTGGGAGCCTAGGGCATTCAGGACCCATCACACCCAAATCCCACCCCTTCAGAATACCACTCCCCTTCTGCCCCTCACTTGGTCCTTTTGGTTGGGGCAGACACCTAGCTGGTCTGCTCCCATGAAGACACCATATCCTGAACCATCCTAGAGGAACCACTGCACTCAGAGCAACAGGATTTCAGGATACCAGAGGCAGCCTGAGTCCCAGGAGCTCTTCCACCCAGGAGCTCAGGATCACAGGATCACAGGATCACAGGATCACAGGATCACAGGATCACAGGATCACAGGATCACAGGATCACAGGGTCACAGGGTCACAGGGTCACAGAGACAGCTGGACTCTGAGGAGTACTGACACAAGCAAGATAACTTGAAAGACAGGCTCCAGTCAGAAACAGTGAGTGCAGGTAGCTCTAGAGATAACCAGATGGTGAAAGGCAAGTACAAGAACATAACCAACAGAAATCAGCATTACCTGGCATCATGAGAACAAAGTTCTTCCACCATAGCAAGACCTGGGCACCCCATCACACTGGAAAAGCAGGATTCAGATTTAAAATCACTTCTCATCATGATGATGGAGGACTTTAAGAAGGACATAAATAACTTCCTTAAAGAAATACAGAAGAATACAGGCAAACAAGTAGAAGTCCATAAAGAGGAAACACACACAAAAAAAAATTCCCTTAAAGAATTGCAAGAAATCACAACCAAACAAGTGAAGGAATTAAACAAAACCATACAGGACCTAAAAATGGAAGCAGAAACAATAAAGAAATCTCAAAGGGAGACTACCCTGGAGATAGAAAAACTAGGAAAGAGGTCAGGAGTCACAGATGCAAGCATCACTAACAGAATACAAGAGATAGAAGAGAGAAACTCATGTGCAGAAGATACCATGGAAAACATTGACACAACTGTCAAAGAAAATGCAAAATGCAAAAAGTTCCAAACCCAAAACATCCAAGAAATCCAGGACACAATGAGAAGAGCAAACCTAAGGATTATATGTATAGATGAGAGTGAAGATTCCCAACTTCAAGGGCCAGTAAATATATTCAACAAAATTATAGAGGAAAACTTTCCTAATCAAAAGAAAGAGATGCCTATGAACATACAAGAAGCCTACAGAACTCAAATAGACTAGTAAAGAAAAGAAATTCTTCCTGTCACATAATAATCAAAATATCAAATGCACAAAACAAAGAAAAGAATACTAAAAGCAGTAGGGGAAAAGATCAAGTAACATATAAAGGCAGACCTATAAGAATTACACCAGACTTTTCACCAGAGACTATAAAAGCTAGAAGATCCTGGACTGATATCATTCAGATCCTAAGAGAACAGAAAATGCCAGCCCAGACTAGTATACCCAGCAAAACTCTCAATCACTATAGATGGGGAAACCAAGATATTCCATGACAAAACCAAATTTATACAATATCTTCCCACAAATCCAGAACTACAAAGGATAATAGAAGAAAACTCCAACACAAGGAGGGAAACTAAAACCTAGAAAAAGCAAGTAGACTTCCATCAAATCCAAAAGAAGATAGCTACACAAACATAATACCAGCTCTAACAACAAACATAACAGGAATCAACAATCATTTTTCCTTTATAATGTCTTAACATCAATAGATTCAATTTCCCAATAAAAAGACATAGACTAACAGATTGGATATGTAAATGGGACCCAAAACTCTGCTGCATACAGGAAATGCACTTCAGTGACAAAGACAGACACTATCCCAGAGTAAAAGAATGGAAAACAATTTTCCAAGCAAATGATTCCAAGAAACAAGCTGGAGTAGCCATTCTAATATGGAACAAAATAGACTTTCAACCAAAAGTTATCAAGGACACTTCATACTCATCAAAGGAAAATCCACCAAGATGAACTCTCAATTCTGAATATCTATGTACCAAATGCAAGGGCACTCACATTCATAAAATAAACTTTACTAAAGCTCAAAGTACACATTGAACCTAACACAATAATAGTGGGTGATTTCAACACCCCAATCTCAGCAATGGAGAGATCATGGAAACAGAAATTAAACCGAGACACAGTGAAATTAACAGAAGTTATGAACCAAATGGATTTAATAAATATCTATAGAACATTTCATCCTAAAACAAAAGAATACACCTTTTTTCTCAGCACCTTATGGTACCTTCTCCAAAATAGACCATGTAATTGGTCACAAAACAGGCCTCAACAGATACAAAAAGATTTGAAATAAGCCCTTGCACCTTATCAGATCACCATGGACTAAGACTGTTCTTCAATAATAACAAAAACAGTGGAAAGCCCACATACATGTGGAAACTGAACAACGCTCTATTCAATGATGACTTGGTCAAGGAAGAAATAAAGAAAGAAATTAAAGACTTTTTAGAATTTTAGAATTTAGTGAAAATGAAGGTTCATCATACTTATGGGACACACTGAAAGCAATTCTAAAAGGAAAACTCATAGCTCTAAGAGGCTATAAAAAGAAACTAGAGAAAGCATACACTAGCAACTTGACAGCATACCTGAAAGTTCTAGAACAAAAAGGAACAAATACACTAAAGAGGAGTAGAAGGCAGGAAATAATCAAACCCAGGGTTGAAATCAACCAAGTAGAAACAAAAATAACTTTACAAAGTATCAACAAACCAGGAGCTGGTTCTTTGAGAAAGTCAACAAGATAGATAAACCCTTAGCCAGACTAACCAGAATACACAGAGGCATTATCCAATTTAATAAAATCACAACTGAAAAGGGCGACATAACAATAGAAACTGAGGAAATTTTAAAAAATCATCAGATCCTACTACAAAAGCCTATACTCAACAAAACTGGAAAATCTGCAGGAAATGGACAATTTCCTAGACAGATATCAGGTACCAAAGTTAAATCAGGAGCAGATAAACCATCCAAACAGTCCCATAACCCCTAAAGAAATAGCAGCAGTAATTAAAAGTCTCCCCAACAACAACAACCACAAAAAGCCCAGGACCAGATGGTTTTAGTGCAGAATTCTATTAGACCTTCAAGGGAGACCTAATACCAATTCTCTTCAAACTATTCCACAAAATAGAAACAGAAGGAACACTACACAATTCATTCTATGAAGTTACAATTACGCTCATACTTAAACCACACAAAGATACAACAACAACAACAACAAAACCCTTCAGACTAATCTCCCTTATGAATATTAATGCACAAACAATAAAATTCCTGCAAACTGAATACCAGAACATATCAAAACAATAATCCATCATGATCAAGTAGGCTTTATTCCAGTAATGCAGGGATGGTTCAATATTCAGAAATCCATCAATGTAATCTACTATATAAATAAACTCAAAGAAGAAACCCACAATATCATCTTACTAGATACTGAGAAAGCATTTGACAAAATTCAACATCCCTTCCTGGTAAAAATCTTGGAAAGATCAGGAATTCAAGGTCCATACTAAAACATAGTCAAAGCAATATACAGTAAGCCAGTAGCAAACAACAAACTAAATGGAGAGAAAATTGAAGCAGTCCCTCTAAAATCAGGGACTAGACAAGGCTGCCCACTCTCTCCCTACCTATTCAATATAGTACTGGAATTCCTAGCCAGAGCAATTAGACAACAAAAGAAGTCAAAGGGATACAAACTGGAATGAAAGAAGTCAAAATATTACTATTTGCAGATGATATGATAGTATACTTAAGTGACCCCAAAACTTCCACCAGAGAACTCCTAAACCTGATAAACAACTTCAACAAAGAGTCTGGATATAAAAATCAACTCAAACAAATCAGGAACAAACAAAGAGGAAGGCTACTGCCTTCCTCTACTCAAAGGATAAACAGCTGAGAAGGAAATTAGGGAAATGACACCCTTCACAATAGTCACAAATAATATAAAATACCTTGGTGTGAATTTGACTAATCAAGTGAAAAATCCATATGACAAGATCTGTATCTTCAAGTCTCTGAAGAAAGAAATCAAAGATCTCAGAAGATGGAAATATCTTCCATGCTGATGGATTGGCATGATTACTATAGTAAAAATGGCCATCTTGCCATAAGTAATCTACAGATTTAATGCAATCCCCATCAAAATTCCAACTCAATTCTTCATAGAGATAGAAAGAGCAATTTCAAATTCGTTTGGAATAACCAAAAACCCAGGATATCAAGAACTATTCTCAACAATAAAATAACTTCTGGGGGAATCACCATCCCTGACCTCAAGCTGTATTACACAGCAATAGTGATAAAAATTGCATGACATTGGTACAGAGACAGGTAGGAAGATCAATGGAATAGAATTGAAAACCCAGAAATGAACTCATATACCTATGGTCACTTGATCTTTGACAAAGGAGATAAATCCATCTAGTGGAAAAATGAGAGCATTTTCACAAATGGTGCTGGTTCAACTGGAGGTCAGCATGTAGAACAATGCAAATTGATACATTCTTATCTTCTTGTACAAAGTTCAAGTCCAAGTAGATAAAGGACCTTCGCATAAAACCAGATACACTGCAACTAATAGAAGAGAAGATGGGGAAGGACCTTGAATACTTGGACACAGGGGAAACTTTTCTGAACAGAACACCAATGACTCATGGTCTACGATCAATAATTGACAAATAGGACCTCATAAAATTGTAAAACTTCTGTAAGGCAAAGGACACTGTCAATAGGACAAAATGGCTACCAAAAGAGTGGGAAAAGATCTTTATCTATCCTCCATCCAATAGAGGGCTAATATTCAATTTATACAAAAAACAATTTAGACTCCAGACAACCAAATAATCCTAGTAAGAATCAGATACAGAGATAAAGAATTCTCAACTGAGGAAACTCGAATGGCCAAGAAGCACCTAAAGAAATGTTCAACATCCTTAGTCATCAGGGAAATGCAAATCAAAACAACCCTGAGATTCCACCTCCTAACAGTCAGAATGGCTAAGATCAAAAACTCAGGTGATAGCAGGTGCTGGTGAGGGTGTGGAGAAAGAGGAACACTCCTTCATTGTTGGTGGGATTGCAAGATGGTGCAACAACTCTGGAAATCAGTCTGGCGGTTCCTCAGAAAATTGGACATAGCATTACCTGAGACCCAGCTATACCATTCCTGGGCATATACCCAGAAAATTCTTCAACATATAACAAGGACATATGCTTCTTTTTTTTTTTTTTTTTTTTTTTTTTTTGGTTTTTCGAGACAGGGTTTCTCTGTGTAGCTCGGGCTGTCCTGGAACTCACTCTGTAGACCAGGCTGGCCTCGAACTCAGAAATCCGCCTGTCTCTGCCTCCCAAGTGCTGGGATTAAAGGCGTGCGCCACCACCGCCCGGCTTCTTTATGTTCATAGCAGCCTTATTTATAATAGCCAGAAGCTGGAAAGAACCCAGATGTCCTTCAACAGAGGAATGGATACAGAAAATGTGGTACATTTACAGAATGGAGTATTACTCAGCTATTAAAAACAATGAATTCGTGAAGTTCTTATGCAAATGGATGGAACTAGAAACTATCATCCTGAGTGAGGTAACCCAATCACAAAAGATCACACATAGTATACACTCACTGATAAGTGAATGTTAGCCCAAAAGCTCCCAGTACTCAAGATACAATTCACAGATCACATGAAGCTCATGAAGAAGGAAGATCAAAATGTGGATGCTTTGGTCATTCTTAGAAGGAGAAACAATATTCTCATGGGAGCAAATTTGGAGACAAAGTGTGGGTCCAAAACTGAAGGAGGGACCTTCTGGAGACTATTCCACCTGGGTATACATCCCATGTGCAGTCACAAAAGGTAGAAGCTGATGTGGATGCCAGGAAGTTCATGCTGACAGGAGCCTAATATATCTCTTTAGAGGTCTGCCAGAGCATAAAATATACAGAGGTGGATGCTCACAGCTAATCATTGAACTGATCCTGGGGTTCCCAAGAAGTTGAGAGAAGACTGAAGCAGCTGAAAGGGTTTGTGGCCCCATGGGGAGAGCAACAATACTAACCAACCAGAGCTCCCAGGGTCTAAACCACCAGCCTGGGAGCACAAAGGGAGAGACCCATGGCTCCAGCTGTGTATGTAGGGGACGATTGCCTTGTAGGGCATAGCTGAGAGAGGAGATCCTTGGTTCCATGAAGGTTGGATGCCCCATTGTGGGGGAGTTCCATGGTAGGGCGGTGGGAGTGGATAGATGGGGGGGCACATCCTCATAGAGGCAGGAAGAGGGGGTATTGGATAGGGGGTTCCTTGGTTGGTGGGTGGAAAATGGGTAAAGGGATAACATCTGAAATGTAAATATTAAATAGAATAAAAAATAATGAGGAAAAGTTTTATAAATTTACTTAGAAAATAAAGAAAATATTCTATTGTAAATAAACAGAAGAAAATACATTTAAGTTAAATGTTATGCCTTGTAGAAGATAGAAGAGTAGTCGTTGCTTTGTCTATCCCCTTTCCAGTGGAGTACGGAGCTGGTACTGGCCATTTTCTGCAATAAGTGATGTTGTCCTTCTTAAAGGTATGGAAGTCCTCTTTGAGGAAATATATGCTCCAATATAACTTCCATGACAGTTTAAGAAACTAACAAAAAAGGAGCAAAGAAGTATTGTGGAGGGATCTGAGGGGAAGAGCAGAGTGGTGTCTGCTCTGTAAAGCTGGTAGAGATTTGAATTCAAGCATCTGGTAGAAGGCACAGATTGACATTATAATCCATTGTTTACTTCATCTATTGTATTTTCTACTGAATAAATGTGCTTTCCCAATAAAACAATTTGACTATAAAATCAGTAATGTAGTGAATATTAGGTAAGAAATTAAAATATAACAAATGCATGAAAATTAAAATTATTTTAAAATGTGATATGCTATATCAATTCTGATTTAAATATTGATAATTACAATTTGCTGCAAAGGTCATAGCGTATCCTTACTGTATCCCAAAGGTTACCCACAATGATCTGAGCTGTTTCCCAAGAAAAAGGGTGGAAAGGGAGAAAAAGAAACAAGCAAGCCAAATTAGCCAGTTTTTCTCCTAAGGCCCTTCAGATGAGGAATCGTTTTAAAAGTTATCTATGCAGTAATTAAAAAAGTAATAACTTTGTGACAGATTAGGGAAGAAGAAGGAAAGCTGAGATTTTTGTCCCAGTGTTGAATCTGGATACTTCACACATTATCTTCTCTCAAGTGTCTCTTTTTCAGCTGCAGAAGATTTTATTTAAAGCTGACAAGTTGAAGTGGAGTGGGCTTGTTTGCCTCTTTCCCTCCCTCTGTTGTCATTGATAGGAGAGTGTGGGTCTCCCTGGCACCAAGGAGCTGCATGGGCGAGCTACAAACAGGACAGGAAGCTGTGTCTGTCAAGCAGAGCCCCATTCTCCCTGGATATGTGAATTCAAATTGTTCTTTTGGTTAATGTTAGCTCAGTCTTATGTAACACTATGATTATGAATGTTATATAAAATTGTGAGATGATAATGGGCTCAATTTACTCTTCACAATCCATTCATTGAATTTAATGGAGTTTGCAAAAAGCTGGTTTTGATCAACTCTCTTGTGGGTAATGTATCCATAGATGAAAAGTATCTGGATCCAAGAATGTTAATTTGCTCATCTTTGACTCTGTTCTTTCACGTTTTGTTTTGCTCAGGCATAAATCTCTAACAATGTAGAAAAAAAACATGTGTTGTTATTAGCCTTGTTATCTCATGATGTAAACTGAAAGTTATTTTTTTTTTTTTCTCGAGACAGGGTTTCTTTGTATAGCCCTGGCTGTCCTGGAACTCACTCTGTAGACCAGGCTGGCCTCGAACTCAGAAATCCACCTGCCTCTGCCTCCCAAGTGCTGGGATTAAAGGCGTGCGCCACCACCGCCTGGCCTGAAAGTTATTTTGATCCAGTTATTTTCAATTTATAGTAAAATGGAAAAAAAAATCATTGAGTTAGAGTAGAAACCAAACATTCTCAATAACTATGTGTTAAACAGGGTCATTGTTTTTTAACTGATTAAGAATGTCTGCCAGGTTAAGTTCCAAGGAATATTTTATGCTGAAAAAGTACTGTGTGCACTAGTTATTACTTATTACCATGATTATAAATGAGCTGTCAGATCTGTCTAAAATGACAGAGGATTTCAAACAAGGAATGAAAATAATCTAAAAAATAAAATACTTGTTAGGCAAAGCCAAAACTTACCTTTCTACCACCTATTTCTTTTATTGCTTTGAAAAAAAGGTCTCCAACATGATGGTGCCACATTAATGCTTCGAGTGATTTATATTTTACCATAGCAAGGGGAAAGGGAAAGAAAACTAAGGACTTGCATGCCACTTAAGGTAATTTTTAAAGACTTATTGAATGTCTATCTTTCTATCTATCCATTTTTTTTGTCACTAGTAGGCATTTTTGCTCATCATTTATAGTCAATTCTACTTTGTCTTCCCCTAGGATACATCTCAGCAGTAGAGCACTTTTTCAGTGTTCCCAAAGGCTTGAGTTTGAGTCTCAGTATTAAATATTTGCAAATTCCACTGCTTTCTACACTTTAGTTACAAGATCCATATTAATGTTGTATTACTTAATTAATGTCGAGTCACCAACAAATATGGATAGAGACTTAAAATCATAGTGCCCTGACATGATATTCTCATTTGAGATTGAACAAGATGTGAGTTTTCACAAATGAAAGTTTCTTTTTCATACTGCATTTACTTTCAGAAACTCCATATTTTTATAGGTTTTGTTTCTGAGTTTGCTTTTTCATATGGCCCCAAAGTTAGAACTTATATGTGATGTAGTGTTCCTAAGAATGGGGAAGTCTTGATTTCTATATGATGTACATACATCACATAAGTTGTAGTCAGGAATGGATAAAAATGTGTACTATATATATATATATATATATATAATATATATATACATATACATATACATATACATATACATATATATATTTAAAATCTTAAAATGAAACTCTCCTAAAACAACTCTGTTGCACTTTGGTCTGTTGCTATGTATTGAAATGCTAAATACTGACCCCAAGATCTGGTTGCCTCAGGGATGAGAAAATCCTCACATACACCAAGTGATGTGATGTAATATTACTCCTTAATTTAAAATTATTGGTCGAATAAAGATGCCTATAGCCTATATCTGGGCAGAAGAGAGATAGGTGAGACTTTTGGTTCCTTGGGCTTGGGGTCTGAGGTAGAGACCATGAAGAAGAGAAAGGAGAGGAGAATGAAGACAAGAAGATGCCATGGGGTAAGGGATCCTGAAAACTGGCTATGAGGGTTAGCCAGTATGAATAAGAGCAGTCCAGGCAAAACATAGCAAGTCATATTTTGATGTTATTAACAGGGAAGTTAGACAAATTATCTTAGAGGGTTGATATCTGCCTAGCTTTTGGACTACTAAGGCTTATTATAAAAGACATAAAGGTTTTATATCTTTTATCTGGGAACTAAATGATCTAAGGTGGGGTAGAAACCCCCAATTAAATTTTCACTACAACACAAGATTGTGTGACCATTAGTTAATGAAAATATTGTCACCAGAAGCTTAGGACAACCTAAACATGCATTTCCCCATTTAAAAAAAAATCAGTATTTGCTGATTTAAAATTTGCAGCATGTTTGTAGAACATTGCATTAAATAATGAGAATTGACTACAAATAAATTTTCCCCTTTTTAAATTAATTAATTAATTTACACATCCCAAATGCTGCCCCCTCTCCCATTGTCCACCTCACAGAATCCCTCCTCTCATCCACCCTCATTTGCCTCTGAGATGGTGGCCCCCTCTGAGTATCTTCCCACACTCTGCAGGATTAGGTATCCCACTGAGACAGGACAAGGCTGCCCTGCTAAATATGTGTTGGGGATATGCTCTTCTGTTGGTAGTTCAGTCTCTGAGAGCACCCAGGGTCCATGTTATTTGACACTCTTGGTCTTCCTGTGGGCAGGACAAAGTGTGGGAAGAGACAGGAGACAGGCCCAGAAGGTCAGGAGAAAGAATGGAAACACATAAGTTTTTAATTTCATTATTGCTCTTGTGATGTTTCTGGCCTTGGTTTGCCTGCAGCAACAGTATCACTTGATCATTAAGAAGAAGGAAGGCTTCCTTAAAGTACTCAGCAAAGTTTAACCAAATGGAAACTATCCATGGACTTGCACCTGTTCTTAAAGCACCTCCTAAGTAGATACTTTAAATTCTTTCCCTGAGATATATCTTATTTTTAAGTGTGTGTGTGTTTGTGTGTGTGTTGGGGATGCAGTGTGAATCTGCACACATGTCAGTGCAGCTGGTTGTGGAATCCTGAAGTGGGCACTGGATAACTTACATATGGAGCAATAGGTGTTTGTGGGCTGTGTGACATGGATACTGGGAACAAAACTCAGGTCCTTGGAAAGTAGTACATGATCTTAACTGCTGAATTCTCACCAGCTCCTTATATTCCTTGATTTCTTTTCCCAAAAAATTTAAAAGCATACTCTTCCTACAAAAATATCACTTGAATTCTCATCCCAAGATTGCATTATAGAAAATATACATTCTGGATCAACAATCTAACCAGCTTTCTTTCTATATTCAAATTTATTTTCAATTATTTCCTAATAATTAACAATTCATGAAAGTTTGTTTCCTTTTAAAGGTTATTTTCCAAAGTTCTGTTCTTCAAATTTAGAAATTTGGTAGTTTTAATAAACATAAGAAAAGATTCTTAATTTTTAGAATGCCATTATATAATTTAGCCTTATAAAGATCTCAACATTAAAATTCTCTAATTATATAAATTTGCTGTAATTTATTATATATCATATATAATATATGTATAATTTAATTTACTTAAACATAATATATACAACATACATTATATATATTCATATATATTCATATATAGCCTCAGACAAATACTCATACAATTACTTCATGCTTTCGGATAATTAGATTTACCCTCAAAATTTACATTGCAAAACACTGGAGAATCTTTAAGGGATATATACTAACAAGAATAACAAAAAGTTATGAAGAAAAAATTTCAAGTTATTTAATGTTGAATAGAAGAGCTAAATAATTTTATTCTTTTTTTCCTCAAAATAGAGTTTCTTTCTGTTTTCATTTTTGAATCAATATCTGTTTTGAGTTATTGCTGTTATTTCTACCAAAAGAAAAAACGAAAAACATATAAGCACTATGCAAATGGACTGGTGTGTCTTAAGTGATAGGATCAATGTTATATTCCTTACACAGCATTGATTTAGTATGGCTTCTGAGTGCTTCTTTTTGCCAGTCTCTACATCCCAGGCCACACCCAGCATGAGTCATGAGCTCATTAAGTGTGACTTGACTGAATGGGCATCACCATCTCTGATCTACTGGCATTTCTTCATTTTTCGTTTAGAATGAGCACCCTTTTTGCTGTTTAGCCAATTGACTCATAAAAAGGAAACTCATTAGGTTTCAAGTCCCATAAGCATCATTTAAAGAAAATTACATTCCTGTCCTGTCTTCCCAACATTATTCCTTGATTATTTAGTATTCTAAATGTTTCCAAACTCATAGATCTTACATTTGTTGTCTCTTGATGTATTTGTCCAAAGGCTAATAGCATAATAGCTCAGTAGTTGAACTTTAAAACCACAACTCAATCCTTCCTATAACTCAATAGAATTCTTGGAAGGCATCTCATGTGTTGTCATGAGGAACAAATAAATAATTATATTAAATACTGTTCTAAAAAATGAAAGCCAGAGTAAAGTTCTAGACACCTGAGAGACTATTCCAGAAGAAAGAGGCATTAAAAATTACCAGCATCCAAATTGGAGATTTGGGAAGTGCAAGTAGAGTTGTAGACATACATTATCTTGCCTACTAGAATCAAGCTTGAATTGTTTTACATAAAACTATAACTTCTCCTGGAGTTATCACTTACCTCCTTTCCATTGTTAAAATACTACAGACATTCATTCAATCATTTGCCAAACAATTTATTATGCAAAACTATAGGAAATATGCAGATGGAAGGAAAGCAAGGGAGGCAGACTTCTTTTACAATTGGTAGCATCACAGTTTTATTAATGTTAAATTATCACATGGCTAGATTTGTTTATAATTTTTCAAATAACCTACTTACTTTTGGGATACTTTGTATCATATTTTAATGTGATATCATTATGCATTCAGTAAATGTTTAATGTAACTTATCATTTGACTGAGAAGATAGTTCAGTTTTATAAACCATACCTAATAGGTGCTATGCTTTGGTTTCAAGTGGCATCAACCTTCTATAAGATTAATATACCTCATTAGAAAAATGATTTAAATGATCAGCTTCTAGTATGCAGAATTCTTTTCAGGTGTCATATCCACTTTCTTTTAGATGATAAAAAATAGCATGGAATGGTCTTATGGAATGGTTGAAAGAGTCAGTAATATCCATTCACATGACCCACTCCTCTTCTTTCTGTACCTGATGTTATTAAAGTTAATGAGTGAATTCATTAGGCTGCAACTTAACTTTACTTTTCAGAATCTGTTCACAACCCACATAATTATTATAGAAGCTGGTATGCAACCCACGAGTAATAATCATCCTGCCAAATCTTTTACAAATAGCCTTTTAAAAGATATTTTTGATTTTTTATTCTAATAGTGGGAGTCAAATGGTGGTTGGGCATCCTCCTTACAGTATTTCTACTTTCCCCACTTGGGGGAATAAGAAAATTTAAAATCTCTACGGGAAATTTTAGGAAAAATCTCAATCATTCCCATTTTATATGACTTATAATGGATAATAGAAGTGGAGTGTAGGATCTATAGCATTACAATCATGACATAGAAGTAAAGGAGACCTGAAGCTTGCTAGCTGTCTCATGTTAGATCATTTTTTATGGTGACTTTCCCCATTGCTCTATGGAATCCACAGACAATATATATATATATTAAGTTTACCTTACAGCTGAATAAACTGAGGTTCTTAGTCACTGAGTTAACAGATATAAATGCCTGCTTTTAGCTACTTTTCTCTAGTTGTTAGCAAAAACCTGAAAATTAACAAATCAAGGAAGACATTGACTTTGGTTGATAGTTTGAAGGCATCAGGGCATGGCAGGAAGTATCTGGTAACATGAAATCTATAATCAGGAAGCAACAGAAGCAAAGCTTCATGCTCACATCACACTCTTGTCTTTTCAGAGTGGCATCCTAGTTCAGGGAAGGCTTCAACCACATAGGGTTTTATTTGTTTGTTTGTTTGTTTTCCCCAAGTTTGACACAATTAGATGCTTTCTCTCAGACATGCTTAGAAACAATCAACATTAGACATTATAACCTTAACTTCACTCTCTTCAAAATTCAAGTACCTCTCATGTTTCATAAACATTTCATAGAATCTCCTCTGACAAAGATAAAAATATGGAAAGTCTTTCTTTAGGGATCATATTTAAAAGTCTAAATTAGAGTATAGAGAACAGAATACAGGGTTAGACATATGCAGACAGAGTTCTAGTAGAATTCTTAATCTTTGTAAACATATATCTCTTTTCAATATTTAAACATTAATCCAAACAGATGCTGTTCAAAGGAAATTTGAAGTTGTAACTAAGATCCAGAATTAACTGACTCAAATGGAGAGATTGTTCTGTATGTCTATCGTCCAATCCCATGAGCAGTGACAGCGGACCACCTCATCAAACAAATGAAAGAGGGCTTTGCTAACAAAGCATTCCAGGAACATTTCTTTGATGAGAAAGAGAGTTGCATGTAATGAAATGCCAATGTGTTCTAAGATTTGAGAACATATCTGGCTAATAACTGGAAAGATATTAAAGATCGACTCTCTCATCCAAAAGGAAGTTAGTTCAGCCTAAAAAGAGATTGAGCTTGGAAGCAGGTTTTTTTTTTTTTTTTCACAAATCTTCCAGATAGAAATGTAACTTATCTATCATGTAACTCCTGCCTTTTTTTAAAACCCTGGACAAAGGATGCAATGTTCCATGTATAGAGTTCTTAGAGTATAAAATGAATACATAAAAGGGTATACTTTATAGGGTATAAAACCATAGATGAATATCTATTAGCAAAAAGTTATTTTTCATCTCTTAACTCAATTCAACTTTCCTTTTGTTGGAAGACCAATCCTGTAGATATTGGAAGAGATCCAGTCTTGGGATTCAGTTTTAGTGTGGACTGCCTTTAAACACATGAGAATATAGAAACAACAAAAAGTAAGTGAACCTGTTCAAATAACTGGAACACCTCCCTGCTTTGGTGTTTATCTCTCGGTTAGCAGAAATATTCCCTTCTGACTTATTATCTTATGTCTCCAGAAATGTTTTTTCACTATATACTTTATTACTTAGGAGAATCTGAGGAACATAATTTTAGAAGATTCTTTTGTATATTATATAATCTTTGTGTATTATTCCTGTCAGATTACAGCAATCATGAGAAATTAGGCTATTGTGTAAAATGTGTACCAACTTAGCAACCAGAACAATTCCATGAAATAGAGAAATGCTTTCAAAGTAAAGCTATTGTATCTGAAGATACACACACACACACACACACACACACACACACACACACACACTCAAGTAATTTTCTCTTCAGTGCAAATGACAATTGTCATAAACCATTTTACTCTACTTCTGGCAAAACACCATCTCTGTGTTGTTTGAGGACATTGGCAAAGTTATTAAAAATCTCTCTAATTTTGATTACTGTTTCATATGGAGAATAGATTTTCTTCAATTAGTGTTAGACTCTGAGGCAATTTTTATTAACAAAAATCCTCGTAACATTTACTAAAGACAAGATGCTACTGTCACATATCGATATGATATGGTCTACAAATAAATACATATATAGAAAATTAGTAACAACTATATACTTTATATACTGTATTTGAGAGTACCTTTTAGAAATAGACTTTAGAAATAGAAAAAGTTTATATATGCCTATACAATTTATACATCAAATATCCAATAATCAATCCAAGCAGACTGAAAATGTAAATCACATACTAGCAACTGGAGAGCTGCTTTCATTTTTAACATAGATAAATCAGGTAAACTCTCTTCAGAAGACATCTAGGTTGGTTGGGTGAGTCTTTTAGGCCTATATGTTATCAGACTCTATCTAGTTTTCCAGAGATATAAGTGGAGTGAAAGAGACTATACCAAAGTAGAGTCTTTCTTTTGAGGTATGTTCAATAGCACTGAATTCATTAAGTGGCTAAGATGTTGGCACAAAACCACTGGGTGAAGCTTAAAAGTCTCTTTTTCTTTCTTCATTGTTTTAAATTCTAGACTACCGTTATACCCAAAATATGATAAGAAAATACATAAGAGGGAGTTTGGAGATTTGAACACAAATTTAATACTGTCTTATTCTTTGAAGCAGTGTTAAATTTTAAATATTCATGAAGGATTTCAGAAGCAAAGCTAAAAAGAATGGGTAAGAAATTTAAAAGACAAGCAAAGATTTAGATGGCTTAGTATTTTGAGACAGAAAAATAAATAGAATTATGGACTTCTACAAAAGAAAGGGATAGAAAATATTCTAGCATTTGTGTGTGTGTGTTTGTGTGTGTGTTTGTGTACATGCATGTGTGTGTGTATGCATATGTGCATGAATGTGTGTATTATTAAAAGATATATCTTCATAGTAAAAATGGGACATGCAATTAAATGCCCCTTATGCAATTAGGTTTAAATAATTTCAGTCTGACCTAACTGCTGTGAAGAAGCCACCCAAGCCCTCTCTATAGGATCACATGTGAGGCATTATATCAGATTCCCATGGGAAATTTTCATACACACTGACCTCCACTCAGCAACAAATGGGACAGGTTAATATCAACAGACCTAACCAAGTGAAAGCTAGTGAAAGAAGCAGTAGAGTCCACCACTGCAAGCACTGGTATTATTAGAGAACAAATTTTAAAGTAAGGTGGTTAATACATTTTAGGCTGAAGGACAGACAAATTTAAAAGGTTAGCTTACAGCAATCATTTATACAAAAATGAAGAGAAATTTAAGATATTAAATGCCTGAGAATTAACATTAAGAACTCAGGCTGTGGAGAGGGCTTTGCAGGTATAGTGATTACTACACAATAAGGAAGATCTGAGTTTGGATACCAAGCACCCACATGAAGGCAGAATGTGATAGCAACTGTATCCACAGCACAGGAAGGACAGTTAAAAGAAACTTGGGAGGGTTAGCTGACAGTTTACAAATATTAGGAATGAAAAATTCAAACTCTAGGACGATACCATGAAGTGGTTTATGAAATATTTTTATAATAATTTTGAAGAAATTTAAAAATATGCATGCCAGTAAAGAAATATAATAAAATGAAATTAAACCAAAGAAAAATCAAATTTAAATAATTAAAATCTATTTGGTTGATCTTAGGGCATATGATTTAATGGATAAAATAGCCTGCCAAGAGATGCTGACAACCAAGTTTGGTCCAGGAAACTTAAGTTAAACAACCAGATATAGTGGTATAAATTTATATAATCTTAGAAGTTTTACAGTGAGGTGGAAGGTGAAGGCAGGAGAATTTCCAGAAGTTTCCTAGGCTTGCCTTTCTGCAGTACACAGTGCATTAGAAAAAACAAAAGACTCTACCTCAAAAAGGTGGAAGATGAGGACTGATTCTAACGTTGTCTATACACACATGCATAGGTACACAGACTTATACACACACACACACACATGCACACACACATACACACACATTCACACACATGCACATACACAGGTACACACAAGTATGCACTCGCACTCTCATACACACATTCACACAACACATATAACAACATTCTTACACATGTATACACAACTACTGGGGTACACACATGTCCATGCACACTCACACACATTCTGGCAACATACACAGACACACACACACATACACACACCATAAGTCTAGTAACCTAGTAGCACTGAGAATTTACTCCTCACATTTAAAAGAGAAATAACACAAGTATTCCACTTTTTTCAGATAAATGAAAAGGGATAACAATTTTATTTTTAAAAAAGTACTATAATGAAGCTTTCGGGGTTGTCCATCGCTCAATAGCTCATTCTTCCTTTTGAGAGTGCCTTCTCTTCTTAATAAATGACCTAGTCTTATTTTAAAATATCCAAAATTGCAAATACAATATGAAAATAATTTAGCAAAATTAAAATTAGAAAAATCTTAGGTGTTCTGATGTTATACTGAAGACAGAAACCATGAAAAATTACCAGAATTTTCAGTTTGTTACAAGATTTTTTCACTAAAATGCAGTACTTTATAGCTGAAATTATTTGCTTTGTGGCTGTTCATGATTTGTCTCATTAATATGAAAACATAGCTGAGTGAAATAACTTAAAAGACAGAAGCATTGCTCTGGCTCACAGTTCACAGAGCTACATTCTACCAATGCAGGAAAGCATGGAAAACTTGGCAGGCAAGTTACACTCACACCTGGGAGGCAGAGATCAATTAGGCTTGTGCTAAGCCCACATCTTCCTTTTAACTGAGCCTGGGAAGCAAGCCCACAGAATATCACCTACATTTAGAGAGGTCTTTCTAGATCAAGTAGATCTATACTTCCTCATAAATATGCACAGAGATCTGTTTTCAGGAGAATTCTAAATGCCATCAAGTTGATAATCAGAATAACCACCACAAACTGGATGATTTTTAGCGACTGTGTAGCACCTTCCTACTTCCCCCAGTCTTCTGACCTCCATACCCATCATTCTGCAGTCTGTTTCTCTGAGTTTTACTAGTTTAAACACATCACCAAATTACAACCATGAAACTTTGACTTCCTCAGATTAGCTTATCTCACTTAATACAACATTTACAAAGATTTTCTATGTGCCGAGATGGTGTAACCGCTATAGAAAACAATGCATAATTTCCTTGAAATATCAAAGTACTGAATAACATGTGATACAAGAAGACCATATAGTCAGAGGAGCTAAAGTCAAAATCATCAAAGAATACATTCATCCCTGTATTTACAATAGACAATAAGTTCAATTAAATTAAATACCCATCAATGAATGGATAACCTAACACAAAATATGTGATTTCTACATAGAAAGCTATTATCAAAAAATCAATTTATATAATTAGCTCATTAAGACAATAGATAGTTAATAAACAAAAGAAAGCATAACAAAAATCAACATCATTCTGTTAAAAAATATCCTCAGTAATAACTATAAGAAAGAAAACTCATAAAAACATATTGATGGGCCATAGTATTTGTTTTAACTCACTCATAGTAATAATGTCAAATAGCTTTCCAAATGACTAGCAAACTGTGGTCTTGCTAATAATGATGGAGAGAATTTCAGTTCTGCACATTTTATTCTTCATGTTCACACTTTTTTTACTTACTAAATTATGCTTGTAGCACTATTTATGTGTAGTTGATGTGTGACACTATTTATGATGGTTTTAGCTTATACTTGTCTAGATATCAAAGTTGAACAGTCATTAAGATTTGTCACTTGAAATAATATTTTAAGGAATGAACATGTTCAACCCTTATCAGATTTTTATCTGTGAAGTTTCTATTTGTATATTAATTTGTAGGAATTCATTATGTACTTTGAAAGAGTCTTTTGAAGATTATCTCTTATTATCTAATCTATTATCTGTATACACATTCTTACATCCAAAGAGATGTATGATTCTCTTTGTTTCCTGCTCTTCCTTTTAACTAATGGGGATATTGACAGATATAAGTTTTTCATTTTTATATACAAATTTTAAAACTTGACTTCTATGGTTATTTATCTGCACACTCTGAATGAAAATACTTTATTATAAAACAATGTCTCTTTTTTGTCATCACCATTTCAAAATTCATACTGTACTAAAAATTTGGTTTAGTGAATTCCTCTATCTAGAGCTGATTATCAATTTAATGTTACCTTTGTGTCTTTTTGCAAAATCCAAGTTTCAGTACATAGAAGACTCTGTTCCAATGGTCATGAGAAATAAATTGAAAATTTATCATGAGTTTTAATAGCTAATAATACATTTTCCTCAATTCTATTCAAGATTATTTTGTTATTCGTAGCCCTGTACACTTTTATATAAATTCGATAATGTATTTTAGACTTCATCCATACTTCCCTACTTTATAAGAAAAATCCATCAGAGTATTTTATCCAAGGTGAGGCATAAAAAAAAAATTGAATCTATATCTTGAGAAAAAGCTAGTTTTAGGGTGACATATGGTCTGAAATCTAAAAGAGCAATGAGACGACAATGAACAAAATGCATAAAACAGGAGAAATAAGAAATTTCTGATGAATACCACAGAAAATTCCTCACTAAACCTAACAGAAACTCAAACATGGTGACATATGCCTATATTTCCAGCATTGAGAAAATTAGAAGTGGATATACTGCCATGATTTGAAGATACCCTGGGCTTTATCATAAGTACCTTGCTAGCCTAGGCTGTCCTGTAAGATCTTGACTTAACTGACAATCTCCAGTCCAATAGAAGCAAACATTACAATTCTGGAAAATATGAAAAATGAAGTAGGAAAATACAAATACAAATGAATCTCATTAAAACATTACAGCATTACAATCATAAAACAAATTGTGCATAACCTGAAAGCAGATATAGTACTAAAATTTTAAATAGACATGCTCAGTGCAAATAAATTACAAATATATTGATTACCTAATTCAGCAAGACACTGACTAGGAATCTGAGATACCATGGTAAAGAAGGTAGAGAAGTATGTGTATTTGTTCTTTAGCCTTTGTTGACATAACCAGTGAGCAAAATGGAGACACCATAGGAGCCACTTCCACAGAAGCAAATGCCACAGATAACAGCAAAATTGTGAGAAATCATATTTTGAAACTATTCACTTTATTGAGTACATATGTAGAGTGATATCACACATATCCACAGCCGCTTAGCAGGTGACACTGAGCTCTGTTTTCTTCAGGAGTATCAAGTTGATAGCTACTTCTTGTGTGTAGTCCCATCTCATTTTGTGTGTCCCTGGTTTTCTTTCCCATAGTCTCATTAGTCGATTTACAAATTCACCACATTGAACTCATCCCAGGTGATCTTCAAGATACATTTTGCAATGCTGGGTACCTTGGAAAGTTGGAGAATCTATGGCTCAGCCATTAGACACTTAACTCACAAACAAAAATACAAGAGAATTCACATTTTAAAAATCTGTACTTAAAAACTTGAATTCAGAAGTTTAATTTTTATTAAAATTTGAAACATAAATGTAACACAGTTCAAGTTTTTCTTTTTCCCCAGGGAAACTTCCAAAAACTGGGTTTCAAGTTTTACTTCTTTTATCAGTGTTTAGCTGACTACTCTAATGAGTTTGTCGTGTAATGGGAAAGTTATTATAGAGAGTGAAATCAGAGACTGAAGCAAGAAACCCTGCTTGGACCTGATGAGGTCCAAAGCACAGCATTTGTTTGCTAAAACTCTATAATGTACAAAGAAAGAAAATTTCACCTTTACATATCTGCACAATCAGTACTCTTTACCAGAGAGGGACATTTTAATTTAAATTGACTTTAAAATGCTTTTTGAGACATTCATATGCTAGAAGTGCCAGAATACATACAGTCAGAAAATGAACATAGTCTAGACATTCAATTTAGATGTTACCACTAAAACATTACGTAGTGTCATTGCTAGACTGTAAAAAATCCAATAAAAGTATTCTGTGTGGTGTAGGTAAAGGAAAAGGGATGTGGTTCATATTATATATCATCATATCATATCATATCATATCATATCATATCATATCAGTGTGTGAGAGATATGAAAAATAGATGGTATCCTTTCAGAAAAGAAAAAGGAAATTACGTATGAGAGGGTGCTCTTCATAATTCTTCAGGTTGGATCAATCCCTTTTCCTAGTACCAGTTTATTTTCTTTTAAGATAAAATACTAAATTATCTACTCAACAAAGACTGTTTTTATTCAGGGTATGGACCATGATTGATATGGTATAATTGTTTGGGGCCATATGAATATCTATGATTTGGATTTTAATATAATTATTTAGGAGGCATGCAGGTTTCAGTCAAAATTCAATGCAGAGAAGCCCCAAACAAAATATTCAGCACTCTGAATGTACACCAAGTACTTCAGCAGTTCTGCTTTGAACTAGTTATTAATGTCAGCCTGGAGGCACCTGGAGAGTTAAGGATAATTTATTTCTAAGACGTTAGGCTGTAATTTCTCTCATTTTATCAGATTCATTTTATTATAGATAATTTTTTAGTCTGAAAAATCCCATTTGTGCTTCTTTCACTCTCTCTAACTGGTTCAAATGTACTGGCTGTTCATGCTCAGGTGCCCAGTTAAAGCAAAAGTCATGTTTTAGAGGCAGAAAAGAAATCAAAGGTGATTAGAGAGAGGTGTTTTACTTTTCATAGAAACCAGAAAACCAGACTATGAGACAATAGGAAAGAAGGTGATGGCCAAACGGTGTACTATCAGTCTGTATTTTCAGACCAGAGGATGGCTTAGAGTTTTGAAAAACCGAGGGAAACTATCAAGCATTTTTGTATTGTAGACTGTGTGGCTGTTTAGGATAAGCAGATGTAACATTACAAGCAACACAAGAGGAGAACCACCACATCTTACTCACGGGCTGTCTCTAAGGAATGCCAGCAATGGAGAAAAAGATTCATTTACATTTGGGTACCAGAAACTGGTGCTGACTCTCCCTGATCTCTACTGCACTGTAGATGGCTGGCCACTTTCTACTTGAAAACCACTCACACCATGACCTTTGTAGTATCAGACTTTCAAAATCTGGTCCATGCCATCTTTGTGGTGAACTTTTTTTCCTATACAAGAAACTCAGGGAGGCGTGTTGCCCTGAGTCATGACTTTAGTATTTTTTCACCTGTTTTCTGAACAGCCTCTCATTTGGATTACATCCTATGATTCTAATTACTGTTTTCTTCTAATTGCTGATAAATTTCTCTTCCTCTTTAGCTTCATTATTCTTCTAGAATTTCAATAGCTGTAGTCAGCTTTATCCAGGGGCATTCCCAAAATAACAGTACTTAGTACTTTATAGAAATCACTGCCCTCTCTGCTGGCTGTGATCTTTAAATTAATACTACCTTTTCTCCTCCAGGGATGACTTAGAATTAAGGTATGGTAGGGGAAAGAATGGATAATGTCACTTCCTTTTCAGAGTCAGGTTATAGTACTTCCATTGATTTACTACCTGGGGAGCATTTTCTCTTATAACCATCTCATTTATTAGTGCGCACTTTGATCAGGTGCTTCTAATCTCTCTTTGCATTGTCAATGAGAGCTGTACAACCCAATCTAACAATTTTACACGTCTGCTGCAAAATATTTTTGGTTTTGTTTGCCTCTAAGCAAAGTATATACCTTTCTCTGGGTATAAGTGGATGGTTTATGAATATATGTAGAGGTAAAACATTGGCACTGTTTGTCCTTCTTAATTTTTTTTTGTCCTATTTTATTAGTTAAATTTATTTTCTGGAAATTTTATACATGGATACCTTCTGATGACTCTTAACATGCTACCTTATCCCTCTTTTAATCCAGTCATTTCCCTTCCTCCATACTAATATCTTTCCATGATTCATGCATTTTGTGTTGTTTTATAAACCACAGGGTTCAGCTAGAGATGCCCCTGCAACTATAATTTTTGAACTCTCCAGGGAGTCTATTGGGTATACAACAGAAAACAAGAACTCTTTCTACTTCCAAACCATTAGTAGCCAATAGTTCACCAGAGAAGATAGGACCTGGTGAATCTGCCTGGAAGTTAACAGGCCCAATACAGGCAACCATAGCACCTGAGTCCACAATTGTTATCCCTATACAATGGCAAGAACATAACATTTTGCAGTGTCTATCTTCTGATATTTATGTTTTTATGCCTCTTGTTCTATACCGTTCCTTTACCCTAAGGTGAGGGTGGGTGTGTGCAAATGCACTACTTAGGGTAAGCACTTAGCTCTTATTCTTTGCATCTTGTGTAGCCAAGAGTCTCGGCATTCACCTCCATTCATCATATATATATATATATATTATATATATATATATATATATATATATAATGTGTGTGTGTGTGTGTGTGTGTGTGTGTGTGTGTGTGTGTGTGTGTGTATTATAATATATGCTTAGAGTATATTATATTAAGAGTATATTAAGACTTATAGCTGTATTTGTCTATGAATTAAACATTTCACCTAATTTTTTCAGTGTTATTGATTCAGAACTTAATTAAATAATTTCAAATCCAATTGTATTTGTTTTGAAATTTAAAAACAAAACAAACAAACAAAAAACAATCAAAAAGCAAAAAAAAAAAAAAACCTGTGTCTTATAGTACATGCCTTTAATCCCAGACTAAGGATGCAGACACAGATAGATCTCTCTATGTGTTCAAGGCCATCCTGACCTACATAGGGAGTTCCTATTCAGCCAGGGCTATATAGTGAGACCCTGAACTCTGGTTTCATATAAGACTTTCCTACTAGGAAGTTATCCAAACGTTGACATGAACCACTACCACAGTGATTTTTGTTTACCAGAATACACTGATGGATATGCATGCTTCACTAAAGGCAAAGAAAAGCCTCGAGAATATAAAATGGTCCAACTGCTGTAAGAAATAATTTGATATATGCTCAATAAGCTAAATATAGAATTATCATATGATTCAATAACCCCATTATATAGATTCCAAGAGTTGGAAACAGATATCAGATAACTAATTATGCAAATATTCATTGCAGCAATATTGACAATAAGCACTATGTAGGATGAGCCCAAATGACTAGTGCTAAATGGATAAGCAAAATGTGGTATATCTATAAATTCCAATATTGTTTGCTCATAAAAATTAAGAAGTCTAGATAATTACGGCAATACAGATGAGACTCAAAACTGTTGTTAATTAAAAGCAGCCAGCAGAGATAGATGATATGTTATGCAATTCCAAGTGTATGAAATTCCCAGAATAAATAAATTCATAGAAATAGAAAGCAAATTGATGGATGTCAGAGTATGTGAGAAGGAGCTGGAAGTGAGTGCTTTATGTATATGATTTTATACTTTGGGGGTGTTGAAACCTCCAGCCTGAGAACAGGTAATTGATGGTGGCCTTGTCAGGCATCAGTGGAATTGGAGAACCATGGTCCCCAAGAGTTTGGATTCCCTAGTGTTGGGGAATCTGAGAGCAGGAAGATGGGTTTGGGAGGATGTTCGGAGCATACCCTCATAAGAATAGGAGGAAGCGGTATGGGATAAGGGGCTTAGGGGGAAAATGGGAGAGGAGATAACATTGAAAGGGAAATACGGAAAATTTCCAATAAAAAAAAAAAAAACGTAATCAGTCTAACAAAAAAAAGATAGCTTACTTATTTCAAATTATTTTCAAAAGTTTCTAGGAGATGCTAATTGGCTAAGATCTTATTTTAAGCTCTCCACAAAAGAATTTAAGTCTCTTTAATATTCTTGAGAGAGATGTAAATCCTAATTTCCCTCAACAATGAATTGACAAAAGAGGAGTAACTTTACAAAAAGTAGAAGAAGCTATTATTAATTGATATATTATATAGACTGATTAGTTTTTGGCTGTTCTATAACAGTCCTTTGATAAAAGAAATTATTAATGTAGATTTATATTTCTTTAAATAGTGTCGTTATGACTCTGAGTGTGGAAGAAGTGGCTGCTGGCGCTTCTGCCCAGAACTTACAAAAACTCTGAAAAATGTGTTTTTAAAATAAAAGAGGGGGAACTGTTTACCCCCAAAAAGAGTCTCCTGAAACACTCTCCATCATACCTTGTTTACTTTTAACTCTCTAAAACTGAAAGCTCATGGCAAATCTGCTGCTGACTGCCTCTGGCATCGCTGAGACCAATAAAAACTATGCCATAGCTATGTGGAAAGACCCTTTTACCCTTAAATGGAATGGCCCGGACCCAGTTCTCATATGGGGCCAAGGATTGATATGCCTGTTTGATACCACAGAAGGCACAGCTAAATGGCTGCCAAAAAGATTAATGAAATAAATAGATACCCCCACACTGCCAGATCCAACTATAAATAAGATGAATAACAAGTGACCTCCAGGGAAGAGAAATCTCCCTGAGAATTCCCTTCTTTTTCCTTTCCAGGTAAAAATGAAACACCCGTGATGTCTGCTGGTAGAAGTTCTAATTCTGATGCTGTCCTCTGGACTTATACTACTCACATCTTTGATGGGCCATTGACAAAGACACCAAACAGCTAGAGATTGACATCACTAATCTGAAGAAATCCCTCATTTCACCTAATTTTTTGATACAGTGTCTCTCATAGAAACTGAAATAGCTGGATAGCAAGTGTCAACAATGTCTCCTCAGCATTAGGAGTACAGTTTCATGCTGTCTCACCTGACTTTTTATGTTGGTGCTAAGGATCCAAGCTAATGTATTCATACATGCATAGTAAGACCAGACTCCCCAGTCCCAGAATTACTAAGAAGGCAAATAGTGTCCTTTCCTTATCATTTTCCTTTTCTTTCTCCATGTCTGAGTACTTTCTACTCTTAAAGATTATTTTTCTTCTTATTATTATTCTATATACTTTTTTATTTTAGGATTCACTCCTACTTGGTTTTTGTCTTTTTTTTTCCTCTCTTCTAATATAATTATTAGATGTATTGTCTTCAGTTGGTGTGATATTAGCAGTTAGAAAAGAAAGCAATTTTGTATCATGTAACACTGCTTAATTCACCCATCCATATGCCTAATTGCTGCTTATTACATGTTTATCTTGAACTACTTTGTTCTGTGGCTCAGCATTTATTCTCTGACTATAAACATTGTTCCTTCATATTAAATAGAGGAAATGAATAAAACAATCACAAAACAGAAAGACATTGTTGTGAGAAAGAGAGGTAGATGCTGACACTATGAATGGGTAAGTATTTGGAGCCTAGGCTGAAGTTTAGACTTGTTGGATTTGAGAACAAAGCTATTTCTGTCACAGAAAGGTTAAGGTCTTCAAATTTGTCAAGCTGTATAAATCAGCTAATTTGAATGACCTTGAACTATCTAGGAACAAAAATTAGAAACACAATATCCATCTAAGGATAAATAGTACTATATAAGAATAAAGATGGCCACATAAGCTTAAAGAGGAGGAGTGATAGGAAGTCTTTTATCTTTAAGTGCTTAGCACTGACTACAACGCTGACGTTTTCTAGATACCATCAGATTACAAGATGGAGATTGACATGCTGTGTGAAAGCACTATGAAGAATTTCATCTTAACTATTCCCCATGGAAAGCAAATTACTTCTAGAACCTAACCATCTGATAATGACATACTATTGTACAGATAGTTATATCTTAACTCTTTACAGCTGAATTAATTCATTACTTAAACTAATTAACTCTGTGTTTAAAATAAAACCCATTTTGTGTTCTCCTCCTGAGTCCCCTGTCTTATTATATCTTCTTGTACTCCATTCAGACTTGAAATTCTGAATGCATTCTATCACATCTCTCAAACAGCATCATGTAAAGATCTTTGCATACAGCTAGTATTCTGCGAGTGTTTGTCATGTTAACAAAAAGGAAGAATTGTGATCATACACAAGTTTAAATACTGTCGAAGTGAAAAATAGAATAGGTACCCATCCTTGAAGTTTCCAGACATCCTCATATAAAAGGGAATTACACGCACACACACACACACACACACACACACACACACACACACACATATACACATATATATATTGAGAATTGCAACTTCTGTCCCATGATCTCATTTGCAGAAGCACTGTAATTAATTGTATCAGGGAAGTCAGCAATAGGCACCATTAATAAAGTGTTTTAATCCTTTACAAAGTTACATTGTAGAACATGTAATTTAATGTATTAAATATTATTGTAGTACTCTCATAATATCCTATCTGTCTCATTCAATGTTTCACTCTTCTAAATGATTGATTTTGTAAACATGATTGACTAGAGTTTTATTTCCAGTCCTTTCATAAGATTGATCAGGCTGTAAAAGTTTCTAAAGGACATTATGCATTTATTCTATAATGCATTATTTATTAACTTAAATATTTATTAGACACACACTATAGGTTATAATATAATTTGGTATAAAATGAATTTTTTTCTATCTCTACTCTAAACCTCACACAAACTTGGGAGGATTTTATTTTTTATATATCTATACCTCAATGCTTCTAAAATAATAATCATTGAAAATTGGCAGGAGCTTATCATAGTTCAAATTGAAAATTGAACTAATAATAATAAATTAAAGATTACAAATATTATGATTCAGATATGTATATTTTCTTATACATAAGGAAGCATGGAAAAGGCAAAAAATACATGTCACCTAAAAAAACAGTCTTTCAAAGATTAGTTTTTATTTTGCCTGGTTACTTTGGAATGAGTAAGTGAATAGGTTTAATGAATCTCTCAGGTCAAATACTGTACTACTGAGAATCTTTTTAATCACAAAAATGCATATTTGTAAATGAAAATTATTGTTTTAAAAAATTGAAAATCCCTCAAAATTTGAAATTAGCCTATTTAATTAATAGTTACTAATGTAGAACCAACTATGGACCAGGCACAACCCTCAGTGCTTAAATTTGGCAGGTATTTCTTTTAAATAATGAGTAATTATTGTTCTGAAATTGTATAAAAGCTATTTATTTACATTTGAGAAATGAAAATAATTCATTAATTTTTTACTATCAACTTGAAATATACTCAAAAACTGTAAAAGTATAATTAAATAACTTGTTCTCTACATGATGCTTTAATACCCTTTTTTTACCCAGAATTACTTCAGAGTTTCATTAGGATGGTCACCAGATTACTGCTGTAAAACTGCTCACAAAACCCAATACCTTCCCATAGATATTTTTTGAAATAAACTCATAGTTCATAAATACCATTCTTTTTTAAAGTTATTTTATTTATTTACATTTCAAATGTTGTCCCCCCTCTTTGGGTCTCCCCTCCATGAACTTTCCACCCCATTTGTCTCCCATTTACTTCTAAGAGGGTGCTCACCCACCCACCTACCCTTAACCCCTTTAGCATCCCCCTTCTCTGGGGCATCAAGCCTCCACAGTACCAAGTACATCCCTTCCCACTGAGGTCAAATAAGGCAGTCCTGTGCTACTTACATAACTGGGGCCATAAAATGGCCCATGCATACTCTTTGGTTGGTGGTTTAGTCCCTATGAGCTCTGAGGACTAATTTAATTAATGATACTCTGCTACACTTGAAGATAGGAGCCTATTATAACTGTTTCCTGAGAGACTTCATACAGCAGCAGATGGAAACAGATGCAGAGACCCACAGCCAAACATAAGGAGGAGCTCAGGAAGTCTTGTGGAAGAGTGGAGGATAGGATTGAGTCAGCTGATAGGACGTGGACACCATAAGAAGACTTACAGGGTCAAATAACCTGGACCTATGGGGGCTCACAGAGATTAAAGCACCAAGAAAGGGGCATGCAGAGGCTCAATATAGGCCCCCTACATAGATATAGCAGATTTGCCGCTTGGTATTCATGTGGCTGCCCTAAAAATTGGAGCAGGGGCTGTCTCTGACTCTGTCACCTGCCATTGGATCCCATTCTTCTAGCTGAAATGCCTGGTTGGCTTCAGTGGGAGAGGGTGTGCTTAGTCCTCTTGTGTCCATGATTTCCCAGAGCAGAGTGGTATGCAAGGGGATCTTTCCCTTATCTGAGGAGAAGGGGAAAGGTTAATGGAGGGAGGGATTTTAAGGAGAGGAAAGAAGGGGGCTGCAATCACGATATAAAGTGAACAAATAATGTAAAATAAAAAGAAAGAAACACGTACAGAACTGTAAAAAAAGTGTATTCAGAATTGCAAACATGTTAAATTTGTTGACCACCTGAAACTCTATTATTTATCTATTCTGCACTATGATATCTACATAATAACTTCTTTAATCTTCCTATCATCAGAACCTATGTTTATGCAATTTAGACCAGATTTGAACTTATCATTCTCCTTTCACAGCTTCCTGAATGTTAGACCACAGATGCTTCAAGGTTTCAACGAAGTTCAGCCAGAACAGAAACAGAAAATTGGCTGTTTCTTCTTTATAACATTTCATAAAATAGTTTATTCATTTATAGGTAGAAATTTACTTAGTATTTCACTGATGCCAGATAGCCATCTTGGGTCTAAAACCCAAGGGAACAATAATGGGAACAGTCATTTTGGTGTCATAAGAATGAAGGTTATCATTGATGAAGTGGAAACTTCTAGCTTATTTGGAAAATTAATTATGTCAAATGTTGTTTGTTGGGGCACACAGGTGAAAGGCTGTTTTGTTGAACTCAACTTGTGGTAACAAAACCATTGAGAGAAACTCACCAATGATCTTCTGGTGAGGTTTCTGCAGCTGCCTTCCACCTTTGTGGCCTCAGCTCAGGTAGGTTGGTGAGTCTTTTGGTTGAAGGAATCCTGAAGGAGAATTGAACTACAGCTGCTAGTCTGTGCTTGGTATCTGCTTGATAAAAGGAGTGGACTGTAGCTGCTGGTTAGTGTGTGGAATCTGCCTACCTAGAGGACTGGTCTGCAGCTACTGAGTCATATTTGGTGTTTGCTATGGGACTGAACTGCAGAGAAAGAAAATCGAGCTAACACTCATAGAACAATTCAATTGCTAAACAGGTCCTCTTCCCCATATCCTAATAATTTTTCTCTTCTACTACCTCTGGTAGGTGGTGGGCTAGAGAAGAGATTGAACCCTTATTAAAAGTAGGTTGCAAAAAAAATTTATGCCTACAGAGTGATACCAAGATTGCTCACTTAATACAATTCAATAAGGAAAATGTAATAAGGTTAAAACAGGAGCATGGAAGAATGTATATATCCTTGTGCTTAATTCTATGTATAAAAAGTATATTAATTCAACCTGAACTTTGTTGAATATTTTACTTAGAAATCTTTCAAAGAGTGAGATTTGTATATCACAATATTACTTACATTGAACTCAGTCTAGAATCTTTTCTGGACATTTTGCTACTTGTCAATGAGTAGTAACCTAGTTACATTATTGACTTCAAACTTAAATTATGTATCTCAATATTTTATCATATCTATTTGTCTTAATTATGGTTTTATTGCTTTGAAGAGACACCATGGCCAAAGAAACCCTTATAAGGGACATTTAATTGTGGCTTTCTCACAGGTTTAGAGGTTCAGTCTATTATTGTCATAGCAGGAAGCATGACAACATCCAGGCAGACTTGGTGCTGGAGAAGGAACTGAGAGCTCTACATCCTGACCCAAAGGCATCAGAAGACACTGACACTTCCACACTGGGCAGAGCTTGAGTGTAAGGAGTCCTGAAAGCCCATTTATACACTGACACACCTCCTACAACAAGGGCACACCTACTAATAATAGCACTTCCCATGGGTCAAGCAATTCAAACAACCACATTCCACTCCCTGGCCTCCATAGCCTTATTCAAATACAAGAGTCTCTGGGGGCAATACATAACCATAGCAAAATGCAAAACACATTTAGTTCGACTTCAAAAGTTTCCATAGTTTATAACAATCTCAACAACGTTGAAAGTTCAAAGTCTCTTTAAAGAGTAATTCAATCTCTTTACCATAATCCCGTATAAAATCAAAATAAAAAAGCAGATCACATACTTCCAACATATCATGGCACAAGATATGCATTATCATTCCAAATGTCATATTGAAGAAAACTGGACCCCAAAACCAGCTGGGGTAACTCTGCATCTCCATGTCTGATGCCCAACTCCTTTCAGTTTTGATGACTGCAAGATACATTTTTCTTTTGGGCTGGTTCCATTTTCTGTTAGCAGCTTTCCTTGGCAGATGCCCTACAGCTCTGGCATATCTACCATCTTATGATTTCCAAGACAACTTCAGCTTCACAGCTTCTTGTTCCAATGTCTGGAATCCACACATAATCTGGGATCCTCCAAAGGGCCTAGTTTACATTTCTAGCTCTACCCTCTGTAGTACTCTCGGCTCCAGTTGACTCCTTTCCACTGCTGCTGCTGTCGTTGGTGATCATCCCATGGTACTGGCATCTGGAGTCTTCTGCTGCAACTAGGCTTCACCTCTCATAGGCTTTCTTCATAGTGCAAGACTCAACTTCTTTGTATATCTCTCCTCTGGTCTGTAAATTGCAACTGAGGCTGCATTTTCACCAATGGCCTTTCCTGGACTCTCACAGTGCCCACCCTCAGCTGCTCTCCATGACCCCTTTATGCCTTCAAAACCAATATTACCTGGGTGATTCTGACATATTACCAATTTTTGGCTACCAGCATGATGTCTATCTCTGGAACACAGTTTCTTTGTGCAAACAAACAAACAAACAAACAATCAAACCACTTTTCAGAATATTTTACCTCAGTGATGCTGTTTTTTTTTCTTAATCACAAGTAATTTCTTATTTTCAGATAACCAGCATCAGTTATCCCAGTAACTTCTAATCTTGAGGACTAGAGCCAGAGCCACATTGCCATACCTATGAAGTTCTAATCCATGCTGCGATTGAATCAATCCCTTTTTGTTCTTTTACATTATCACCAGCATCTGTTTTCCAGCTTTTTCACTGCCTATTCCTGTTTGTCCTGAAATTTTCTCTGAAGACTGACCTTGAACACAGAGATCTTCATATCTCTATCTCCTGTGCTCTGGGGTAAAAGGTGTGTATTTAGAACTTGCACTGTCCCTGCCTGTCCTTGAGCTCAGAGATCTGCTTGCTTCTGTCCGCTGGGATTAAAGACATATACCACCATTCCTGGACCTACATGGCCACTATGCCTCAATATCTGAATCACAGGTGTGTCCCCATTTCTGAATTGTAGTTCATTCCAGATTAAAAGTCTAAATGAAATCAATAACCAGATCATTATAATGCATACATGATGTAGCTATCCCTTGTTCAACTGCAAAAGCATAAACAATAAATTTAGCTTATCCCAAGATCACCACTTCTTTATTTACTTTTAATATCCTTAAACACAGGATTTACCTCCATTCCACTAGCTGGTACTCCTTTAATATTTGAACCATACATTTTGTATTTTTCCTTTCTAAGGTCGCTATAATTGATCAAAATGACCTCCATGAGAGTAAAGCACAGGACAAAGTCTAAACTTGGTTGATTTGAGACTTCCTTTGCCAATGCAACTCATCTGAATCTCTTCACCTTAGCCTTAGGCAGACTCTTCATGCAAAGGCTAAAAAACCCAGCCATGTTCTTCACCAACTGAATAAAATATTAATCATTTTGTTAAAATGTGAGAAATTTTACTGAGCATTGTAGATGAGAAAAATAAATAAATGTAACTAGTAAAATATTTTCATGAGTGATTGATGTCAGAGCCAATGTCCTTTGTTGTTTTAAGAAATGGACTCTCATTCTTCAGGTTGTATTGGTGGTTTGTTCTTGGAATCCTTGAAGCTATTTCAGGTTTTTTTGAAGTTATTTCTTTTTTACACTTTCACATATGAACCATATCTCACTCTTTACCAATCATTAACTGCTTGTAGCTTTTTTTGTGTAGGGCTGGGACTCCAAGAGACAATGTTTCCCAAAAGAGTCAAAGACCATCTAACAAAAACTCTAGTACCAATACCAAGCATATCCTTTCGAGCTGTTGGTTAGGCAGTCCAAGTAACTACCAAAGTCTCTTTAAAAGCAAAAGAATAAAGAACAACACAAAAACAACAACAAAATGTACAATTTTAGTTTGCTCCCATCCTTCCATGAGTTATAGGACAATGTTCCCTTTCCACTCACATTCACATTTGTACAATCAGTCAAGTACACTTTATAGTCCTAGGTTTTTCACCAGTTCCCACCTTCTGAAAATGATGTTCCTTCTCAACTTCCTACATATAGTGTGTTGTCAAAATAAGATTAGTGCTTCTTTTTGGCTTCTCTGAACCTGTTTTTAAAACTCTTTCATCTGTACTTTCATGACCAAGAGCTCTTCATTTATGAGTGAAGATCCCTCCCTAATCCTCTTATTTTCACTTTCTCTTCTAGATGATAGTTTTTCTGTGGTCCACTGCATCCAAAAGCCTGAATTTTACTTATTTCTTTGTTAATACTCTATGTTCTTTCCTTGAAAAATTTGAACATTCTTATGATGATTGCTTCTCTTCTGGTAAAATGATACAAATTGAGGCCAGTGTATCTATCTATTAACACATATGAAAAATCAAATTTTCAGGATGTCTTCAAAATTACTTTACTTGTTAGCTCAATTTAAACTATCATTTCCTCTTAGAATTTATTATGTGATTTACATATTTCTTTATTCGTGACAAACTGATTCATTCATTCAGACTATGTGTGTGTGTGTGCACGCGCGCACGCGAGCGCGTGCATGCACGAGCATTTGCATTACAGTATGCACGGAGACATTAGAAAACAACGTTCAGGAGTCAGTTTTCTATTATAGAATGTGAGTACCAAAGACAGTTTTCAGATTTGGCACTAGGCATCTTTACATGCTGAGTAATCTCACTTGTCCCAGTAGACTGAATTTGAATACACTCATTCAATGCACAGAACAGATTATTAACTACTCCATGTATCTGTAAAATTCTTTGTGGTTACTGAGAAACTGGCTGAGCTATGAGACAGATTCAGAAGATGTCAAACTGTATTTCACAACCTTGAGTAAATAAGTTTATACAAAACAATACAAGACAAAACAAAACACAACCAAAATCAAAAAGACATCATGTACTTCGGAGGAGGATGTGTTGGGAATTATACAACAGAAGTGGAAGGATGACAGGGTGGAATCAAAAATATTTCTTAGACTGGTGGTTTAGCCCCATGACTCCAGCTGTATATGTACAGGGGAGGATGGCCTTGTTGGCATAGGAGGGAAAGGAGATCCTTGGACCCATGAAGGCTGGATGCCCAGTTGGGGCGGGGATTTGAGGGTGGGGCGTGGGAGTGGGGAGATAGGTAGGGGCACATCCTCATAGAAGCAGGAGGAGGGGGTATGGGATAGGGAGTTCCTAGGTGAGGGGGGAATGGGGTAAGGGGATAACATCTGAAATGTAGATAAAATATCCAATAAAAAATATTTCTCTGTACACATATACAAAATTGTGAAGACTAAAGAAAAATGCAACTTAAAGTTCTGAAACAATATAGCCTTGCATAAAATTAATTTAATAAAAATACTGATTTCCTGATTCAAAATTTTAAATGCCAATCTGCATTATACTTAAGTATGATATGGTTATAATTATGTATAGCAGTTTATACATAGAACAAAGTATTATTGTGCTGTATGATAATCATCACCAGAATGTTAATTACTAAATAATTAACGTTTTGATTAACATAATAATTAGCATGCTAATACATATTTTTATCCACTGCTTTTGGTTTTTTATTTCTTTGTTTTATTTCTGATTTAAATCTTATTTTTATTTAAATCATACATTCTAGAATCAATCGCTTCCTGATACTTAGCAACTTTTCCTCCTGCCAATAATTAATTCATCATATGTTTCTGTGATGCATAGCTTGTGGGTATTGTAACATATCTCACTCCAAACACAATCAGATAGACACTCTTCCTGTTCTTACCTGTGTACACTACTATTGTGGTATTTAAGTATTAGGGATATTTACATTTACCCTCTCCCAATCTTTCCAACTCCCAAGCTTCCATTCAGTCTGGTTATGGTTTGAACACTTGACCCCCATCTGGGAGCTATGCTTTGAGAGAGTGTGGAACTGTCAAGAGATGGGGATATAGATTGAAGAAGTGGGTCAGTGGGAGCTGGGCTTTGAAATTTTACAACCTGGTCTTTTTTTTCCTATCCCAACTCTTCTTCTTAGCTGCCTACTCATTGAAAGCATCTGTCTCCCAATCCAGCCATGTTGATGTCTTCCCCACCTGTTCTTTCTAACACTGTGGACAGTAGGCCCTCAAACCATAAGTCAGAATAAATTCTTCCTTAAGTTCTTTTGTCACAATGACTAGAAAAAAAAATTATGACCTGGCCTCTTTGTTTTATTGCCTCAATTTTTTTCTCTTCCTTTCTCATTTTCTCTCTCCCTTTGTTCCTCTCTCCTTTCCTTCTTGTCTGCTTTTTCCAAACATTCCCCCTTTATCTTTTTCCTTTATTTTCTCTTCTCTCCTTCTCTCTTCAGTGTTATTTTATTCCTTCAAGTTACCTGTTTATGCTGTATGCTATAAACACTCAGTAGCCTACTGTTATTGAAATCATATTGAAAATATGCTGATAGTTTTTTGACAACTGTTTTATATTGGATGTTTTCAATGTTAATATTATTATCTTAAACAATTAAATTCCATAACTCAAAAATGCCCCCCAAAACCCAAAATATTTACTTCCTAGCATATATAGAAGTTCATGTTATTAGTAGTTTCCATCCTGACTTCTAAGAACTTTCCTTTGTAACAACTGCTAACAAATACTCACAATTACAGCACCACCACTAGCAATTCTCATGGGATTATTGTCCCCACAAGGCAGTACATTAATTTCACACTGTGACTCATTAATGTATTGTGACTCTCTCAGAGTGAGGTATGGGAGTTTGGGAATTCCTAATTTTTTTATAATAGATCTTTTCGTCTGTATTCTCTTCCTTCAGTAAGAAATCATTGCACCTGGGAAAATGGTACCTAATGGCACATCATGAAGCCACATACACAGCCACCTTCTGTAATTTGCTTTTTATCTTGAGCATATTAATTTTATTTATTTATATTACTCTTCCACTTTCTACATGTATATAGTGATTCCCTACATGTAATTAATACCATATGCATGAGATTATCAAGTGAATCTATCTGATAGCAGTGCCTTCAAATACCCTAATACAAAGACCTTCTTGAGATTAATTTTCTACTGCTATTATAAAACATCATGACCAACAAAATTTATGAGAGAAAGCATTTAATTGGTCAATAACTTAATAGAAGTTTGGAGTCCATGACAGAAGAGCAAAGACATGGAAAGAGGACCAGCACGCATATTATCTGCAAGCATGAGGCAGATAGAAATACATTGGGAAAAATTGTGGAGGTGATCATGTAACTGAAACTAGAAGGCAATGATGTGACACATGTTTTTCTGGCTCTGGAGGACACTGCATGTATGTTGCATGAGGCAGATAGAAATACATTGGGCAAAATGGAAGTCTTTTGAAAGTCGACTCCCAGTGGCATAGCTACTCAAACAAGGTGATAGGTCTTAATCTTTCTTAAACAGTTCCACCAATTGGGAACCAAGTATTCAAACATAGGTGCCTAGGGTTGTCACATAGGTGCCATTCAAACCACCACATCAGTGTTGGGGAATTATTGTCTAAATCAATTGGTAGTTAACAATTTAAAGGGAACTCTTTCTTCACTGCATGAGATTCAATATCTACTCTGGATAAATGAAAATTGAATAGAGTGAAATCATTCTACAGCTTGAACCATTTAATGAACACTAACATGTACCACACATACAGTTATGTACTGGAAATATCATAGAGATCAAAAAAGGTATTAATCTTCATGTGACTTTATTCAGAAGAGCTGGCTAGAAAAACAAATAGAAAAACCCAGTAAGTTTAGGTATCCGTTTGTCATGAGGAGAAACAAAATAAACTGCATAACATAATTGTGGAGGGGATCGTGTAACTCAAGTTAGAAGGCAAAAATGTGACACATGGTTTTTGGCTTTTGAGGACACTGCATGCATGTTGCATGCTGACATATATGCTGGCAAAGTATTTCAACACATAAAAATAAATAAGTCTGTACAAGTCTTGTTACAGCCTCTGTGAGCTCATTTGTATATTAGTCTTACTGAGTCTAAATGATACTGTTTCTCTGCAGTCATTACCACCTTGGCTCTTACAATCATTTCAATCTCCATTTCTGTATAGGTCATTCATAGTAACCACTCAAAAATTATGGATAATTTTATTTCACTTTTAGAAGCTTCCTAAAATTTTATTGTTTATTTAATGTACTTGTGAGTGTGCGTGTGTATGATGTATCATGAACATATGTGACCCTCAGAGAACAAATTGAGGGAGTTGGTTCTTTTCTTCTCAGGGACTAAACCCAGGTTTCTGTCTTGGCCACAAGAGCTTTAACCAACTGATCCATATTGCCAGCCTTTAGCATGGATAATTTAAAAGATCTTACATGATACCAGAAGAGTAGTGTGATAATATGATAACAACCTATAAAAAGAAACTGTACATTTTTTCTGTAATATTGAATTTAAACAACAAATATTATTATTAGATTATTGTTATTGCAAGATTATTCCAAAGATTCTGAATAATAAGATAAGAGAAAAATTTCACTTTAGCACCTAATTGCCATTATTCTTTCAGTATTTGATTGTGTTTTAATTTAAATGATTTTCTTAGAAATATCTGACTATATAAACAACTGTTACTAAGGCGCACCTGGAGAATTGACAGTTTAATCTCTGATGCTTTAATACCTGGAAGTCTGGAGAAGAACTCAAAAAAATACTTTATTGATTTTAGGAAAAAACTGAAACTCAATAACATCCATGGAATATTGACCAAAGCTTAAACTTGAAGTTTAATAAACTGTGTTTGAGCTCATAAATACAGTCCAGTGAAAACCAATTATTAATACATTGAAATATAGCTAGAAAGATTTCAATTATCTTGAAAAATTTTTAAAGAATATAAGCAAATTGCACATATATTATGTGTAGATGTGAAAGGCATCAACAATGATTCCAGTCTACAGTTCATTTGCTTGATGAGTGAGAAAAATATCAACCTTAATATTCATAGATGCATATTAGAAAAATAATTGTTTTTTGAGTCTGGAAGATCTATGCTTGACTCTAGCTTATTATAAGATCAGACCTCAAGCACATAATTCATATCCATAACACATTATCTGATAAATGTTAGAGAAAAGCAACAACTCTATGATGTTATTGTTAAAAGAAAAAAGTCAATCATTCAAAACACCCTAAATAAAAAGATCATTATAAAGACAGCAAATAATACAGTGGTCATCACACTTTCAGTGCCTGAGACTTTATATAGATACTTGATATATCTTTTTATAATGGTTAGTTGAAACATATTAGTTGAAACATCTAACTATGATAATAGAAAAAGTTATGTAGTATTTCAATAGTATAGTCATTAGTAATGTGTAAACATCTCTTGTAATTTTATTTAACAAGTGTACTTTTCTTTAGACCCTACATTAGGTACTGAAGAATAGGATTAAATGTGAGCTTTTAAGTATGTAAACCATGTATTGTCATGAGCCTGACTACACAAAGAATATGACATTTTAGGAAGAGACTCTTTTCCACTTGGGAGGATTTTTATTTGTCAGGCAATTACTTAAGATATGATATATTAAAAAGGGGCCCAAAGCTGAAGCAACGAGAGCTTGTTGTAAGTGGAGGTACTAGTGTGAATACTGATCTTTAAGAACATAAGTCATGATGTATTTACTTTAAAATAGGCTAAGGGTCTTATACACTGCAAGTATGAATATATATATAAAATTTCAGTTTTCTCTTCCCTTGTTTCTCCTCATGCTGATCCTGGAATGTTTCTTTGTATTTTCATCTGGATTCCACATTAACAGTTCACTTTTCTGATCACCATCATTGCTTTCTTTCTGGCTATTCAGCTCTGAGATCTTGCCTCTGCCTCATGTTGTTTTGACTTCAATTCACTTCCTTGACTGTCTTCTCTCCCTTGACACTGTTTTTGGCTTGATGTCAAAATCTGCATCAATAATACAGTGAGGGAAACAACTAATGGGTAGCATCTAAGATTAAGTCAGAGAGTGGTAAACAGACTTGACAGCGTTATTAAGAAATATAGGTTTGAGGGCTGGGGACTGGAGAAAAGGTTCAACCACCATAGGCTAGGTTCACAAATAAAATATAAGAAGCATAGTTCTTGTGTAAGTGCCACATTTCTTTTATGACAGGAAACATCATTCATATTGGGAAGCCAACATAAATTCTCCTTCAGGACCATTTTATCCTTTTGAGTAAATAGCATAAAAATACATACACAACATACCAAGAGTGGGACTGATAAAAATCTGTCCAAAAGTCTGTAAACTAAGATGACTATTATCTGCTTTTCAATTTATTAACGTAATTGTGTATTTATAGTGTAAATACAATTGTTATTTTCTCCTGTATTTATAATTAAGTCACTCCTGGCTAAAGAGATAGTTCAGTGGCTAAGAGCCTTTGTTGCTCTTGTGGAGGGCCCAGTTTGGTTTCTAGTACCACATGGTGACCAACTTCTGTTCTAGAAGATCATACCATATTCAGGCCTTTGAAGTCAGAGCAGGCACTGCATGCAGTGCACAGACATACATGCAGGCAAAGCACTCTTACATGTTGTGATGGTTTGTATATGCTTGGCTTAGGGAGTGGCACTATTAGAAGGTGTGGCCTTGTTGGAGTAGGTGTGCCACTGTGAGTATGGGCTTTAATACCCTAGTCCTAGCTGCCTGAAAGTCAGTTTTACCTTAGTAGACTTCAGATGAAGATGTAGAATTTTCAGCTCTTCTGGCACCAGGCCTTCCTGGATGCTGCCATACTCCCACCTTGATGATAATAGACAACCTCTGAATTTGTAAGCCAGCTCCAATTAAATGTTGTGCAAAAATACTCAATAAAATTCTAGCAAACCGAATCTAAGAACACATCAAAACAATCATCCATCATGATCAAGTGGGCTTTATCCCAGGAATGCAGGGATGGTTCAATATTCGGAAATCCATCAATGTAATCCACTATATAAACAAACTCAAAGAAAAAAACCACAAGAACATCTCACTAGATAATGAGAAAGCATTTGACAAAATTCAACATCCCTTCATGGTAAAAGTCTTGGAAAGATCAGGAATTCAAGGCCCATACCTAAACATAGTAAAAGCAATATACAGCAAACCAGTAGACAACATCAAACTAAATGGAGAGAAACTTGAAGCAATCCCACTAAGATCAGGGACTACACAAGGCTGTCCACTCTCCCCCTACCTATTCAATATAGTACTGGAAGTCCTAGCCAGAGTAATTAGACAACAAAAAGAAGGCAAAGGAATACAAATAGGAAAGGAAGAAGTCAAAATATCACTATTCACAGATGATATGATAATACACTTAAGTGACCCCAGAACTTCCACCAGAGAACTCCTAAACCTGATTAACAACTTCAGCAGGATGGCAGGTTATAAAATCAACTCAAACAAATCAGTAGCCTTCCTCTATGTGAAAGATAAACAGGCTGAAAAAGAAATTAGGGAAATGACACCCTTCACAATATTCACAAATAATATAAAATACCTCGGGATGAATCTAACCAAGCAAGTGAAAGATCTGTATGACAAGAACTTCAAGTCTCTGAAGAAAGAAATTGAAGAAGATCTCAGGAAACGGAAAGATCTCCCATGCTCTTGGATTGGCAGGGTTAATATTGTAAAAATGGCCATCTTGCCAAAAGCAATCTACAGATTCAATGCAATCCCCATTAAAACACCAACTCAATTCTTTACAGAGCTAGAAAGAGAAATTCTGAAATTTATTTGGAACAACAAAAAACCCAGGATAGTGAAAACCATTCTCAACAATAAAAGAACTTCTGGAGGAATCACCATCCCTGACCTCAAGCTGTACTACAGAGCAATAGTGATAAAAACTGCCTGGTATTGGTACAGAGACAGGCAGGAAGATGAGTGGAATAGAGTTGAAGACCCAGAAATGAACCCACACACCTATGGTCATTTGATCTTTGACAAAGGAGCTAAAACCATCCAGTAGAACAAGGACAGCATTTTCAACAAATGGTGCTGGTTCAACTGGAGGACAACATGCAGAAGAATACAAATCGATCCATTCTTATCTCCTTATACAAAGCTTAAGTCCAAGTGGATAAGGGACCTTCACATAAAACCAGACACACTGAAACTAATAGAAAAGAAGGTGCGGAAGACCCGCGAATACCTAGGCACAGGGGAAAAGTTCCTGAACAGAACACCAATGGCTTATGCTCTAAGATCAAGAATTGACAAATGGGACTTCATAAAATTGCAAAGTTTCTGTAAGGCAAAGGACACTGTCAATAGGACAAAACAGCAAACAACAGATTGGGAAAAGATCTTTACCAATCCCACATTCAATAGAGGACTAATATCCAATATATACAAAGAACTCAAGAAATTAGACTCCAGACAACCAAATAACCCTATTAAAAAATGGGGTACAGAGCTAAACAAAGAATTCTCAACTGAGGAAATGCGAATGGCTGAGAAGCACCTAAAGAAATGTTCAGCATCCTTAGTCATCAGGGAAATGCAAATCAAAACAACCCTGAGATTCCACCACACACCAGTCAGAACTGCTAAGATCAAAAACTCAGGTGATAGTAGATTCTGGTGAGGATGTGGAGAAAGAGGAACACTCCTCCATTGTTGGTGGGATTGCAAGATGGTGCAACCAATATGGGAAACAGTCTGGCGGTTCCTCAGAAAATTGGACATATCACTACCTGAGGACCCAGCTATACCACTCCTGGGCATATACTCAGAAGATGCTCTAACATATAACAAGGACATATGCCCCACTATGTTCATAGCAGCTTTATTTATAATAGCTAGAAACTGGAAAGAACCCAGATGCCCTACAACAGAGGAATGGATACAAAAAATTGTGGTACATTTACACAATGGAATATTACTCAGCTATTAAAAACAATGAATTTGATAAATTCTTATGTAAATGGTTGGAACTAGAAAATATCATCCTGAGTGAAGCAACCCAATCACAAAAGAACATACATTGTATTAACTCACTGATTATTGGATTTTAGCTCAGAAGCTTGAAATACCCGAGATTCAACTCACAGACCACATAAAGCCCATGAAGAATGATGACCAAGTGTGTGTGGGGGGGGCTTCAGTCCTTCTAAGAAGGAGCAACAAAATACTCCAGGGAGCAAATGTGGAGACAAAGTACAGGACAGAAACTGAAGGAGGGGCTATCTGCAGACCATTCCACCTGGGTATCCATCCCATGTGCAGTCACCAAAGATAGATGTTGATGTGGATGTCAGAAGTACATGCTGACAGGAGCCTGATATAGCTGTCTCCTTAGAGGTCTGCAAGAGTCTGACATATTCAGAGGCAGATGCTCACAGCTAATCATTAAACTGATCATGGGGTTCCCAATAGAGGAGAGAGAGTGAAGACTGAAGGAGTTTAGAGGATTTGCGACACCATGAGGAAAGCAACAATTCCAACCAACTAGAGTCCCCAGGGTCTAAACCACCAGCCTGGGTTTGCTTAGGGAGGAACCCATGGCTCCAGCTATATATGCAAGGGAGCTATATATAAGTTGGAGAAGAGATTCTTGGTCCCATGAAGGCTGGACATCGTGGGGGGGGTATTTGATAGTGGGGAGGTGAGGTACGGGGAGGGTGGGTGGGGGTACACCATCATAGAGGCAAGAGGAGTGGGGAAGGGATAGGGAGTTCCTGGTAGGGAGGGGGAAAATGGGGTTAGGGGAAAACATCTGAAATGTAAATAAAATTTCTAATTTAAAAAAAAAAAATCCCAGCATAGTCTTCGTTCTCTGGTTAAGTCTCATGAAGTGTACTTTGAACAAGCATAGGAAACATACAGCATATAAAATATGTGGTTCAGGTATTAAAGGGGCACCACAAGTGAAATGTAGCTGAATCCTGTGTTCTAGGTGACAACAGATTAAAATATTTGAGTGCAAACTCTAACCCAAAGATTAAATTTAGGTCCAGGCATGGCAATACAAACCTTTAATTCCAGGAGACAAAGTCAAGTAGATCTCTAGGTTCATGGCCAGCCTGGGAAAGAACAAGTTTTAGGTAAAGAAAAGCTTGATTCCAGGCTTGGGGTTACAGACCTTTAAATCTCAGCATTTCTGGAGACAGAGCCATGCAGATATCTTGAGTTCAAGGTCAATCTACAGAGCAAGTTCCAGGACAGCCACACTTTGGCTGTGAGGGGGTTGGAAAACAGAAAGATGGTGATAATAGAACAAGGAGGCCATGTTTCAGTCCTAGCAAGCCGCAGAACTCTGCAACTTCACCATGTGGCTATATCATTAGAGTCAAGAATAGAAGGGACTAATGGGACAATTGATGCAGGTTAGCTGGAGCTAAGAAATTAGTGATGATTAAGAAGAGACCAGCATCATTGAGGTGTAATCTTCTGGTAAGTGTTTTCTGAGATCACATAGTACCTGTGTTCCAGAGATAGCCAAGGTTGTACCTCATGCTGTAGCTCTACTTGGTAATGTGTTAGAGTCACCAGATGGTACTGGTTTTAAAGATGTGAAAGGGTCAAGAAGAGCAGATGAGGCTTGGCACTGTGAGTGGCCAGGGAAAGCCAATGGTGAAGGTGCAGCTTCAGTTGCAGTTTATGACCCAGGACTGAAGGGGTCATGCAAAGAAATTGAGGTTTGGCATCATGCAGAGAGCCAATGAAAGGCTATTGGTGAAATCTAGTTGCAGCAGAAGACACCGGTCCATTGCAGATGCCTGTACTGTGGGTGACCACCAAGAACAGCAACAGAGTGAAGTCAACCAGAGCCTAGTGTGCTGCAGAGGGCAGAACTGTAGAAGTGACACAAGCCCTTTGGAAGAGCCCAGAAGATCTTGTGTGAATCCCAGACATTGAAACAGGAAGCTGTGAAGTTGAAGATGACTTGGAGACTCCAAGTTGTTAAAGATGCCACCACAGTGGGATACCTGCTGAGGCCAGCTGCTAACAGAGAATGAAACCAGCCCAGGGGAAAGAAGCTTGTTGCTGTCAAAGATAAAAAAAGGAGTTGGAGATCTGAAGACCGCTTTGATATCAGACATGGAAATGCAGACTTTGGAGTTTGCCCAGCTGATTTCATGTCTTTCTTTGGAGATTACAGTTAATTGGTATACTTAATTGGTTGAGAAGAGACCTTTGGACTCTTAATATTGTTGAGGCTGCTATAGACTATGGGTACTTTGAAAGTTGGACTAAATGTCCTTTTTTATTATGCTATGGCTAGGTATGACTCCCATAGACTCGTGTTTGAACAAGTCTATGGGGGCTGGGGAATGGAACATGAAGGTTTGTGTATGTATGGCCCAGGTAGTGTCACTACTAGGAGGTGTAGCCTTGTTGGAGTAAGTGTGCCACTGTGGGTGTAAGCTTTAATAGTCCTGTCCTAGCTGCCTTGAAGCTAGTCTTCTATCAGCCTTCACATGAAGATGTAGAACTTTTAGCTCTTCCTTCTCCACACCTGCCTAGATGTGGCCATGCTCCTGCCTTGATAATAATGGGCTAAATTTATGAACTGGAAAACCAGCCACAACTAAATGTTGTTTTAAATAATTGCCTTAGTCTTAGTGTCTGTTCACAGCAGTAAACCCTAAGAACATGTTAAATTAAAATAAATAAAACTTTATAATTAAGCCAAACTTTTTATTGCATGAAAACAGTGTTTCAATATGAAATGCGTCTTTAACCCAGAATTTCACATACATGATTCAGATTATTGAATTCTAACTAAATCAACAATGAAAAAAAGAAGAAGAAGAAAACTTATTTTTTTGTAAAGAACATAAACTTCACCATTATGGGAAAGCATGATTAAAAAAACTTGAACAAAGGAAGCAATATGTTGAAATAGTGATATGATAAAATAGATTTATTCAATAAAGTAGGATATGTGAAAATCTCTGATGAAATTTTTATTCATTATACTTGATCTTTTGAATAAAATGAATTGCTTAAGGAAGGATATTTATGAACTCATAATAATTGTTGCAGTTTGGCATTAATGGGAAAAATAACTAAATTCAGACAAGGATTGAGAATTTCTGTTTGGATTTTATTGCATACTAAGTTCTAAGGTTACTAAAATAGTCACATGAACTCTATTCTTATGTCTTAATCAAGGAGAAGAGTTCTTATGTTATATTGAAACAGTGTTCTCTCCATATGTGGCTGAAGGATCTGAGGTTTCTATCCAGAAGCATAATCTGAGCTCCATTTTGAAAGCAAGTTTACAATGATTAATTATACACTGGCTTCATTCACAGTTTCTTCTCAAATGGGTTGGCTTTGTGAATAGAACTTAAATCTGTAGATTTTTGAAGGAGAATCAACCTAAAACTAATTTATGGGACAGTTTCCTTAACTTCAGTTAGTAAGGTGGTATTGCATAGAGGATGTCTCATCTTTTTTCAGGTCTTGTGATAGCACTATCACTGACACATCAGTTGTGAAGAGAACAAGACAAGCAGAATAGCATAGAACTTGTTAGAGTAAAAGATGACTTACTTCTAAGACAGTAAGTAGGGCCTTGGAGGCAAATTGCTTTAAGTATAATGAGACATTTTACATTTTACCATGGTGTATTATGATTATATATGGGATCCTATTTCCATATTCTCTCTCTCTCTCTCTCTCTCTCCTCTCTCTCTCTCTCTCTCTCTCTCTCTCTCTCTCTCTCTCCTTCTGCCTGCCTTTCACTCAAATAAGATCTAGTTATGCAGTTCTGGCTATCCTGAAACAACCCATGTAGACCAGACTGATCTTGAACTCACAGAAATCCTCCTGACTATACTTCCAGATAGAGTGCATGGATTAAATGTGTATATTACCATGTTCAGTTTATATATTCAGGAGGACAAATGTGTGCCTATCTATGCTATAATTTTGGTGCTTGATGTATTGAATTATAATGTTTACTTTCCTTAGTCATAGACAAAGACCTGAGAATAAATTTTTGAAAACTTTGTTATTGATGATCTATATCTGCAATTCATGCCTTCCTGAGGCTGAGAAAAAGTTGTGAGTTTGAAGCTATTTTATTATAAATATGTATGTAATTTGCTTTAAAACATAGCAAAACAAAAAGTGAAACAAAAGTTACCAGATACTAACTCTCTACCTGATTTTACTGTTTCCTTGTAGCAATCTGATCATCATAAAATATTTAAATTGCAATCTGAATTTATCATTTGTCTCCCCAAACTTACTATCTATCTTCAGTTTCTTAGCACTTGCAAAAGATAACTCCAATCCTTTTGGATGTATTCTGAGTTTCACTGTTTTTGTTTTGTTTTATTTTCTATAACTTCATATCCAATTTCAATATTTGCCATTTAATCAAGATCATATCCTATGATTTAACAGTAAACGTTTCTTTTCTCCCTCATTAATCTTTCACCATGAATACTGCAACAAACTATCATATATTGTCTTATTTCTTTCTTTGTCATCTAAGTAGTTTATTTTCAATGCAAGCTGATGTTAACCTAAACTTAGAAAAAAACCCACAAGGCTGTATTAAAGGATGTCAGAGATAGGGCATGGGATCAATAGGAATCCTTCAAGGAAATCTATCTGTTGCTTAGTTCTGACAAGACATTTCTGTTTCTCATGGAAGTCCTAATTTGAAGGTCATCTTACAGATATCCTTACCAGAAAACTCTCACACGTACCCCTCCCCTGTCTATGTCACTCACTAGTGCCTCAACTTTTCCTCCTTGCATCAATTGCTAACTGAATTTATATTAGGCATTTATTTGTTTTCTGTTTGTTCTAATCTTCTGGAAGACTTGATTCCTTATCTTCAATTCATCTCTACATCTGAAGGCATGGATTAGTGATAGCTACAGGTACTCATTCAATAATGAAAAGATCCTCCTGAACTTAAGATTGGGTTATGGCCTGATACATTTGTGGTAAGTCGGAGACGTGACAAGTGTAAAATCTATAATACATCTAACCTAATGATCATTATTGCTCAGCAATACACTGCACTACGAAGCACTGGCTGCTCTGATAACCTTGAACCTGACTGGGCTGTGGCCTATTATCAGGACAATTGTAGTATATGTCTAGCCAGAAGAAGATGGAAATTCAAAATCCAATGCCCAGTTTCTACTGAGTGTATATTCATGTTGCACCATCACTCAAATGATCATGATATGGGATTGTTTGTACAGGATGTGAAATAAAATATGAACCATTATTTCCTATATAATTAGAAAATCAAAAGATGGAAAAAGTAGAATGAAAAGGTCTAGCCTTGTACTATTACATCAAATATTTTCTAGAACTTCATATCCAGTCTCACCACAGCCATTTAATCAAGATCATTTTCTATGATTCAATCATAAACATCTATTTTTTCCCCCAGTAATCTTTCACTATGAATACTACAACAAGCTACCATACATTGTCTTGTTTCTACAATGAATTGTTATTATGTAAATTTGCTCAGGGAAGAAGCTACCTAGGAACAGCACCAGAATAAACCTCAAATTATTTAGTTAGCATGGAATTCAATACTCTTCACATTTTACACTAAGCTCGTATATATTGCTTCTTATTTAAAGAAATTCTTCCAAAAACAAACAAACAAACAAAAACAAAACAAAACGAAAAAAAAATGAAAAACACTGCTGTAGTTAGAAAAGACTCCAGCATTTTCTTTTGTCTTGAGTAACTGATGCTAAAGTTTCATTTATCAACTCTTAACGTCCTGACTTTATAAATTTGATCTCCAGCTATTCTGATAACGTGTTTTCTGACCTACAATTCCTGCCAGCTCCTTATAAACAGGAACAATGATTTGTTGATTTGTGTTTCTAGTACTTTCCATTGGGTTTGCATTGCAGACGTACTTAATATCAGCTTCTTAAATGTAGGAAGGCACTGATGCCTTACAATCAATAAGTACCAGCCATATGTACAAGTGAGACTCTTTCACAAAGTGATCCTTAGTATTAGCTATAGAATGTTCTTCAAATAGTAACTCTTATTAGTGAATGGAAACTTATCTTCAAGCAGATCTTTATGACATCCAGACACTCTGTCTCTTATTCTTTGTCATCTCCAATGAGTTATTTAAGCTTTCATCTGTAACTCAGTTCTTCAATAATAAAATCAAGTCTTAACTATATTGGGTGTTGGGATTGGAGTGATGACTCAGGGGTTAAAAGCATTGGATGCTCTCCCAGAGGATCCAGGGTCAATTTCCAGCACCTCATGGTAGCTCAGTGCTGTCTGTAACTTCATTTCCAGTGGATTTGGCACCCTCACACAGACATATGTGCAGGAAAATTACAATGCACATAAAATAAAAGTAAATATAATCTTGAAAATATTAGTTGTTAGGTTCGTTGCTTTAGAGACATTGTTGTGCCCATAATCATTTGGAATAAAATTATGAAACATGAAACAATATTCTATTTTCAATTAAAAATGAAGGCTTTCCACTTGCCTAAAATAAACTAAGTGGAAGCTAACTCCCAGCTGCTCCAGAAAATACCTCAGCTTCAAACCTGGTTTTAACCACTTCTAAGTTTCAACATTTTTTTTCTCCTCATTTCAGCGTAACCCTCCAGGATGCCCACAGACTAGGACCAGCTGAGGATGAATTATCAGAGTGAATGGGTGGAGAAATCAAACAAGTAATTCTCCCATTGGGATCAGTTAACTGGCTCACTGTCAGAAGGCTGGAGGATGTACAGCTTCTCCATTGGGACTTAGTCACTTCACTGGTTTGTCTGCTCCAGAGAACAAAAAACAAAACAGAATTTTGATTTCCTATTCTTTTTAACCCATACAGCATTTAAAAAATAGAATAAAGAATTGCAGTTCAATTAGACAAGCGTGTTGTCAGTTTTTCTAAATGCAAACCACTATGTTAAGCTTGGTGTGAATTACATTGGTAAGTGGATGAGAACCAGCATTGGAATTCTGTGCTTTCATATAGACAAAAGCATAATATATGCCACTAATATAAGAACAACTTCCATAAAGATTAGTTCAAAAACAAAGTTTTGAAAGGATAAGAAAGGAAAGGTGATTTCTGTTTGGGGGTTTGTAAAAGTTTTTGAAAAGATGTGAAATTGGAGTTATGTGTAGGCACCAAAGTTGCCACTTTCTTTACTGTCCCATTAGAGTCTTGACAATTTAATGTGAAGGGGAAGGTTAAATGTCACAATAATGTCAGGGGGTTTGATCAGACTGATCCCAAGTCTCAGAACTAGGTGGATTATCCTAAACAAGTAAACTCAAATTTCCTCTCTGCTTAGGCCTGCCTGATGAACTGTTCAGTTAAAACCCTGCAAAACATAACTCTTATTCCAAAGAAAAGTATCATTTTCCGTAGCAAAGGCTAAGTATGGATTGAACTTAGTTTCCATTCTCAAAGTTACCAGAGATGTTGCTCAACTTCCTTAGACAAAATGCAGAGCTTTGTAACTGAGCATTGGATGAAGAGTGGGAAATGGGAAGGATATACATCAGCCCTGGAGTGGTGAGTATAACCTTAACGGTTGGTTGGAATACACTGAAGAGCAAGAATATAATGTCTTCAGGAATATAACACTACAGATTTAACTTAGCTCATTTATGGTCTGAAATAAACAATAATTTCTGTCACATCATCCTAAAGTTGAAAATAATAATTAATAATACCCATCTCAAAAACAAATAATTATGACAATCTTATCTAATAGTAATTAGACAGTGGGTTATATCATTTAATTAGTGCCACTGTCAGAGTGATTAGGGGTTATAAATTCTAATCAGCTATTTAGTTGATTCTCAATCTGCTAAGATTTGATTCCTAGGTATTGTGTGTTCTTACCTTTTCTGTGGTTGTTACTTATATAGTTTCATGTACATGTTGTTCAGCCAGGACTAGAGTTCACCATGTAGCCAAATATAACATTGAACTGTACTATCTTGACCCTCCATCTACTAAAACCCAGAAATATAGGTGTAAGCTACAACTCATGTCAAATGTTCTTAAAGGCTGTCTATCAAACACAAGTCTATCATTTTCCATAGTGTATCAATATTTGAAAATATAAGCATAGACTATTAACACGTTTATTTATTTATATTTGGGTTAAATATGCATACATGTGGGTACACATCACATGTCATAGCTTAGATGTGGAAGCCATAAGACAATTTGAGGCAGTCAGTTGTTTCCTTTAACTATAAGGTTGGAGAGGAACCTAGGACCTTAGACTTGGTGGCCAGTGGGGTTTTTTTTTTTTGCTGTTGCTGTTGTTGTCTCCTGGGACATCTCACTGGTCCAAGTGTGGACTGAGAGAACAGCAGAAAACAACAGAAGGAGGTCCAGAAAATAGCATAAACATTGTCAAGGTGGCTCCAGGCATGGTGGTTCATGAATATGAATGATATGATATGATATGATATGATATGATATGATATGATATGATATGATATAATACAATATAATATAATCCAGGAAGTTAAGAGGATAACCACAGTTTCAAGGATGGCAAGGGTTCATGGTGGATTTCAGACCAGCATGGATGAAACTGCTTAACATTCTTCCTTAAACAAGTGAACAAACAAGCAGTCAAGTAAAGGTGAGTACAAGCATGTAATCAATTGCTAAGTGAAGTAAGTGGTATGAATTCCCATGAAGACTGCTAAAGAAGATAGAGGTCAAAAGAATAGTGGGCACAGGTCTGTTTTCAGTTCTGCCCTTAGTAGAACATTTAACTCAATAAAAAGAAGCTGAAGAACCTGAGCAAGCTTTAGTTCTACCCGGCAAATGCTTTGTCCAATGCTTCAGGCCAGATGACTTTAAATGAACAAGTGAATAATCGGAATTCTGTCATGATCACATAGCTAAAAATTATTCAGGATGTTCTTTATTGGTCATTTAAAAAGTAGTGCCATGAATATTTAAATTTTTTATATAGATAAAAGTACTTATGACTGCTTTGCAATCTTAGAATATGAATTACATGCTATTATAAAGAAATGAACTGTTTCTTTAAAATTATTATCATTATTACAGATAGATAGATAGATGATAGATAGATAGATAGATAGATAGATTAGATAGATAGATGGGTGGTTAGAAAGGTCAGAGGACAAAAACTTGGGGAGTGGATTCTCTTCTTTCTTCCATGTTGATGTAGTTTTGAGACTGAATTCAAACCATGTTTGCATCACGAGGAACTTTACAAGCTGGAATATCTTCCCTCACAGATCCTGAATCACTGCTCCTATATGTGAGTCTTTAGAAGAAAGTGTTCAGTTTTATTTTTGTTTTTAACTCCTTAATAAAGAAATTAATATTGCCTGTGTTCTAAATAGAGCCACATAAAACTTATGTCAACTTAATGGGATATTGAAAACAGTAACATACATATCTAAGTGAAATGCTATGAAGTAATTGGAAAGGGTTCTTTGAATCTGTCTGGGTGATCAGTGAGAGAAGGATGTTAAGAAAGAGTTCACATTCTTTTTCTTTCAATGAGTTAATTTTGTCTGGAAACCTAAAGAACATTTTTCCATCAACATCCAATACTTGCTACCAATGCTGATAATCTGAGTCCCATACCTGTGACCTACCTATCTCTCTGTCATCTCTTTGTCTCTCTGTGTGTTTCTTTCTCTCTCTCTGTCTCTCTCTGTCACACACACACACACAACTGAAATCCTTGAAAACAGAAGGGTATATCATAATCAGAATATATTATATAAAAAATATCTGTTTTCAACAAAATAACATGTTTATTGTTCTTTTTCTGTAGAAAAGAGATGTTTTATATAATATATTCTAAATATATCTTTTCTTGACAGTTTTCAAGGATTTTGGTTCAATATTCTTAGGCAATAATTACGATATTTTCCGGAGGGATGGCTATATACCCTAAATAATTATTTCCTACGTTACCAAAGAGGTGTTCCTGTGATTATGCATTTGATGTCTCATGTTAAGTTTGCTTTTATAGTTGATGATGCCCTGCCCCCCAAACACAATGGTACATACTTTTAGTTTAACAAGAAATTGATATATGTCTTTGATGGTTGTATTACCACAATGTTCAAAAGACAAAGTAATTTGAATATCATATGCACAGCATTATTGTCACATTGGAGGTATGTATTGTATAGTTTAGGTGAATTTTTATTTACACAACCACACTCTGGTTGGTCAAGTTGAATATATTTTGATTTGATCATATCTTCTAAAGTAGGAAAACATAGCCACGTGGAAAAATTACATAACTTACTTTAGGAGAATGGATTCATAATGGTCTCAATCTTTTAAAACAAAGGCAGATGGCATACTGCTGTCTTTGTCATACAGTTTGAGCCCCTGATATGTGTTTGAAATCCTTATGATCATTATGGTATGAAAATCTGAAATCCTAGAAACTAATCAAACAAATATTTACCCAAAGATTGTAGTTTAAATGCCATGTGAGATAATTGTATGAATCTAAATGCATGTTGAAAACGTGACATTTTTGTCTTCTTTATATTATTTTTCTTTTAAATATTTTTCTCTCTCAGCTTGCCAGCTGCAATTTAAGTAGTTCTTTTAATTTATTTCTTTATTATTTCTGGATTGGCAGAGGAGCTGACTTGGCATATAATTTATGTCTTATGTGTTTACAGTATTCAGTGAATGTAAGAGCTATAAATAGTATTTTTATAAAATGCTCATGGTGGAATCAGATCCTAAGTCAGCAATTCCTTTTCAATTGCAGCTGCACCCAAATAGTTCTTTCCCTGGGGAAGGAAATATGTTATTTTCCCCTTAAGCCACATGAAGAGATAAGTGCTAAAAGCAGCTGGCAGGAGGTAGCTCTGCTCTGAGGGAGAGCTGCATTTCCTGACAATAGGGACCCTGGTACTGAATCCTCTCTTTCTGATTGATGCAGTGTGGGGGCTTTTCTATAGGAGGATATACATTTGGTGATTGCCTGTGAGGCTCAGCAGAGTGAACACTTATTTGTTAACCAATAGAAACAGGTCATATACCTAAACCTGAGGCATATATTAGAAATCATCTTTCTTCCCAGTGGGCAAGTGAGGCACAAGATATACATTGTAGAATATAACTTTGGTAAAATTTCTTACATTCAGAGTCATGGAATATGTAAATGTTGTACAATATGAAATATACCTGAAAATGTTGATCCATAAAATACACATAAAATTTTAAATAGCTGTTTGGTCAGGGTAAAGGTTTTATAACATCTGTTACTATTGAAAGAAACAATAATATAGATGACCTAGGCTTTCAATTTCTTGAATTAAATATTTAATTACAGATTTCCTCATAATACTACATGTGCATATTTTGGTAAAATTTCCATTTAGGTTTGCTAACAAAAACCCTAGAAAATCACATTAGACAGAGCTGTCTAAAGGTAACTCAGTATCCAAATGTTATCACTTTTACTGACTAAATTACTGTTCAAATGTACCCATGTTCCCATACTTACAAGGCTATTTTAATTCATGGTGTCTTTGCCTTTCATCAGGACAAGTGCAACATAGTCACAATTCTATGCTATCACCCAGGCGTGTCCTTTATTAATTTATTCCTCTAAAACACAGGCAGGGACCTTTTAAAATGCAAATCTGACTATACTTTTCCCTGAATAAAACAATTCAGCAATGTTTCATCCAAATTTGATTCTCTGTACTCCATCACTTGCAGAACCTGCAATCCTTGTATGCACCATCTTTTTTTTTTTTTTTTTTTTTTTTTTTTTTTTTGTGGTGTCTCCATTCCAGTCAGAACACTCTATATCCTTCTGTCAAAGGGTCTTTATGTGCACTGCTATCAGGCTTTCTCTCTTTTTTTTTTCACTGAGTTAACATTATTAATACTTTATAAGTTCATGTTGAACACAGTAGCAAGATCGTTCCTGACCTCTGTGGACAGTTCCAATCTAATACACATTGCTGGAGCCATATTCCTCTGTTTTATAGCATTTGTTATAACTGAACACTTTTCTTTGCTTTGTGATTAATGAGTGTGAATCTTTGTGTTGGACTGGAGGCTCGGAGAAAGCACTTGTTTTAACTATTGAATTCCCGGCCGGACTTACTTCATGGTAGAGAGGAAGAAGTCATATGCATCTATTGATTAACTTAACAAATGATCTTTTTTCTGTGTGTAAAGTACAGACTTTTAGGAGCAGAAATTGTGGATGCATACTGGATTGATTAAAGTTAATACTTAAAAAGCATTTTGTTTAGGCTCAAGTGTCATTGCCACCCACTTTTTATGTAACTATATGATTATTTTAAACCTATGACTGCAAATGATTATTCATGTATATATATACGTGAATATATATATATATATAAATTTAGGAATAAGAGATAAATTATTCTTCTTTATGAATTTCCTATATGGCAATAAAAGAATAGGCTAATTATTTTCCAAGTAATTCTCTTGTTTGTGACATCTAAAATATTTTTAAGATGCTCGTTCATTTTAAGATTTTTATATTTACATTCATTGTGACAGTTGTGAAAGATTTTAGGCTGCTAACAAGACCTAACTGGGTCTCTATCCAGGAAAATCTCTCACATAAAAGAAAGTAGGAAGGTACCTTATCCTAGTAACTGTTTACCCAGATGATTCTGCTTTCAAAGATAATGGCATGTGGATATACAAAGACTAACCATTTTGAAGGGGAACTTTTAATCCAGCAACACATCTCTGTGATACATCTGGAATGCCAACATGCCACACACATTTAATCCCACAGTCCGTAATACAGACCCACCCTTACTCTACACCTTTAATCCCAAGCAATGTAGGTAAAGTTGGTTCATAGAAGGGCAGCATGTTTGAAAGTAATGTCTAATTGGGGAGGAGACAAAGTGATGAATCAGAAATATATGATGAGTCTCAGATAGGATACACCCAAGTCTCATGAGAACAGAAGACAGACAGAGAAAGAGAAAGAGAGAGAGAGAGAGAGAGAGAGAGAGAGAGAGAGAGAGAGAGAGAGAGGAGAGGCAGAGGCAGAGGCAGAGGCAGAGGCAGAGGCAGAGGCAGAGGCAGAGGCAGAGGCAGAGGCAGAGGCAGAGAGACAGAAGAGACAGAGAGCAATTCAGTCAGAAGCTGAGAGAAGCCAGTTTGAATTAGCAAGCTTGGAGAGGAATTTGGACCAGAAAAGCTGTGTAGAACCACCCAGCCAGAGTTCAGAAAGAGCTACAAAGGGTGAGATTATTCAACACTAGTCCTCTGAGACAACAGAGGTGAATATAAGATACATTGAAACCATTAAACTTTAGATAGTGACAACTCTGGGGATATAAGAGCATTCAACTATCAGATTAAATAGTATGGTTTTTTTTTTTTATTTTTTATGAAACATGATCAAAGCCAACAATAACCACCATGCCTAAATCGTGATTTTGCAAATCTACCATTGCCAAGGCAGTAATTATTCCCTAAGCAACTTCTATGCCTGTACAAGCAGTTTTTGTCACTCAACTATTGAGAAGGAAAAAGTTAAACATAATTCTTAGATTAGTCTAATATATTATATGTATCAAAATGAAATATTGTTGTTCACACCTTCTCAGACTGGCTGTGTGAAACACTGGTAAATGTACTTCTAATGAACAGAAATTTGGTGAATGCCCATTTATGTGCAAACAAACAAAAAAAAAGAGACATCTACAACCACACATGTATGTATTTATACGAGAGTGAGAGAATTATCTACCCATCCTTATGTCCATGAATTATTGTGTAGTGTGAAATAGCCATAAAAACATATATAAACAGGAAAGTATTATATATGGTCTTTGGAAATTGCCAGTAACAATGTAAAAGCAAATTGTATTGTACAGTACATTTCATAGAAAGGTGTCTATTCACAGGAAGCCTCCAAGTTGATATTACCATTATCTGTCATTAAACACCATACTGATCAAGATAGGCCCATGTGTCTATTTGTTTCACGAGGAGGTAATAAGTACTGGAGGGTAAATAAAGACAGCTAAGATGTTTTAATGCCATTTACAGGGTTGTAACCATGTAATGCATTAAATTAAGACCTGCCAATGACATTTTATGATACGCTGCATTATTTTTCTCCTTAAAACCTTTGTAACTAAAAATATAACCATATCAAAGATAAGATATTTAAAGAGATGCCTAAGTGAGGCTATTTTCTATGAACACTCATCCCATATTATCAATGTTCTTATAAAACCGTGAATGGTACCAGGCATAGGATGTAACTATGCAAGGAATCAGCAAGAGTGTGACCATCTGCAAGCTAAAAAATGAGACTCTGAGGATAATAGCCCTGCTTGCAGCTTCATTTTAGATTTCTAGCCTGCAGAATTGTAGGAAAATATTGTTCAACTGGAAATTAATGCCTAAGAGCACTTTAAAGAGGAGGATACTCTCCATTTCTCCTTTCACTTAGTCACTAAAAACTTTCTCTTCACTTAAGATGTTGACATCCAGGGTCTTATTCCTGTAGGAGACCATGTTGATGTTTGTGGTTTGTATGGATCTCTGGGGCCATGTTCATGATCAGAGCTGCCCAAGGGAGCCCACAGTGAGGTCCGTGTTAAGTGCTGCTATCAAAAACCCTGTAAATGTCCTTGGTTTGTGCTGCTGTCAACTTCAACAAAGAGTCTTTTGCAGTGGTGTTGATGACTGCAGATTCATAATTGAGAATGAGTAACATTTAAGGCTTCTGTGAGAGCCTTTCACCCCCACCCTCAAAAAGATGAAGAAACAATCTAGACAGGAAGCTATTGAAGTGAGTTGTTAAAAATTGTGATAAAGATACTGAAATGTATCTCTCCACAGTTGATTGTTTTTGGTTGGGGTTGAGGATAGAAAAAGGCTCAGTTATTTTTAAGGGGCTGGCCACTGGGAGTTGGACCATGCTCCAGTAAGAATATGGGCAACACAAATTGATACTTGATACTTGGTGTATCTCTTTTTTTTTCTTTCTTTTGTGAGGGGAGGTCAAAAAGGTGGACATAGGAGGAATAGTAGGAGAGTATGATAAGGGTACATTGTATACCAATTCCAAAATCATTAATAAAAATATTATGCAAGGAAAAAGATAGCAAATCTAATGTAAATAATCCAGTCCAAAATATGAAATCTTACTTCATATAGTTTTTATAAAATTCATTTTCTCTTATTCTTTCCTTAGGTTTTATTTTTCTAATTTTTCAGACATGTGTGTGTGTGTCTGTGTGTGTGTGTGCCCAACATGTTTGTACTAGTATACTCAAAGGCCAGAAGATACTGCCAGGTCCCCTGAAGCTGGAGTTATAGGTGGTTATGATTTGTAGGACTTGGGTGCTGGGAACTTAACTTGGATTCTTCTCAAGAACTTCAATTATTCTTAACCATAGAGTCATTTCTCAAGAGTGTTTCCATTTTTATTTTGTAGTGTCAATTTTTGTGTGTTTTTTTTTTTGTTTTTGTTTTGTGTTGTGTTGTTTGCCTTCCCAGTTCTATTAGCATAAACTTACCACATACAATTTAAATCAAGTGCTAACATGAGTCTAATAGTATAAGTATATAAGTATTGATACATTCTCGGTAGAAAGGTATAATTACACCCATATCCTGAAAGCAGGAGGGCATCTGCAGTTCTTCTTGCATTTGTGTCCAATGCAGTACTGATGTCAGAGGGATTTTTCCAGGCTTGCTGGAAAATTCACCAAGAAACCTTTGAAGACTTATCAGTGCTTCATATTCACTACCAGAAACTATAAATAGTAGTTTATTAAACAAATAAAAAAGGATAAGTCCTGAGGATCTGTAATTTTCTAAATGTTTCCAGGGCAGAGATGAGTGTCAATAGTATCTAATAAAGGAGACCATTTAGATGTATAGTTTATATATTTTCCTTTTGGATTTACGTTCATTTATGTAACCTTCACAGCATAGATGCTAAAGATTTCACTGTTTCAAAAGCTCTCGTTTAACTTTCTCACCCATTTTGGTCATTATATTTCATGTGAGGACAATGATGATTTTACTATGATCAGCAAGGTGGTGCTACCCACTAATCCTAATAAGCTATGGCCATTCCCACTCGAAACTCAGTACTTTCTTAAAACATAGTTTCTATGCTTCAGCATCTCTGTTCTATCTATGGGTGACAAGTTCAAGATGCAGCCATAATTTTGTGCATCAGTATGAAGAGAAAAACAAGAAAGGGATAGCCAATGGAAGTGAAAGGTTAAAGTCTGGTCATATATAGCCAGGAAAATAGACTAGAATTTATTGATAAACAGCAAGAAACCCTTTAAAACAGAGTTTGGAAAACTAGATTTGTAATACTGATAGATTTCTCTGCGTTACTGTCACGGGAGGTGGGGGGGGGCGAGAATAAAATGGAGAAGCACAATGAGGAAGGGACTTTTGGGAAGTTCAATCTCAACCCTCCTGCCAAGAATTAAGTAACCAAGGTGACACCCTGGAGAGGAGAACACTTGGTCTAAACCTGAATGGGGAGAACAATAATCTGCACGCTCTTGGCATGAAACTGTCTCCTGGGTAGCTGGGCTATTTGCCTGAATTCAATTTTAAGTCAACATAGTCTACTTCCATCGCCACTTCCGGGCAAGTCTGTACTCCTGGCATCTTCTCTATGTACCCCAGGGGCAAATTTAGCTGGGTTTCAAATGTGTGAATGCCCCATTATATCCGAGTGTCTGAAAATGTCTTTCTTCACAAACATGCACTGAACAAGCAGAATCTGTTCTCAGCAGGAAACAACTGTGCTGCCGAAGTTGGCAGACGGAGTTGGAAAGCAAGCAAGTTATAGCTCTGCTCCGCTGCCCACCAAGCAGCTTCGCCCAGCTTCCTTTAAATGCCCCTTCGGTTCTCTCTCCTCCACAAGAGAAAAATGCTGGGTATTCACATTCACCGTTCTAATTGTTTCGAATTAAACTTCCCCAGGAGTTGAATTAGCTTAGCAAAGGCTTCTCAGTATTGAACCACTTTGAATTCTAAGAGTTTGCAAGTAAGAATCCCGAAAGATAGACATTGTTTTCTTCATTTGTTCTAAAGTACAACGTTTGCGAGTTGCAATCTTCTTTACCAGAGAGTGTTTCTTTGATTTCATGAAAGTCTTGGTAGGAGTGACACATTGGGAGAAAAAAATAGATAGAAAATCTTCTGACATAAAATTCTTTTCTGGCACTTCACCAAGAATATTTTTCTGAGTCTCCTTGAATCTGATAGGCATGACAGAAGAAATTACTAAGTAAAATGTAAGACTGGCAACTGTGTCACAGGGAAACTAGGGACAGGCCAAGAGAGGCAGTGCTCCCAGGACATAAATTCAAACAAGAAGGATTAAATTATTTATCTCTTATTTAGTAATTGTGACATCCTCAATTCTCCACTGAGATTCTGAGAGCTCAGATTTTCTACTCTCATTGAGTAATTGTGGATGACAATTTAATACAGTAGTGAGTGTTATTGCTTCATGAAAAATAACTTTCAAAGATGAAAAATGATCTAGAAAGTTTGAAGAAATTAGAAATTTCTTGCATCCTATACCCAATCATTTAAAAAATATATAATTATATATAATTGAAACTTACTAATATGCTGACAGGTTTGAGGTGCTCTCTCTCTCTTTCTCTCTCTTTCATTCTCTGTGTGTGTGCTGTTTGTCTTTGGCATCAAGATAAGAGGAAAGCATATTTCTAATTAATGTTCTAAGTAGAAGCATATATGAAGAAATCTGGAGAAAGAAGTTTTCTACAAATTCGGTCATCTATAAAACACATTTTAATTGACTTCTGTTTAGGTGAAGTTATGTGGATCTAGTTTCATTATTCTATACATGGACAGTCAGTTTTATATTTTTTCCTCCACATTATTTGTTAATGAAACCATCTTTTCTCCAATATACATTTTTGACATTTTGTCCAAAACTAGATTACTGTAACTGGACAGGCTTATTTCTGGGTCCTTGTTTATAAACCACATTTTTATATGTCTGTTTTCGTCCCAGGAAAATGATACTTGTGTTACTATGGCTCTGTAATAGGATTTGGCACTAGGTTCTGTGATACCTCCAGTGTTGCTCTTTCTATTGTAGATCAGTTTGGTTACTTGAAGATTTTTAAGCTTCCATAAAAACTTAAGAGTTACTTTTCCTATATCTGTGCAGAATGTCATGCAGTCTAGTCCAAATGACTATCTATCATTAAGAAAGCAATAAGCATTGGTGAGAAAATAGGGAAAGGAGAGTCCTTATACACTGCTGTTGGTAGTGTAAGTTTATGTGCTGAATAGATTAATTATTTCAGAAGATTATAAAAATCGAAAACTAGATCTACCATATGGCCCACCTAGAACATTTTTGGTATTTAGCAAAAATAATCTAAGCCAACATACCAGAGATAGTTGTACAACTCTCTCTCTCTCTCTCTCTCTCTCTCTCTCTCTCCTCTCTCTCTCCTCTCTCTCTCTGTATGTGTGTGTGTGCGTGTGTGTGCATTTATGTTTGTGTTTCTTTGTTGGAGGTACATATCTACCACATTCTATTGAGGAATTAGAAGAAACCTCAATGGTCAGTTGTCACCTTCAACCCTGTCCTGAGATGAGAACTCTTTTTTTTTCCTGCACATGTTAGGCTAGCTTGCTCATATTTTTAAAGCAGTTTTGATTTCCATCTACTGGTGGATGCAGTATGGATTACAGGTGTTCACAATACTACATCTGGATTTTTACATTGCTTCTAAGGATCCAGAACCAGATTGTTAGGCTGGCATGGCAAATGCTTTACCTGGGTTCATTTTTATTACTGCCACCATTCAGAGTAGTTGAGAAATGGAGCCAGCTTAATGTTTCCCAATGAATGAACATATAAAGTGTGGTTCATTTAAAACTACAATTGTATTCAGCTATTTAAAAAAAGCTGGAAATCAACCCATCCCAGATGAGAGTGTCATCTGAGCCCTCATGACAGAGAGCTACAGAAAATCAGCATTGAACTCTTATCAATAGACATTTTATAGAGAACAAATAAGATAAAAAGAGAAAGAAGACAAAGGATGCACACAATACCAGCAGAGATAAGAAAGATGCCAGGAAAATGCTCTATTCTAGGCACTGGACTAGTGCAGCAGGGAGACTTCATGTTACAAGGATTCCTGCTGAGGAAAGACAGGATTTTCAAAAGACTACTGCTGAGCTGAAGCTGGGCAACTCAAGACCTTTTGTGAACTTCAGTCTTGAGAGATTCAGAGCAAGTGTCATGGGACTATAGGCTGAAATCTGACAAGGAGAATACTTCTAGACTGTGGGAAAGAAATTTGACCTTCGAACCAGGAAAAGTATTTAGGAGGATAGAAATCTGAAAGTCAGTGTGCCCAGGAGACAATAGACTTAGGTTCCAATCAGAATTCTCAACATCACGAAAGACCAACCACCCAGTGGTGAGACCATCTTTCAAGAAGACTCAAGAAAGTCTTTATAAGGTATAAATATCATCTTTGACACAAACCATGAAGGAATTCCTTTGTCAAGACTATAAACCATGGTTTCACCACTCAAAGAACTACACAGAGGGGAAAAACAACATTCATAATCCAAGGATTGTGCTGAGGTATAACTAGGACCCATGATCCAATCTGTGAAAGACCACCATTGAAGTAATTAATATCTGTGACTAAACATGAGACCTTGCAAAGGACTGCACTTAGGCAATTAAAATTCAATCTGACGATGAAAGTAGCAGTGAGAAATGTTTTCAATGTAAATGAATTTCCCAGTACACTAGCATCTTTATCTAACCTTTCAAAGGACAACCCATGTGTGCAATGTACATCTTGGTATCAAAGTGCACTGACTCAAGGTTGAAGGAAGCAATCAAGTGGGATTCCATCTACACTCTATACCTTTATCCCCTTATTTCTCCTTTACCCTTCCTTTTTAAATAGCAAATAAACAAGATAGATTTGTGCTTTCTCTTTTCTGTTTCTATCATTTTTCAATCCTTTCCTATGTGGTTTCCTTTTGATAGTCTTTCCCTAAAAAATATAGGTTGATCTGTAGCATAGTAGGGCATAAAATATAACAGTTCAAATGTGTGAAAATCATACAATTAAACCTATTACTATGGTTTAGCTATTTCTTACCAGTCTTCCTTGCCTTACCTTCTAGTTCCTATTTATTCCTTTGAATCACCTATAAATTCACAGAAACACTTCCCACTAGGGATCCCCAGTGGCCAACCCAGTCTGGGACACAGGTAGGTGATATTTTCCTATTCGTCCTGTGTTCTATTCAGATCACTCCATATTTACTCTTACTCCTTTGGCAGCTGTTTGCAGAAGCCTCTGTTCCCAAGCTACTACTTCTCCCTAAATATTTCTCTTATTGTGTGAACCCCAATTTCAAGCTCTTTCCCAAGGCCTCACAGCCATTCAGCCTAAACCATCTCCATTCTTTTAACTGACTCACAAACGCATTCTCAATGAGGGACTCAGCAGCCACCACCCTTGTTCAGGACCAGGACTGAGGAACAGCACCACATGGTGGGATTCTCCTCTAACAAAGGCAGTACCAGATATTAATACCAAGGAATGATTCAAGTTGTATAACTATATGCACAAAGTTACAAAAGTTAGCAGCTAACACAATATATCTTTGTTAGAGTCCAGCAATATCAATTCAAGTAGGCCCCTCCAAAATAAAATGTAGCTGAAAAACAATACAAAGACTTCAAAGTAGCAATTATGAATATGTTCAAGGACCTTAAAGATGCTATAAATAAATGTGTTTATGAAGACTGTGCAAACACAAACAATCGAATAAAAGAATACAGAGTTTTAAGACACGAAAGTAGAAAGTTACTGAAAAAACACAAAGTGAAATGAAAAATGAATGATATCAAACATATACTGTTCAGGTAAGGCTTACCAACAAATTATAGGATGTGGAAGAGAAAAATTTAAGTCTTGAATACAGACAGAAAAAATGACATGTTAGTCAAATATCATCTTAAAACAAAAAACAAAATCCAAGATTACCCCCCCACCAAAAAAAAAATTCCAGGTGACCTGGGACATTATGAAAAGATTACAGATAGGGGAAGGAGAACAAACCCAAGCTAAAGGGACAAGAAATATTTTAAACAAAATAATAGAAGAAAATTTCCCTAATATAAAGAAGGAGGTGCACATCAAGGTACAGAAAGCTTGTTGAAAGATTATATATACTGACCAAAAAAAAGAAAGAAAGAAAGAAAGAAAGAAAGAAAGAAAGAAAGAAAGAATATTAAAAGCTGCAAGAGAAGAATATCAAGTCACATATAGGTAGACTCAGTAGAAAGCACCTGACTTTTCAGAGGAGACACCGAAAGCCAGCAGGAATTGTACAGATGTTCTACAAACTTTGAGAGACCGCAGATGCTGAGCCAGCAATACTATAACTAGCAAAATCATAAACTGTAGGACCCTGCAGGGCTGCTATGCCCTGGCTGAGCCTTTCTGTATGCTGCTGTCTACTAAGTAACATTCTGCTGCGGTTCCTCTAGAATCAAAACATTCTGACTAAGGCATGGTGCCCCAGGAAGGGAATTTACACTTGACATCCCATTGCCCCTAGTTGAGTTCCTGTTTTTTCCTGAGTTTGTATTTTTCCTTTCCTACCTTGGTGTATATATATTGAACCTGCTCATAAAAGGTTTGGCATTCTCTCACAGCGGATGACCCAAGTCTGAGTATTTCTTTAATCCCCCAGACCTATGCCCGAGCTTGGTACCACGGGCAGTGCAGGAGCTGTCAAGTGGAGGTTCCACTGAGATTGGGAAAGAGAGGAGAATCTGACGGGATCGTTCCTGGAAGGAGTCAGCTGGCCTGTGTAGAGTGGAACGTATTGGAGAGGCGGCACGGGATCAAACTAAAAGCAGTGCTACTGAGTGTGAGCTTTGATCGCACCATGGGAATTGTGAGTTCCTTTCTACGAATATTGGCACAGGATGATGCAGGTAAGGAATCCTTGTATGAGGCAGAGAATAGCTCCAGCTCTGAGTATGAGGAAGAAACTTTAGAAAAGGAAATAGCTTATTTAAAAGAAAGATCAAAGAAATGCAAGGTCCGAAAGGGAGCAGATTGGAAAGGAGAACGACCTCCTAGTAAAAACCCTTTCGTGGACTCTGCGGAGGCCACTGCTTCTCCAGCATATGATGAATGCTCCCTGAAGAACTGGTGGGTAGCAGAGCCCATCCCTAAGGAGGGGGTGATTTTTTCTAAAACAGGTTCCAATTATGCTTACACTGTAATGGAAGTCCCTCACCCCAATGACCCTGGGCAAATGCTTAGGCAGCATGTGCCTTTGTCTTTTAAGGAATTAAAGAGCCCTAAAGAAGCAGTTTCCTCTTATGGGCCTTGGCACCCTTTACTTTGGCAATTCTTGAGTCCTATAGCACCTTTAATTTAACACCAGGAGATTGGCAACAACTATGCCGTGCAACGTTGAGTGAGGGAGACTATTTACTGTGGAAGGGAGAATATCAGGAGCAATGTGTTAGCTTGGCAACATTAAATGCACAGGCAGGGCAGTCCCAAAGAAATTTGGAACATATAATTTAAATATATTTGCCTCAGTCCTTGCGTTTGCACATAGGATGATTAAGATAACAAGGAAACGGTGAGGAAAATGAATAAAGGAATTATTTGAAAAGATGAAGTCACTGTATAATTAAAAGCAAAAGAGAAAGTGAATAAAGAATTGGCCTTATAGACATCCAGATAATGATAGTCAGTGATGAATGTTAGCAACGGAGGTTCAGGACAGAAGACTTTGAGGATGGAAGTGGAAAATTCAAAATATCCACACAGAAAGGTGGTCCAGCAAAGAATCAAACAATCTGACTTCACTTTTTTTGCCCTTCAACCTCTTACTTGTGACTTTCCTATCACTGATTCATTTCAGATTTGAGAGGTCCAAATCAGCAGCTGGCTGAGACAGACACAGATACTCACATTCAACCATAAGATTGAAGTTGGGGACTCCTATGGTTGAATTAAGGGGAGGATGGTAGAAGTAGAAGAGGAGGGCAATCTCATAGGAAGACCAGCCATCTTAACTAACCTGGACCCCTGGGAGGTCCCTGACACTGAGCCACTAACCAGGCAGTATACATGAGCTGATCGGAGTCCACCTACACATATATTGCAGAGGCTGCCTGGCCTGGCCTCAGTGGGAGAAGATGTGCCTAATCTTCCAGAGACTTGAGGCCCCTGGGGAAAGGGAGACCTGGTGGTAGGGGAGCATCTTCTCAGAGACAGAGGAGAGGAGGAATTGGGTGAGGAACTGTGGAGAGGCGGCTAGATCGGGCAAATGGCTGGATTGTGAATAAATAAAATTAATTTTAAAAAAGTCAGAAGAGTTTTTTGATACAGTTGTCTATGTGGTGAGTTCCTGGAGCAAGACAGAGAAGAGTGAGAAGGATTTGAAGTGTCTGACATAGTGTGTAATGTAAAAGGATGTGCTTTCATTGTAATGATACAGAAAGGTCCTGGTCTGTTTCCAGCATAAAGTTAATCATGCTGATAGTTTATGCTTTAGGTTACAGACAACAACATGATTGCTTGGGCTGACAATCTGAATATACTATTTGTTAGCTGAATGACTTTAAGAAAGTTATTTTCACTTTAGCTTCTCAGTTTCCTCATCCACGAAAGTAAATAATATCTGTATTTTTATTAAATTATCATTAAAGAATAGAATACACAGAAACACTTAGAATGACTTCCAGAAAAATAGTAGAGACAGAGATAATGCTTGCCATTAGGTTCACATTGTTCACATTTCAAAATAGGAATTGAATGTGTGAGACTGTTCTACAAACCATATAACTATTGATGGTCAGAAGTGAAAAATGGAGAAAATCCTCAATGCTATAGCAACTGTTGTAGTGGAAAACTACATTACCCTGCTTGCCCTCCTTGACTGTGAATTTCTTTAAGACATGGATTAAGTCTTGTTATTATGCATTTCAAAAGGCTTTTATGGTACATAAATTTTGGCCAGGAAAAGTTTGATGAATGAGTGTATAAAGCACATTGGCAGGCAGGACGATGCAATTACTCCAAGATGCAGAATAGCTTTTCTTACAGACTGAAGTTTCTCTTTGGCACAGTACAAAGAATTAGATAAATAAGAAGGATGAACATGGCTTTTTCCTAATATTTAATAATAAATTACAAAAAATTTGACATATTGTGTGATTGTTTCCAGGTCCCTCACTTTGGTTTGAATATGTTACTCTTCAAAGCTGTTCTTAATCTCATGTATTTGCAGAAGTTTTCTGAACTTCAAGCATTTCATTATAGCTAAGATTTTTGGAGTTATTCTTACTTTCAAATGTTATTGTTTGGTAAAACAGTTGGCTATTTAATGTATTTTTTAAAAAAATATATTTTATTTTGAAATTGAGTCTCACTGGTGGCTCTGAATGCCTTGAACTCACTACATGGTCCAGGCAAGTCTTGAACTCATGATTTCCCTATCTTGGGTATTACAGGCATAACCCAATATGCCCTGCCAGATTTATTTTTAATTGTCTCTTTGGAGGTCCAGATCTATCATCAAATGTCCAATGTCTGAGGAAACCCTGAGGTTTGTTTGAGGAAGCAGGGTGATACGTTCATATCAGACTTGAATGAAAACATTTAAACTCCTTAAATAAAGACAAATGTAAATAAATAATTTTAGGATTGGAATTGTCTTAGTATTGATATTTTTAATAGTTCAATGCCAATAAACATACAAGAAAGTTAGACTTGTAGTTATAAACCTTGGTCATATTAATGATAATTTAAGGCACTTTTATTACCCATACATTTTTACTAACACTGTTTAATCACATTCAGTTTTACCTGTGAATATGCTGTAAATGATGAGACAAGTAATAAAAAGTATAAAGTTATTCTATCACCATTTATACAAATTTGATTGCTACAGATGTTTTCTACTATGTAGTAACTTTGATATCCATTGAAGTTTGTTTCTTCCATTTGACCAAAACTTCTGGCTATGTTTAAGCATAAAAATGTCTAAGAATAAAAACACGAAATCTTCCTTTTAACACTTGTTTTCCATGGGCACATCTTGGTAGATTATAGAAAAATTTTGGAACACTTGCAACCTGCACTTGTATTCCAGAATGAATGGTGCTATAGTATTTGTCTTACTCACTTTGAGAAATTACTCAAAACTAATAGACATTTATCAAGTGTGGCTTAAGAGTACTGTAGCCGCAAAGAGGTCTCTTAGTAAACATTAATAGAAATGTTCTCTGTCCATTTGGAGTTTGTGACTAACTATAGTAAAGAAGAACTTTTAGGACATAGTTACCTCAAAAACTACAGAATCACCTCTCTCTACATGATTACTTCTCTTGCCATTTCCATTTGCTATGTTTAAAGTACCATCAGAAGTATTCCTGAGAATCATCAGGCCACATCAGTCAGGAAGGCCAATAGGCTAACTCCAGGCCCTCATCTCTTGCTCAGATTTGGGTTCTCCCAAATCCAATTTCCAGGTCACCTGCTGCTACCTCCTTCCCACTCTCTGCCCCAACTTCAATGGGTCATGCAGATCTCAGGGCCCAATAGGGATGATGTTAGCCAAAATACCCAACAACGAGGAGAGAGAACCTTAAGAGACCACCTTCAGTAGATAGACATGACTCTTAATTGAGGTATGGGGTCACATATCAACCTCAAATTTTTTAACCCAGAATCGTTCCTGTATAAAGGAAATGTAGGAACAAAAATGGAACAGAGACTTGAAAGACCATCCAGAGACCACCTACTATGGGATCCATCCAATCAGCAGACACCAAATCTTGACACTGTTGCTGATGCCAAGATGTGCTTGGAGACAGGAGCCTTGTATGGGTGTCCTCTGAAAGCCTCTGCCAGCACATGACTAAGACAGATGCAAATACTCAGCCAGCCATCGAACTGAGCAAGGGGACTCCAATGGAAGAGTTAAAGGAAGGACTTAAGGAATTGAAGGAGATTGCAGCCTCACAGGAAGAACAAGAGTATCAACTAACTAGACCCCTCCAAGCTTCCAGGGACTAAACCATCAACCAAAGATTATACATGGGCTATTTCATGGCTCCTGCTAAATATGTAGTCAAGGATTGCATTATCTTCTATCAGTGGGAGGGAAGACACTTGGTCCTATGGTGTCTTGATGCCCCAGAAGAGCAGGATGCTAGAAGGGTGAGGCATGGTTGGGTGGGTGGGTGGGTGAGCACCCTCTTTTAGTCAAAGGGAAGGGGATTGTGTAGGAGATTCATGGGAGAGAGGCCAGGAAGCAAAGCAACATTAGAAATATAAATAAAATAATTAATAAAAAATAAAATAAAAAGAAAACAAAGTGATGTCATACTAGTAATTTTATAGCACATCTTAAAAGCTCTAGTACATAATTAAGAAGTAAAAGTAAATGGCAAGAAATAATCAAACTCAAGGCTGGAATTAATAAAATAAAAAAATCATAGTATAAGAAATATAAGAATCAATGCCACAAAGAATTGGTCTTTTTGAGAAAAGTCAATAAGACTAACAAACTTTTATCAAAATTAACTAAAATGCAGAGACAGAAATATCCAAATTTTAAAAATTACAAATGAAAAGGGAGATATAATAATAGATATCAAAGATACAAAAAACATAAGGACATAAAGCACATACTTTAAAAACCTATACTTCACCAAATGTTATATATATATATATATATATATATATGTGATTAACAAAGTTAAATCAAGATCAGATAAGAAATTTAAGTTGACCTGTTGCCACTAATAAAATAAAAGCAATAATTAAATGTCTCCCAACTTATACTAACCCAGAAACTAATGGTTTTAGTGTCTAATTCTATATTCACTTTCAAAAAAGAGTTAATGCCAATACTGCTCAAATTAGTCCACAATACAAGATGTTACCCTTTTTTTTTAACAAGGCCACATTTACCCTAATAACTAAACCATATAAAAACCCATGAAAGAATTATAGACCGATTTCCTTTATGAACACAGAAGCAAAACTATTCAATAAAGTACTTGCAAACAGACTCTAAGAGCACATAGGAAAAAAAAAATCATCCACCATGGTCAAGTAAGCTTCATCCTAGAAATGCAGGAATACTTTAATATACATAATTTGATATGTGTAATGTATCATATAAACAAAATGAAAGACAAAATCAACATGATTATCTCATTAGATACAGAAAAGGTCTTTAACAAAATCCAGCATCCATTCACGATAAAAAAAGAATAGGAATACAAGGGACATACCTCAACATAATAAGGGCAATTTACAGCAGTCCCGTGGTCAACATCAACTTAAATGTAGAGAAATTCAAAATAATTACATTAAAATCAGGAACAAGGCAAGGATGTCCACTCTGTTCATATCTATTAAATATGGTAATTGAAGTCTTAGCTAGAGCAATACAACAACTGAAGATCAAGTAATTGCAAATTACAAAGGAAAATGTTAACATATCTCTATTTACAGATGATAAGATAGTACACATAAGTGACACTAAAATTGTCACTAGTGTACTTCTTTAGTTGATAAACAGTTTCAGAAAGTAGCTGATGTAAATTAACTCAGAAAAGTCACTAGTCCTACCTACATACAAATAACAAATGGACTGGAAAAAAACTCAGGAAAATACCTCTCACAATAGCCTCAAATAATATAAAACATCTTGGAGTAATCTAACCATGCAAATCAAAGATGTGTATGATAAAAATTTTAAGACATTGAAGAGTGAACCTTAGGAAGATATCATAAAGTGGAGTAATCTTCCATGCTTATGGGCAGTGGGATTAATATAGTAAAATTGGCCATCTTACCGAAAGTAATCTTCAGCTTCAATACAACCCCCAGAAAAATTCTAGCAAAATTCATCACGTATCTTGAAAGGAAAAATTTCAGCTTCTTATAAACACACACACACCACACACACACACACAAACACACACGCAGTAGCTAAAACATTTTTGAACAACGAAAGAAATCACCATCCTTGATTTGAGATTGTACTACAAAGCTATGGTAACAAAAACAGCATGATATTGGCATAAAAACAGACATGTTCATCAATAGAATTAAGCTGAAGACCCAGATATTTTCCTCTCATCTTTGGATACCTGGTTTTTGTTTGTTTGTTTCCTTGTTTGTTTTATATGAAGAAGCCAGAAATGTACACTGGAAAATAAAACAGCATCTTCAACAAATGGTACTCATCAAAACTGAATGTTTGAGTGTAGAAGAATTCTAAACAGATTCATACCTATCACCCTGAGCAAAAGTGAACTCCATATGGGTATAAGACCTCAATATAAAACCAGATATACTGAACCCCATAGAGGAGAAAATGGTAAATAACTTGAACTCATTGGCACAGGAAAAGACTTTCTGAACAGAAAACCATCGACATGGCCACTAAGTTCAACAATTAATAAATGTGATGTAAAAAACTAAGAAGCTCCTGTAACTCAAAGAATATACATTAGTTTTTGCAATGATATGGCAGTGGTGGTGGTGTGGTGGTGATAATGATAGTGGTGTATGTGTATGTGTGTGTGTGTGTGTGTGTGTGTATTTGTATGGCATGTGTGGGTTTGCTGGTGTGTGGTGTGTGTATATGTGGTGAATATATAAGTATTCCCACTTAGGCAGGCCAGGAAAGGATGAGACATCTTGCTGTATTGCTTTCCAGGTAATAGTCTTGGAACAGTTTCTCAATCATCTTGACCTTTGCAAATGTAACTCAAATGATTGGAGAGAAGGGCCACAAAATCAACTTGTTTTTGTTTCCCTGTGCTACTGAGTGTACTATTCCTGGATTTTTACAAGGGTGCTCAGAATTCAAACTCAAACCTTACTGTTTATAATGCAAGCCCTCTTTTCCATCCAACTATTTATTTATTTGATATTGTCAATTTCATAATGGAGAAAAATATTTTTGATTTATTAAAAATAAATGAATTAGCAGTGATAATTGTATCCATCACTGAGATTGCCATAAAGATAAAACAGGTTGATAATTTTAAAGCTTTTAGCATGTATATCACAGAATCTTTAAGCTAATGAGTACCAGTTTATTATTACTTGGAAAGGTACAAACTGTAAGAAGTCTTACTGTGCAACATTCTACAAAGTGACAGGATGGGACTGTAAATTTTTTAAGACAATTAATCTTACCACTGAGACAATAAGAAGGTGAAGATATTTATGATATTCTTTTATTCCCCTGGGATGCAAATCCTCCCTGTACACACACACACACACACACACACACACACACACACACACACATATGGTAAACATGAATGTGAAAGTCACTTCATAAGAGAATGGGAAAGAATCCTTTCCATCAGTAAATAGAACTTTCCAAAAGGAGGATATTTTTGTAACATTAGATTCACTTTGGGATTTCAGTGATTAAAAGTTCCTGAAAAAATTTCCAATTATCTCTGAAACTCTTCAAAATTTTTGACAGTTCTCTTTGAAACTTACAAAAGCAGTACTTCCCCCCACCCCGCCACCCGCCCCGATCTATTGAAGGCAAAGCAATTTTAAAATGAAATGCTGGAACAAGATTGACACTGTGAATTTTTGAGACTTATGAATCCTGTGAGCTGTAATTAACTTATCAAAGATTTTCTAAAAGGTTTCCGCTAGGTATATTTCTTGTGCACAGAACATGGATCTTAGATTTCATGTCTTTCAATCATACTTCATAACTTGACATTTACTTAATGATTTTATTTTAAGCAGTTGACTAGTGGCAAAGGTAAATGGAGAGTACACACTAGAAAGTCCTAAAATTTAGCAAAGCCATGTTGGCCACATAAAGCTATTAAGGAGTTCCTAAAGCATGTTACGGACCAGATAAATCCCTGGAAGGTATTTAAAGTACCATGGGGCTGGAGAGATGGCTCAGTGGTTAAGAGCACTGACTACTCTGCCAGAGGTCCTGAGTTCAATTCCCAGCAACCACATGGTGGCTCACAACCATCTGTAATGTCTGAAGACAGCTGCAGTGTAGTCATATAAATTAAAAGTAAATAAATCTTTAAAAAAAAAAAATAAAGTACCTCAAAGTAAAAGGTTCCTGAAGTTAGACAAATACAAAAAGTGGAAAGGAATGGAAATGGGATGGCTAGCAAGCACACCAGACCAAAAGAAGTCATAAATATTTCTATCATTTTTCAAGGTTAATATATTCACAATATTTTTGTTTCCCTTTACCCCTCCAAACCTTTCCTTATATTCTTCCCCACTGTCCTTCAAATTCATGACCTTGTCTTTCATCAATTGTTATCTGAATTACTGTGTTTGTTCAGGGTAAAACTGAAAGAAAAATGTATGTAATTGAGACATCTTAGAACACATCTTAGAAAATATACTATGGTTCATAAGTATGATCATATAGCATTAATGATCAATACGGTTTTATATACAAATCACTTTTTTCCATTTGTTGAAGTGTAGTTTCAGTTTGATCATTATCTAGAGAAAAATAAATTTGTTTCTGTTGCTAAAAAAAAAAGGCTTCCAGTTAATTCATATAGCCCTTAGATGCATCTGTGAAGCAGAGCATCATGGTCATCAAATAAATCTGGTCTCATGCTTCTTCTGATGAATAGTAAGATTATTTACCATACAGTCCTACCCATTACTCTGCAATGATACAGACTGGTTTCTCCTCAACATCAGTAAATACAAAATTTTCCAAATGATATTTGAAATTCCACAAGTGTCTAGCTGGAAGAAAATATTCAAAAACTTATCACATTCCAGAATTTGCTTGATTTTTCATTAGACTTGGTAGGCATTAAAAACAGGAGAGTTGAAAGAATCATTTTCTAGAGTTCTTTTGAGGTATATACATCACAGAAAAGGCAGGATTCAGATTAAAACTTAGATTTAGTTGTATGTGACTGCATGATATGATCTCTTAAGTAGACCATAAAATCTTGTCATGGTGGCAATTATTGTCATGAAAGAAAAATTTAAAGCTAAAAATGTCTCAGTAAGGTGGTTATTGCTGATTTACAAGTAGAATTGAGCTAGGAAAGAGACAGAGGTGTTGGTCTACCCCTGGATTATTCTAAAATCGAGTCATCTCTTAAAGACTAGAATAGAGAGAAATTTTGTTTGTACTTTCAAGGTTCTCTAAATTCTGTTTTCAGAACAAGATAAATAAAACTTAAGGGGAAAGTTTGGCAGTGCTGAGAATACACTTTGATTTCATTTTAATTTCAACATATCATTACCGAGTGCCTATTCTAACATTCGACTTTGAGTATGCAATGTCAGAAGTTGAAGATAGAATGGGAAAGAGCAATTTCTTCTTGAACTGGCTCACAATTTTATTTTAGGTGGAAAACCATTCAACTCCATGAATTCTAAATCTGGTTGTCTATAAGAATAGCATATCATGTTTTCTAAAAATACAGAACATGATTATTTGGGCTTTGGCCTGCAAGTTCTACTTATATCAAGAATCACGTCATTCTGATGAAAAGCCACACAAAATAATCTCTGGGTTAGTTATTTGCTGGCCTTTTTTTTTTTTTCTTGCCATTACTGAATCTACAAATAAAACTGTCTTACAAATACATTGAAGAATAAAGATCTGTATATTTCGGTCAATAGACCATGTTGGTAACATGAAAAAGAAAGGGTGACAAGGTGGGGATTTTGATTAGAAAGAAACTGACAGTGGAGGTTAGCAAAATATGATTGCTTTTTGACATATATATGCCCTAGGCACTTTAATGAGAGATAGCAGGAGTCTTGTTAGTTGGTAGGAGAAGACCTTAAAGAGTAGGCCTGAATTATTTAAATAGACACTACATGTGTTATCTTGTATCCCATGAACTGTCAGTCCTTGAATGAAACACAATTGTTAAGTTAGTAGTTAGGAGAAGTAAGAAACCAGGCCAAGGACTGAGATAGAGAGCATAACATGTTACCAATAGTTAGAAATTGACTCTAAAGAGGAGAATTAGAGGACATTTCCAATGAGACAAATAATGCCACATTCCCCAACCTTTCTATATGCTTGTGGGGATATGGTATTGACTGTTTACTGTATTCAGAGTACTGGTAGGTCACTTTAAAAGTTAGCGGCATACTTAGAAATGGTGGTAAGAAATGGTGTAATGTGATTTAAAGCATTTTTATCTTCATTTCTTTCTGACTTTTTAAAATTAACATGACCTACTCTTTATTAACACCTCCATGTTAGTCTGTTATAGCACATGGCTTGCTCGTGAAGATCATCAGTTCTTTTTTTTGACATCTATAACAGAACTACCTTATTCATACCAAAGTCAATACAATTTAGGAAGAGTAAAATGTATTGTTGCTGAGTGCCTTTCTGCATAAACTCTAAGAAAATAAACAAATTCCTTAGAGAAAATCCACATCTGTGAATTGAGTCATACAAGCTTTGTAGAATAATCATTATTAAATAAATGTTTGCATATAGAACTCTGTTATGTGTGACATAAACCAGCTCCCTCATAAAGCAGTTAATGCCAATAGTATTCACATAACCTTGTGTAATGGCTATTCCTGGTTATCAACTTGGCTTTATCTGACAATCCAGAATTGGAGGGTTCACCTTTGATCCAGATCTTGAGGCAGAAAGACACAAGCTTCTGATGTGGATCTTAGTATGGAGATCTTGATGCACAGTGTCCATGAAAATCTTAGGCCCAGGCAAGGTAGTACACACCTTTAATTCTAGGAGACTGAAACAAATAGATCTCTGAGTTCAAGGTCAGCCTGGTACAAAGCAATCCTGGTTCCAGACAGGGTGGTACACATCTTTAATCTGGGCCACACCTTCTGCTATAGTCCTACATAGGGACATTGGAAGAAGGAAGATTCACTATTTGACTTCTTGCACTTACTTCTACAGAAGACCAGCTGAATCAATTTGCCTTGTGGGACTGAGCAACTATTAGATTCTTGGACTTTCCATTCACAGTTCGCCATTGTTGGCTTAATTAGACTACAGACTGTAAGTTATCACAATAAACTCCCTCAATATAGGGAGGCATTCCATAAGTTCTGTGACTCAAGAGAACTCTAACTAATACATCTCATATATGTTCTTTGATGAAGTAAAGTAAAATCAAACACATAATGGTTAATATGGAATAAACATAGTAAAGAATTTTGAGATGTGGGTTCAAATCCTGGTTCTCCCATTATTTAGCCTAAAGGTATTTTGTTTGAAGGACATTTAGTTTTTTTCTGTTTCTGAGAATTTCTTAGATATATACATATATAAAACATCATCAATTGTCCTCCATCACTCTTTCCAATTCTTTTCTTTTTCTCCATAATATGAGAACTTCCAAACTTTATGTCTCTTTTCTGATAATGTACTAAGTCCAGTTAGTAACCATATGTGCTAACTGTGAGGTAATCCACTGGAGCATGAGAAATGCACCGATAACCACATCCATCTTAAAAAGAAGGATTCTTCCTCAATCAGCAACTACCCAATGCCAATAGATCCTCAGTAGAGGGTTAAGTAACATATGTGTGCTGTAATTTCCCTTGATCTTCTGTGATTTTAAATTGTATTAACTTTATTGTTCTCAGCCATAATTTTAGAAGGAACAGAATTTTACTATGAGAATGTAATGGAGATTAAATAAAGATTATGACAATAAATGCAAAACATTTATCTCCATACTATAGCTCAATGAAGATTAAATAAAGATTATGACAATAAATGCAAAACATTTATCACCATACTATAGTTCAATAAACACATTCAATAAAAATATAATGGGGGATATATTCATGACAGAAAGAGAGAAGTCATACTTTCTTTTTCTAGGAAATCAGTCTTTTTTTTATTGGAACACAGGGCTAAGGATAATAAACGGATTGGGTAATTGTAATCCTGGTCATTGTAATCCTCTCACATCTGTGATAAATCTCAACATTGAGACTACATTGGTTAATATTTTCATGACCTTAGAAAATAAAGAACTTAGAAATAGAAATCAGTAAAGACGGCTCAGTGGGTAATCGTGCCTGCTTCCATGCTTTGAAATCTGAGTTAAATATCTGAAACTCAGTTGTAGAAGAGAACAGTACCTTGCCAAATTCTCTGCTGGCAATTTGTGCTGCATGATATTGTGCACATTTTCACATATACATATTTGCATGCACAAAAGAAATATAATTGTAACAAAATTAACACAAATGCAAATGGGGTCCCTCTTCCTAATTTAGATGAATATGCTTATTATATATTTAGCAACTAAAATGTTACAGAAGTTCCCTTATGACACTTTACATGTTTAATTTTGCATACTTATGATGTTAATATAAAAGATCATTAAATAATAATTTTTAGAATAAATCTCTTCAGATTCATAGATTCACACCCAAGACCTGATCTTTTGCCCCTCCTAAGCAACTCCTTGCCCACTCACTGATTTTTAAAAATATGCAACTCGTCTGTCTCTTCCAATCATGAAGATTTTATACTTCTAAGGTGAATACATAAGAAAAGGTCCTACTGTACCAGGATTATAAAACCTAAGAACAGAAGTTGTCAAAGAAAAGACAGCTTTTATTCTGTAGTATTCTTAATATAAATTTGAAATTTTCATTTTAAGAAGGTATACTTTATCCCCTTGCCCCAATTTTTTCTTTCCAGGGTGACTTGACAGACAAGGTGTGGCTGAATGACTACTGATATCTTAGGGTCACAAAGTAAAGATACAATCTATAAATTAGTAGTTCCTCAATTTGTATTCTAAAATTAATTAGCAAAGCAATAGAATGGAACATCTAATCATCATATAAGCTTTTGAATAAATTTTAGTCAAAATTACACTACCTGTCAGAGAATCATTAACAGTAGCATGTTTATGGTAAAACCATGCTGGCATTGTGTTTTCACTTATTTTTGGATCAGTGGTATCATTAGGGGTGGAAGTATATCACAGTGATGTTGATGGACGACTCTTGTAGTATAGAAAAACATGGGTTTTGCCTGAGAGATGTGCTGATAAGATATATGCCTCTGAGCATTGTCTCTTCTTAAGGGAACACTGAGAATTTAGTTAGTACTGAGATTTTCTCTGTGGTACTGACTCTGACTGTTTTGGACATATGATCAACTGAGCAGAAGGAAAATGCAGAAGTGAGAAGAACGACTTCATGGTGATTTTTTTTGGATTTTCAGAGCTCCCAGCACAGCTGCTCTTCTTAAATTTCTCAGCTTATCCCAGAGAAGGTAGCACAGCAAACATCTCTGTACTAGGACAAGGACTATCCAGGGTAAAAAGCCAGAACTACCTCATTGTTGAATGTGTAACTCATATATTCAACATAGTCTATAGCTTTTCCTTTTCTAGTGATTGAAACCTAGGCTATAATTTATTTCTTGTATTGATAAACTACTTTTAGAGTAATTATACATTTATAAAAACATTTAACAGAAAGTGTAGAACTTGTATATAACATACAACTTGCACTCCTAGTTTCTCAAGTATTAACATTTACACTTAGTATAATTGGTAAATTATTTTTTTATTGTTGTTATTAATTATTATTATTATTCCTGCTAATAGAATATTGACTAATGGCCATAACATATATTAATATCCCCTTTTTGTGGTATGCACACTGTAGCTTTACCTAAGTAAATTGACATTTATCCACTGTTTTAGCATCATCCAGAATAGCTCCATATCATAAATATCTTTTCCTCTACCTATTCGTCCTTTACTTCTGTTATTTACAGCTACTGACATTCACTATGACTTTAAAACTTTCAAAGTTATACTTCTTTCAAATGGTCATACAGTTGGAATCAGTGTACAGCCTTTTGATCTTGTCATTTCTCTCTTAGCATTGTGTTCTCACACCCTCTCTACAACTGATAAGTCATCTTATGTGTAGCGTGACAGTGATAACTCATTTAATTTTTCAAAATAGTAATGTATTATTGCACTAATGTAATATAACTTTGGTTATTCATTTACCCTTAGAGGAATATCTTCAATGCTTCTACATTTTGATAACTGTCCCAAGATGTCATACACAGGCATAGATACCTCTCTGTGTGTCTCTGTGTCTCTGTGTCTCTGTGCCTCTGTCTCTCTCTCTGTCTCTTTCTGTCTCTCTGTCTGTCACTCTGTCTCTCTCTCTCTCTCTCTCTCTCTCTCTCTCTCTCTCTCTCTCTCTCTCTCTGTGAGTGTGTGTGTGTTCTTAATCTCAACGATCTAAGGAAATTCTCAGCAGTGTGTTTAATTATATGGCTAAATATTCATAGTTTTGAAATAAATTAATGACCTGACATCCAAAGTCTTAGCTATACTATTTATCATCCCACTAGCTATGCATGTGAATTCCTCTTCTTTTTTATTATTTTTCTCTTCTCCCCTCAATAAAAAGCCTAGGGAGGTTGTTAAGCCAATGACATCTAAATATTGAGACAAACCTTAGAACCATTAGGAAACAAGATAACAATATTCCATTGTAAATTTCTTGTGTGTGATGTTTGGAACTAAAATGTAAGCCTTTTTGTGGGTACTCCAGTGCACTTCATTCCTGATGGTACCATTTATACTTTATCTGACTACAGAGAGCCTACGCTAACCTCATGCTTTCTCTTCTAACACCTACCCAAACTGTGTTCACTTGACAGCCATAGTGAACTTTTAAAAATATAAACCCTCAATTAAATACTGACAGGGTTTCACTGAAATCCTTGATACCAACCACAGAGCTTAGTATGCATTACTGATTACCCATCCCTCCAGATCCACCCTGACCATTTTCTTCCTTATTTAGTCTAACTTTTCTTCATGAAGTGATTCAAAGTACAGTGTGTGGAGTTACTAACCTGCCATAGGATCTGTGTATATGCCATTCATTCTTCCTGGGAAGATGTCCTTTCCTATTCTATATTTAAACATTGCAATCATATTCATTCTTCAGTCTATGATGAGCTGAGCTTTATTTAGGAAGACTTCCCTGGTGCTTGGCTCACATTGGAACTATGGTTTCTGCCTTCACAGTACCACCAATGTATACTTCACAGTATCCTCAACAACTGTAGCTGCTCAATAATCTATTAGATTATCATCACCATCACCATCATCATCAACAAAAACATTACTATACATTTTTAGAGAGCATGTTTCATAGAGCTATGCATATTTCAGTCACAATCCATAACAATCTTTAAAACATATTAATAGCTACTACCTAATAAAACTAAATATGCTATGAATAAATTCCAGGAAGTAATTGCTATAAGCTAGGAAAACTGTGTCAAACACAACTGAAAGCAGATATGTCTATCAGCTGAGGACAATTCTATTTCTTTTAACAGCTAAATAAACCTAATGAAACCTTTATCTTACACACTCAGCCATGTGTCAAAGATTCTTTGAGATTTTACTCCTTTCTACATCTCCAGCCATATCTCCTGAGGTTTCTTTCTCATATGTGATGAGTGATACTGGGCTGCATGTGATGTGTGCCTTCATAGACACTGGTTTATTTTTCAACTCTGTGTTATGTGCATAATCTTTCTCTGTCTGAATAAAATATCTTTTTTTTTCTCTCCAGACAAATGAATCTTCCTATAACTCAGATGTCAATGCCATAAGGAAGAGTTTGTCAATTCCAACTGGACATGTGTAGGTTGGGACTGTGTCATTTTGTATCACACTAGAAATGTTTAACACACATTTGATGCATGAAACTCAATATCATTTAACACATTAAAAAATATTACCAGAAAACATGCACTTTTGTTCATCTCCTACCCTAGAGTCTGAGAATGATGTCATTAATGAGGCCCTTGTCATGTTGACTGTAATATTCCCAGTAAATAACAACATGCCTTTGCAACAATAGCCACCTGACCTATGTTTCCCAAAATTCACTAGGTTATTACTATCAAAGCACATTAAGCTGTATCAAATTTGCTCCAAAGTAGATCCATGAAACAATTGGGATAATATTTTTTTCCATTATTGAGTCTCGTTTCTTTAGGAAAGTACTATGATTGCAGATTTTATGATGACTGCCCAAGTCTCTGCATGTTCAGAATGACAAAAAGAGATATTATGTCCCAGCTGCAACTTAAGATACCATAGGATCATTGAATCAAAGCATTTACCATTTGAGTTGCAATGTAAAATTTATCCCCAAAGTTAGAATTGTGCAGGATCACTTAGTTCATATTCTACTATTTGCCTCCTTGCCTAAGAAAGCAATTGCTCTCCATTTTATTTTTTATGGTTATAATAATATTTATTTATTGTGTATATGTGCATCAGTATTTGTATGCCCATGGGTATATACATGAATGTGAGTACTTTTGCATCATGATATTTATGTACATGGTTTTGGGTGTCTGTGTGTGAAGGTCAAAGGATAGCTTGCAGGTGTTGGTTCCCTCCTATCATGGTCACTAGAAGTTAAACTCAGTTTGACAAGCACCTTTATTCACTGTAACATCTTGCTAGTCACTCCACTTCCTTTTTGATGAGTGTATTCTGCCAAATTTGATTGCTTCCTCCATCAAGTGCATCAATAAACTGCTTGTTTCTCTATTATAACAAATATCAATCTCTATTAAACTGACTGTCGTAATCTCTGTCTCCTCTGTCTGTATCCCTACATAATAATAGAATTTGGCTTTATTAAGCCATGCAACCAATAGGCCTAATTTGGAGACTAGCCCATAAATACATCAATTACTTGTATGAATAAATCAGCCAGCATATATAAAAAAAGGCCAAAGGAAAGTACTATTATTCTTACAGGACATATATGCAAGCTATGAGAGGTCTGAATACGTGAAAATAAAATGTTATCTTCAATATTGGCTGTAAGGAAAGAATTTCAGAAAGCAACCACAGTGTTGTTCATAGTTGGCTGGCTTGGAGTACTGTCAGTGTTATCTTGTTTCAACTTTATAAGAACTTGTCAAATATATATAATTGCCTTATTTTTCAGATGAAGAAACATGAATTCAAAGAAATGAATACAGTCTTCCAGGCCTGCGTTGCATCTGCAGATGCCTCATCTGAGATTCTTGCCAAAGGATTCTTTTGCAGCTATAATTGCTGTGGGATATTTTAATTCTTCTTGAGTTAACTTAGTACTTTTATAGTAGCATAATTTTTTGAGGGTGACAAGTTGACTACTTACAAATGGCCAAGGAAAACTACTTGCCAATCATAGGAAATAATGGAAGATAAAAATACTGACTTCCTGGGAGAAATGATCAATTCATTGTACTTTAATGGGTGGTTTCTTAGTGTTTACAAATAATTTTCAATAGAATAAAAACTCTTTGGAGGCACAAGATACATTCAGTTCGACACTTTATCTCTAATATGTAGGGTATGTAGGATACTCACTCGAACACAAGAGCTGTCAAAGAAATAGTTATAATACCCACACAATTATGTATCTTGCCCATATGCTTGTAAAAGTTCCAGAAATCCTGGCTTAAGTAAACATTCTAAAATCAAATATAGGGTTCTCATATGTGTCTATATGAGGCAAAAAATTATAGAAATCAGATATTCTTGTCTGTCTGTGCTAATGAGGATGCAGCCCAGACCCTAAGCCTCTGAATATTCTCTTTTCATAAGCTAATGATCTTCAGAGCTGGAAGTTATCTCTATCCAATGTAGAAAGCCTTAAAGATCAAGAAATTTCTAAGTTTTCTATTTTAGGAAATAACAAGCTACTATTTATGTTGTCTTAGATTTAAACACATAACAAGTAAAGACTGGGAGACGGGGATAACAAAATGTATGTGGTTATGTATTAAAATTTCTTGAAGTTGACCCACAGGACCACAGATATTCTGTGTATTTGTGATACATCTCATGAACTTGAATAGATTCCATTCCTGTGAACCATTTTAGTCATGGGTGGCTCAAATGAATTAATAAGAATTTTTTTTTCATAAAAACAAGGTATAAGAAAAGTAGAGATAAAAATAATGCCTTTGATCAATCTATCTTTAGTTTAAAGGCTTCCTGTGCATTTTCATTAGGAGCTTGGTCTACATTTCTAATGCCATTATCAATAACCATCAAGTATAGTATGAGCAGCCAGTAATATGTAAGGTGATTTCAGATGTTTACTTATGAATATTTTTATATCAGTAGTAATGTGTACTTTCTAACACATATACACACACCTACACACATACCAGATACACCACAAACACCATTAGTTTGTTTTTTCTCATACAGAAAAGTTGAAACAGTGGCAAAAAATAAATCAACTTAACTAAAAATAGGGCTAAATAAATATCTCCCTAAAGAAATCATACAAAAAACTTACAGGAGAATTAAAAAATGTTTACTATTATAAGATATAAGAGAACTGATAGTTAAAGTAACCAGACACTTATCAAAGAAACATTGCCCGTGTTTCTGATTGTCTTTCTCTATATAGGTATGTATTCATATAAGCATGCATATGTGTTTAGATATATGAATGTGTGTCTGTGTGTGAATTTATGTGTGAATGTTTATATTTGTGTTTATGTCTGAATATATAAGTATTTTTGCATATGTTTTATGTGTATATATGTATATGTGTATAAATGTGTGCATATATGTGTGGTTATGTATTAAAATTTCTTTATATTATTAAAATTTCATATATATATATATGAGTGTTATGGTCTGTTGGAACTCATGACTGGTACTATCAGATTGGCAAAGAATCTGTGGCTGTATAAACCATAGGTCCTAAGAGAGAAAAATCCACTTTTACTGTGTTGCTAAATACATAGGATGGAACTGTCCCCTAAGATCCTATCTTTATACCCATTGATTACTGCAGCTCTCAACTCTCAGTAGAGCATTTCATTTTGCAGTTAATATTGATTAACACATAAACTCATAACTGGTCAATGAGACTGTAGAATACCCAAATATAAACAGGACATGAAGGGTCAGGAACCATACAGGAAGAGTAGAAATAGAATGTAGGAACCCAAGGTAGAGGATAATTATAGTAAAACTGTTTTCCAGACATCACAGTACCTAGGCACACACAGACTCACCATGGTTGTGAGTGCTTCCACAAGACCTCCCTAAGTCTAGGTAGTTCAAATTCCACCATGGATGAGAGAAAACTCATGAAATACCACACTTAGCTAAAGGATTATTAAAGTGATGTCTGCTGGTGTAGGTAGAGTCTGTTTTCTTCCTGTAGTTGGCCCCATCCTCTGGTGAAAACTTCTACATCCTGTCTACATAATGGCAGTAGTCAGTTGGTTGTGGAAACAAAAAGCACACAAAATTTGGAAGAAATGTCATTGAACAGGGAAGACATTAAAGGGAAGGAAATAAGGAGTGGATATAAAATTCTCAAAGAAGAAAGAAGTAAAACATTAGTGTAAAAGTGATTTTTACATTTATCCAGTTACACTTCCTTAACAGTTTGAACATTCAAAGAAAACAGAATAGTTTTATTCCTGTTTGCCACTGACTCTATTAAATTAAAAATTTCATATATCAATTTCCTATGGAGAATGTTATGGTAAGTAAAAAAATAAAGACAACTAGTTTTACAGTTATTAAGAATCAATCAGTGACAATGAGTGTGAAAAATAAATTTTAATGACAGAATCAACATTGTGTGCCAACCAGAATGTAGGTTGAGATATCAGGAAAAGAACACAGAAGGAACCACTGTTTGCTAAATTGATAAAAAGAAAGTGTTAGCATCAATGATTTTCATAGTTGATTCATGAGGTAATCTGATCTTATTTAAAATCCAGATTTGATGTGGCCATTCTTTACTTATATTTTGTTGATGTTCTTGTTCCTCCTGTTCCTGCTCCTCCTGCTCCTCCTTCTCCTCCCCATCCTCCTCCTTCTCTTCCTCCTCTTTCTCCTCCTCCATGCACAATGTCCCTGAACTCAAGGTTGGCATGAAACTTTTGTGTATCCTGTTTGACATTTAATTCCTTGACATTCTTTTCCATCAACCTCCCAGGTCCTGTGCTTACAGGTGAAGAAGACAAGTATTCTCAACCCCATTCTTTCTCAATAAAACTGTTTTATTATATAACCCTAAAAGTTACAAGAGATTTATTTTGTTTCTTAAAATGTTGACATTCACCATATCATTACACTTTTCCCATGGTGTTTTCCTTCATTTTCCCAAAGATAACTGTTACTTAAGAATGAAATGAAATCTCTGCTTCCCAGGCACCCAGTGGTCAGTAAACATTTTAAGAATACAGTTTCTGCAGCGTTCATTTTGCTGTAAAATGAAATAAAGCAGTTTCCAGGAAACACATTTCTATGTCCATTAACTTGTTGCTTGGTTTCATACTGGTAAAAATCTTCAGTTTGTGCCTGTTGCTGTCATCTCTGCCAGCTTTATATCAACACAGCAAACTACAATATTAATCAGCTCAGTACCAGCCTAGTTACATAGTCTCTGGGAGACAGAGAACCTGAAAATAGTAGGGTGTCCTCTTTTCTTCTAACTAGTAAACAGGGTTTGAGGATAAACCTGATGTATCCTTGTCCAACAACATGAAGGCATCCCATCACTGTACCTGAGAAGATTGGTGCAGCTGCATAATTCATTGTCAAAAGTTGTCGGCTCTGGTTTTTACTCATATAAACTGTAGAAGGATTAAATAACTTTTCATCATAATCTGCAATCTGAAAGCATCCTGTCAAAATGTCTAATGGCTTAGAAATCCACTTAAATAATCCTGTTTCCCACACTGCATCTACTATTCTGCCTCATCCATCTCCCACCTGTGGCTAGAGGACTGTACTCTTGAAACAGTTATGTAACCGAAATTACAACTATGAACTATGGTGTATAGCATTACAACCTGGGCCAATTTCCCAGTGTTCTTTCACAAAGTAATAATGGTCCAATCCCCTTTTGAGACTTTACTAATTTAGGTAAGTAATTGTATTCCTCTTACTTATGACCTTATATATATTGTTCACTTATATATTTAGTTAAAGCGGCTGAATTCTATACTTTTTAAATGTCCTACTAGCTCTGTGAAAAACATGCATTAACTAAAATACTCACAAAAACAAGAATAATAATATAAAATAATAACAAGAAAAAGAATTTTTTTCTTGGCTATCTTTGATATAAACATTGCATTTGAGTTCACAGATTGACTTTCTCTTTGGATTTTCATGTACAAATTGATATTCATATCCAAACGTTGCACAGGTAAAGGAAGATAAATTGAGGTTACACTCAAGCTTTACATTCTTGCTCATCTCAGTGTCACATTGCTAAAAGATAAATGTGCTGGTTTGAGTCAACCTAAAACCCAACAGCTGAATTCTAGAAACATTACTTTAAAAAGCCTTTGTTTTTTTTTTCTCCCTTAACATAAAAAAATTCTATTATTGAATTAAGGATCTGATCCATGTATTTCTTTCCCACTTTGTTACAAATGCGTAGCCTTCAGTGTTTTCCACAGGCACACTTAGGCATATGTCACAGCAAGGAGGGTAGGCAGTAAAATTTGCTGTTTATCTACCATTCCATCCTCTTGTAGTCAATATGTAATACATCTTGATAAAATTGAGCTATCCCCTCCATAGAAACAATAGCAACTCCATCAGAGTTACAAAACTATAAATCATTAAAGAAGACTGCTGAGTTCACAAAGAAAATTGAACAGCATTTAAGCCAGTCCTAATATACCTATGCTAGGTTTGTATATCTTTGTCATATAGTTCCATACATTCCTGTCATCTAGAAAGTAAGTGCTTTTGACAAACAAATGAAATATTTACTACTGACATAAATTAATATAGAAGCTAGCATTTTAAAAAAGGCCACAAGTGAAAAAAGTGAAATCTGATTCATAGATTCCGTGCTGTAGATGAAATTCATCGTCATCATGTGAAAAGGTTCCATAAAGATTCTACTTCTTTTAAGTGAAGCTTCACTTGTCAAACACAGATCTTGGTTCTTTCAAATAGTTCAATACCATCAGAGCACACATCTGCATGTCAACTCTTTCATAGTCAGCCTAAAGAATAGAATATATCCTTCATCCTTATCCTCAAGAACACAGATACAAGCTTGAATAGTATCTTCTCCTGGGATGTCCAGTGCCTTTCATTTATTAGGAATTCAACAACGTTGACTTCAAATGTTGATAAGAAAATAAAGGATTGTGGATCCTAAACTTATTTTAGTAAGACATGGTGTTTTTAGGTGACTTTTGCTGGTTATCCCAGAACTCAGAAGACTGATGCAGGTAAATTGACATGATTTTGAAGATGGTCTGTTTTATATAGAGACTTCCAAACTAACTTGGATTGCAATATGATAACCTAATACCTACCTAACTAACTAACCTAAAACATGAATATTTTATCATTTTATGTACATAGACCTATCATATCTTGATTGACAAATAATCAAACAAGTGATACAAGAGCTAATGTTTCATATCTTCAAATATGGTGTTCTGACTTGCATACTGATTTGCCAGTGCAGATGGTAGTGGCATAAGAACAGGATGTAATCTACCCCTAATTTGAGGAAAGTAAAATATGGAGGTGGAATCTTACTGTGATTTTAGTTAGGCCTCTCCTGATCCAACTACATAGCTTGTACCTTCTTTCCTACTTAGCTATATTACAAGTTATATGATCTTTTAAAAACAGATTGTAAGAGATTAATGAAATTCAGCTCAAAAATAACTTTTAAAATGTCATCCAGCTATATTTGAGGACTTTATAAATGGGAGCAACAATTATATAACCCCATGGTTAATTATCACGTTCATGAACCTTTCCAGCTAATGTAACTATATTTATCAAGGAACTACTCCCAAGCTTCCCCAAGGTTTGATTCGCAAGATAATGTCTAGTGCTTGCTCCTTATCAAGAGGCATTTTTGTTAACTTTGTGTTTTTTCCTATAAATGACAATGTAGTCCAGAATTCTTTAGCTGATGTTTAAGTATTATATTAGGATTCCCATAGTCCTTGTGTTTTCATCCTGTTGTGCTAACATGATTATTAGTAGTGTATTTAGAGGTGAAAATGATCACACTGGCCAAGCTATGTCCGAATGATCTTCTCATTTTTCAGAATGAGAATTGGTCAGACTTATGGACACTTATTTAAACACTATCTTATAAAAATATAATCTTTCTATATGTACCACAGTATTAGTATGATTGAGGTATTGCCTGGGAAATACAAAAATACACAAAGAAAAAGATTGTACAATTAAAGAAATGTACTTGCGAACCCAGGGCTTCATATATGTTAGGGAATCACTCTACTATCTGATCTATACCCATAACCCTCTTAACATGTTTCATAGATGTAGTATTTATTGATAACAATTTGACTCAATACTATTTAGGATGCATTTTTAAAATACTAATAACAATCCTTCCTCAATTTAACAAATAATGAAGTTTAGAATTAGAAAGCCCCCACCCCCACCCAAACTCCTATCTCCTGTGGTTATTTCCGTTCATTCTGTTGGACCTCAGGGATTCAGTCCTTTTCCTTCACCCAATACCAGATTAGGTTCCCCTCTCTCCCCCCACCAACCCCAACATCCTCTTTTCCTTCTAGGTCCCTCCCTTCCTCCCCTTTTGTGATTGCTTTCTTCTCCCTCCCATGTGAGACTGAGGTGTTCTCACCTGGGCCCTTCAGCTTATTGATAATTTTGAGTTCTGTGGACAGTATCTTGGGTATTCTGTACTATTATTTTTTAGGTTAAATATCCACTTATTAGTAAGTACATACGATACGTGTTCTTTTGGGTCTGAGTTACCTCACTCAGGATGATATTTTCTAGTTCCATTCATTTGTGTGTAAAACTCAGGATGTCCTTGTTCTTAATGGCTGAGTAGTATTCCATTGAGTAAATGAACCTCATTTTCTGTATCCATTCTTCTGTAGTGGGACATTTGGGTTGTTTCCAACTTTTGGCTATCACAAACAAGGCCACTATGAACATAGCGGAACACTTGCCCATGTGGCATGGTGGGGCTTCTTTTGGGTATATTCTCAAGAGTGGTAATGCTAGATCTTCAGGTAGATCTATTTCCAATTTTCTGAGGAACCTCCAGATTAATTTCCAGAGTGGTTGTACCAGTTTGCAATCCCACCAGCAATGAAAGACTGTTCTTCTTTCTCCACATTCTCATTAACATGTGCTGTCACCTGAGTGTTTGATCTTAGCCATTCTGATTGGTATAAAGTGGAATCTCAAGGTGGTTTGGATTTGCATTTCTCTGATCACTAAGAACTTTGAAAATTTCTTTAGGTGCTTCTAAGTCATTTGAGATTCCTTTGTTGTGAATTCTTAGTTTAGTTCTATACCCCATTTTTTTTGATTGGGTTGCTTGGTTTTTTTGGTGGTTAGCTTCTTGAGTTCTTTATATATTTTGGATATTAGCCCTCTATTATATGTGGGGTTAGTGAAGATATTTTCCCAATCTGTAGGTTGTCAATGTGTCCTATTGACTGTCTTTTGCCTTACAGAAGCTTTCCAGTTTCATGAGGTCCCATTTATCAATTCTTTATCTTAGGGGACCCTCCAGAATGCACCAGAGACCTGGGAGGTGAAAGGGACTTTTAGGATTTAAAGGGAGGGACCTTAAATGAAATGCCCAACAGTAGGGAGAGCAAATTTATAGAGCCCACCTGAAGCAGAAAAAGAAAGCATCAAGTAAGGGAGGGAGTTGCCATCCCACAGTAAAACTCTGACCCATATTTGTTCCCATCTGAAAGAACGGCAGTGATGGCAATGGAGAGGAGCCTGAGGAAAAGATGGTCCAGTGACAAGCCCAAAGTGGGATCCACCTCAAGGGGAGGTCCCCTGTGGTTGAATTAGGGAAAAGCTGGAAGAAGCTGAGGAGGTGGGTGAACCTGTAGGAGGACTAGCAGTCTCAATTAACCTGGACCCCTGAGATTCTCAGACAGTGGATGATCAACCAGGCAGCATACCCCAGCTGATATGAGGCCTCCAACACATAAACAGCAGAGGATTGGATCTGGGTTCAGTCAGTGTGGCAGAAACTTCGCTGTCCAATTAAAGTGTTAGTGCAGCAAGAGGCCTGTGATTAGACAGGGAAAAGAGAGGTGGAGATAAGAGTTACAGAGACAGAGTGCCTCAGGAAAGAGAGAAGGAGCCAAAATAGAGGCAGAAGAGCAGGATGATTCAGAACCAGTGTGGCTTTAAATAACCGCATAAAGGTATATTTTTAATATAAGAATAGAATAATTGGGATAACTTGCCTAACCTAGGTGGGCAGTTTGTATCATTATCATTTGGCTCAGAAATTATTGTGTGGGCATCTTGTAATTTGAGATTTGTTGACATATAAATCTGACTGGTTAATTATAAGCTTCAAGAGTTTTGTTTTACTGGGTTACTGGAATGTGGGCCCACTAACCAGGGGGTTATGGCTGAGAGGGTACGGGCAGCACTGAGGAAGTGAACTGGAGCTGGGAAGGCTACAATTGGTTGCTGCTTTGGGGATAGCAGTGGAGGCAACTGGAGTTGGCAGGCAGAAAGTTGGCGGCAGTAGCATGGGAAGTCTGCTGTATTCTTTCTATATTTCCTACAACAAGTCAGAGAACATGCACCTAATCCTCAAGAGACTGGAGGCCCCAGAGAGTTTAGAGGTCTGGTGGGGTGGGGAGTGAGTGATTGGGGACATCCTTGTGGAGACAGGTGATCTGAGAGGAGGTATGGGATGTGGAACAGAGGGAGGGTGGACTTGGAGGGGAATAAAAAATAAAATCTGGAGTATGATAAATAAATAAATAAATAAATAAATAAAATAAAAGATTTTTAAAAAAATTAGAAAGGGGAAATAAATTCTCAAGAAGAAAACATATAAAAAAATCCTAGACCAGAACTCCAAATTTTCTTTTATCATTGAAAAATATCATTTTGATTAATGTACATAAATTGCTTTGAATAATTATTTTTTAAAAAATTGTACTAATATACAATTTAATATATTAATCCTGTTAAATCTTCATACATGTATCTTGGATAAGAGTCTTACTTCCTTGGAGTCTCTCTTGGCAGTTAGTAAAGTGGATTCAATTCACAGCACTCTTCAAACATAGATTTATAGTTTATGGCTGAAATCTAAACACTAGAGATATAGAGGTAGAGGAATAAAAACTTCAAGATTGTTCTCGGGTGCATAGGAAGTTTAAGACCAGTTTGCTATATATGAGGGACCATATCAAGAAACAAAGTAACAAAAAAATTTTAAGAACTATAAATGAAAATTTATTTGCTAGACTTAGTTGCCATCTGAGAGGCTTACTGCTGAATAAACTCAACCTTTCTAATTCTTTCTGAACTTTGGCTGGCTGGTTCAATTCAGCTGTTTTGGCTCATACTCCTCTCCAAGCTGACTGATTCAAATTGGCTGGTCTCAGCTTCTGACTGAATTGCTTTGTTTGGAAAAACTGCCTCTGAATTCTACAAACTGAACTGGAGTGACTGTGCTGACTGCACAAATTGAACAGAACTGGAGAAACTGCACAAACTCAGCTGAACTAAACTGTATTCACCTGAGCTACACCAAACTACATTGAACTGAATTTAATTGAACTCTACTGCATCGTCTGGATTCAACTGTAAACTGCACTTGCTGAACTGTCCTCCCTCCCGACTTATTTTGTGCTTATGTAGTCTCTATTTTGGGAATCTTCTTCTAAGAGTTGGGTACATCCTATTCTGATTCATTCTGTCCAATCTTTCTGTGATTCGTCACTTTGTGGACTCCTCTATCAGATGTAACTTTCAAACATGACTGATTCTTTCTACAAACTAACTTTACCTTTATTGTTAGGGATTAACATTAACAGTGTGTACTAAGGACACATTTGTATTCTAGCTAGATCATACTGTAATCCAGGGTGGTTGTGTCTACATTTCAGCCAGATCATATCTTTGGATATGACCCCTGGCCACAGCAGCCATGTTGCTGGATTAAAAATTCCTCTACAAAGAACTAATGCCTATTTTGCTTTAAATTATTTCGGAAACAGAAGAAGATTTATTTTTTGTTTAGTTTGCTTTGTATTGCTGTGATAAAGACACATAGCAAAAGAAACTTTGGAGGAATGTGTTTATTTGGCTTTTTCAAATAAACTGGTTCACAGCTTGAAGACAGCCAAGGCAGAAATTCAAGGCAGGAACCTGGATTCAGGAACTGAAGTAGAGGCCATGACTGAATGATGTTTACCAGCTTGTACTTGTTCACTTCACTTTCTTATATACCACAGGAACTTCCAGGGCATACACCTACAGTTGCCTGGGCCCTCTCAAAAAAGTAATCAAGAAAATGCCCAAGAAATTTGCCTATAAGGCCAGTCCTCTGGAAGTACGTTTTTAAAATTAACAGTTCTATAAGATGTATCTGGCTTACATCAGGTTAAAAAAAAATACTAGCCAACACAGAATGTTTCCCTATACATTCAATAAAATCAAAATTATCATAATGTTGAAATGAAATAAGAATGTAACAGTTTTTAATGTATCAAACCAAAGGGCAGTATTCTTGATTATTACACATAAATTCTTTATGAAAATACCAAGAAACTAAATACAACATCATACTGAAAAGATTATTCAACATGATTTAATGATACTCATTCTACTAAACCAATGATATCTCAATATAGGCAAAATAAACAAATATAGATAAAACTCAGTATTCTTTAAAAATAATAATGACTACATAAAATATAGAAGTAAAATTTTAGGAACCAAAACTACTTACAGTATGCCAATAACTAATGTTATATTCAATGCAGAAAAGGTGAATGCTTTGTTCCTAAGTTGAAGAACAAGAAATAAATCCTGCTGCACTATTGATATGTAACAAGCATGAATCACTACCCATTGTTGATGAAGTACTGAAGACAGATGGCAGGCAATTGTGTGTATTAAGCAAAAACTCTCACAAATGGTTAACATCATAGAACATTCAGAAATGAGAAAGGAATAAAGTGTGGCCAAATTGGGAAAGGCATCAGATGGTCATTGACTGAAAATGACATGACTTTATATATGGAAAATCTTTAAAGTATCAAAACATATTAGAACTAATGAGACAACTCATTAAAGCTGCAAGATAATTATACAAAATTCTTTGTAGAATTGCTGTATACCAATAGCAAACCTAAAAATATAAATCAGCATATACACACACACACACACACACACACCTCACAAATCAATAACTAAGTCACATTTACAATAAAATAACAAAATTATACAAAATGTATACAAAAGTTGTCTACAAGGAACATAATAAAATAGTAAGGAAGAAACTAAACAAGACTCAAAATGTACAAAGGTATTCCATATTCTTTGGTCTTCAGTTAGTAAAATGTTCTGAAAGTACCCACATTACCTGGACAATCTACATATTCAGTATAACTCAATTAAAATGTCAATAGCATTCTTTACTTATTTAGAAAAGAAACCAATTCTCAAATTTATATGAAACCACAGAAGTCCTTCACTAGCCAAATATTTTTAGCAAAGAAAATAATTTTTTTATCATATTTCCATTATGTAGCAATGCACAGTGGTATAGATATAAACACACAGACTGACAGGGCAGGGAGTGCTGGAGGGAATCTATGTACCAATTGTAAGAAGATTTTCTACAGAAGCACTGAGAACAAATGTTAGTGTAAGGCCAGCCTTTTCTAAAGAACTGCTGGGAATATTTGATGTTCATATGCTGAGAAAAGGAATCCAGCCTGAGTTTCACCAGGTGCAAATATCAACTCAAAACAGACTTAATTATAAAAGCTGAAACTATAAGAATACTATATGAAACACTGGTAAATCCTTCAGGATATTAGAACAGGCAGACATTTTTCTGAAAGGATGCTCAAAACCCAAGAAACAAAAGAAAAATTCGTCAAATTAGACCAACACTCAAAGTTTCTCAAAGCAAAAAGAAGACTACAGAGCACAGAGAGAACCTATTGAACTAGAGAAACTATTCAGAATTTGTAATAAAAACTCCAATAAATGAGGAGCAAAACAAATGAATATATCTAAACTCAAGAATTGCAAATGATTTATTCTATTGTCTGGATATGAAGTATTTCCCAAAAGTTTGGAAGTAGAAGACTTAGAGGAGCCAGATCCAGGAGACAGCCATTGAAAATGGCTGGATCAGAACCATCAAGATTCTGTCCTAGTCAATGATTTAAGCATTTTACATATGTATTGACATGGGGTTACTGGAAAGCAGTAGAAATTAATAATCAAGAGTACTTAGAGATTAAAGTCATGTCAGTACACAAGGTACTATTGTGGCACATTTACTTCATACCAGAAACTCAACACATTTTGAAGAGGAGAAAAACACCTTCAATGTGAGATTATAGTTTTTGACTTTTATATAAATTTTACAAAAGCATTTTTGAAAGCAATAAGTATGAAAATTGCATAAACCAATAGATGCAGAAACACACACTAAAAAAAGCTTGAAAGCTCAGGAATTTCACACATATACACATCTGGCAGTCAAGCACACATATTAAGCTCTGAGGAAATTTTAACTTAGGCTGCCATGAAGTTGGTAAAGAATTGGATACAAAATAGTCCCCATACTCTCCTTACACTTACTAGAACAAGAATCTTGTCAGGGAAAGGAGTGATGTGCATCCAAAGATTAGATAACCAGAATAAAATTGAACCTTTCCCTCATGTCAATTTCTTACGTACATGTGAAGTACAGACATTATTTTCTGTACCAAATAACTTGTCTTCCCTAGCCTGGCTATGTTCAGGGAAACTCGAAAAAATAAGAACAAAAATAAATAACAAAAGCAAAACCAAAGCCTTGACCCTTTCTTATATGAGTCTCAATGGGAACCACCTCTGAGAGGGCCTGATTTATTTTATTTTGTGTCCTCCCATAGGTCAAGTGGGTTTTTAGGATATGGTGCTAGTGAAATAGATATGATTACAAAGTTTGAGGCTCAGCCTCAGGCCATGTTATCCAGATCAAATCACCAGTGAACCTAACAGCCTGCCTGCATGAGATTTGAGGCAAATAAAATCACATTGGATCATATCATAAATGTAACAATATTTTTTTTCACAATTAATCACTAACCAAAAATGGCAGATTGTAGCCCTGGGAGCAGCAGATACTCCTAATTAGTTCTGGATGATTGACCACACAGACCAGATTTGGCCATACATGCTAGAATGAATTGCGCTTAATTGCCAATAGTAATGAAGCTTATATGGACTAACTAGGAAAACATCAAAAGCAAAAATCAAAGCTATTCCAAGAAAATGCTTAAATGATACCAAAGGCTAATAAATAAGACATCTGTTCATAGGTTTGTCAAATGAATATCCATGTTGGTATAATTATTTTCTAGAGCTTAACTTTACAAATAGACTAAGTAAGCATGCACCTTCTGTAGGATTGAGAAAGGACAGCATGGTTTCTGGTTGAGCACTGGCTAGAGATGTCTGGAGACCCAGCAGATTGGAGACCTCACAGGTTTCCCTGCAAGGGATGGCATATGTTTCGCCATGCTCTAGGCTCCTGATATGAGACTGAAGACCTCCATTGATCCACACCTTTCAGGCACGTAGGACAGCCCTCTACAGCCTCTCCCAAAGAGGAGTTTGTGGCCATAGATCACATAGTACAGGTAGAGGGTATGACTACAGGCCACAGAGCCTCAAGACATCTCCATATTCTTGAGATACCTAAAGGCTAGAGAGTGTAGCCAATTAAGCATTCCTTCCCTGACTTTGCTCCTACTTTCAAAAGGTATTAAAACTCAGGCCTTCCCTGAGAACAAGAGGTACAGCTTCATCCATTTTCTGCCATGACAATAAAGATTTTGAAATCATGGACTACCTCTTGTCTTTGAGGCCCACTGTTGGGAACTGTGGAGAAGGTCTTCAACTACCAAACTGCCACCTAACCTGCTGAGGACCTCTTTGCGTTCCAGTCACAGAGACCTAGCCACAACCCAGCCAAGCGGTTCATCAGATTCACCGAAACCAAGAGTCTCATTTCCCAGAAGGGCGCTGCCGGAGCTCATCTCACCCTCAGGGCTACCAGTTGATCCAGCTAGTATGACCCATCTCAGTCCTTCTGTGGCCTCTCATCAACGCCTGAGAGCCCAAGGTCTTGAGACCAGTCGGTTCCCAGCCAGCCGCCTTGGCCTGAAGATCCCCAAACCAAGAGCTAAGCCCATGCGGGAGTCTCAGACTGTTTTCTCCACCCTGGAGCTGAGACCTGAGGCTTCCCACAGTCCAGTGTCTGCCCTGCGCTGAGTGGAGTCTCAGACCAACAGGACCCATGCCCACGGGCAAGACACAGCCCCACAATCTTCTATTTCCTGAAGTCTGAATTTGTAAATTTAGGGTCATAGTTAAATAAACTTGTAACTTACTTTGGCATAAATCCAAACAAGAGCAATTTTGTTTGTATTACATAATGTTAAAGGTATAATATTAATATTAATGTTAGCATTAATATAATCATATTCATAATGTCAGTGAAAATCCAGAGAAGAAAATTCATCCAACTCTTTCATGAATTTTGAAGGTTACATGTTTCTGATTCCAGAGCATACATGAGGAAACAAAGACTGGAGAGACAAAAGAGGACCACCTGACCTAGTTCACTACATTGTCTTTCTGGCAAGGAAAAATGAAACTGATTTGGTGAATCCATTGGACTCCAACTTTGAAGTCATTTATTTATTTACTTAGTTGCTTAGTTTTATCTATCTATCATCTGTGTATGTATGTATGTATGTATGCATGTATGTATCTATTTATCTATCTATTTATCTATCTATCTATCTATCTATCTATCTATCAATAATCTATTTTAGTTTTTGTTTGTTGTTTGTTTTTGAGACAGGATTTCTCTGTTTAGCATGACTGTCCTGGAACTTCCTCTGCAGTCCATGCTGGCCTTGAATTCTGCCTCCTAAATGCTGGGATTAAGGGTGCCTGTCACCTCTGTCTGGCTGGTATTTACTCTTAATTCAGAAAGTAACTCCTAGCAATTCTTTTTGACATGATTCGGCAGATACCACTGCCTCCTTCACATCAGTCTTCCTTATTTTCTTTCCTGCCTCCTTGATCACCTTTCTTAACCCACTGCTCTAATACAAGACAATCAGATGGTCTATGAGCTATATTCAAACATTATCTTCCTCAGTTGTTACTAGGAGAATTGAGTAAATTATTCAAAATCCTTAAGCCTCAATTTCTTACCTGTGAAACTGAAAGAATATGAACAGCTAATTTAGTTAAGCATTAAGATGATTAAATTATATAATAGCTAAGAGCAAGTTCTCCATAAATGGAAGTGTTGAATGGTGGAGGGAAAATAGAATTTATCTCTCTTGAGTAGGTTGAATTTGAAGCCATTGAACTAGGAAAAATATTTTACAATGAAATTTTACATCTTTTATTAAATTGTAAGTTGTTGATTTTCACCTGTAAATTTTCATCTAATTTATCATAGACTAATATGTATTTTTAAAGATATATTTTATTCCATGTTTGTTAGTTTTTTGTAGGCATATATAAATGTATGCTATATGTGTGAAAAGACCATCGCGTCTAAAAGAAGGCATTATATATCCTGAAATAGACTTACAGAGGGTTAATATCACTGTGTGGATATTAGAAATGAGAACTGAACATTTATCGTGGACAAGAGTAATGAGCACTCTTAAAAGTGAAGCCATTTCTTCACCCCAACTAATAGTTTTTCAATAGAATTAAACTATCAGAGATTCCAAATAAGAAGTTTAGTAAAAATGATGACTATTAACTGGGTATAATTTCTTTCTATACATTCACAAGTCAAAGCTGCATCTAAGTACGAAAAAGGAACATGTAGGAATTAGGAAAGATGAGTGATGGTTGCAGCTTCTAGGCATGTGTTGACAGGTTCTCAAATACTATAGAAATACTTAAAACATGGATTGTTAGATTTTTGAAAATTATATATTGGGGAGAAGTTGCATATATGTATATATGTGTGTGTGTGTGTGTTCATGCATATTTAGTATTGTTATATTTTTTTCTTATCATCTCTTATTATTCTTTTGAAGGCTTAAGACACTATGAAACTTTTTAAAAGTATTTCACCTAACTATATATTTATAGGCTAGAGGTTGATATGTTCCTCATGTCAGTGTTTTCTGTCTTCTTCCTAGACACTTCCTGAATTTTCTGCTTATGATTAGCATCCTCCTAATTCTCTGTTCATCTTTGTAAATTTGCAATACTTATATAGGCCTTGAATTTCTCACATAAAACGTACAGAAAAGCAAGCAACCAAACAAATACTATTCTTGACAGTCATAGTGGTCTCTATTTGCCTATAAAATGGGAGATAGAAGCACAGGATTACACAAGTTCAAGGCCCACTTGAGCCAAATGGTGAGAATTTAATAAATAACTAACAACTAAGTAAATAATATAAAAATATCAAATCCACATTTTCTATTTAGCATGATTAAAATATGTATGAAATATTCTCTTGAAGATCATTGAAATATTGCTAGACTCTAAAAGATTATAATAAATTTGTTTTGTATATAATAAATTGAATTATATGTGAATTGAAAAATAGAATTATTACTTTTGAAATTTGAATGTGTATATCTCACAGCATGGAGAGTATGCAGCTGCCCAGCAATTGTGCTGCCTAAGTCTATTTTAAAATAATAATAAAAAAGAGAATTCTGAAATTTGCAATTGTAACTACGGGTTTGCCCTTAATAACAAAAGATTCTCAGAGTAGTTAGAAGTCAATTCCAGAAATATATTTATCCCAAATACAGAAAATATGTGAACTACAATGTGTTCATCAATATTAACTTTTTTTTTCATATTAAAATCCTGGGCTAAACACTTGTCTTGTCTGTCTGGGTAACAAGCATGTATTGTTACACTGTAAGAGAAATACCCCAGTTTCTTCTTTGGAAATAATGTTCTACCACAGTGAAAAGCTAAGTATCATAAGATCATAATTTTTCTCTTTGATCTTTTTATTTGTCCAAAAGAAAAAAATAACACTTTTTACTAACTTCATCACAGAGAACTCTGATAAAACAATTTATCTAATTGTGGATTGCCTAGACAGTTCATGAGTCAGAAATGTACTCAATATATTCTTTTCCAAAGAAGGTCTCTGCAAACTTTTGGAAAATCTGACTTTAGGATCCATTCTCCTGCAAAGGCAGAATCCCAAACACTGAAATATAGAAGCTGATGTTGAGAATATTGAATGTGGCCACCTTGTTATGTAAGTAAGAATTTTGTGGCCTAGGGAATGTGAGCATCTGCATAGTCATGTAGCAAATGGATGTAAAAATAATTAAGGTACTATACCAGTTATTAGTTACAGGCTTTTTAATGGTAGTACTAATCTTCTTACTGAAACAAAAATCTATAAAAATTATGAACTTAGGTAACAAGGATAATTTATCATTTAATGAGCAAAGGTTTATTTTCTGTGCAACTTTTTCCAAACAATATTGATTTTCTGAAAAATCAATTAGAAAATTTTGTTCCCCACATACATAGAAACTATTTGAATGATGCTGTCACTGGTCTTGGTTTTCCCCAACACATTTATAATTTGGAATAATTATTAGTGATGAATGATCATCTTTGTAATCTTTTCTTTTCATCCCAGCATTCATCCCAGATTTATGTGTAACAAATTGACTACAAGATAAATGCTGTATTTAAAACTTCTATAAGTGGGCAGATAATTAGTTACAGGTCTACAATATATAATCAATGTTTTTCAGGACCTGAGTCTTACATACACTGTCATATTCTGGGATTTAGAATTCATTCAACAGATATTCAAATGTTCTTTACCTTGATTACATAAATGAACTGGTGAGTAAACCCTAGTTTTGACAAGTTTTTTTTTTTGACAAGATCTAATATTAGATCATAAACTAAGGAGAAGTTATACGCTTCATCAGTGTGGTTCAATCTTGTTTTTGGAAGTTGCTATAAAATGCAAAAAATAAATAAGCATGAAAAATCACATATTGTTTTACTCACTATATATAATACAATATTAATAACATTCAACATAACAGATATATTGCATGTTATTAAGCAATGCATTATATACTCTATATCATAAAATCAGAAAACTTTAAGTAAATATAATAAAAATCACTGACTGAAGAAAAGGAAAAAAGTCAGAAAAATTATTTATCATTTACAAGGAAGCATCTGTAGAAAAATCATCATACTTTAATTCTCTGGTAATTTTATATATAAATATAATTTATTTAGACCATAAACCCTATTTCCTATCTCAATCCTTCTCAGAAACTCCACCATATTATATCTTCCTCCTCCTTCTCCTTCTCCTGTTACACATTATTCTTCTATATAACCTGTTGAGTCTGCTTAGTGCTGACTATACACATAATGTAAAGCTGTCCACTAGAACATGAACAACCTAATATAAATCACCCCTTTCCACAGACATTTTGTGAAAAGGACCATTGATTAAATTTATTCAAAGTGCTAATAAACCCAAACAAGAATTCTGTAGCCAATTAAATGTTCTTCAAAAGAAGAGATAAAGAACTTTCAGATAGATACATTCAAGGGGATTCATCACAGAAGGACCCACTCTACAAAAAAGCTTAAGTCCTATAAGGCTAAGATATGACACCAGGTAATATCTTCAAGTGATAAAAATATTTACATTACAGTAAAGGTACATAGGTTGGAGAAAATATAAGCAAATATTTTAGAAACAGAAATTTTAAATTCTACCCTTTGTTTCAATATGATTTAATCACATTGATTAATTCCTAAAAACCAATTATAAATGTGAAAGCTAATAAAATTTTAACAGTGGCTAACAATTCCATTTTGTGTTCTATTTGACAATTTAAGAGAACAATATATTGAACCTACAATGTAGATTAAACATGAGGAAAACATCAATACAACCTCAATTTGAGGACATGCTATAAAATATCAGATGTATACTTATAAAAATTATCAAGGTAATAAAAAATAAAGTTGAGAAAGTGTGATAGAAAAGAGGCACATGAACTAATGTGCTCACTAAGTGTAACATGGTAACTTGTGGATCCTAGATCATAAAAATAACATTACACAAAACCAAAGTAAGACTCAATCAGCTATGATTTCTCTCTATAACTACACCAATACTGCTTGATTAATTTGACAAATATGCTGTCTTAATATCATATGTTAATCCTAGAATGAGTAGAATAATCTCAAAATTCTGAACTGTCTACCAAATCTTTTGTTAGATATAACAATGTTCAAAAACTTAAATTGTGTTCATAAAAGCAATTGAAGGTTTTAATTTTATTTTCAATTACTTGCTATAACTGATATATATATATATATATATATATATATATATATATATATATATATATTAGATATTATGTTGACTGGGATCTATACTTGTTTTATTTCTTTTTCATTATGCTATATATTACCAAATCTAAACAGAATTTTTTGAATAAAAACAGTATGGAAGAATAAGTGGGGATCAAGTCCAACCCCACCCCTATTTTCAACTGACAAGTTCTAGGAATGGACAGATAACTTTTGTTTAATGAAGTGACAGTGGGTCAATTAGTAAGAGTCTAAGTCAGGCTCCATGCTCAGGAGAAGCTGACCAACACAAATTGAACTCCCTCTTGTTTTGTTTTGTTCAGAAAGAGAAACAAGAGTAAGAAGATGAGAAAGTAGAGAGATGTAAAAGATCTGAGAAGAGTTAGGAAAGGGAAAGGGGAAACTGTGGTTATGACTTTTGCCAATAAAATGTATTTCATGAAATTCTAAAAGAATAAATAAAAATATTACTAAAAATAACTGAATTAAAAAGTATAGATGAAGCTTGAATGTGGAAGAAGAGGATTAAATTTCAATAAAATTGAGGATTCACATTTCACATTGGAAATTACTGTCTAATCAATTACGTGGCATTATCAGATGTTTTCAGTGTTTTAATCAATGTTTTAAAACAAGTGTTTTAAAGTACTAGAGAAGAAAAAGAAAAACATTTTTTCTATAAAATATGTGCAGTTGGTAGAATTTAATGTTTTATAATTTGGGCATCCAATCATTTAAATAATTATAACACATGATTTAGAATTTGTCAGAATGCCTATTTAAATATAATCATGATGTATTATATTCAGTTTGATGAGAATAACAGAGAGATATTTGTTTCTTAGTCTCTGAATGGATTCTTTGACTTTAAAATAATATAAACATATTATCATTCATCAGTAGCAAACAACTTAAACTATTTTTATCACTTTTAATTCAGGCAAGTCATAAATCTACCCCTTATATACATGATAAAGCTATGTGTTTGTGAAGAATAGCAATCAACAGTACTCGAAAAACTAGTTAACATAAATGTAATATCAGTGAAAATTGAATGAAAAATATTGCAAGTTGGTGTGGATTCAAGTTTTCCAATATGGGGGTCACTGGTTATTTGACATAGGCCAGTGTGAATTACAATATACTGTAAATATAAAATAAATGCATGATTTTTAAATTACTTCCAAACAAAATAAGAAAACCAAATAATTCCATAAATTTCTCTTTGTCACATATTGAACAGTTTGTACATCATATATATGACACATATGTGTTAATATAATATATATATATATATATATATATATATCATATATATAAAACATATTCATACATATGTATATATGTATTTGAAATATGTATCGATGTATGTAAAAGTATGTGTATGAAAAGAAAGAAAACCTAAGGTGGAATGTGTGATTTTTCATTATAACTTCTTTTATGCTCTAATTAGTTATATTGTCCAAATGCAGTTTATGTACAGAAAGATGCAATGGCCCAGAAAAATTATATGAGCAAGCAAGAACTTATTTTTAGATGATACTGATATTTTAAAATGGATGCGTTTTCTTCTCTTAAATTTAGGAAAGTTGTTGTTTCAAGTTATGTATCACTAAAGATATTTTCAGCAAGATCCCCTGAAGTTCAGATGTGTTTTGCCTACAGGTTCCCTGCATGTACTGGCTATGCATCCATGGATTAATGAAAAGAACCTCCATTTATCCAGTCCTTTTGTTATTTGGACTATGGTTCCACTATCTATCATAAACAGCACACAAAATTCATCATTTATTTCTACAAATATCTTTCACTGCTTAAGAATAAAATGCCTAGAGAGCGATATGCCTAAATAATTGCTCAAGTCAGAAAGTAGTATCCATGAAATTCTCAAAGAGTGTACAAGTCCTGCTCTTCGTTCTGTCTTCAATACACTAAGAGATTTTGCCTAAGCTGAAAAACTATAAAGACTTTCATATTTATGGAACTATCTGGCCAAAGAAGCCCTTCATCCAGCAGAACCTGAGCATGGACATACACGCTGTAAAGAAAAGAAGTATCTACTGTATTTAATTCTGCTGTGTTAAACATGCGTTAGATTTCTCTCTGTATAAAGCATCAAACTGCTACAGGGTTAAACAGAAAGATTAGTATGTTGAATCAGGAGAATCATTCAGTTTTCCAGCTATTTAGCAACTTCCTATTATAAAAAGATTTCATAATACCATTTTGTTTTGTATTCTTTCAGTGGGAAAAGGAAATGACGTCAAAATTTTCTAATTTCGGGAATAGAGAAATGAATATCCTTGCACACACACCCTCATTCTCTCCCACTCCCAGACCTCCAGAAGATTCACCACCCTTGAAACTCTTTGTAAATTCCATATTTCAGCTAATTTTGTTGTTTATATTCTTAGTCACCAAGCAGCAAACAACACATGTCATCTGATTCAAACAAAACTTCAATTTGCACAACACTGCCACGAAGATCCATTAACTCTGACTCTATAAATGTCTCCTGGATGCTTGTGATTCTTCATCATGCCAGCTGCCCAGTCATCAACCAACCCTTTTCATGGAATACACCCTTGCACTACACATTCCAGAGACTGTGAATTGCTTTCATTTGCTTGGAAACCAGATGTTGTACTCTCAGCCTAAAATATTCCCCTACCCCTCATTTCCCTACTTAGTTGACACACATTAAGACATCATTTCCTGTAAGAACACTTTCTCAATCTCCTCAGCAAAGGGGGGTTATATAGGCTCTACAACATCCCCTCTCCTTGTATCACAATAATGAGAATAGCTTGTGAAATTATATTTGTTATACCCACTTATTTATTCCGGGATATTGTTAAGTATTTTGCTATTACATTCTGACCATTCTTCACTCATTTCTAATTAGAGATTTCTTCTATTTTCCAAATGGACCATGCCTGATATTTTTTAAAAAAAAAACTTAGCTATGACAATAAATTTTTATCTATTCTTAAGTTTTGATGGTCAAGAGTATCAATTCTATAGTTATGGTTTTGTAATTTTTTTTAGCTTTTCTATATTGTATAGAAATAAGCTACTTTCTCATGTTATGGTAATGCAAAATTCTGTGGATTTCTAATGAGTTTTTTGTTTGTTTATCTGAAAAATGGAGATGATGCTATCTTTGAACTATAGAATTATAAGAGGTGATAGTTAATTTAGATGAGAAATGTATAATTCAGGTATGAAAATCTAAGCATCATATCAATAATGTTGGTGAATAGTTTGTATTTTAGAAATGTCTATGTATTTGGTCCTCATATAAAGTGCTCAATAAATCATTCAGAAAAGAAAGTTTCATTAGCAATGATGAGTTGTCAAGAATGTAAGAAAATGCATTCTCAATTGTGCCATTTACATACATCATTTCCAAAGTCATCAAGACATGGTGGTATTTTCTGTTAGAAAACTGTACAATTTGATGTCAGCAAGCCTAGTAGCTAGACTGACAACATGAAACTCCACTTGGTTTGAGCTACACACACTTACTCTTCTTCTAAAAAACAGCTTGGAATCTAGGCCCTCATCTGAAGACAAGTACATACAAACCTTTATAAACAATGTACTTAACCACCTAGAACCATCCCAGCATTGAACTGCAGGTACACTTCATTTAAAACAGTGAAAAGAATCTCTTCTTCTAAAAACAAACAAACAAACAACCCCTCACTGTTTGTATGACAAGAACTTCAAATCTCTCAAAAAAAAAAAAATCAAATAAAACTTCAGAAAACAGAGCTGTCCCATTCTCATGGATTGGTAGGATTAACATAGTAAATATGGACATCGTAACCAAAAGCAATTTACAGATTCAATGCAGTTCCCATCAAAATTTCAGCACATTCTTCAAAGACATGGAAAGAGTGATTCTTAATTTCAGATGAAAAACAAAAAAACAAGGATAGAGAATACGCTTCTTAAGAAAAAAGAACTTCTAGAGAAAATTTCAAGCTGTACTACAGAGCAATAGTGGAAAAAAACTGCATAATATTGGTACAGAGACACACATGTTGATAACTGGACTAGAATTAAGACCTAGAAATAAAGCCACACATATATGGACATCTGATCTTTGACAAAGAAGCCAAAAATATAAAATGGAAAAAAGAAAGCATTCAATAAATGGTGCTTTCTAACTGGCAGTCTATATGTAGAAAAACGAAAATAGAACCATATTTGTCAACTTGCACAAAGCTCATGTCCAAGTGGATCAAGAACACAACATAAAACCAGATACACTGAATCTAATAGAAGAGAAAGTGGAAAAGAGCCTCGAACTCATTTGCCCTGGAATTTTGGGGGGTAAATTTCCTAAACAGGGCTACAGTGGCTCAGAGTCTATGTTCAAAAGTTGATAAAGGGACCTCATGAAACTGAAACATTTCTGTATGGCAAAGGACATAGTCAAAAGGTCAAATCTGCAACACAGATTGGGAAAATATCTTCACTAACTCTATATCCACTAGAGGACTAATATCCAAAATATATAAAGAACTCAAGTATCTAACCTCCAAAAACCAAACAATAAAAATTGGGGTACAGAGCTAAACAGAGTTCGCAACAGAGGAATATTGAATGGCTGACAAGCACTTAAAGAAAAGTTCAAAGTGCTTAATCATCAGGAAAATGCAAATCAAAATAACCCTGAGATACCACCTTACATCAATCAGAATGGCTAAGATCAAAAACTCAGGCAACAGCGCATATTAGATGTGGAAAAAGAGGAATACTTCTTCACTGCTGGTGAGATTGGAAACTGGTACAACCACTCTGGAATCAATCTGGAGGTTCCTCAGAAAACTGGAAATAGAGTTACCTGAAGACTCAGCTATATCACTCTTAGGCATATACCCAAATGATGCTCTACCATGCTACAGGGGCATGTGCTCCACTATGTTCATAGTGGCCATGTTTGTGATAGGCAGAAGGAAACAACCCAGATGTCCCACTACAGAAGAATGGATACAGAAAATGTGGCTCATTTATACAATGAAATACTACTCAGCTCTTAAGAATGAAGACATCATGAGTTTTGCAGGCAAATGGATGGAACTAGAAAATATCATCTCGAGTAAGTTAATTCAGACTCAAAAGGGCAGACATGTTATATACTCACTAATAAGTGGATATTAGCCTAAAAATACAGAATACTCAGGACACAGTCACAGAATTGAAGAAGGCTAACAAGCAGAAAGCCCTAAATGAGGATTCTCCAAACCACTTGGGAGGGAGAATAAAGCAATCAATGCAGGAAGAGGGAGGCAGAGAGTGGTGGGAGAGGGGAGGGGGAGGGAAAAGGGGAACATGATCAGGTACTGGGGGGGCAATAGGAGAGAAACCCTGAGGGTCAGCAGAACAAATGGAAATATGCAACCTCAGGGATGGGGACCTTAAAATATACCAGAGACCTGGGAAGTGAGAGACTCTCAGGACTCAAAGGGAGGGACCTTAGATAAAAGCACTACAGAGGGAAGAGGAAACTTGTAGAGTCCACCTCCAGTATAAAGACAGGGCATCAAGTTAAGGGATGGGGTTGCCATTGCACAGTCAAAATGTCTGACCCAGAATTGTTTCTGTTTAAATGAACTACAGGGCTTAAATGGAGAAGAAACTGAGGGAAGGGAGGCCCAATTTGGGATCCATCTCAAGGGGAGGCTCAAAGGACTGACAATATTACTGATGCTATTGAGTGCTTAATGACAGGAGCCTAGCATGGCTGTCTTCTGAGGGGACCAAAAAGCAGCTGACTGAGACAGATGCAGATACTTACACCCGGCCAATGGACTGAAGTTGGGGACCCCTTTGGTTGAATTAGTGAAAGGCTGAAAGAAATTGAGGAGTAGGGCTACCCCATAGGAAGACCAGAAGTCTCAACTAACGTGGACCCCTGGAAGACAGACACTGAGCATCTAACCAAGCAGAGTGCATGGGCTGGTCCAAGGCCGCTGGCACATATATAGCATCCACATGGAGATGGGGATTGGGGGGGAGGAGAGAGAATTAGATGAGGAAATGTCAAATGGCAGACTGGGAGTGGGATAACAGCTGGACTGTAAAGAAAAATTAAAGATAAATGTTTTTAAAAGAAGGAAAAAAAACTGAAGGAGCTGAAGGGGTTTGCAACCCCATAGGAAGAACAATATCAACCAGTCAAACCCCCTAGAGCTTCCAGGGACTAAACCACCAACCAAAAAGTATACGTGGAGGGATCCATGGCTCCAGCTGTATGTGTAGCAGAGGATTGCCTTATCGGGCATCAATGGGAGGAGAGGCCATTGGTCCTGTGAAGGCTCGATGCCCCAGTATAGGGGAATGCCAGGGCGGTGAGGTAGGAATGGATGGGTGGGTAGGTGGGAGAGCATCCTCACAGGAGCAGGGGGAGGGAGCATAGGATAGGGGGTTTGAAGAGGGGAAATTGAGAAAGGGTATAACACTTGAAATGTAAATAAATAAAATAACCAATAAATCTTTAAAAAATTATATACCTATGTATGTCAAAGGGCCTGAGCAACTGAGACTTGTTTCACATACATACACAACAAGGCAGAGTTTGTTTCTGGAGTATAATTTTAGGGAGAGCCTCCTATTTATCATGTCTAATTTATTATATCTCATGTCTAAGTATATATATATATATATATATATATATATATATATATATATGACTAAAGTCAGATACATCATGGGAACTCACATGTGAAATGAGATAAAGCTTACAAATTTAAGCCTGTCAATCAAAATATCAAATCATTTGGATTGCCTTTCCCCAACAACTAATCCTACCTCCCTGTAAAACCTCGTAAAATACATCCCTGACAATAATCTAGAGCCTTTGAGTATTCTATCTTTTGAGTACCCTGTTGTTTCCTCTTGCAGTTTGTTGAATTTGTACTGTTACCTTTTGTTTGAAAATGTTTGAGAACTGAGTGCCTTTACCTCAATTCTTTGAATAAAGAGTCCATGAATTTGAAAATATCTGGTCTAGGCAGTAACCTCTGTAATAGATTTGTTGAAAACACCTTCAAATTTATCCCTGGGTTTCATAATATCTGTGCTTACATATTCTGTGCTGGGAAAAATATTAATGGGGAAATAGAAAGCAACAAAGCTACAGTTATATGTTTACTTTTGTGCAGAGTGTATTTTAAATTAAATGAATAGTAAAATAGTTAGATGAAGACGAGGGATTAAATATCTTTATAATAGAGCTTTCTTATTATGAACTCTCACTTTTGACTTTAAATAAACTCCCAGAACTTGAACAACAGGATCACAGAGTGGAACTAGTTAATAAGAAAACGTAGAACTTACAAGGGGCCTGCAAGAACTCACACTATGGATACTTAACAATATTTTGCTCATAGATATACACAAAATGACATTTATTCTTTTCAGACTTCTGTGCCCATATTATATTTAGATGCATTGTTAAATGATACACAGGGTTGTTGTAGCCCTTTTCAGAATTTCCAAGTAGATTAGAACTTCTTGACTGTGACTGCAGATATCATATACACATATGCTCTTCATAGCTGATTTCCTTCCTGCTTCTAATGTGGTCTATTAGGCAAGTAATGAGCATGCCCTGATGTTCTATAACTCTAAAGAGGAACTTTAAGATTATGGACACTTTGGAGGCATCAATTATGCCCCTGCAAAGCTGTAGTGAATCTTGCATATCACCATCTCCTGTTGGAACTGACAAGTTGACAGAGCTGAGAATCCTTGCTGCTGAACAGAGTCTGGAGGGATACCCACATGTAGTGAGAACATTGCTGTAGCAGAGGACAAAATCACATTAGCATGACATTGTCTTTAATGACATATCTCCAAATGCTCCTTATGTGGGAACGTTCAGTCACATAACCTGTGAATACTTCAAACATCAATTCACAAAATGCAGGAGTGACCAGCTACAGTTTTCAACACTTTTCTTGGGAAAAACTGCAGTAGTACTAATAACTATGCTCATTCATATACTATCAACCTTGTGAAGCACATTGTTTTTAACTTCACAATAAACTTATCAAACAAAGGTTCTTTCTATCTGAGAGATAACAACAGAAACTTAGAGATTAAATCACTTCTTAGGGTAGCCATGTTAGACTGAATTGATAGAGCACAAACAAAAGTCAGCCTGACTCTTGAGACTAAACTCTAAATCGGAACTCAACTGTTGATACATAAATTGTATTTAGTATTGTTTGTTTCCAGGTTATGAAATAAAGAGTTATATTACCTGTATACAGAGTTAGAATTACTGTTATATTTTTTTCTGATTTTTGTGAGGTTTAACCATGCCTTCTGAAAGTAGTCTGAAGATGTCTGAATATGAAATTCACTTTGATGGACAGACTTAGGCTAAACTGATATCTTCATTAGATGAAACTTAAAGTTCATAGACTCCTATAAATAGTTCAAAATTAAATGTTTTCTTCATTCTTTATATGTATTTTAACTGACTTGAAATTATATAGTATTTGACCTGCAAGGGTTTGTATAATTTTCACACTGAAGTCAACTCCTTAAATTTTGCAAAAAGATAATGGAGCAGGTAGGCAAATTCTTATGTCAGATAGTAAATGAGACAGAAACAAAGATAAGTTTGAGCAGCAGGTATGCTGCACAGAAAGGTCTACCAAAACAAACAATCTGACTTTTAATAATGTATCTTTTACTAATTATTTTCTTTAGGTACATATGCTCCTCATATAACTATGATGTCCATGTGATTGGCATCACATGACATAGACTAATTGAGATTTTTAATTAATATTTTAAATAAATATTTCAAATATTTTTTTCCCACTGATGAATCATCTTAGGGTTACTTTTTTCATTTTCAAAATGAATAAAATTATTCAACTCTCATGAATTTTGGAGCTTGATGTTTGTCAGTACTTACAAAACGACTTATGCACTGATACACAGGAAATGCTACTGATTATTTATATACTGTGTCTTTGATCCAGTGAATTTTCTAGAAGTAAGCTCTCCTAGTCACACACACACACACCGCACACACACACACACACACACACACACACACACACACACACACACTACAAATTCCCATTATCTCTGGAGGGTTAGTGACAGCTTGAGGTCAGTTTACAGATGTCAGTTATGCAAGTTTCTTCTAAACATCTCATAATGATCCCCCATATCCTTGTTTCCTCACAGAAAAATTATTGTTATAATTTACCAGGACAGAACTATAGCCATAATTTACCTTTATATCCTTCTTTCTTGGAAATGTTATAGCAGTAGAGGCAGAGTGCAACAAAGCCACTGGAAACAGTATGTCTCCTCTTTTCCTCAGCTATACACTCATGCTCTGTCATGCGACAGGAATATGCTGTAGCACCTAATCTGCTGACACATGGAATAGGCAACATACCTCCTTAGTGTCAGTATCTGTCATTTCAGAGCTATAAGTTCAAAGTATGCTTTTCTCTTTGTCTCTCTCATGCTCAGTATAGGACTATTAGTTGCATATTCATTTACCGCTGAACCTACACAAACTTAGGTGCTATGACTGTATTAGGTTCTTTTATTATAATCAGACTGGATCATAGGAGTGATTTTCTGTGGAAGGCATCATATGCTTAGCAATACAGAAGAATAAGTGAGAATAAGCTCATAACATAGTGTGATAGCTGAAGTGTTAGGGCTTGAACATTTACAACAGACACCGAAGAGTGTCCACTGGGGAAATCTGTTATATCACTCTCTGCCTCTGTTGAAGAGAAAGTGTTCTCAGGAATGTAAATAACTGCACCATAAGAAAATTAAAGACTCTTTTATGATTTTGTAGGTGCAGAATTCCATTTCTCCTTACTGATAGAGAGAAAACCCAAATAGAAAGCAAACTGATAAAGCCTTTGAATAGAGAAAGGGTTGACCATTTGGAAAATGTTAAGCCCTAGTCCATGTTACAGATGTTTAACCAGTATCTCTGTGGTATAATCTTCACTGATAAGGTTGTATCAAGATATATTGGCCATATGTATAGTCTCTGTAGTATATAGACATAGAAAATCTACTTTATCCAACAGTTTAAAGTCATCCTCATGATCTGGAGATAAAGAATCCTATACTCAGTTTAGCAAGTGTTGATAACACACACATACACACACACACACACACACACACACACACACACACACACACAGGAGGACATTTAGATTACTAGAATTAAGCAGAGCTTTTAAAAGCTTCCAAATGTATTTTTCAGAGGATTGTCAGTGGAGGTGGAGGGTACAGGATTATCTTTCTATCTAAACTGAAATGATGCCATGCTAAGTACTCTGTTACTTAGTAACATTAAAATTGCAATTAAGTCCCCTTATAATTAAAGATCTTCAAATAAATAGTTTTGTGAACAAATTACATACTTCACCAGAATTTTATTCCTTCTATCTTGGTAACTATTTAACTCAATTTCTAAATCCAGGAGCATGATCTCCTTTAAATGCTTTTTCAGATTCTAATGAATAATGTCACCTTATTCTAAAGCTCAATTCAGAGATAAAGGTTGATAGAGAAAAGGGACTCAAGGTCTTAAATAACAAATTCAGGACATGGGATAAAGACATTGAGTTATATTCCTTTTGGCTACAAATAGTTATACTTAAAGTGAAAAAAATGAAGCAACTGAAAAGTCATATCTGAGCATATTTCTGTAGTTATGTTGTTCAAACATTGTAGTGAATGATAGATTGCTGTTGGACACGTTGTGAAGTAAATATATTCAGTAGAGTTGCATTTCCTATATATGTTTACAAACACATTTTCAGTAAAAGCTTCATATAGCTGTTAAAGTAATGACTCAAGATTTTATAACAAATTCTAACATTTTCAAATTTAGGGGAAAAAAAAAAAACCTCTTCCCCCTGTTTAGGCATTTCTGAGATGACTTAATAGTGACAGTTATCAGAAATCATTGGTTTACACAAAGAATCAAAGTAACTATCATGTCATAAATAGTTATCCTGCCTGTGTTAAAAGCATGCTTATCTTTTGCTCTCATTCTGATACACATGAGAAGTAAACAAGGGTCCCTCAGGAAAGTTACAAGTTTCTTCAAAGAAGACTTTGCCTCTGGGACACACAGTGTAAAACTGAATAGATACCTGAGGTAGCTCAAAATTGTTAATTCAACATACTGTTGTTGTAAGTGGATATAAGCAAGTCACACACACACACACACACACACACACAACATGCACATGGGCACATGACATTTCATGTCTTCCTTGATATGATCATGGTTTATTTCTTTTCCTCTACTCATAAAAGTATAAGGTATGTGAAGATATGGACTTCGATTTATTTGTATTCACAGAACCCATAGAAAACATGCTAAAAACTGTACAGTGAATTCAACTTGAAATAATAAAGTTGGTTATTCAGAATACATATTAAGTGTCTGCAGTGTTTCAGATGCCCTTTGGAGACATATTTAATTAGGAAGGACTGTAAGTATGCAAACAAGAGTAAATTAAAACACTAAATACAGATTATAATTAATGCAATGGAGGAAATAAACAGATTTTATTTAAAAATATGATGTATGTTTACACATATGGGTTTTAATCAGGGGAGTTGGGATGCTATTTTTGTGAGAACTTGATGTCTAGGAGCATATTTTTAGTGCTTGCAACCAAAGAGCAATAGAATTAACAGTGGGGAATGAAGCAAATACTTAAAAATATTCAGGAAATACTTTTGTTATTTTGTTTTTCAGTGGATGTTTTTTAATGATAATATAACTAGAAAGGTTAAATTTTGTAGGGCAATTAAATGTGATAAGCCATAGCTTGTAATATTTCTAAATCATACTGAGCTTAAAAGTTATAAGGTATTTGGATTTACTTGAAGAGAAGTTAGTGTGAAATGCTTTAGAATTCAGAAATTATGTATCTTTTATTGACTTTCAAATATATGCTGGCACTTGATGATGATTGGATGGACTGTGACTATACACAGACCCAGACCCAGACCCAGACCCAGACACACACAGACACACACAGACACACACACACACACACACACACACACACACACACACACACACCACACATATATATATATATATATATATATATATATATATATATATATATATGATAATGTATAGAAGGCTCCTATAGGGGTCAGAGATATTTTATATGTAATTAGAAAGATAAGAGAGAGAGCAGAGAAAAGAAATTATGATAGGCTTATCTTTGTACCATCAGGTACTTCAGTTGGATTGAATTTAGGATATAAAGAAAAGAGAGAACAGAGATGAATTTTCATTCATTGGCTTTTGGTACTTAAATAATATGATATATCAAAATGGGAGATCTTAAGAAATTATCCCATTAGACACAGAGTATAAATCAAGTTTTCTCTTGAGAGTTTGAAGTTCAAAGGCCTATGTTTGAATACAGATGCTAATAGGCTATTAGATTTGTCAGTTGGACTTATGCCTATTTTGACCATTGCCTTAAAAATTTAATAGATGATGTCTTACGTATCTTATTCTAGAAGACACCAAAGTAGGAGTTTTATAATGTTGACTGTTTTCTATAGCCTAATAGCGTACCAACTAGATATTGTTATCATTTCAGTGTATAAACAATGCCTTTCTGTTTAGTCTTTACACCAGAGTAGAGTACTAGAAATGGTTGATATTTGAAAAAATATATTTAGTTAAAAATAAGTTTAGTAAGCACTTGGGTATAAAATAATGTACCTTATAGCATGTATTTAATCAGAAGCAACTTGTGTCAAACATAACAATAACTTTTCAGGAAGAAATAAGAAATTTAGTGTAAGAAAGCTCATAATTGACTTGGAAGAGACTAAGAAAAAGGGATAAGGAAAAGCTAGGGCAGTGTAAAGCTCTAAAGAGAGGACAAGGAATCCATATTGAAGGTGGAGGGACTTTTATGCACAAGTTGATTCCATTCAATAACTTACTTATCAAAAAGATAAAAATTACATATTGCTATTAATTAATGGGTATTATTATTATCCATAGGGTTTGTATTTCCATTAGGAACACTTGTAAGTGAACAGCAAAAAGAATGGGGAGTAACCTCTTAGAGAAAAGAGGAAAGGGCAATGGGATGGGAGTTTGCAGAGGGAGAATGGGAAGGGGGACAATATTCAATATGTAAATATATAAAATAATAATGAAAGAATAGTTAATAATAATAATAATAAGCATGAGCATAGTCAAATCTGAAGTCAAAAGCAGTTGTGATAAATTACTAAAAGTTTATTATGTTTACATGAGAGCTCCAATAATGTAACTGTGTTTCCATGTGCTGTATAGGAATAAATAGTTGAAAAACAATTCTCATAAAGTTCCAGTTATGTCTGAGACAACTATGCTATTTCCAAATTATGTCAGTTGCTAAGGAAATTGGAAGGGGTGCTAAAACTATACAGAGAAGGCAACATTGCAAAATAAATCAAATGGCAGATTATAGCAGTTAATTATAATTTCATATATAAAGAAGATTTAAAGACTTAGATCAACTGGTTAAAAATATGAATATACCCCCTTCTGCACCTCGCTTGGTTCTTTTGGCTGAGGCAGACACCTAGCTGGTCTGCTCCCTTGAAGACACCATATCCTGAGCCTTCCTAGAGAAACCATTGCACTCAGAGCAGCAGAGGAATCATTGCACTCAGAGCATCAGGATTTCAGGATCCCAGAGGCAATCTGAGTCCCAGAAGCTCTTCCATCCAGGAGCACAGGATTACAGGATCACAGAGACAGATGGACTCTGAGGAGTTCTGTCACAAGCAAGATAACTGGATAAAAGATTTCAATCAGAGATAGTGAGTGCAGGTAGCACTAGAGATAACCAGATGGCAAAAGGCAAGCACAAGAACATAAGCAACAGAAACCAAAGTTACTGTTTCTGCCTCATCAGAACCTACCATAGCAAGTCCTGGACACCCCATCACACTGAAAAAGCAGGATTCATATTTAAAATTACTTCTCATGATGATGATAGAGGGCTTTAAGGAGGACATAAATAACTCCCTTAAAGAAATACAGAGGAACACAGGCAAACAGGTAGAAGCCCATAAAAAGGAAACACAAAAATCTCTTAAAGAATTACAAGAAAATACAACCACACAGGTGAAGGAATTAAACAAAACCATTCAGGATCTAAAAATAGAAGTAGAAACAATAAATAAATCTCAAAGGGAGACTACCCTGGAGATAGAAAACCTAGGAAAGAGATCAGGAGTCATAGACACAAGCATCACCAACAGAATACAAGAACTAGAAGAGAGAATCTCATGTCCAGAAGATACCGTGGAAAACATTGACACAACTGTCAAAGAAAATGCAAAATGCAAAAAGCTCCTAAACATCTTAAACCCAAAATATCCAGGAAATCCAGGACACAATGAGAAGACCAAATTGAAAGATAACAGGTATAGATGAGAGTGAGGATTCCCAACTTAAGGACCAGTAAATATCTTCAACAAAATTATAGAGGAAAAATTTCCTAACCAAAAGAAAGAGATGCCTATGAACATACAAGAAGCCTACAAAACTCCAAATAGACTAGAAAAGAAAAGAAATTCCTCCTGTCAAATAATAATCAAAACATCAAATGCACAAAACAAAGAAAAAATACTAAAAGCAGTAAGGGAAAAAGGTCAAGTAATATATAAAGGCAGACCTATAAGACTTACACCAGACTTCTCACCAGAGACTATAAAATCCAGAAGATCCTGGACTGATATCATACAGACCCTAAGAGAACACAAATCCTACCCCAGACTACTATACCCAGCAAAACTCTCAATAACTATACATGGAGAAACCAAGATATTCCATGACAAAAACTAAACTTACATAATATCTTCCCACAAATCCAACACTACAAAGTATAATAGAAGAAAACTTCAATACAAGGAGGGAAACTACAACCTAGAAAAAGCAAGAAAGTAATCTTCCAAAAAACCCAAAAGAAGACAACTACACAAACATAATTCTACCTCTAATAACAACAATAACAGGAAGCAACAGTCTTTTTTCCTTAATATCCCTTAAAATCAATGGCCGCAATTCCCCAATAAAAAGATGTAGACTATCAGACTGGATATATAAACAGGACCCAGAATTCTGCTGCATACAGGAAATGTACTTCAGTGACAAAGACAGACACTACCTCAGAGTAAAAGCTTCAACCGCTGGGCAGTGGCAGTGCATGCCTTTAATCCCAGCACTCAGAGGCAGAGGCAGGCGGATTTCTGAGTTCAAGGCCAGCTTGGTCTACAAAGTGAGTTCAGGACAGCCTGGGCTACACAGAAAACCCTGTCTCGAAAAACCAAAAAAAAAATAAAAATAAAAAAAAAATAACATGTTTCATCAGATGAGAAAACATAAAATAAATTGGTAATTATTCTAAATATACCATCTATCAAAGATATATCAACATCAAATAAACAATTTAGACAGTTATAACCCTAGTAAATAGCAATTGAAAATCTCTAAATCAGGAACTCCTAGGACCAGATGGCTTTGTCTAGAATTCTACAGGTTTTCAAAGTAGAATTAATCCCAATGCTCTTCAATTTTTTTTTTCCAAAAAAAGCAAAAGAAAGAATAACACCAAATGCATTTTATGAGACTACAGTTACTCTGATACCAAGACTATATAAAGACACAACAAAGAAAAATAATTATATACCAATTTTCTCTATGGACATTCAAGAAAAAAATCCAACAGAATGTTTCCAATCCAAATCCAAGAACACATAAAAAATATCCTCTACGTTGATCAATTAGGTTTCATCCCAGAGACACAGAAGTGGTTTTACATGCATAAATGTTTAAATGTCATCTATCTTATAAACATACTGAAAGACTGAAACCATGTGTTCATCAATTTAATGCAGAAAAGTCCTATGACAAAATCTGAAACTCTTTCATAATAAAAGTCCCAAAGAGATCAGGCATACAAGGACTATACCTAAATAGACTAAATGCAATCTCTAAGAAGACATACTCAATATCAACTTAAATGAAGTGAAACTCATTTCCACTAAAAACTGGAACAAAATAAGCACTTTTATGCTCTCCACATCTATTTCAATTATTATTGGCAATTTATATTATTGGCAAGCTATTATAATAATGAAGCCATAGCTAGTGCAATAAGAACACTGAAGGAGATCAAAGGGACACAAATAGGAAGAAAAGAAGTCAAAGTATCATTATTTATAGATGATATATTATGTGTAAAGAAAGTTAAAATCCCACCAACAAACTCTTATAGCTGATAAACACTTTCTGCAAAGAAACTAGATCCAAAATTAACACAAAAATCTGTAGCCTTTCTATATACTAATGACAAACGGATAAGAAAGAATGTAGGGTAATAGCACCTTTCCCAATAGCCTGGAAAAAGAATGTATCTCCTAGAAACTATAGCCTAGCAAACAAAATACCTGTATGTTAAAAACTTCAAGACATTGAATTAAGCATTTGAAGAAGTGAGCAGAAGATGGAAAAATCTGCCATGTTTATGGATTAGTAGTATGGATATAGCAAAAATGATCATCCTATTAAAAGCAAACTAGAGACTCAATGCAATCTCCATCAGAATTCTTCACAGAGCTTGAAAGAACAATTTTTAGCTTCAAATGGATACACACAGAAAAAAGCCCAGGATAGCTTAAACAATTCTAATAATAAGAGAACTGTAGGATGTATCATTATCACTGATTTAAGTTATACTGTATACATGGTCCCTCCCTTTGAGGCCTGAGAGTCTCTCACCTCCCAGGTCTCTGATGCATTCTAAAGGCTCCTCTACTACCTACCTCCTGAGGTTGCCTGTTTTCTTTTATCGCTGGCCCTCAGGGCTTCAGCCTTGTTGTCCCTGCCCCCCAATACCTGATCATGTTCCCCCTACCCCCTGTCCTCTCCCCTACTCAGGTCCCTCCCTCTCTCTGCCTGCTATGACTGCTTTCTTCTCCCTCCCTCCCTCTGCACCCCCTGAGTGTTTTCTTGTCCCTCCCAAGTGGGATTGAGGCATCTTCTCTTAGGTCCTTTGGCTTGTTAACATTGAGTCCTGTGGGTTGTGTCCTGGGTATTCTGTACTTTTTGTTGGCTAATATCCACTTATTAGTGAGTACATGTCATGCATGTCCTTTTGGGTCAAATTTACCTCACTCAGGATATTTTCTACTTCCATCCATTTTCCTGCCAAACTCATGATGTCCTCATTTTTAATAGCTGAGTAGTATTCCATTGTATAAATGAACCACATTTTTTATATCCATTCTTCCATTGTGGATCATCTAGGTTGTTTCCAGCTTCTGACTATCACAAATAAGGCCCCTATGAACATAGTGAGACATGTGCCTCAGAGGGAGGGACCTTGGATGTAGCGCTCTACAGTGGGGAGGGGGAACTTGCAGAAGGACAGGGCATCCAGTAGAGGGATGGGGTTGCCATCTCACAGTCAAAAGCTCTGACCCAGAGTTGTTCCTGTCTGGAGGAACTGCAAGGAAAAAAATGGAGAAGAGCATGAGAGAAAGGAGGTCTAGTGACAGGCCCCAATTGGGATTCTAGCTCAAGGGGAGGCCTGGGTCCTGACAGTATTACTGATTTTGTGGTGTGTTTGCAGACAGGAGTCTAGCATGGGTGCCCTCTTAGAGGCCTATCAAGCAAAAAAGTCAGATGCTCCAAAGAGTCAGATGCAGACACTAGTACCAAACCAATCCACAGAAGCCTGTGACTCCTGTAGTTGAATTGGGGAAAAGCTGGAAGAAGCTGACAAGGAGGGTAGCCACATGAGAAACCAGCAGTTTCAACTAACATAGACCCCTAGATCTCTCAGATACTGAGCCACTCACCAGGCAGCATACACCAGCTGATATGAGACCCCCCCAGCACATATGCAGCAGAGGACTGCCGGGCCTGGCTTCAGTGAGAGAAGATATATTTAATTCTCGAGAGACTTGAGGCCCCAGGGAATGAAGAGGTCTGGAGGGGTGGAAGTGGGGGCTGGGAGAATCCTCTTGGAGATGGGAGAAAGGAGGTATGAGATGGGGAGTGGTCAGAGGGCAGCCAGGAGGGATATGAAGTCTCTATTGGAAAAAAAAGGATTAAAGAATAAAAATAAAAATAAATTTAAAAATTATGCTGTAGAGCTATAGTAATAAAAACAGCAAGGTATTTGCACAAAACAGAATATTTGTCATTGGACCTCATTTAAAGACTCAAAGATAATTCACACACCATGGACACCTGATTTTATAAAAAGCAAGACATACACCCTGGAAAAAGACAGCATTTTCAACAAGTGGTACTGGTCAAATTAAGTGCCTTATGCAGAAAAATACAAATAGGTCTACATTTATCAGCTGTACAAAACTCAACACTGAATCGATCAAAGACCTCAACATAAATTTTTGTTGTTACCAGATACATTGAACTTGATTGAATAGAAAGTGGGCAATGTCCTTGAGCTCATTGGTATGGTAAATACGTTCTGGACATAACATGGTTAGCAGAGGCACAAAAACAATTAATAAATGAGACTTCATGAAACTGAAAAGCGTCTGTGAGGCAAGTATGCCATTCAGACAAAACAGCAGTCTAAAGAATGGGAAACTATTTTGCCAACTATAAAGCCAATAATAGACTAATATCTAAAATATGCAAGTAACTCAAATAACTGGACATCAAGAAAAAAGCAAAAATTAAAAATGCAGTACAGATTTAAGCAGAAAATTCTTGGAAGAGGTAGCTCAAATAATTGAGAAGCATGTAAAGAAATATCTAAGATATTAATTTATCAGGGAAATGCAAATTAAAACTTCTTTGAGATTTTATCAACCAAAATGTCTATGATCAATAGAAAAAGTGATAGCTCATGCTATGAAGATATAGAATAAGGAAAATACTCATCCATTGCTGATAGAAGTGTAAACTTGTACAGCCACTATGGAAAGTAGTGTGATGTTTTCTTAGTAAGTTGGGACTCAATCTACGTCAATGTCCAGTTTTACCACTTTTGGACATACACTCAAAAGATGTCTACATAGAAATACTGATTCAACTATGTTTATCACTTTTCTGTTTATAATACCCAGAATTAATTTTCACCTTTACAACCTATCTGGAGCTACATGAATCCCAGAACAAATGAAAGAGATTTAAACTATTTTCAGAAATCATTTTCATATATTTAAAGCTTAACATTTTTTTTAGCATAGGCAGAATTAAAATAGCAACTATGCTAATTCATGTTTAACTTCTACCAGAAGTTTGAATTCCTTTGCTTCATCCATGTTTACTCTGTGTTCTGTCAGCTCATTTGTTTCCTGCTGGGCTTTTGTCATTTATTTCTGCTCAATTATTTGGAAAACTGTTACAGCTAGGCTGAAAAGACAGTGCAGTGAGTTTCTCAGTGTGGATCAGGGCACGACCAAGCTGATGTGAAAACAAACTATTAGTGCATTTTCAAAATCAAGCATATTGAAGAAGCAACCACACTGGTTGTAGAATCCCAGTATGAGAGGAATAAGAGAAGAATGGAGATAAGCAGCATGGAGGGGATGGGAAGTGGAGGGATCCTCTAAAGTACCAGAGCCCCGGGAGGTGAGAGACTCTAAGGATTCAATGGTGGTGACCTTAACCAAAATGCCCACCACTGGGGAGACGGAATTGGAAGAGTCCACCTCCAGTAGCCAGATAGGGCCTCAAGCGAGAGGGACAATCAAAATTTCTGACCCAAAATTTTTCCTGTCTAAAAGAACTGCAAGGACAAAAATGGAGAAGAGACTGAAAGGAAAGGAGGTCCAATGACTGGCCCAACTTGGAATCCATCTCCTTGAGCAGGAAACTAAGGCCTGACACTATTACTGATGCTGTGATGTGCTAACAGACAGGAGAGAGAGGACAACAACTAGAATGTAAATAAATGTGGATACTTTCTCAGGGCCTATATCTTGAACAGGATTGATTTTCTTTCTACCAGCTGCTGCCAATTGCCAGTACCTACTGAGGTGAGGGGTAAGACGTCAGGAGAGCCTCTTCCAGCCAAGCTAGGACTCTTGCTTCTCTAACTGCAGTTCAGAGATGGCCAGTCTATGGGTATAATGATAACTACTTACGAGGCAGCTTGTTTTCCTGCACATTTAGAAGATGTTTAGTAGACATTGTCTTACATACATTATAACACTGGCAGCAGCATTGTGGTCATCTCAGTGATGTCACAAGGAGAAGGTCTATACTAAAATGAACACATAAAAAAGAAAGTTGACCTTGCATAGTCTAAGAGCAGAGTAAGTATTAAAGGTAGTTAAAGTATTGTTTCTCATTTTAAAACAACCATTAAGCTGTTAGTAATACCTATTTACTATTAATCAAAATAACAACATCCATGGTATTTAAAAGTTAATTTGTACAAGATATTCTAATAAATGCTAAACCTGGATGTTACTGTTTATATAACCACTACACTAATTTTATATTTTGATTTTCTCCCATTGTACAAATGAGTAAGTACAAGTCTGAAGGAGATATAAATTTTACCCACAGTCATTTTTCTAGTAAATGGAGAACTAGGACCTAGAATGTGACTCTATTCTCTACCATGTTTCTATATTGTATACATGGTTATTATAACAGGGCTATGAGCCTGAGTAGAGATTGGACCTATTAACTACTAATATCAACCACATAGACCTATCCTAAGAGGCACTTCAGAAGCTTTCTTGGTTAAAAGGGGAAAAAAAAAGAAATACCAAAAACAATTAGCTAATCTTCCAGATTGTTACTTATTTAATGAAATGTATTAGTAATTTGAAATGGACTACAATGAATTACTCAGAGAAAATGGGTTCAACTAATTGGTCCAGAAAACCATCTCAAGGATGTAATTAAATTGCCTAGTGTACTATTACTGCAAGCATAAACACTATCACCAATCTTCAGTCCTGCTTGCATTTCCAGCATAATTTTAAAAAAGTGGTGGGAACGACAAAAATCCTTGAACACAGTGTGGTTTGAAGAAATCAGTCTTGTGGTTAGATACTGAAGGAAGAGAATGGCTGGTACTTAGAAGTCTCATCATCTGCTTTCATTCCATACTGAGTAACCTCAATTTCATATGGAATATCTCCAGCATTTGTTTTACTTTTAAGGTTTTAGATTCAGTAATATAAAAATAACTAAACTTGTTTATAGGAATGCTCATATTTCTGGATTCTGGTAAGATATTGTGTACAAAACTGCTGGGTTAATAAAAAGATCATTAAAAGTTAATTATTATAGTTGAATAAATCTATTTAAGGTTTTTGAAAAGAGTACCACTTTCTTCCAAATTTTATTATGAAACCATTTAAATAACACAGAGAAACATTCTGAGTGAATTATAGTGATTTTATGTTTGTACAGAGAATTATTTTCACACACTGAGTATCAGCCACTGCTCTAATTCAGAATTGTTATTTCTAAAAAATATGGCAATGAGAAAGAACAAACAAATAGTAGGAACTTTAATTATTATTAATTGCCAAGCTATTTATATGACCAAGTTTTATTATTCATGAGAAATCGCAAAGGAGAGACTGCTCTTATGTACCAAGGGTTCGTGTACTATTTATACCGTAGTCATAACCTAATAAAAGAAAACAATTAGAATTTGGCAAGTAAATGATAAAGTTCTTGAAAGTGAAGTTAGGTAGTTCAATTCTTTCTCCTTTGCAACAAAACATCATTTGCAAATAAGTAGCACCAGAACATACTCCAAACATTGGTGTTTTATGTGATAATATGAGATTATAAAAAGTGCAAACCACAAGAATTTCATAAAGGGCTAACTGAATAGCCTGCCATCTGTTTAAAAACCTCCACCTCCACGTGTACATTTAGTGAAATAGTATAAAGAAACAGACGCTGTTTTATATACTTAATCACTTATCTGTTTGGCAAAGATGTAAGGAATGCCCCATTTTCAGGAGTCTCTCTCTCTCTCTCTCTCTTCTCTCTCTCTCTCTCTCTCCTCTCTCTCTCTCTCTCTCTCTCTCTTTGTGTGTGTGCATGTGTGTGTGTGTGTAACTGAGGTAGTCCTGTAGATGTCTGGTTAGTACATGGTCATTAAGTCAGATTATTTACGTTTGTCAACTGCTGTTTAAGGCTAAGAAGGAAAGCATCTCTATGTTTTCATGTAAGAGATTTGAATGCATTACTGTTTATCACAGTAAAATTAGATCCAGCTTAGATTTTTATTATTGATTTTATAAATAAGTTATGGTTTATTTATAAGGTTAATATGACACTCATTCGGTTTAAAGATATAGCTTTTAAACAGAAAGTTCACTAGCAATAATTAGCTTAAAAACATAAAATTCTATGTACACTATTATTTCTTTTTTTAAAAAGTCTTCGGGAACAAGAATAATGAAGGTTGATGCATATTTAAATACTATAAAAGTATATATATAAGAAAAATGTTGAAAAAATATGTATTAAAACATCAGTCTTGCTAATAGTGAGAACAGTAAAGTTATGGAAAAGTTACAAATAAAGAAAATTGAAATACAACTGCATAGAGTAAAATCATTTTAAACTTAAAATATCACAGTCAGTAACTGAGGTGAAAAGTGTCTATGTTTCTAGCCTCAGTTTGATATATGCCCACAGTTCCCTAGCTTGGGTGTCCTGAAGCAAAGAAACAATGTTAGGTTTGTTGTTGTTTTATGTGTTTGTTTATTTAAGATCACAACTATAAGACACTTATTGTCAAAAGATACTTCTACCCTCTTTACTGTCACTTAGAGAAATGATAGTGCAAGGAAAGGTTAGAAAGCACTTGTATCAAAATAAATCATGGATAAGTCAGTGAAGTGCATATCAATATTCTCAGTTGAAAGAGTCTGGGCTCTAGTCCAGGTTTGTTGACAGCAATCACCTCTGAACAGGTTGCTGGACAGTGGCACCTAGAACTAATGCTCCAACAAACAGAGAAATTGACATCACAAATAAGCTTCTAACATGAGGGAAAACCGAAAGAAACAGTTTCTGAAACAACTTGGTTGAGTTCATGTGTGTGCACATGCATGTGCGTGTGTGTGTGGTGTGTGTCTGTGCATAAGAAAAGCAAAATTTCAAGAAATATTTATTAAAAAAATACTTTTTTGCTATAAGAGTAAGAATTAAAGATAATGGGGTGCAAAAGAGTTAAAAGTATTAAGTTTAAAGTGAGTGTTTGAAATCAAATGGCCTAGGCGGAAGAGATGGCGCATTGGTTAAGAGATCACATATACTTATAATTGAAAATAAATTTAAATCTTGTAAATGTCTGGATTCCCTAGCACTGTTCTGTCTAGCATGCCTAGGCTCAAATATTACTGTCTTTTTTTTTCTGTAGAAGTTACTTGATAGAGATAGATTACTATATAAAACCTGTTCCTGATCATCAAAACTAGTTTTATAACGGTTTGTGATTCAATGGTATTGCTTTTTAATGTTGACTGATTACTTGCCAAAAAATATAAAACTCTTGTTTTTTTGTCTATTATCGGTATAAATATTTTGTTCACCTTTAATACTAAGTGTCAATTACATTGCCCAGAATATAGTAGGCACTAAGTAATATCTAATAAACAAATGAAATAAAGAAGCTACTTTACATGTTGTATGTGATGATGAGACAACTGGACATAGGAATGATACTACACCGTGAAAAGGCCTAAGTCTGGCATTCTAAAATAGCTGTATTTTGGGACTGGCAGGATGACTAAGAAGTTAAGATCTCTTATAAAGGACCCAAGTTTGGTTCCTTGTACCCATTTTGAGTGGTAGCCAACTGCCTGTAATTGTAATTCTAGGGAATCTGACACCTCAGGCTTCCAAACCACTTGCATCCATGTGTGTGTGCCCACCCATTGACTTCCCACACACACAAATTCAAAATTGAAATAAATAAAATATAGTCAGGTAAATCTGAAATTGTTCCACTTCTGTAAATTCCTAATCTAAAGATAAGATCTTTTTATGCATGAGCAATATACACTTTACCATGAGTAAGCAATATACCTGCCAGTGTATTTTCCAGCATCTTTATCAGAATCAAATATAAGTTGAAGTAAAGACAATTATATTCTTATACACATACAGAGGCATTTCTTCATGGCTTTTAACAATAATTTATTTTTCTCACAGCATAAATAGACTGTCCTCTGCAATTAAATAAAATATATAAAGCTATTTCTACTAGAATATAAAATCCAAGAATAAACCACCACACAGTATATCAATATTGTTGCACGTTTGAAAGGCATACATACATGCATACATACACACACACACACACACACATACACACTCCAAGACCTGTGTACTTCTGAAAATGTGAAATTGCTGTAATTTCTATCTCACTGTGCTATATAACATTAGAAGTTTTTCTTTTGATTTAATTGCATCTCTGTGACTTATGACCTTCCTCTTTCAGTCCCTACCTCATCTCTTCCTTTCTAGTTTCTGGTAACCACTAATCTACTCTTTTCTGTGTGATTAGTGTTTTTCACTTATACTCATATGACTCTATGATTTGTTTGTTTGATTGTGTGTGAGCGTGTGAGTGTGCATCTGTCTCTGTGACTGTGTGTGTGCACATGCACACCTCAGTTATTCAATTAAGTGTCTATTTCCAGTTTTTAACATAATGCTTTCTATTCTCATCCATATAGCCTAATAAGATAGAACTCCATTTTTAATGGTCAAACAAATTTCCATTACTATATTTCAGTCCAATTATTGGTCATCAATGGTCACCTTCATTAATTTCCTATCCTGGTTAATGTGAATATAACTTTAGTAAACATGAAAATATAATCTGTTCTAGAGTCACTCATGATTTTCAAGGGTATCTGTTTTAAAAATCTATTCACCCCTAATAATGTCAATTATATTTTAATTTTTCTTCTAGAAATGTGTCATTGGGACTGGTGAGTGGGCTCAGTGCATAAAGTGGTTCATATACTAGTGTTAGGATCTCAGCTCAGCTTTCCAGAATCAATACATGCTAGATGTGATGGTTTATGTCTGTAATCCAGTACTCTATGACAAGATGGAAGCAGGATTTGGTGATAGGAGAAACTCTCTGGATAGTTAGCTGGGCATATGTAGTAGAGAGTAACAAACCAATTTGTGTCAACAAAGTAGACTGACATCCATGAGCCTCCCTACAAACATGTATGCAAACGCATTAAAGTGCCCCACACACACACACACACACACACACAAACACACACACTAAAATTTGTGTCATCAAAGAATTATTTTGCTTAGAAAAAGATGCTGTATCTTTGCAGCCTAGCCTATATTTACCTGCAGTGCCAGTCATTCCAGTGGAAATACATAAAGTTAGGTTGAGAAATGCCTTCAAAATACACCTGACTTCGCATTTCTGAGTTCGAGGTCAGCCTGGTCTACCGAGTGCTACCCAGGACAGCCAGGGCTACACAGAGAAACCCTGCCTCGAAAAACAAACAAACAAACAAAATACACCTGACTTGAGTAAAGAGGCATTGCAGTATGGACTGTGAATCATAGAGATCATAGAGATCAATAATGTTAATACACTACAATTTGGACAAAAAGACATTATTGCAAGAATTCAAAGAAAGTGACTAAAAGAAATCATAGGAAGACATTAATGTGGATTTTACAAACAAACAAACATAGTGTATGAACATATAGAGAATTTGAAGGGTAATTCCAAACATGGAAAATACATAAAAAGCCTGGAGGTGAACAAATTGTATATAGTGTACACTGACATTCCACTTCATTGAGAGAAATGTTTCAGCAGTATACACTATGCAAGCAGAAAATGCAGCTTTGAATAATATATCTTATTTTAGAAAGATGATTTTGCCTTCTGTGAGGATTCTACATAGAAATTTGAAGAGTTGAAGAGACAAATGAAGGAGAAATCTGGAGGGTTTTTTTTTTTTTTCCCAGAAGGAAGACATTTGAGTAGAGACAGGCGCAATAAGAGGACATATAGATCTGCAACACACATGTCCCTACCACATGGAGAAGCAATTCCCGATCCATGAACCTACTTATATGTGTATTTCCCTCAGGTTCCTGATGTGTGTCAAAGTAATTAAAATTCTGCTATTCTACTTTACTTATGTGAAACTTCTTTCTGTTTAACTAAGAGCCGAGTGTCAGATAATATTGATTGTTTCTATGCCCAACCATGCCAGAAAGCCTAATTGCTCACTGATGGCCTCTGAAGATCAGGAGTGAGTGAAGTATTGTAATGAGTTTTAGAAACCTAAACACTGTAAATCATCATTAGTGATAAGATTATTAAACAAGTCTGTCACCAAAGGAGATATCTAATATATAAATCACATGTACCATTTTGCAAATAGATAAAAATCATGAAGTGGACACAAACAACACACACAAACACACACATATTTAGTGTATACATATATATGTGTATATAGATATATAGATATATAGATATATTATGTATATACACACACATACATAGTCATAGAAACTTATTTTTCACTTATGTCTCAGCAATTTATATATGCGTGTCATCTGGGGGTAGTGCACATGTATGTGTGTGTATGATATTCCATAGGTGCTTTCTCTTTTGTTTTTTAACACCTATCCTAACAATCACTTAGGGTGTCAAGGCCCATCTATCTCAGATCTCCCAAACTAGAATTCTATATACATGCCACAATGCCTGACACATGGGTTTTCAGGATTGTACCCAGGTCTCTATGCATCATCACAAGCATTTTACCAACTGAATCATCTTCTAAGACAACAGTCTGAAGTTATGAGATAATTTCAAATAGGAACTTTGTACTATTTGAATCCAGAATGCTAAGTAGAAATTGAAAGATAATGACTATTAAATTGTTACATGATTACTTACTTGTCAGCATTGTTATAACACTTTAACACTTATTTTTCATAGTTATCATTTATAGACTATTTTTAAAGAGGCACAATAAATATTTTACAGAATATGCTTTGGTGAAATACTCAATTTTAAATTTCTAGATTTTGGCCAGCCAATTATACAATGTGTACAATTTTCACTGAATAATAGTCTTACTAAGTTTAATTGTAGTACAGAAGGTGATATACATACTATATATACATACTATATACTAGCAAAATATTATAAACATGTTTTACACAGTGCATAAATTAATTAACAGATATGTCTGTATAAGCCTTGTTAGTTGATGTGTTCTTTACTATAAGTAAAGCTTAAATACATTATTTCCTAATTTCTAGCATACAGTTATATAAAGCATAAACTGAATATAAGAAAGTCCAAAAGTCCTTGAAAATTGTGGATATGACCTTTGTGTCTATGAAATTTTAGATGCCATATACAGGATGCAACTTACCTCTGAAAAAAAATAATGGTAGGCAGACAGAAATAAGCACAAACACAATGGCTATGGGGATGATATGATTTCTCTGCTGTAAAATAGTAACAAATACAAATAATTCTACAGAATTGAAATTTTTAGTTAAAAAGCTTGCATTTGTGGGAAAACAGCTTTAGTGAACTGAAACTGTGGTTTTCCACAGACTTTTTAAGGTTGCTAGATTCTTAGACAAGTGCCTTGCACACAGACTATGCATACAAACCGACATGCGCACACGCACACATACTCATATATACACTTGAACATGATGGTCATGGCTAGTGACACTTACAGGTATTGATGTGGAGTACTGGAATATGAAGTACTGTTGTGCAAAAGATAGTGTGAAAAGTAATAAGAGCAATGCACTTGGAGAAACTGCTCCAAGAGCAGGGAGATACTCCTCTATGTCTCAATAAATACTTGCTTTCTTGCCCTTACATAAATAAGAAAGGTAATAAATCCAACCTAATCAATCAGTGACTTTAAGAGCTCCTCATTTTCAGTTTTCCTGTCTCCTCAAGTAGACTGCTGTCTTGATAAAAATCTGAATTTTGCTGATTCTAGCTTCATGAATATTAATCATCCACCTTGAAATATGATCTCTGAATATAAATCCAATATGCTTGGCAGGCTTATTTTGATTTATCATATTTCACAGTTATTTTTAAAATAAAGAGTCCTCTGATATCTGTGACACCTTTGTTTTACTGATTAATCTCTTATGTATACATACGGGAGCATAAACATAATCTTGGAATCCATGTCCTTAATCTTTGAATTTACTCCTCTGTGAAAACTGATAATTTGTTTATCAGAATGTCTTGAAGTTATTGAATTTATGTGCCATCATTGGAAGAAGAATAAACAAAAAAAAACTGAATCAAATAAGAAAAAATATTGTAGCTTCATGTGTTTATCCCTCTATGTGCTCTGAAACAGGGTCTCACTGTGTAAATTTGCATGGCCTGAAAATTGCTATGTAAACCAAGTTGAATTCAAATTCAGAGAAATTCATCTGCTCCAGTCTCTGTAGTGCTGGGATTAAATGGTTTGCACTATCATATCTGGCACCACACATTAACTTAAACTTATGAACCAATTAGAAATGATTCTTATTGTGAGATAGACTAGTCAAGATGTGGGGAAATATTGGACTAAGTGTATTTTCATAATCTTATACCCGACTTTCTCTATGAGGGCATATTTTAAAATGTCTTTAACTTAACTAGCTAATTAGAAGTTTATTCCCTGATCTCAGCATGTCTTAACCTCCTGACAATCAGTGTTGGTGGTGAGGAGTATAGATGTTATACTAGTACACCTAATCATTTACTTTAATTTATATCTGTCAAATATTTTGCTATATGCTGTTCATATCATCCATTCTTTGCAAAAGTTGAGGTGGAAAACATGGCTTTGACAAGGGCAACATGAGAAAATGATTGATTAAGGTGGATAAGTTGTGAAAAATTACAGCACTGAAGATAAAGAATAATCTCACTACCACTAAACATTAACTACCTCTGCAGCCCAGAGAGAAACGGGGCCATATGACCTCTCCTCCTACTTTTATGGAACATTAATGGATCATCTGCAGGTAATCACAGCTGCTGGAGTCAAGATGACAATGGCCGTGTCATACCAAGGCATCCACAGAGTTCCACCACACATTCATTATTTTCTTAAACAGTTATAATTAAATTCATTGTCAAGTATAAATATAAATGTTAGTATAGGGGTGATCAACTTTAATCAGGTTAATTAAATGTAGGAAATCATAAATACTAAATCAGATAATTTGGGGGCAAAAATGATCTCACTTCTAATATTCTAATATTCTTTGTTTTAAAAAGGCCATTGATCAGGGAAGAACATTATCATTTCCACTATAGAGGTACAGTAGCATTAACAGAGACTGGAAAGAGATTACTTATAAGGACAACAATTAAACTATGCAAATTATTTCTCTAACAGGCTCCTGATTGGAGTGCCATCTCTAGGGGCAGAAAACAGAGTTTTGGGGGACAATTTTCTTAAAATATTTTATAACTCAGTGACTGGAGAAAGAGAATGGTTAGCACAAAATAATTTGACATGAACGATCATCCAATACAAGTAATCAGTCCTTAAATGATACATATACAAACAACAAAGATATGCTTAGGAGTTTGCATTTACATATTTCAACAACAATATTCAAAATAAAATAGGCCTTCCATTTGAAAGGAGAACTAATGTGGGTGTAGTTTAGAGGGAAAAAAATAAAGAATTGATATAATTATGTTTTAATTAAAATATATTTAAAAATATAGAGAAACATGGATTTTGAAACAGTGAACACATAATGATAAATTCACTATGAGTACTTTGTAGATTCCATTGGTAGAATCTATAGTACTCTTAGTATTCTGTACACACAATATATCCTGTTTCATCCCAGATATATAAAGAATTCTAGAAAGCTACCATAGATATAGACAAGATTCTTCCAACGCCAACATTAATGGCTTTCTCACACATTGCAAGGGTCTCCTCCATGTTAATTATGAAAACATAGAGGATTTTGAGGTGTATAGAAACATGCCTTCCTAATCTAGTACCTGTAGGATAAGCTACATGCTGGATAAGATGGAAATAAAGAAATAAAATGTGTAGTTTGATTTTTTTCAACAAATGTGCTGCTGCATATAATCATGATCAATGATTCCTTCATATGTCATATTCATCTCATGGGGCCCAGTTTTGGCTCTATTGGGGGTCTAACATGTAAAATCAGACAAAGTCTAGGAGGACAGATTTTTATTTCATATACAGGATAATATCCAGGAATGGCATGATACCTTCCCTGAATAAAAAATCATCTCTTTTCAGTGTAAAGAAAGAAATAGGTCAGTTATATAAGATACACATTAACTGAGTACACTATGGGCCACTCTGCTGATATTGTTAATGTTATTGGCTTCAAGTGGTAACAAGAGAAAGGTGAAGTTAATTTCCCTTGATTCAGGTTATATATTTTAGAAGTCTAAAGGGTATAATATAATGATAACCTACATAAAATTTTAGCCATTTTCTGCCAAAAGCAAAGCTGTACTTCAATAGTAATTTCATAAATATCCAAAAGAAATTGTTCTAATATCCATATGTACGCCAGTTAGCTCAGCAGGAAAAACTATCAAATATGAGACTCTGAAGAGCCCCCACAAATTTGAGATAATTACATGTGATACATCAACCCCCAAAGCTACATTCATGAGAGAGAGCTGCTCCATTATGTATGAGTAAGACACTTACAAAATGTTTCAGCTGGAGAAGCTTTTTCATAATCTGCCGTCATTGTGAGATAAGACAACTGAGACCTGGAAATGTTATATCGTCTGCTTTCTGCTGCCTTATAAATTGAGACAATCGTTCTGAAACAGGACTGGTTTATTGGTCCAAATTATAAGGGTCATCCTGGGTCTCTGATTCAAACATCTTTATAAAGAAATGCAGAGGATCTATAAAAACTTTCAGTAAAACACACACACAGACACACATACACACACATGTTAGTTCTAATCTTGGGGTTTATAGGGAAAGTAAAAGAATTATGAAATTATCCTATTTTCAGTCTATAATAGAAAATTAATACCTAGTTTAACTATAGGAAAACTGAAACCCTGATATGACAAATATCTCATGCAACTATTTCAGAGAGAGAAAAACTACTAGAATTGTGAACGTTGAACCTCTGATTATGACTTTTTCCCTATCCTTTTCTTCCTTTCTGAAATATGTGCAGCCTACCTTTTCTGTTTTAAATTATGATTTCCTTACTTATTCTGTGTATTTTTATGGAGGATTTTAAAAACTAGGTATTAATTATAGCATACAAACTGTATTTTCCCATCTTAATATTATTCTATTTTCTTGCTAGAATACATTATTTTAACACTTTTATATATTTAAAACTCCCATTTTTTGCCCAGAAAATTAGTAACTTTTATAAAACTTGCATTGCAAAATATATTTCTGACATACTATATTTTAATCTTTCATCACAGTGCTGACATTTCATTTGTGTTTTTAACCCTGTAACTTTCATGTAGGAGGAACTAAATACACCCTGGTAAGTGCATGAATGATTAGTGGTGGTAACAAGGACAACAGAGCAAGCTTGGCATTTTAAATTCTGCATTCAGTTTTGAAAAGCTTTTTATCAATACAATTAAGCCTCAGCATCATAACTTAGATATAAAGCTTGAGTTTAACATACCATCCACCATGTGCTTTACTCGAATTTTCTGCAGCTCGTTAAAAGCCAGAATGCCAATGAAAACCTGCCATATGCTTTCAACATTTGAGACTCCCATTAACAGAATGTCTACTAATTCCTTAATTGCCTCCCTATGTAATTTTTAAAAAAATGTATCTTTAAAAGTCATGTCTTTATATAACAGTTTTCCAATATAAAGTTGATATAGATGATGAACCTTTTAAATGATTCCATGGCAGTGTTAGCAATTAAGCTAAGTTGATATGCATTCTTGTGCAAACATACTTGTGTATATGGGACATAACAGCTTATATTATGGGAAATCATGTAGTTATTTACACTTTTGGTCAGGACTATGTAACACATTACAAAATACCTCATGATTGTTTTTTACTTTTTTATTGGATATTTTATTATTTACATTTCAAATGTTATCCCTTTTCCCAGTTTCCCATCAGCAAACCTCTATCCCATCCTCCCTCCTCCTGATTCCATGAGTGTACTCACCTACCCATCTACTCCTGCCTCCCCACCCACCCTGGAATTCTCCTATATTGGGGCATCAAACCTTCCCAGGAACAAGGCCTCTCCTCTTATTGATGCCAGATAAGGCAATCCTCTGCTACATATGCGACTGGAGCAATGGGTCCTTTCCTGTGAACTCTTTGGTTGGTGGTTTAGTTCCTGGGAGCTCTGGGGGACTGGTTGGTTGATATTGTTGTTCTTTCTATGGGTTGCAAACCCCTTCAGCTTCTTCAGTCCTTTTTGTAACTCCTCCATTGGGGACCCCATGCTCACTTTAATGGTTGACCGTGAACATCTGCCTCTGTATTTGTCAGGCTCTGGCAGAGCCACTCAGGAGACAGCTATGCCAGGCTCCTGTCAGCAAGCACTTCTTGGCATCAACAATAGTGTCTGGATTTGGTGTCTGCAGATTGGATCTATCCCTAGATGGGGATAGGCCAGTCTCTAGATGGCCTTTCGTTCAGTATATGTTCCACTCTTAGTCCCTGTATTTTCTTTAGACAGAAACAATTCTGGGTTAAAATTTCTGAGATTGGTAGGTGGCATCATTCCTCAAATGAAGGCTGAACCTATCCATTGGATATGGTCTTGACAGGTTCTATATCATGATTTTTAAAACATACATTCTTAATGTAATCATATTATAAGACAAGGGAGACAAACCTCATCCATGCCTCTTACAGCCTTGAGGGAATTTCCAAGGTACAATAAGGCAGCAGGAACATGCTGTTAGAATTTATAAAATAAAGGACTGACAATGAAGACTTTGCATCTGTAGATATGCTTAACAGCATAATTAATATCTACATAAGAGTAAAATTCTAGAAAACATAGATTACTACATCTTAAAACATAGGGTTTCACAGCACCTGATGGATCAATGCCAGTTTCCACACTCAAGGTAGAAAACCTCAGTAATTCACAGACAATGAGTAGTATAGTAGGAAAGCTGTTGCTTCTGCATTGAAGAAGATTTAGATCTAGATACAGCTGTAGTACTATACAAAAATTAGGAAAGAAGACCACAGAGGATCAAGCAACCTCAAGCTCAGTGAATTACATTCAGAACAAATTTAAAGATATTTCTGTGGATAAAAGTTATACATTATCAAAATGCTTCCAAAGAAATAGTTGTTGGATTAGAGAAATGCCTTAGTAGTTCAGAGCACAGAATCCAGGTTTGTTTCTTAGATCCAGATGGCACTTCATACTATTTTAATTCTAGTTACAGAGAATCCAGTGATTTCTCTATTGTCTACAGGTGCCAAGGACACACATGGTGCCCATATATACATGTAAGTAAAACTACACATGGACATAAATATTTTCTAAACAGCTACATTTCCAGGCTCTTGTCTGTAAGCACACCATAACATCAATAGTAGTGTCAGGCCTTGAAGCCTCCCCTTAAGATGGATCTCAATTTGGGCTGGTCACTGAACCTCCTTTCCCTCACTCTCTTCTCCATTTTTGTCCCTGCAGTTATTTTAGACAGGGACAATTATGGGTCAGAGTTTTTGACTGTGGGATGGCAACCTCATCCCTCTACTTGATGCCCTGTCTTTCTACTGGAGGAGGACTCTACAAGTTCACTCTCTTCAGTGTTGGGCATTTCATTTAAGACCCTCCCCTAAGCCCTGAGAGTCTCTCACCTCCCAGGTCTCTGGTAATGAAGAGGAACTTTGGAACACTTGTCCCCCAACCCTGAAGGAGAGGCTAATTAGCATTCCTCAGACCACAGGAAGTATACTTTTGGTATCAGTATTGTGTTATAAACATATGTCATAAAGTTATCTGGAATATTCTCCAGTACTTAGCAATGATTAAATCATTTTTGTAATTTATATGTTGAAGAATAAAAGTTGGAAGTCATATTGCAGTAAATTAAGAAAAGGTATTGCATATCTGTGAAACAATCAATAAGACTAGTTAAGGAGACATCAAAGTGTATATCTGCAAGAGAAAATAAGGAAGATCAAGGAAATGGGCTGCTTGGCAGGAATATGGTATTGGCCAAGGACAAGGAAGTAGGCTTCAGATAGGAATCTGATATTAGGCTAAAGCAAAGAAGTAATTTCAGGTAGGAATGTAAATCTTAGGCTAGGACAAAGAAGTAATTTCAGACAGGAATCTAAATTTTAGGCTAGAACAAGGAAGTAGGCTTCAGACATGAAAATGACTTTGGACTAGGGCAGGGAAGTAGGATCAGATACTTTGGTCATCCTGATAAGCAATTAGAAACAGTGATCATGGGAGTGTTTACATGCCTTGCTTGTTCTTTGACTATTTGTGTTTATTGTCTTGCTTGTTCCTTGAATATTTACATCTATTGTGTTGCTAGACCCTCAACCTAGAACTGACCTTAATACATGCATGCAATTAAAATGGTATAAAAGCATAAAGGAGTACGAGGAATGGGATAGGGAGTTCTAGGGAGCAGAAATGGGGAAAGGAGATGACATCTGTATTGTAAATAAATAAAATATCCAATAAAAATATGTTCCAATAAGAAAAAAATAACAAAATAAAGTATACTTAATATCAATAAAAGTGATATTTTTTTCTCCATGATGCTCAGCCAAATAGAAAAAACAAACTACTCCAAATAGATTTAAGAACAATGATACCAGTACAATTTATGTAGATGTCAGAATGATGAGAAAATATATTATAAACGTCTGTGTGCTCAGTTTTGACAACATACAAAAGTGAAAACTATATCCACAATTTATTTACAAAGAACTGTAATATTCAAATCACTTTAAAAAATTAATTTATCCTCATTACTATTCTATCATTATATAAATAAATAAATGGATAAATAAATAAATAAATAAATAAATGTAAAAGTCAATGGAATACACTTGCTTTTTTTCAAAACATCTGCTTCTGATGTCACACATAAAGAAGAGACATGTAAATACCTAATGGAGTATAAAATAAAGAAATGTTTCTATTTAAATATGCATAATAAAAACATTAACAATAATACCTATTCTTAAAATTTTCAACAAACTATGACTAGAATATCATGAATGAAATCTTAGGCTTAAAGCCCAAATGAAAAGCCACGAACTCAGCTTTTCTAATGTTTGAAGTTTGTCTTTCTAGCCTAAGGGCTAAATCACTTTGCCAGGTCTTTTTCTTTCACTTCTGGGGTCGTTGTAAATCACAAGATAGTAAGAACACAGAATAATAACTGATAATTTAACAAAACATATAATATTCTTCCTCTACTGTATTAAAAAAGCAGCACCTGACCAATACAGATGCAGATACAGCCAACCATAAGACTGAGCATGGAGACCCCAATGGAATAGTTAGAGAAAGGACTGAAGGAGTTGAAGGGGATTGCAACCCCGTAGGAAGAACAACAATATCAACTAAGGGAACCACTCAGAGCTCCCAGAGACTAAACCACCAACCAAAGAGTACACAGTGAGGGACCCATGGGTCCAGCCACTTATGTAGGAGAGGATGACCTTATCTGACATCTATGGGAGGTTAGGTCCTTGGTCCTGTGGAGGCTTGATACACCAGCATAAGGAGATACTAGAGAGGTGGAGCAGGAATGGGTGAGTGGGTTGGGGAGCACTGTCATAGAGGCAAAAGGGAGGTGGATGAGACGGGAGTTTGAGGAGAGGAAACTGAGTAGGGGACAACATTTGAAATGTAAATAAATAAAATAAGCAAAAAAGTCATCGTCTTATCTTGTTATATTTTATTTATTTTATTGCTATTGCTAATATGCCTGTTTGTTTTATAATGAGAGACAGAAAGGTGAGTGATCCTCAAAGGAGGGAAGGCAGAGAGGAACTAGGGGGACTAGAGGGAGAAGAAATCATAATCAATATATGGTGAACATAAAATCTGTTTTCAACTTAAAAAACTAGGAAAATAAAGTGAAGAAAAGTGGAACATGAGCTCTAGGTTATTTGATCTGTGGCAACCTTCTTACAGGGATTTTAAATTTAATTCTTGGAACAATCATGTTTGATTTCTATGCCAATATTTTCACTCACAGTTTTCAAACACTGCCTTCATCACACACAGCATAGAAAAGTAATCAGCCCATGAGACTGAGCAGATTCGTCTAGTTTAATGTAATTTTATATGATAAGAATCCATGGCATTTCTCGCAGTAACGTTAACATAAAATGTCAGGTTTTTTGTTTATGTAACTTCCTCATTGTTTTAGAAGAATTATACAACTACAGATTTGTAGCTTTAATATTTCTGTTAAATGTTCCATTTTGTTTATAATTTTGGGATTCAAAGCCATGTTATCAACTTTACCTGTGTTCTAGAGAAGGCCTCGTAATATATATGATGGGAATATTTGAAAGAATAATCACATGGAGAGAGAGAGAGGGATTCAGAAGGATGGCAAGGAGGTTTTAAAAAGAATCTTTTGCATCACTAATGCAAGATCCATAAAAAACATATTAATTAAATCCAAGGGCATTTCAGTGGCAGATATCCTACCAGGACCTGCGTCTTAAAGGTCAACTGTCTCATAACCCTTCAGCAGAATACCAAACTTGCATTCCATGACCTTGTGTCCAGGGGATAAACATCCAGCCAATTTTAGCTTTCTAGCTTATGTTCAGTCAGAAAAATTTTGTCCTTAATTTCTTATTCTATTATTTCTATTCTATTCTATTATTTATTATTCTATTAGTCATAAGAGCTGAAAGTTCATTTCTTGCTGAAGGACAATAAGTAAACCTTCAGTTGTGTATATTCAACACTGGTATTTATGTTCCTATGGTTAAAGAGGCAGTCTTAGTGGAGTGGAAAGAGCAGAGATCTGGAAATCAAAACAACTAGCTTTGATGCTTCACGCCATTTCTGCGACTGTGACCTTGGATAGACATAATAGCATTGCTAGTCCAAGTTTTTTTTTTTTTTTTGAATAGCATAAAACTAATACACCAAATTATGAAAATACTTTTCAACTACAAATAATAATATATATTTATAGATGTGCCTACATTGTTCAGTAAATGTACAGGATATGCATTTTAAACTTCTACTTAAGTATAAAAATATATAAGTAGAAAATATATAAATTAATATTTAGCTACTAAGTTATTTAAATTCATTTTTATTACCATAAATGACAAATGCATATTTTGTTCCAAGATTTTATGCTAAGATCATAATCATATTTTATTATTCATTTCATGATCTTATCCGTCATGTCTCAGTAATTAGACAATACATTTGATTTGGCTTTTCATAATTTGCCATTCAGTCTTACGATGATTAGAAAGGTTAAGAATGGCAAGATGGTCCAGTAAGTGAAAGTTCTTGCTGCAAAACCTGGTGTCTTGAATTTAATTCCCCAGAATGCACATAGAGGAAGAAGGCAACCAACTCTGCACATTGTCCTCTGATCTCTACTTAGATGCGATGGTATACAAGCTCACACACATATTAATTAAAATTATGTCAAAATGAATGAAGGTTATTGAAAATAAAAGCAATGAAAAGATTGTTTGCTTAAGTCATTCTGTTTAGGACTTCCTGTCTGGGCCCAGGCACGCCTTGTTTACTTTTAACTCTCTAAAACTGAAAGCTCATAGCAATTCTGCTGCTGACTGCCTCTGGCATTGCTGAGACCACTAAAGACTATGCCATAGCTATGTGGAAGGTCCTTCTAACCTTAAATGGAATGGCCCGACCCAGTTCTCATATGGGGCTGAGGACTGATTTGCCTGTTTGATACCACAGAAAGCACAGCTAAATGGCTGCCAAAAGTTTAATGGAATAAATAGATACCCCACAAGGCCAGGCCCAACTATAAATAAGATGAATAACAAGTGACCTCCAGGGAAGAGAAATCTCCCTGAGAATTCCCTTCTTTTTCCTTTCCAGGTAAAAATAAAACACCCGTGATGTCTGCTGGTAGAAGCTGTAATCCTGATGTTGGCCTCCAGACTTATACTACACAGACCTTTGATGGGCCATTGACAAGGACACCAAACAGCTAGAGATTGACATCACTAATCTGAAGAAATCCCTCGTTTCGATGTCTGAAATGATCTCCAAAAATTGCAAAGGACTTTATCAGACTTGATTTACTCTTCTACAATAGAAAAGACTGTGTACAGCTCTTGACTGTGTACAGCCCTTAAAGAAGAATGTGGCCCTTACATAGACAAGACAGGGATGGTTAAAGAGAACATGAAAAAGGTCAGAGAAGGCCCAGAGAAAAGACAGAGAGAAAAAGAGAAAGAAAAAGATGAGAACTGGTACAAGGACTGTTTTTCAACCTCTCCATGGTTGTCAACCCTACTTCCTCCCATCTTGGGACCATTAATTGGGTTATTTTTGCTGATTCTTTTGGTCCTGGGTCGTAAATAGGCTGACTAACTTTGTGATACAACAGATAGATAATTTGATAGCAAAACCTATTCAGATACATTATCATAAGTTAGCTATGGAGGACCACAAGACTCAAGATGAGGTTGTTACTTTATCCAGAGTGTTGCTCAAACCCATCTCCACCTAACCTAAAAGAGGGGACTTCTGCCCCTAGACCAAGCAGAGAGAGGCTACCCAGAACCCTCTCTGACTGGTGATCTGAATTCTTGCTTAGGCTGCGAGGCTAAGCACTGCAAAGGAATATAAATAAAAGTTATAAAAATACCTATCTGGGTTCCCTGAGGGACAAGCCTGACTGCATAGGGGTTGATGTCAAAAGTATCCCCACTCCAGGAAAAAGACATCGGGATGGGTATGGCCCTCATGCTTCACTGGACAACGACAGGAGGACCGGAGCCATTACAAGGTCCCTTTCAATTATTGGAGGACAGGCCTCTCTCCCGCCTTCGCAAGAATAGAATAGCCAAGGTCCTTCTATACTTAGAGAAGGGAGGAGATGACAGGAACAGCCCTGCATATACACTAAAGGCCTAAAATCAGCCATAGGCCTAAAGTCAGCAATAGGCCTGACATACATGCATGCTAACACAAAATCTTGGGTCTCTGTGGAAAAACACTGAAAACAGAAGGCTGTACTATCGTAAACAGGCAGCTTCTGTGGAAATTTACCAGACCTAGTAGTCATAGGTCTTATAAATAGGCAGCCTCGGTGGACAGTACCAACTTAGATAAGGATAAGTGAATCATAGGCAGAGCTATTGTGATCTGTCCCCTGAACCTACACCCAGCTGATACCCTGTTCTGAAAGGTATCTGTACTCCCCCTGAACACCTATGCTCCGGTGCCATTCCCTTCCCCACATCCTGCCTTTTTGTGTTTATAACCTCTGTGTAAATAAGCAAATTACAATGTGATTTAAATAGATAAAAAAAAATTTAAAAAGTCATTCTATCTAAATATACATCGATTCTCAAAGATTTTTCAATTTCTTTTTAGTACCCCTCACAATCAGATTGAAGTGTATCTGTGAACAATCATAAAGATTTATTTCCCTGTTACTTTGATCCTTACTTGTCCAACCTTGTGTGTTTTAAAAAGACAGCTTTGACTGGTCAATTGATTTCTTTGCACAAAAAGATTAGAGAAAAAGCTACAGCATGAAAATGTATTTATTCCTGCTTCTAAGATTTAACCCAAGTAGCCTTGTCTTTTGCACATTGACTGGTTTAATATTGAAATGCAGAAAATAAATTTTGATTTGCTGATTTGCTGAGAAATAAGGAATCATGTACCATATTTAGTACCCACTGCTAATCCCACTTTTCAGTGCTCTTACATGTCCTTTTCCTCTCTCAAGTAGTATGAAGTATTTCTACATATATCTTTTGTAGTCATGGATCTCTAAATATATACTTAGCTGTAAAATAGAGTCAACAATGAGAAATGGGGGGTTGGTGCTGTCCTGTCTGCAGTATTTTTCTTGCCATACTGAACAACACAACTTCATACAAAGAAGACAAAATTCTCTTCATTGTATACACAGGAATCATTTTAGGAATAAACAGAAATAGTTGAGACTTCCTGAAGATACAGAAAAGTGGGTAAAGGGAGTTTCTCAGGAGAGGTAATGATCTGATGACTTCAGCTATGGTCATGTTCCCAAAAGGACTATCACATCAGTGTTAAAATAGCCATAAATACCAAGACAATTAAGCATCTATCTTAAGAATGCACTGGTAAAGCGATGTTCTACAGTTCTGAAAGCAAGTCATCCAAGAGTAAAAGAGGGGGGGAGAGGGAGAGGGAGAGAGAGACAGAGAGGGAGACAGAGAGAGAGAGAGAGAGAGAGAGAGGAGAGAGAGAGAGAGAGAGAGAGAGAGCAAGAGCATAGATTTAGGCCTCTTTAACTTACTGGTATGTTCTCTGTTAAAAAGGATATGTATAATTCTTTTGTGTTTTCTGAATTTTGGGGCATTTTTCTGTGGAATCAAAAAGAAAAAGAGTATGAAAGAAGAGAGCAACTTGGTGGTAAACTATTGCCTAAGAGCTATGGCTGTGTCCCGGAAGCAACTCAAACAAGGAACGCTGAGCTTTCAACCCATTGTCCTCCATAGTGTGGAAATCACATCCTGAGTCACTCTGTTCATCCTCTAGTAGTAACCAGAAATTTTTGGTTGTTCTTTCCCAAGTCACTGTAGTGATAGCTCAACTGAATATCTGCCTCCTTTTATATCCTCGAATAAACTTCAGTGTTCTGTTTTTGCTACTGATCTCCTGCTTGGTGTCTGTTGTGACCCTATTAATTTCAGGCTAAAATTTTGCTTGATAACAAATGACTTCAATTTTTGAACTCATGTATACATAGTATTCTCAAAAGCTGAGAATCCAACCATGATGTTTTCTTAAAAATTGTATGTACCATATGATAGTGAAGGAGTTAGTGTTTCCAATGAAAACAGGAACTGAAAGAACAGCGAGTGATTCACACATTTTAAGAGGCATGGTGGGCTAAACATGAAAGTCCTCTCCTTTAGGAGACTTAATGAGTGCAGGGTCTATATTTATTAAAACAACCAATGGGGAAATTTAAGGACAGAACAATTCAAATAAGCCACTGGGACAGCAAAAGACAGGTGCCATCTGCGTGAGATCACTACAGCATCTGTTTAAATACCCTACCTCTGATTTTTCTGTGCTATGAATTTATTTCTCATCCATGGAGACAAAGACGTGGTGAGAAACGGGTTAGTGAACAACCAATTCCATAATCGCTATGTACATATTATTATAAAACAACTTATGAAAGTTTTCTCACAGAAATTCACTTACCTTTTAATGATTATATCATGAAAAATTATTTTACTGCCTATTAGTTCATTTTTTTTGAGACAGGGTTTCTCGGTGTAGCCCGGGCTGTCCTGGAACTCATTCTGAAAACCAGGCTGGCCTCAAACTCAGAAATCCACCTGCCTCTGCCTCCAAGTGCTGCAATTAAAGGCGTGCGCCACCACTGATAAAAATTGCTCCCTCTCTCAGACTTGTTGAAAATTGCTACGCAACTTCATATAATATACTTTGTGAGTATACAAAGTCCTAGATATTGCGAATAAAAGAAAAAAAGAACCAATCTATGGTTCCAGGGAATTTATTTTTGAAATGTTGGATGTTGTCCTTGTCAAAGAAAACCTTATTTCAATATGTTTTACTTAAATTACTTTATGGATTTTTGGTGTTTTAAATTATGTAATCCAATTAATATTTTTGAAGAAATTACTATTAGTACTTGATCATGTTTTGATGTTTTCTTATTCCTGAACAGTCTACATGTTCTCAATAGTCATTAATGCTGATTGGCTTTTGTTCTGTCTTTAGTATTACAGGACTTCTCAGATTTCTAGGCAAGCATATTATTAATAGTAGAAAATAAACAGATTTCAGTATGACTATTTTTATCCTTCAAACACTTAAAGTATTTGTCATATGTGATTTTCTAGGAGAGTATTTGGAGTCTGTCATGTTTAGGAAGTCATCTACTTGTAATGAAATTTCTTACTCTCTTATTAGTATTCCTTTTATTTCCTCCTCTTATACCTCTAGTTAAGACTCGAGAATGCTACAAGAAAGTGTGAAGACAGTGTTCACTGTATCTTTCCAGATTTTAAAGAAAATTCTATTTTCTGAACTTAGTAAATGTTAACTGTATGTTTGTTATGTGCTTTTTATAAGGTTGAAATGTTACTTCTGTTTCCACTTTCATCATCATTTGATGATCAGGAGATGTGGAACATGGCCTTTGCTGCACCTCTTGGTGATTCTGTGATTTCTGTCTTTAAGTCTACATTATAGATTGCATTACACTTTCTTATTTGTATATCATTTCATCCTTTAAGCCTTGAAACAAAACACTCAGTCATGTTTCATATTATTCTTAATGTTTTCTTCAGGTTGGACTGCAAGAATCTCATTAAGAATGGAAGCATCTATATACAACATAAATATTTTCCTACAGTTGTTTTCGTTATGCCTTTACCCTCTTTTGGTATCAGGCTCATACTGCATTATAATCTAATATGACGGTGCTTCAATTCTTCCTATCATAATGAAAAGTTGAGTGTTAACTCTTCTTATAAAGTATGTTATAAATAAGCAATGAGTCTTCCTGCACTAGGATTAAGTACTTTGTTATGTTCAGTATCATGTTAAAAATCTTTTTAAAATATTCATGTTATTGTTTCATTATGCTAGACTATGTCTAGAAATTGATTCATTTCTTTTCAAGATTTTAAGGTTTTTAAACTATCAGTTTTTAAAGACTCATTTACTACTGCTCCTCTAAATTTCATTGCAACCCATTGTAGTGCACCCACTTTTATTTCTAATTGTATTGGTTATAATACTTTTCTCTGTTTTTGCTAGTTTGAAGCAAGAACAAAGAAAAAAATTTGATTGATTCTATTATATTATTCTTTTAGTTTTTATTTTATTACTCTGTGTATATTTATTACTTTACTGTTGTGTATTGCTTTTTTGTTAAGATGCTTATTAGATCATTAGGTCATTTATATACCTCTATTACTGTTTTAGCTTAAAATTTCAAATCTGTGAACTTTTTCCTTAGAACCACAATTTCTATTTCCTAAAGGTTCTGGAAAATTAGGCTTTCATTTTCTTTTGATTTTGGGATTTTTTATTGCTACCCAATTGGTTCTGTAACCTACGGTGATCTTGGTAGAATATTGTCTATACTTGGTAGTTTATCTCCATTTACTTACTTGGTTTCTTTTCATATTTACTTCTAGTTTTCATTTACTATGGTCTGATCAGCTCTTTTGTATTTGTAAAGACATTTTTGGAGTCCTAGAATGTTAGCTATTTCAAAAAAGTTTTCATGAATTTATCAGTGAAATAAAAGACACACTTCTGTAAAGAATTGAGTTAGTATTTTAATGGGGATTGCATTGAATCTGTAGATTGCTTTTGGCAAGATGGCCATTTTTACTGTATTAATCCTGCTGATCCATGAGCATGGGAGATCTTTCCATTTCCTGAGATCTTCTTCAATTTCTTTCTTCAGAGACTTGAAGTTCTTGTCATACTGATCTTTCACCTGCTTGGTTAGATTCACACTGAGGTATTTTATATTATTTTTGACTATTGTGAAGGGTGTCATTTCCCTAATTTCTTTTTCAGCCTGTTTATCTTTCATGTAGAGGAAGGCTACTGATTTGTTTGAGTTGATTTTATAACCTGCCACTTTGCTGAAGTTGTTTATAAGGTTTAGGAGTTCTCTGGTGGAAGTTCTGGGGTCACTTAAGTATACTATCGTATCATCTGTGAATAGTGATATTTTGACTTCTTCCTTTCTTATTTGTATTCCTTTGACTTCTTTTTGTTGTCTAATTACTCTGGCTAGGACTTCCAGTACTATATTGAATAGGTAGGGGGAGAGTGGACAGCCTTGTCTAGTCCCTGATCTTAGTGGAATTGCTTCAAGTTTCTCTCCATTTAGTTTGATGTTGTTTACTGGTTTGCTGTATATTGCTTGGACTATATTTAGGTATGGGCCTTGAATTCCTGATCTTTCCAAGACGTTTAACATGAAGGGGACTCTACTCAATCAATGGTATAATTTAACTACAAAGTTTCATTGGTCCATTTTGGTTTGGATCATTTAAAGAGAAGAATGGAGTAGGTGGAATATTTCAGTCACTCATTCTTATTGTTGTATCTCAACTTCTTTTATGTTTATTTGTGTTTTATCTCAAAATATATCATATGACATACATACATACATACATACATATAGATAGATATAGATATTGAACTCCATTAAATCTCACTAACACCTCAATGTCATAAAATATAACATCAAGTACATCTATATTTAGAGTAGTTATACTTTTTGATGACTCATTCGAATCATTCATATATATATATATGCTTTATCTATGTGATTAATTTATGTGTGAATCTGGCTATTCAGATATGAGAATAGTTTTATATAAGGGTAAAGTTTTATGCCCTTCCTTTTGGTTCATGTTTTCTCACTGCACTGATTTTTCATCTTTTGTTTCTCAATCACTTGTCATCACTGATTATGGTTTTTGTTTTTGTTTTTTTCATTTTTGTGAGACAACAGATAGCTGAATCTTTTATAGTACAGTTTTATAGTACAGTTTCTATATTTTCATAAGTTGTGTCCATTTAAAGTTACAATTATTATATTTTTGCTTATTCCTCTAGTTTTGTTGTTTTTCTGGATGGCAAATCAAATTATTGTTTATTCCTTCTTTTCACCCTTTGATGGAATTTCAAATTACTTGTTTTCTGTGCTGAACATGAATGATTACTTCTAATTTGTCTTTTGTTTATCTAGTTATTTATGATACATTTCTTTCCATGCTTTTATTGCTGAGATAAACTTTCTTACCTAATCTATATATACTGTCCCTTTAAGTATATTCTTCGGTGGAACTGAAGGGGTTTTCAATCCCATAGGAAATACAATAATATCAACGAACCAGATCTCCCAGAGCTTCCAGGGACTAAACCACCAACCAAGGAGTACACATGGAGGGACCCATGGATCCAGCTTCATATGTAGCTGAGTATGGCCTTGTTGGGTATCAATGGGAGGAAAGTACCTTGGTCTTGTGAAGGCTAGATGCCCCAGTGTAGGGGAATTCGAGGATGGGGAAGTGGGAATGGGTGGGTTGGTAGAGGAACTCCCTCATAGAAACAAGGGGAGTGCTGGCTTTGTGGTCATGAACTATCTTAATCTGTTCTTTTCTTGAACTATGTCATTTTCTCTATCAATTTTTATTTTATTTTGAAATTTTATTCATTTTTATTTTATGTGTATGTGTCTCTCTGCATATGTATTTGTGTACCATATGCGTGTGATGCCTACAGAAGCCAATAGAGAGAGGTGGACTTGTTTGGACCTAAGTTGCAGATGATTGGGAGTGCTTGGCATGTGTCTTTGGTACTCTTGTAGAGCAGAGAGTGCTCTTAACCACTGACCCATTTCTCTAGCCCCCTCTCTCAAATTTTAAAGAAACATTGACAGATATAACTACCTTTCTTGGTAAGAATTTACTTTCAATACTTGTCTTATGTCATTTCATGCCTATACGTCATTATAAATTCTCTGGAGAGATATAATGATATTACTATGTGCTTTTATATTAAATGAATATGAATGCCATTATCATTATGAATTATCATTTTAATATTGTTTCTTCTGTTTTGCATTTGGAGATGTTGATTATGATACATTATGTCTTTCTCTGTTTCTGTAGACATGCAGGTTCTAAATGTCCACTTATCTTTAAATATGTGAAAATTTTCTTCCTATAATCTCAAAAAATTATTCTCTACGCTTTTATATTTTATATCAGACTCTTATGTCTCATTGATTATTTATTCATGACAACACTTTATAAGTCATGGATATTTGGTCAGCCTGTTCTACTCATTTTCTTCATGGTTGTTTAAACTCCTTGACCTTGTGCTCCATCCCCTAATTTTCCTAAAATGAGTCCCCTGCTCATGGTTTCTACTTTTTAATTTGCTGAGATTTTCCTTTCAAACATTTCTATTGTTTTTTTCAAAATGTATTTTTCTGACTTTTTTTCATTCATTACTCATTTTTTTTTCTCATTTGTAGTAGTTACTTTCTCCTCTTATATGGTTAGTTTTTTTGCTCTAGGTCATTGATTTTCTTATTTTATATGCTTGTTTGTATTCTCTTTCAGTCATTTATCAATTTGATTAGTAAAATTTTTCTTCACCAGGAGATTTACCCATTTCTGTTTCTTGGAGTTGACAGGTGTCTGGTTATGGTTTTGAAGGTTTTACATAGCCTGACTTTTCTTATATCTTGTGTTTGTGTTAGGATTTGAGCACATGTTGCTTTGTATACATCTTCTTGTTTTATTTGAGGATTTTTTATTAACATATTTTTTGTGCTTACTTCCAAATGTCACTCAGAGAAAGAAAAGAGACTGTTGAAACAATAACAAATTATGCAGACTATATGAGTGCAGTGGAAATCCATATAATTCCCACTCACACTTCACTAATGGTAATAAAACAGAAATAGACAAAATTAATGTGGATTGTTCATGAGGTTTAAAATTACCTAGAGTAAATGTGGAAACCATTTAAATGAATGAGTTAAAGAAAGGGGTAGTGAAAGGGTATAAGATAGAGAAGGGTGATTTTACATAAAGGAAAGGAAAAATGAAGAGGAGAGAACTTTACAAAATGTAAAGACAGAGGAGCTTTGTTGAGCAGGCTAAAAAAAACACCCCAAGACTCCAAGATTGTACTTACTGGAGTGCTCTATCTGAGGAGTCTCTCAGATGTGCTTCGAATATGAGAAGTAAGAATCAGATTGCTGTCTCTACAGCAATCTCATAATTTCAAGTATCAGCAAGCACTCATTCCCCAAGCCTGTTGGAGAAATGTGCCTGTGCATATAAAGGAGTCAACTGGGGCTATGGAGATCTTAGAATATACAGTAATAAACTGTAGTCAAAATGGACATATTAGGGGTATATACTACCTGACCACAGGTTTATTGCTTTCAAAGTCCAGAATGATTCTCAACTGATGAGGTCTATCTTTCTGTATTTACTTTATTGTCTGTGCTGAACCTCTTGCAAATTGTCATTGTATGTTTGTCAATCTAGCTCTTTGGCTTTCCACAGCATCCTTCCAGGGCTTCTTCTCACTCTAGGCCTTGAACAGATTATATTTAAGCCCTGTGACTTGTGATTATTCCATTCTCAGTTCCCTGGAGTACACAGTGTTAAGCATTAGGTTCTCCCTCAAAGTGACACCAAGTCATGACCATCTGGGCCACATGGACCATCTTCACTGTGCAACTGTCTCACTGGACGTCCCTGTCTAAGCAAGACCTACAGGTAACTTTGAAGGTCCTGATAGTTAAATACTTATACTGTGAGCTGAATTGAGAATCTTTTATAATCAGGGACACTTGGTTTACCCTTTCTGTTGGATAGTTTTATGTTAATTTGACACAAGCTAGAATCAAAAGAGGAGGGAATCTTGATTGAGAAAATGCCTCCCTTAAACCTGGATGTAACTGAGCCTTTAGAGCAGCTACTTAATTAGTGATTTTTGTTGGAGGAGCCACAGAATTGGTGTTGGGGTGACTCCTGAGATGGTAGAAGAAAGAAGAATGAACAGGGAATAGAGAGCAAACTAGTAATTGGCATCCCTCCATGTCCTTTGCATCAGCTCCTGCCTTGCTTGAGTTTCTATACTGACTTCCTTCAATGATAGACTAAAATGGAGAAGTATAAGTAAAACAAATCTTTGCCTCTTCAGGATGCTTTTCGTTATGGTGTTTCATAGCAGTAATGGTAAGCCTAAGACATTCTTTAAATGATGTTACTGCTTAACCTATCTCCATGAGAGAACCATACAGCTTGAGCTGTGTACAACTTGGCTTTGTTTTTTTATTTTTATTATTTCCCTCCTTTTTTTTTTTATCATGATATTTGTTCAGAAGGTGACGTATTCCATATTTATCATTAATTATACTCAATTTTTTTCCACTGGAGACAAGACATTGTTCTCACTAGTCTGATTCATTCAAGGTGCAGTTTTATTAATATTTTATTCTTACATATTAATTATATAAATTGAGACATGAGTTGTGTCTTAAACAAATCAGCATTTTCTGTGACTTTTGTCAAGATGAGAGAATAAACGCCACTCAACATACAACTCTAGGCATCTCATAACACTCATGGCAAATGTAAGTCAAATCAACACAGAAAGCCATAAGTTAGGTACAATAAGCACTATTGAAAAATCTAATTTATACCTTAAAATAAATATTTCATGCAATTTATCAACTGGAAGAAACAAGTGTAAACCAGAGGCTAATACATTTGGAATTAAGAGCTCATTATTATGGTGACTTTAGCTGAGATTCCCAATAGTGTGTGACATGGAATCTGAAGTGGCCACCTACTTCATCCAAGCAGGAACCCCAGTGGTGGGATAAAAATACCAAGCCATCAACAAAACGTTCAATCCAAAATGTGTCCTGCCTATAGGATGTACAGGAACAAAGATGCAGCAGAGACTGAGGGAATGGCAAACCTATGACTGGCCCAATTTGAGACCCATTCCATGGACAAGCATTAATCCCTGATACTATTAATTATACTCTATTATGTTATGCTCTGTTATACTATGTTATACTGTGTTATACAGGAGTCTAGCATTACTGTCCTCTGAAAGACACAGCAGTCTATAGAAAAAGATACAGAAACCAACAGGCAAATATTAGAAGGAGTTCGGGTAGTCTAGTGGAAGATTTGAGGGAAGAGATGAGGGATCTGGGAGGGATGCAGACTCTACAAGACCAACAGAGTCAACTAACTTGGACCTTTGGATGTTACCAGAGACTGAACTACCAACCAATGAGCAAGCATGGGCTAGACTCAGCTCTCTGATCCTCAGCATATATATAGCACATGTACAGCTTCATTCCAGTCCCCAAGAACTGGAGCAGGGGAGGAATGCACTCTCCCTGATTCTGTTACCAGGCAGTTAATCCAGTTCCTCTGGCCACTATCTCTGGCCTCAGTGGGAGAGGATGCCCCTAGTTTTTCAGTGATGTGGTATACTACGGTTGGTTGATACCTAGTAGGAGGACTCCCCTTTCTTTCTCAGGGGAGGGGAGATGGGAGGAAGGGCTGTAGGAAGGGGTACTGGAAGGAGGAGGGGTACAATTAAGATGTAAAGTAAGTTAATTGATAAAAAGCTCATTATTTCATCATTAAATTTTAAAGGAACATTGAAATAAATTAAAGTATTTTGGATATAGTGCAAGTAAGAATTGACATTGTCTTGGATATCCTTGGATACCATTATATATTGTCTTAAATGCTGCATGTTCTACATTGTGAATTAGAGACAATGTATTATTTTGGGGGAATTTTCATTTATTATATAGGAATGGTTATTTTGTTTTTTAGTTTGAATGTGACTTGTATATGATATCTTGTGATCATACCCAATATCCTTTGTGAGACCTCTTGGTGCCCTTTCAAGAATATTGGCAAGAATATCTACATTGAGCTAGGACAAGGAAATAGGCTCAGGCAAGAATTTAACATTGGACTAGGACAAAGAAGTAGACTCAGGATAACTAGAGCTGAGGAATATGTTCCTTGCATCTTGAGCAACTGGGTAAGTCACTGAATACAATGACCATGGGACCTTTGTTTATGCCTTGTTTGTTCCTTTCCTACTTTGTTTATGGCTTGTTTGTTCTTTGACTACTTTGTTTATGCCTCAGAATTGACCATATTCTTTACATGTACCTAGAATGATATAAAAACAGACTGGGAAAAAAATAAACCCACTTCAGCACTTGCTGGGATCATATTATAGTATTGTCTAATTGTCTCTTTTTTCTTTAATCCTCATCTCCCTCCCTGGAGACCCTGTTGACTGACTGATCAGGCTTGGTTACTTCTTTAGCTTCTCTGATTTGCCCTCCAACATGTTCCACTATCTATGTCTAGCTGGTTTTCAAAGTCCTCACTTCTTAGTCTGAATGCCTTCCTTAATGGTGCACATGTGAAAAGTGGAAAGCTCACACAGAAGCTCAGTAAGACTTTTAACAATTACATAATTACATAATGATCTAGGACTTTTTTAGAGCACTAGTAACTTAAAATTTTACTTTCCAAACTTCTAAGAGATTATCATAAATTACTGCCATTTCATATCAGAAAAGATGTTTTACTGCTGCAATAAAAAGCCACTTATTAAAGTTTTATAATTAGATAAAGCTCATTTACGAATTTATAAAACTAAGATGAAAGGCTGGTAAGCAATTGATGAAATGGTGTCTCAAATTCATGAACAGACTGCTCTAGCATAAATATCTTGCCTCTGATAGAAAAAAGAATATAACTGATAATTTACACCAAATAACAGGGTTATTACAGTTAAAGATGCTTTTTTTTTAAATTTTAGCTAGATAATTGGTACTACATAGTCTGCATGTAGACCTCAGCACACTGGTCTTTTTTATTATATCATATTTACTATAATGTAGCAGAGACATAGAAACAAATTGGTACTTGTTCAAAGTATAAGTCACTAAGAACCAATATTAAAAATAGTCATTAAGAATCATGTAAACTCACAGATCAGAATAATTATATACACATTCAGTTGAATTTCCTATTTTTTCTGCTTTTACTTTAAAGTAGACTTTGAAGACTTCATGCATGTCATCTAAAGGTCTGTGAACTTGCAAGAGCACACACTGGTTAATGTGTTTATTGTTATTGTGTTTGAATGCCCAGTGTCTGTTTTCAACCATTTGGTCTTATTGCCACTGAAGTATCATGCATGCAGTCAGAGGATAAACAAGTTTTGTTGCCATAATGTCCAGAAATCATTTGCAATCTTTAATATCATAATATAGTAAAAAATATATTAATACTATTATGGTCATAGTATTGACTCACAATTCACAGAACCAAATTCTAAAGAAAGTCAAACTGAATAAAGAAAAACCCAAAAAACAAAACAACAACAACTACAACAAAAATTCCACAAAGTCTTTTTTACTTGGAAATCTTGAAATTCTATAAACTTAGAAATGCAATTTCCCACCAAAGTTCTAAATATTGACATTTTTTGATTTGTTAAATAATTTAACCAATTCTAAAAGACAGACAAACTGAAATGAAAGTCTCAGGCTATATCTAACTCTTGAGAGTTCAATATTAAAGGCAGATAAATTTTAATGATTTTGACCTATCATTAGAGCAGATTGCTGAAATTAAAAAGCTTATTTATAATGATTTTTTTTAATACCCTTCTCTCAGACTAAATAAATGGCTGGTACAAATTAGTACAAATGATTCCTTATTTTTATATAAATATAAATGGATGATCCATGAAAACACAGACACCACTACGTAAATTCAAATTCAACATTGTGTAAATGGTAATAACTTAGCCAAGTTGTTATGGAGAAGGTCGTATATGTCTATTTTATTTCTACCACCTTTGCTGTAGGCACTTTCTAGACTGATTTTTCCGGCTCCACCTCAAGATAAGGCAAGACCTTGATGTTTCTCACACGCCAAACATTAAGAATGAACTCAAGTGATTTGTCTTCATGGGCATGTTCATGTTAGTGAAAGGCTTTAGAATTTTTAGTTTGTAATTTCCTCCAAATATGTTGTGATTTTTCTGAAGGAAGAGTCAAATGTACAAAGTGTGAGACATTGAGAACAGTAAGGGGACTGACTTGCTTGATTTGCAATCCTGATTCTTCTTCCTTGGTTGGTAAGGGATAAGCCAGCTTCTTCTTGAAGACCTGCTGTATCTAATCTTAAATGATACTGGACTTCTAACTGTGGAACTCTGAATAACTTTATTTACCAGAGTAAGTGATAACAGTTCTATTGTCAAAAGTCATTTTTATCAAAAAACACATTATACTTTTAAGGATGCATGATTTGTATAATTATGCCTGGCTACAAATACTTAAGTAGGGGAACAAGGAAATCCTATTGAGAAGGTGATGTATAAATGAACATTTCAAATGAGAACTCTAATAATAAGGATATCTGTGAGAAGATATCTCATTTTTATATAGATACTTATATAGACAAACTAAACCATTGTAAGAGGGGAATAGGGAAAGATTATAGTGGCTAGATTGGAATGGATGAAGGGACAGTATAATATGAGTGGAAATATTCACAAAAAGGGAGATTACAATGTTAAAACTAGATTTTCTGTAAATGAAATAGCAATTCAATTCATATGTTTAAGCAGTAAGAATAAACTGTGTGGTGGTTACTATCTTGTACTAGAACACAAATATAAACTCTTAAAATGTTAACAGAGATGGAACAAAGTGGATATCCATCATTTAGGTTCCTAATTTTAATCTCATTCTTATTTGTAGAAGAGAGGGAGACAAGAGAGAGAGAGAGAGAGAGAGAGAGAGAGAGAGAGAGAGAGAGAGAGAGATCAAAAGGGGAAAAGTAAATTTTATAAAAAAACCATAATGATATATCAATATTTTGAATTACTAAAACAATAATCCAGTCTCATTAATTCAAGAATAGAAGGCTACCTGTTGTCACCATTATTGTGTAGGATGACTTAGAGATTTTATTGAATGTAAGAAGTTGAGAAAGGGGAATAATTACTGCAGGTGATGTGGGGAGATGACTCAACTATCCTATTTATATACTTACGATTTCAACAGAAAATACAATGCTTCCATAGAGAATTAGGAATACTAAATAAGGTATATGAATCACAAAAATACTAAGTAGATTTTAACTATACAATAATTAGAAATGTAAAATTTACTAACAGAAAATCATGAAACACTATAGCAATTGAGAACAATACACTTTTTATAAGGTAGAATATTATTATGGAAAGATACAAATATGTGTGAAATACCACTGAAAATGTCAATAATTTGTATTTAATACTCTGATTTTATAACTTAAAAAATTCTAAATTAGTGTAGACCAGTATTTACAAATGACAAGATGGTGAATGTAAGATTATATTTCTTGTTGTTATTTTTCATACTCTGAAACAATGTAAGAAAATCACTACATCCCCACACAAAAAAAGTAACAAAGGCCAAATATGGAATAACCTATGAATATTCAGAAAAAATGAAGTACTGTTACATCAACCACAAACCTGTAGTTGTAAATACAGATTCTAAAGTAGGAACCCTTATTGCTATTTAAATAGGGCAAGATTATGTGGTGATATCTGGCTTAAATGAAACAATACTAAGCTTCCTTAAAGAAAATAAATACTAAAATGGATTAAAATAACTTACTAGTATTTTTGTAAAAATGGTGGGCTGAATTAATTAAATAAAGGTAAGAAAAAACAGACAAAAAAAACCTCTGTTTTTCAGAAAATATTGGATCAAAGAATGAACACAGAAGCTACAAAACAAAGTAGCTGCATTTGACTGTGTAGAGGAAAGGAGGGAAAGCATTACCCACAAACACACCAGGGAAAAATGCAGCGATGGCTATCTGAAGGGGATTATAAGAACAAGATTGTTGAGGAGGATATGTGTGTTCATGTATGAAATGGAAATGGAGGAGAAAAAAGAAGAGGAAAAGGAAAACATTTAAATGTACTAACTCAAATAAGACAATTATGCAAAATCAATTTATGCTCATATAATAAATAGCGGAGAAGATTTAAAAGAACTTGCCTTGCCAGAATAAAGAGCTGAGTTTGAAGCCTAGAATCTACAAAAGGAGGAGGAGGAAGAAGAGGAGGAGGAGGAGGAGGAGGAGGAGGAGGAGGACGAGGACGAGGACGAGGACGAGGACGAGGAGGAAGAGGACAAGGAGGAGAAAGAGGAGGAAGAGGAGGAAGAGGAGGAAGAGGAGGAGGAGGAGGAGGAAGAAAGTGACTATGAGGAGGACCAAGACAAGAACAAAGAAGAAACAAGAATGTAGGGAGGAAGGAAAACAAGCATGGAAGAAAAGAATGAAGGAAGGAAGGAAGGAAGGAAGGAAGGAAGGAAGGAAGGAAGGAAGGAAGGAAGGAATATTTCTGATATGGTATTTTATGCTTATAATCTGAGTATCAGGGTGAGGAGGTACAGACAGGTAAATCCTTGGCACTCACTAGCCAGCTCTCTACCCTACATGGTGAGCTACAGACAAGTGAATAGAGTCATCTGAAGCAAAGACAACACAAAACAAAATAGACAAAAAAAAAAAAAAAAAAAAAAAAAAAAAAACAAGGCAAAACAAAAACAAACAACCTTAAAACAAAAAATCAATGTGACAACCACCTTTGGCATGAAAAGTCTAGTTGTCCTTTGGCTTCAACATACATGTGCAAAGATAAGCAATGGTACTGAATCAGCAGTTGATTTTGGTATGTATCTGTTCCAACCAGGCTAATTGCCAATTTTTAAAGATTTATTTTATGCATGTAAATTGACTTTGTTTATTTCTGCATGCCATATGTAGGTCTGAGGTTTATAGAGGCCAGAAGAGATCATTGGGCTCCTTGAAACTGGAATTAAAGATAATTGTGAGATACTATATGGATACTGGGTTTCAAACTCAAGTCTTCTGCAAAAACAAGTGCTCTTAATGACTATCTCTTCAAGCTATCCCTAGTTACTAATCTTGGTCTCACTTTTGATTGTAGTATAAAGTGATAGGCAGATTCCACTCTGGACTCTTCCTGACTTCCCTGTCTCTGTTTATACTCTTCTTTTATCTCTAATAAACTTTCTTCTCCACCATAACTAGGGTCAGTCAGTTCATTTCCATTTTATAACTGAAATATCGATATAGCTAAGATTCTTATGACTTTGCATTATTAGAATTGAGTAAGTGACTTATCCTTTCTTGTCATTAAACCTATTGACATATTTTATTTAGAATCTTATACACTAGTGATATTATTAAAATCATAGACATCTTAATTCTTACTTGTGTGCTTCTACTTAAAACAGAAGTGAAGTATTGTCTGTCTATATTTCCATCTAAGTCTTCTGTCCTTCCTAAAACTCTATTAAAAGATCCTCTGATCTTATCCTGAAATATAATAGTATCAAAGAGTCTAGCAGAAATCAAGCATATATTTCTGCAAATGACTTTGATATGGAATTGAAACTGATGATTTGCAAGGGTAAAGAGGAATATCTATATACTTAAAGTTAATATTTATTATTATGTTTTGCTAGAAGAACTGTTTACTAGTACATATGCAAACAGCTTTGTTAGAATAAATTTATATTCTTTCCTTTGTGAAACGAATTGAGTTTGAATTACCTAATACTAAAATATTCTTATAATTTATAGAGAAATTTTAATCTAGCATCATAGCTACCTCCACAAGGGATCACACCCAAAGAACGTCTAGGTCTTTGTCATCTAGCTGGAATATAGACATATCTTTCATTCTAGGATACAAGCCAAGCAGATCTCTGAGTTCAAGGCCAGTCTGGTACTGAGCAAGTTCGAGGTACAGGAAAGCTTAGATCCAGGCATGCTGGTAAAAGCTTTTAATCTCAACACTCAACAGACAGAGGCCTGCAGATCTATAGGTTCTGTCAGTTAGTTAGGTTGACTCAGTGAGTGGAGATGCAGAGCAGTAGAGTGGTGTTCATGCAGTACACTTTGTGGAATTCAAGGGTAGTTTTTACAAGGACAGTTGTGCAAAGACAGGTGGCAAAGAGAACATGCTAGACACAGGTGGAGACAAAATAAGCCAGAGAATGAGAATAAGCTGCTAGAAGATTAGAACAAATTTCCAGAGTTAGTTTAAGGACAAGCAGAGCAATTCAATGAGAAGTCAAGAGAAGCCAGTTTGAAATAGCTTGGAGAGGAGTTTGGGCCAGAACAGCTGAGTTAAACCAGCCATCCAGAGTTCAGAAACAACTAGATAGGATAAGCTTATTCAGCAGTAAGCCTCTAAGATGACAATTAGGTCAGGCAAATAAAAGATACTTTTATAATAATTTGCAAGTACTGCTAAAATTTAAGTACATTTATCTTTTACAGAGCATCATCTCAAACAAACATAGATATAATTAACAAACAGATATTTAAGCAGTTTATATACATGTTCTCATTTCCAAGTTCAGATTAAATTTTATAAGTTAGTACATTTTCAAATCTAGAAATAAGAACAAATTTGTTTTCTATAGTTGAATAACTTAAAAAGAACTTCCTGTATTTAGTCTACCAAGAATAACTTTTAAAACATCAAATTTTGAGTTTTTATTTTGTTGTATAGCAAGCGATACAATTATATGTGAAAATTTGCATTCATCCTAAATATTGATTTTTTTTTTTAGTCAGTAATGCCTGCATCCTTGCATCTAATAATGGAAAGAGATTCAAATAGAATCTTAAAAATCGTATCTGACTGTTTAATGACATGGGTTTTTCTTCGGTTGTCTTTTTTTTCTGTTTTCACTCAGTATTAACCTACGGAATATAAAAAGTGTCAATTAACGTGTTCTTGAGCTCTACAAAACTAATTGGTATGTACCTACTGCTCATGTAAGAAATTAAGTTATTAAAGATACTTTAGAAAAAGTGAATAACATTCATTTGTTTCCAAGTGTAATTATTATGAATGACATATTGCCTCATACCAAAATAATTCCATCAAGTTGCTGCTATCATTTCAGACAAAAGAGTTAGGTAAATAAAGTGACTGCCATAAAATATACCCAGGTAGGAGCTAAGTGTCAACATAAAGGTTTAATTTTTTTTTAAAAACAAATTAAATGCAGTTTATTTTTTAAAAGCTATTCATTTCTAACAATTGATGTGACTTCCTGTTGGGGACAGAACTACTGTAAAAGGTGGTATTTTTAAGCAGAACCTTTTATTAATTATCATGTTTTTTCAGAAAGGGTGTATGATACATGAAATATTTAAGAATAGAATAGAAGTTTACATATAACTGAACAATCACAATTTCCTATCTCTAGAGAGAATTCCATTAAAAACTATGGCATCTTGGTTTTCTCAAAGAACCAGATCTTGGTTTCATTGATCCTTTTTGTTGTTGTTTTGATGATGATGATGATGATGATGATGATGTTTCTAACTGATTGAATTCCACCCTAATGTTAATTATTTCTTGACTTCTTCTATTCCACAAACACAAATAACTCAATTAAAAATGGGGTACAGAGTTAAACAGAGAATTCTCAATAGAGGAATATCAAATGGCCAAGAAGCACTTAAAGAAATGTTCAAAGTTCTTTGTCATCTGGAAAATACAAATCAAAACAACTATGAGATTCCATCTTATACAGTCAGAATAGCTAAAATAAAGAAAAACTCAAGTGACAGCAATATTGGTGAGAATGTGGAGCAAGAGGAACACTCCTCCACTGAGGGCAGGGGTACAAACTTGTATATTCATTTTGAAAATCAATTTGATGGTTTCTCAGAAAACTGGGAATAACTCTACCTCAAGACTCAGCTATACTACTCTTGAGCAAAAGATGTTCCACCTTCCCACAAAGATACTTACGCATCTATGTTCATAGTAGTTTTATTTGTAATAGCCCGAAACTGGTAACAACCTAGGTATACCTCGACTTAAGAATAGATTTTAAAAAGTAGTACTTTTACCCAATGGAGTACTACTCAGGTAGTAAAACCAAAGATACTATAAATTTTACAGGTAAATGGGTGGAATTTGAGAATATCATCCTGAGTAAAGTAACCCAGACCCAAAAAGACATACATGGTATGTACTTATTTAGAAGTGGATATTAGACAAAAATACAGGCTACCCATGATACACTCCACAAACCCAAAGAAGCTAAATGAGAAAGAAGGCCCAAGTAAGTATTCTTGAATCTCTCTTGAAGGAGGAATAAAATAGTCATAAAAGTCAGATAAAAGGAGGGAACAGGTGGGAGAGGGGATGGAGAAGGAAGTGGAGTGGTGTTCAAGACCAGGTATAAGGAGGAATAGGAGAGATGATGGCCTGATGACCATGATAATAAATGGAAATCTACAACTGACAGGGGTGGGGATGTGGGGGGAATCTTAAGACCTGGAATAGGAGAGGTGCTCAAGATTCAAGAGAGTGACCATAGCTGTGACTCATAAAATTTGGGAATTGGAACTTGAAAAGTCTACCTCCAGTAGCTAGGCAAAAATCTGAATGAAGAGATGGGGACAGTAAATTTCCCAGCCAAAGTTTATTCTTTCTGCAGGTAATTCAGACACAGAGGAGAGAACAGAGACTGAGAAAATGGCCAAACAAAAACTCGCCCAACTTTAGACCAAGGCCATGGGCAAGTTCACTAGTTCCTGACACTATTAATGATACTCTGTTATGCTTGTAGACAGGTGTCTAGCATGGCTGTTTTCTCAGAGGCTCTACACCAGCTGACTCAGAAAGATTGAGAGACTCACAGTCAAAGAATGGATAGAGCTTAAGGTCTTTTATGGACAAGTTGGGGGAAGGAGATAAGAACTTCACAGGAAGACCAACATAGTCAAGTAACCCTGGACACTTGTGGTACTCAGAAACTAACCATAAACCAAATAGCATACATGGGCTGGACCTAGCCCTTCCCAACATATGTAGCAGATGTGCACCTTCATCTTCATGTGGGTCCCAAACAACTGGAGCAGGGACTATCCCAAAAGCTGATACCTGTCTGTGTGATATGTTGTTCTATCTTGCTTGCCTTGTCTGACCTCAGTGAGAGAGGATGTACCTAGCCCCACAGAGACTTGATGTGCCAGAATCAGGGGATATACAGGTGGGGCCTCCATATTCTCAGAGGAGAAAGGGATGAGGGATGAGGGAAGGATTGTGGAAGGAGGGACAGTAAGCAGGTTATAAAGTGAATGAATGAATGAATTAAAAACTATGGCACCTTCCAAAGATTATGATGCTATACTTTATACACTTATTTGATTGAAATGTAGTACTGAGACCTTACATTAAGGATATTTTTGTGATGCTGTTTTGCATAACATTGTGTGAGATCAGTAGAATGAATATAGCATTGGTGTCTCATCCTACTCCCCTCCACCATAACAGAACTTCATCTAATCAGATTAGGACATTATAAGAGAATACTGGACAAAAGAAGACATCTCTGTATGAATACATGATACAAGACATTGATCTGGCACATCTTTTAGATATAGACTATGCATTGACAGTTCTTAGCACTCAGGTTCCTGACATCAGAAGAGACGTTAACACTGTCAGCTTCTATGTACTCAGATTTGTACTGTGAGCACAACACACATGATCTCTCCTTGTTTTCTGGCTTTCCGAGTGTAGCTTCTGTTAGTCTACTCTTTCCTTTATCATACAAATTAGGTACTCATAATAAAATTCACATTCATGCATCTCATAAATATTTTCAACATATAACTTACATGAATTTTATATTACACATATGTATATAATATTACATATATATTATTTCTCTGAAAATCCTACAATATACATTCAGTTCTATAGATATTCATTTAGGTAGATCCACATGGTATCAGTCAAGTACCAATCAAGTGAAATTTCTGGATAATTAAAAATCCATCTTTGTACAATCTAGTGTTTTAGAACTTTGGCTAGTGTCAATGTAGCTCATCAGGAATTGGCTATCAAATATACTGAAAATAAGATCTCATTTTAAACCTCAAACATTACAATTCTATAGTAAAAGCAAACTTATATGTAAATTCTTAAAAACATTTTAAAATGTAACTCCAAGTTTTATGTATGTTTCTTGATATCACTAAACCTTTCAAGAAACCAGTTTATATAAGCATATCATGATTTTGAGGATGTGAAGACTCTGAGTTATCACATTTTATTTCCTGCTTTCATCGCAAATCTACACCTACTGTAACCACTCATTTTCCATTTTTTTCTCTGGTTTTTATAATGTTTTTTACTAGTTATGCTCTTCGGATATACAGATTAGAATTCTAATGGAGAAATCCTTATACACCAAAAGAATGGAGTCAAAATTTTGGTATTGATTTTCCATTGCCACTTACCTGCCCAGAAGTAGAAATTCCCCTGCTAGACCCAAGCGTCTCATGGCCATGAGCAGACCTCGAACTGTCATGCCTTCACAGAAGCAGGCTACCACCCGGGCTTTAGGCAAATGACTTCTGAGTTTTTTCAACAGCTTGTCAAAACTCTGTTCCCCAGCATTGCTGTAGATTTTGTATGAGTGGGCGATGCAAATCCCTTCCTTCGCTGACATATCTTTGAAAGCCTCCATTCCGCTTTCTCCATAGTTGCCTGTGTGAAGATGAATATACAAAGAGAAATATTGAAATAAGAGAATTGCATTTATTAGGTACGAAAAGAATTCTTTATCATAACTGATAGGTAGAACAAACTGTTTCACTATATGCATACATTGTACAATGTTCAAATTGTTATATCTTTCTGTTTCTTTAATTTATCTTTTCATTTTCTGTTAAAAAATTTAGCAATCTTTCTTCTATCTTTTCAAAATATACAATTCATCTTATTATCTAATGGAACATCCTTCTCGAAACTGATTATGATAATACCAATCAACCGACCTTGTTCTTTCTCTATCTTTCATTTCTTACCCCAGTCTTTGTGTACTGCCCTTTATTCTGTTACTTTTAATTTCTTTTAAAAGTAAGGTGATGTGGTATTTACATGTCAGGGCTTAACTTATTTATATAATACAATGTTTTTCATTCTCATTCGTGTTGTCACAATAGCAGATTTCATTCTTTCCTTTGGCTGAATGTTCTATTGTGTATAGAAACAAAGTATTTAATCAGTTGGGAAAAAGTTAAGATGTTTCCATTTATTGTCAGCACTAAGCTGTTCTCTTAAGAATCTCCTATTTCTTTTGCTGTTCTCTTAAAAGTTGGGCATATCCTGTCTCTGATTCATTCTGTCAAATATTTCTATGATTCATTACTATGTCCTCCCTCAATGAGACTTCAATTTCAAACATGACTGCTTCCTTCTACTTCCTTCCTTACCTTACTTTTCACTGTTTGAGATTAAAGGTATATACTAAGGGAGTGTCTGTATTCCAGCAGAGGGATTAATGGTGTCTCATTCCAACCATATCACTCAGACCTAGATCTTTGTATGTGACCCCTTGCCAGAGGAGCCATGCTGCTAGATTAAAATGTTTTTACACATAATGACTTGGTAGAAAATTTAATTGGGCCTTAGGAGAAGGTGATCAGAACATCAGGATTCCTTCTCAGATGGCTACTTCTGGTTGCTGGATAATGTTTGCCAGAATCGATTATTTCCCATCACTTAAAGACAGGGAAAGTTTGGTTTTTGCACAGTATCTTATTTATTTGCATGTAAACATTCTCTCTCTCTCTCTCTCTCTCTCTCTCTCTCACACACACACACACACACACAAACACACACATCATATATACTATATATAATATATATGATAGAAATATTATAAAGTATTATATTACATAAAATATGCATTTCATATTATATTTTAATAGTCATGTGATTATTACTTGATATTCCAAAATGGAAAACACTTGCCATATCCTCAACTGATATTTAGTCTTTTAGTGTATGTTTATGAGAAAAAATTTAATTTTCATTCAATCAAAGAACAGTTAATGATGTGAATAATTCCAAAGACTATTACAATTTTTGGGGAAGAGAGTATAGTAATCTTTTTCTTATTTTTTCTTTATCTTTGAGATCATATTTTATTATATTTATACATTTCTCCTATTTTTCTCTCTAATCTTCCATAACTCCTTCTTCAAGTTTATGACCATTTCATCAATTGTTATTACATGTATATATGAATTTGTATGTATTTATATATTCCAAATATAACCTGTTAAGTTCATATAATATTATTTGTATGTTTATCCATTGAATTCTCTTAGTAATATGGAGGTAGATATTGTTACCAGTATTCCATAAACAAGATAGTTAATACCCTTAACTCCCGGATATATAGATATGAGTAGTGAATAAAGGCAAAGCTCTATGAGGCCCTCTCACTTTGTTCTTACACAACTGATTCCTTAGACTCACAAAAGTCCAATCAGATGGACCTATAGATTGGTTTTTAAGAATGCAGAAGTAATATGACAAAACAGCTGAGTAGTAGACTATAAAAGCCTAACTGGATTATAATCAGGTAGTTGTAGGAGATAGATAGGAGATAGTCAGGAACAGGAAACATCAAATGAGGTAACACTATGAGATATCCACTTGCAGAGCACTGGGTCTATACAGATATAAAAGTCAGCAAACAGGTAAGTAGATAAGTCTTTGCTGGAACATTCATCTGATTTCTGCTACCTATATGCACTGCTATCACACAGGTACCATACTCTGAGAAGAACCTCAGATTTTTCAGGATGCAATTCTATGTAATTCTATCAGATTGCAATTCTATGTAGTTCTATCTATACAGAGCATACAATAGAACATGCTTTATTTCATAAACAGGACAAGGGACTGAGGTGCATATTTTACACATAGAAGCAGACCTGGTCTTCAGGTTCTCGCAGCATCCCTATCTGGCATACCCTACCCCCATCCTTTAATTTTCTAGCCCCAGGGTTGGACTGCCCTTCCCCTAGAAGGTCCTATTTCTCTCCTTGTCTTCACCTTTTCTCTCTCTCTGTAAGCATGTGCCCTTTCATTCTCCATCCTGTACCCTCTCCCCTTTTCCCCATGGTGACTTTCCTGACCTCAGTCCTTGGGACCAGTGAACTTGCCTACCTGACAGCAGCTCCCCAGTAAACCTGCTTTAAATATAATCTAATCTGGTTTGAATTAGCTCATTTCACAGGCAGCAAAGAAATATCCTATCAGAACATGCTAGTTTTATGCCCAGCCCAATCACCAATGAGAAAGCTGCAAGGATTTGTTTATCTCTAGAATTAGAAATAATAAGATAGGAGCAGATAGACAATTCATTTTTTTTTTTTTTTGTAATTATCAAAGTTTAAAGGGGATTTTCTGGAAAATGTGCCAAGAGGCCTAATTAGTGGTTTTAGACTATTTACTATTCTTTTTTATTTTTAAAAAAATCAGTTTCTCAACTATTTTGCTTCTAATGCTTTGATTTAACATAGTGTTTGTCACAGAAATAGGTTGAAATTAGGCATAATGATTAGGGTATAAATAATAAAAGCCATTTTGTTCATAACTAAGCAAGAAAACATATTTGAAAAATTCATGATCTTTAACCTGGTATTGAATAATGTTTATTTAAAATTGTCTTCACATATATTCAACATGTAATATAGAACAAAGTGGTTAGAGGAAAGATATTCATAATGAAGAAACAATTTTAACCTCAGTTTGGAATCCATAATCTTCTAACCTTTTTCACCTGAAACAAAGTCAACATACTTATTATTTGTATGTGTGTATATGTATACACACACACACACACACACACACACACACACACACAAAATTAGAATATCTTGTAAATAGCTTGGACTCAACTAGCTAAACTTAAAACAAGAAAATAAAAATCATTTCTCAGAGACACACTTAAACTGTTTTATATGAAAGGGACAGATGGATGGGTCCAATTGTTTTACTCTGTACTCTATTTTGTCTTAAACTTACAACCACTCTAAACATTTTAAATATATATTTGATATAATATTTTGTAAAATAATAGCTTAGATTTATTTTTTAAAAATACAATGTTATCTGGTAATTTAAAAAGAGGGTACGGAACTGGCTAAATAACTTTGTGGGTAAAGGTGCTCACTGCTAAGACTGAAGACCTGTGCTTAATACCCAGGATGCACATTACAGTAGGAGAAAACAGAGTCCTACAATTTGTCCTCTAACAACACATACGCACACTGTAGCATATGGATATGCAGGTGTTTGCACTGTCTCTCTCATATACATATATATAAATTAATGTATAATTATAAAAAACACACAAGAGCATATGTATTCAAATAAATGAGAAATTTAAAGTATAACCATGCCCAACAGTTGTTATTAACACTATTCTGTCCAAATACTGAATAAGTTGGAACATTAGAAAAATGTCTGCAAATCTCTTGAGTTAAATTTTATTACTTGAAGTAGATTTTAAGTAACACATAGAAGGAAGGAAAAGAAGCATAGGAATGTAATGGTTTGACTAAGAATGGCACCTATTAACTCAGGGCTGTCTTTGCATCACACCTTACACTTTCAGACATTACTATTGCAGGAGCCAGAGAGGTGAAGGACTCCAGGAGAACATGATCCTCAATCAATTAAGCAGGGTTCACAGGGGCTCACAGAGTCTAAAGTGGCAACAATGAAGCCTGCGTGGTTTGCACCAGTTCCTCTGTCTGCATGCTATGGTTGGTGATGTTGGTGGACCACTTACAATGGGAATGGGGTGTCTCGGACTGTTTTATCTGATAGTGGCACCTATCTCTTCCTATTGGGTTACTCATCTAGTTTTTACATGAGAGAGTTTGTGCATGCGTCTTATTGCATCTTGTTTGGTTGCTATCACTGGGGGCCTGCGCTTTTCTGAAAGGAAGGAGGAGCAATGTATCCAAAAGAGAAGGGAAGTGCGGAGGAAGAAGGAACTGGTGCTGTCAGGATGTGTTGTATAAGAATGAATTTAAAAATTCAGCATTTAATTCTAAGTACATTCTTATAAAATATTCAGTGCTGAACTAGAGATTCATGTAGACAGTGTTCTATATAATAAGACATAAGAGGGGAATTTTGGAAAGAGAGCTACTTCAGCTTCTTAATGACATCATTGCTAAGCATGAAGGAACATGTGGATTTTGACATTAGGACTTCTATAGTGTTTATGTTTAACTGACTTGTTAATGTAGTTTAAGTTTAGATTTGCAATGTAGAAAAAATACTACTCTTTTCCTTAAAAAAAAATATTTTGGAGACTTTTTCTTATTCTTTTCTCCGGCTACACTTCCCAGAGGAAAACAAAATGTTGAGACAGACACTGTGACCCAGATTCTCATTTCAGCCCTATGGAATTCAACTTCCTTTGGCTTTCTTTGTAGGCTGTCTGGTTTGCAGCTGAAGCCTGCAGTGCCTGTCTCATTAAGAGTGATTCTATCTGAATAGAAGGGAAAACTTCCATGTGGTACTGTGTGTCAATGGGTCGAGTGGACCTGGGAGGTGTTCACTTTGTTTCGTTTTTAGCTCATTGATTCTACCTAGATCTAATGACAGGACAGAAATTGTTCTGTGTCAGCTGAAGGTGGAAAACTCCTTCCCAGCATAGCCAAAGCTTCTCAAGCTTGACAACCGTTGCTGTAAAGAAGTCTGTTCTTTGACAGCTGCTCCCTGATCTGGCATCTCCTTGGGATTAGAGTTCCTTTGTGTGGGTTTGTCTTCTCTAGATTTCCTCTGGACTCAAGCTTTCCTCACAACATGGAGAAAAGGAACACACTTTGGTTTTGGGAATGAGCATAACAGATTGAAATAGGTCTCATATAAGTGTACTTGCCATGAAACTGAGTTTTATTTAGGAATGAGTAGTATTCCTACCTCAGAGTTATGGCTTTGGTACTTCTCATCTATACTTCAGACATTACCATTCTACTATGGTAGCCTCTAAGCAGATATGGCCATGAGAATTTGACATATGTCTACTCCAAAAGATGCTATTTCTACCATTTTAAAAAACAGATTTCAAAGAAAATGAATAAAACATAAGTTATCATATAAATATTTTTAATGTTAATGACATATCAAATAATAATTTATAACAATGATTAAATAAATATACACTCTTAAAACTAATTTTACTGATTTATTTTTATTTATCTTAAGTTATTCACAATGCTATCAATATATTTCTATTAAATGATTGAGCTTTATAAATGTAATTTGTCATCCTAATGTTTCAGGGCAGAATCTAATGTCCTTAGAGCACTAGATCATATCTGAACTTTCCAAAGACCAAATGTCCAGTCTTCTTATTAGCCTCACTTCCTACCACTGTATTATATACAGTAAATTTCAGCCATAATTGTAAAAATAAGCAGATCAACAAATTCACATGATTTTTTTAAACTAAAGAATTTATTGCTGGGAATTGAACTCAGGATCTCTGGAAGAGCAGTCAGTGCTCTTAACCACTGGGCCATCTCTGCAGGAGTCTGACATATTCAGAGGTGGATGCTCACAGCTAACCATTAAACTGATCATGGGGTTCCCAACAGAGAAGATAGAGTGAAGACTGAAGGAGTAGAAATGGTACGGGACGCCATGAGGAGAGCAACAATACCAATCAACCAGAGCCCCCAGGGTCTAAACCACCAGCCTGGGAGCGCTTAGGGAGGGACCCATGGCTCCAGCTATATATGCAAGGGAGAATATATATAAGTGGGAGAAGAGATTCTTGGTCCCATGAAGACTGGACATCGTGGGGGGTGGTATTCGAGGGTGGGAGGTGAGGTTCTGGGGAGGGTGGGTGTGGGTACACCATCATAGAGGCAGGAGGAGGGGGGAAGGGATAGGAGTTCCTGGGAGGGAGGGGGGAAAAGGGGTAAGGGAAAACACCTGAAATGTAAATAAAGTTCCAATAAAAAATAAAAATAAAATAAATAATAATAAAAAAAGAATTTATAACTATGACTAAAATGTTAGTGACCAATGCCCAGAAACAAAGCTCTGGCTTCCCTGAGTGACTTGCTCTACCGTGGAGAATCTCTACAGATACACAGAAAAGCAAGGCATGAATTACTTGGTTTGCAGGACAATTAACTGTGCACAACATGCTTTCTAACATCCCAGATTGTACTGAGTTATCTTCCTCTGAGATATATTTCTATATACTTATTCCTGCTGCATGCCTCAGACACAGTTGGTATGGATACAATTCTTTAACTCTCTATTTCTAAACCAGTCTATTTCACTCACCCCAAAGCTGTAAGTTTTTTTTTTCCATGTCATACTCTAATTATTTATTTGGCTGTCTAAGTGAATGTATGGTAACTGGAATGATTTCAGTTACACCTCTAATCTACAGAGTTTTGAAATGTAATTGTATTGAAGTAAACAGATTTTAAGATATAAACATCAAAATTTCATTAGTCAGTTAGTTGCTGTTTAGTAGTAACCATGATCAGAAATGATGAAGCCTTGGTAAAACATTATGGATAGTGTAGCTTAGCCATAAGTACCATCAACAGAGTAATAAATGACTGGAAATTTAATCTTTTGTTTACTAACAGTCTTTGGAAATCTCTCTCTCTCTCTCTCTCTCTCTCTCTTTCTCTCTCTCTCTCTGTGTATGTGTGTGTTAATGACATCTACTTAAAAATCTTTAGAGAATGAAATTTTAGATTTTCCTTCTGTAACCCTTCCTTAGCTATCCTTTCCTGTGTGTTTGACTTCTAAGTTGGAGTGTCTAACTCCAACTTCTAGTTTCTAATTCTGAGGCTGTATATAGAACCTTGTAAATAGTTCCTAACTTAAGATCATTTTCTAGCTGGCCAGTGGTGGTGCACTGCTTAGTCACTGCGCTCGGGAGACCGAGGTGGCCGTGTCTCTGAGTTTGAGTCCAGCCTGTGCTGTGACTCCCTCTCCTAGCCGCGGGGGGGGGGGGGAGTGGGGAAGAGGGAAAGGGGTGGAACATCGTTTTCTAAATGTGTTTATGTAAGTTGTTTTATTCTATACTGACTTTACTTGTAAAACACCTAGTTACATTAAATGGAAACAGACAACTTTCACTGAATTTGTACAACCTTGAAATTTACATAACTACTCTTAATTTGTTTGCTTCATTAATGTTTCTTGAACTTTATAAAAAGTATTAATTGTTCTCTTGCCATAGTTTGTTTTTATAATATCTGTTAGATTTGTGGAGTTTTCAATGTACCCACATCAATTTGTAAACATACCTCAAAGCTATGATTACTTCATACATTCAATCTTTCAACATATATATCTAAAAGGCAAATCAGAATTTGCAAATCAGCATTTTTCTTCTTTATAACATAAATGACTTGGGAGAATATACTGTCGCTATGTTTTATTTTAATTCTGAAATCGAACATAAGGTTTTCTATGTACTAGGCAAATACTCTACCACTGAGCTATATCTCCTGCAGGGCATCTATCCTAAGGCAAGGGCATTATCCTCAGGCTTGGGTGAGAACAATTGTGATTTTAACACTCTTCTGGATGGAGTCCTATTTTTGAGAATTAATGTCTTGGCTCCTGGTTTCATTACTCATAAATGTCACTAAAATTTTCACCAAGTATGAAACTGAGAGAAAGTGGGTGGAAGATAGCTGATTTACTCAACCACTTTCCTAAAGATTTAAAGACAAATGAGCTCTATTACACTCACTAAATAAGCATTTGGTAAAATTAGTCATAGCATACAGAACATATTAAGATAAACACATCAGTAGGATTAAAAGAAACATACAACTTTAACCCTGGTCTTGGAATTCTAGAAGGTGCAGAAATCTATTTCCATTGTTTAAACCATTCAGACCAGTTTTGTGTAGAGCAAGCTCACTAATGTAACTTTCTGTCCCTAAATTTGGTTACTGTCATACAAATCCTTACGCAAGATGAAATTAATAGACTTATAACGTCAGAAGGATCATCATATGATGGAAAGAATAGATTTGTGCAACATAAGTTAAATTTGATTCCTGCATTGACAATTCTGTAATGATTGACCCTTAAAAATAATTTAAATGTTTCTGACTTTCAGTTTCTTAAATTGAGTAAGATATAAAAGGACCACCCCTGCCTAATGCCTGGCATATAATAACTACTCAACAAAAGTTAGCTTTTATGTTGACTCTCATTTCTCTTTACACTTTATTGCTATAAAGTAAGACTTTGAAGATTGGCTTCCAAGTTAGAATAGGTTTGACTATCATGTAAATAAATCAAATCTATATTCAAACTCTGGATCTGTTACCAAATAATTTCAGTGTTTCGGCATGCTGCCTTTTCTTCCTTATCATAAAATGTGGCTATATTATTCATGAGGATTAAATAAAATTTTGCATAGGGAATGCTAAGAATAGGATCAGACAGATTTTTTAAAGACATAAAAATGGTTTTTGTTTTAGTCACAAACATTTGTATATTTTTTTCTATTATAATCTAGACATTGGTGGTTATGTGTGTGACCCACTCCTAATACAAACTGCCTGTTTTATTGCCCACATACTCAAGATCTTAGCTAACACCTAGCAAATGCTAATTCAACTGTAGTCATTCTTCTCATAAGTTTAAAACTAAAACTGTTATTTAGTTATGATGTGTTTTCTGATTATTCCTTCATGTAGCTATGAAGTATTAGTTTATTTTGTGATGTTTTTAAATCCCCACCCGTATTGCTATCATCCTGCTGGCATTACACAAAGCAAATTAGAGCACACATAACCTCTGTCATCAGGGAACATAATAGTTAAAGCATCTTGATTGGATTTACCCAGTGTTTTAATAAAATCACTCATGGCCCAATTCCCCTGTCCTCATTTTGCTGTTGATGAAATCTCTGGATACTACCATAATGCTGGTTTTATCACTCTGTAGAACTAATGTCTGCTGTTTCCCACACTCCATTCCTTTAATCACACCTCTGGGATACTTGAATGCATTAAGCCCCATGAGATTACCTAACACACAGGAATAGCAAGTGAGTCTCTGAAGCATGTTGAGGTTGTCACAGTGGCTTACTTTCTCTCTTTTACTCAAATATCATTAAGTCTGCCCAAGTGTCCTGGGAGCACTTCTCAATGAGAGGAATCCTTCCAATGGAATTGTTAGTTAGTCTTGACTTCAAAGTGTGTGGGACATGCCAGTTTCTGGAAATTCCAAAGAATTAGAGTCTTTGTTGGGTTGTGAGCTTTGAGAAAACAAGGACGTAGCCAGAGTTGATCTTAATTGAGTTTAGTAGTTCATTCTTATTGCTTTAAGCATGGAATTGCCCATTTTCTCAGAAGTCCCTCAGTTTGTTCCACTTGTCAACATAGTTGCTTCTCCTATATGTAGGGCCCTATCTCTGTGTTCATTTAATTAATACTTTGTAAGGTTTTAACATTTAAAAGCATTATGTATTGTACTATATCCAATTTCTTTATACTTGGACTTCATCTTCCCCTGGCCTCCATGTTTATTTACTTGAAGAACTCATCAGTCCATTCAATTCTTCAAATTCAAGGAAAGATATCATATCTTTTATTTCTTTAAAGTTATTCATTCTCATTGAAAATTTGAGCCTAAATGGTTATTAGCTGTCATTCCTGCCTTATGATTAAAAGTAAAATATCATTTTCCTGGAAAACAACAGGAGCTGAGAGATAGTGGTGAAGACTATCAGGCTGCTGATTATATTGTTAGTTGCCACAACTATGTCTTAGACCATCACAATGATTTAAAAATAATCTTCTTACTTTGTTCGACTTTTGTTTCTATACCAGACTGATATTATCTTTTTTCTCTATAGAAGAGACAAGATAGAAGAAAAGGTAATTCCATCGACATAGTAGAACTTCAATTAGGTAACAAAAGCAAAAAGAAGACATTCTTCAAGAGATTATGGAACTCAATACAAGCTACTGAACCTTACATTGGACAGAGGGAAACGATAATAGGTGTGGACCAAGATCATGGCTATTATCAGTTATAGAATTATAGGGTCATATGAGTGAACAGTGCCCAAAACAACAAACCACAAAAACATTTCAAAGACAGGGAAAGTTGCAACCTATGGCACAAGTGCATAATAATGTCATTTTACTTCTATAGCATGAATGTTATAGAATGAAAATATTACTTTATGTAAATTTATTTTTGGCTAGACAGACTGCTTCATATATTTATTACCAGCAGTTGGATACTAAAAGCAGGCAGATCTCTGTGAGCAAAAAGCTAGCTTTATCTAGAGTTACAAGCCAGTGATGGATTTACAGTGAAGCCATGTATCAAAACAAATGAATTCACTACAAACACGTAGATTCTAGTGGGCCTGTGAAGTGGTCCAGTGTTTGCTATTAACAGCATGGGCTTCAGTTCTATTCATACTACAGGTCTTAAAGTGACAGACAAAAATGTAGTAAGTAAGGTACTGAAAGAAGCTATTAAACAAATTTAATTCTGAGGTAACAAGACTCTTTCTGTCTTTCTACCTCTCTCTGGCTCTCCATACCTTCATCTGTCCCTTTCTCTGTCTCTCCATCTCTCCCTCTCCTTCTTGCTTTTCCTCTCCCCTTCTTTACTCATCCCCTCATGGTACTAGAACTGTTATACAAAAATTCTTTTTCTGATGCGCATTTTCAGTGAAAATGATGTTTAAATAGGACACAGATCACATAAATAGAGTAGAGAGGACAAGTTAAAGCTGTCTCCATAGTTTCCAGTTTGACAGACCAACTAACAGATGGCATGGTTGGGAAGTGGAGCTGGTGTTTGGCAGGAAAGATGTGTGTTTCACCATGGACACATGGCTTAACACTAGGAATCTGCATAATGATGTTTTAGATTCAAATGTTAATCAAATACCAAAGCTCTAAACAGTCTGAGCAGCAGAGGTAGTATGGATCTCAGAGAGATAAAAAAGAAAAAAAAATCCATGAAATTGAGTAGAAACTATACTTGGAACCTAGGCCAAAGTGTCACTTAGAAAAACAAAAGATTAAATCTCAGAGCTTGATAATAATAATTAATATAAATAGTAATAATTTAATGGAAATATTGATAATATCTAAAATCATTGGAAGTTATATATTTTTTTTCTAAAATATTTGTATTTGTGCACCCATGTGCATGTCTACGTATATGTGCTTTGAAACACATATGAATATCAGAGGACATCCTTCAATAATTGGTTCTTGTTGAGTCAGAGTCTTTCTTGCTTCTGCTGCTTCTGGTACGATTAGATATGTGTTCCAATTCTGACTTTTTACATGGGTTCCAGGGATTCAATTCTGTTCGTCATGTGTGTGTGGCTGCAATGTAACCCACTGAATGTCTCCATCCTTGGTTCATAATTAGATATAATCTCAATAAATACTAAAACAAATCCACTGATATTGACATCAAATATTTTTCCGTTTTCCAGATGAATAAACTGAAGTAAAGAGAATAAATAAGTAGCCCAGTTCTAATACATAAGAATGGAAAAATGTAGCCTGTGCTGCCTACTAAATGGGACAAGGTAGTTACAATGAGTGAGAGATCCAGATATGGTCTTTGTCATGAATCTAGCTGGTGAGAATGTCCATATGGACAGGTGCTCTATAGAAGTAAATGCCTATGTAGAAAGAAAGATGAGTGAGACTGAAGGAAGGCCTCCAGGCATGCTGATGAGACATTTCAACAGATTCAGCATAGAGTAGACTTAAGATCACACTCTGGTTACATAAAAATTAGAAAGGCAATAGTTTTAATCCAGTAACATGGTTGCTCTGGCACAGGATCACATCCAAAGATATGAACTGATCAGAATGCAGACACACCTTGGATTACAATATGATCTGAGTAGAATGCCCTTAGTAGACATCTTTAATCTCAAACAATGAAGGTTAGGTTAGTTAGTAGAATGAAGCAGGCATGTTTGAAAGTGACATCTAATGGAAGGGCAGACAAATTGACAAATCAAAGATTTGACAGAATGAGCCAGATAATGAGAAGAAGCCAGAAAATTAGAATATATTGCCAATGCTAGGATGAGGCTAAGCAGAGCAATTCATTCTGAAGCCAAAAGAAGCTGGATTGATCAGTCATCTTAGAAGATGAGATTATATCCTGGCATAGGTCTAGGGATAGTTAGAACAGAGAAAGAAATGCTCTGGGCTCAGCCCAAACCATGTATTCAAACAGCATAAGTAAAGCTCTCCTCTCTTCAAGTAATCTGAGAAAATAAAAGTGACATTTACACAATAGAATGCTACAGCAAGTAACACAGAAGTTAAGGAAAATAGCAGTTGATCTAAATCAGATAAATCAAGGGTATAAAGTTCAAAAGATAATAATTTAATCCAGGTCTGAGACCTATAAATATTAGAAATAAAAAGCTATAGTACTGAACATTTTAAGCATTCTTTCCATTATGTCACTCAGAGACATACAAATCTAATTATCAATGTGCTATTAAGAAAGACTGTATATTCACTTAGTACAAAAATGAGACTGGCAGAAGAGAGCAAGGACTATCACTCAGCACCCCAGAAGTTTTTATGGGAATAGTAAGAACTGTGTTCCAGAAGATTCCACGTGAACTTACATAGCAAGAATAATCAAAAATAAACTTAATAGTTAAGAAAAGGTAAGTTTGTCAAAATATAGAAAAAGTGTCCTAACACAATGCATATGTTATAATAAAATAAAATTGGGTATTAAAGAATTCTAATACTCAGATATGATGCAATTCAAGGACTTCTAATATTACAATTTATTGGATTGGATCTTCACATGAGTAGTTTTCATCATAAAATAAGGTGATGTTATGTTTTATTCATCTTTTAAGACTTCTATAACTTAAATGAAAGATCCTTAGGGCACAGATCAAAATAATTTAACATTTTAATTGTAATAATGAAATTAAAATAGATAATGTAATAAACAAATCAAGTGTGTCTTTATGGGAGAAGCATGCTATTACAGTGTTTAATTCTTCCATTAAAATGGGTTTTTACTTAAATATGTAAAAGCCTAATGAAGGACATAAATATTTTTTTGAATGTTCAAATAGGAAAAGAGAATGAAGGAACACATTATAGGGTTCATATAAATTCTTTGTCATTTTTCTTATTAAATCCTTAAATAATATTTGAAGCTTTGATATCTTTTGGAATAATATGCTTTAATGGCATAAATTAAAATATATTGGATTATGAATATATTGAGATATATTTAGCAATATACCTTTTAAAACAAATTTGATATATATTGATTTATGGGTTTGTTTTTTGTTTTTTTTTTTTTTTTTAGCTAGGCTCATATACTTGGAGGTGGTAATGAGTATAACAGACAAAAATATAGGTAATGGTAAACATGAACAATATTTCAAGATATCAATACTGTTATAAGTTACTATGATAGTGTAATTTCTATCTAGTGACAAAATCAGAGTTTTTTAAAAAAAATTATGGTGGATTTCTAACCATATTTACAAGAACCAAATTTATGATTTTCATCAATTTTATCCACAGGGTCTTGAAAACCAAGTATCACCCCACCTACCCAAATAAAAATAAAATATAAACCCTCTCTTATCCTTGCATGGATTTTGAAAAAATTAAACGGCAGATGGCTATCAGGGGAAAGGATGCTGAGATGTCACATTTGTAACTCACCTTTCATCAGTGTTTCCTGATGAGCTTCTCTAATAGTAGAGGGTTATTTCTCTGCAAGCAAAGCTACAACATGTCTACCAACTAAAGATGACTCTACTTTTTAAAATCTCTAGGTTTATCTCCTATTACTTTAAATGAGTTTTTTCTTAGTTTCAGCTCTTGCCAACACCTATATAACTTCCAGTTTTCTTTGCCTTTTATACTATATAGTCTTTGAATTATTTTTAGTTTTTGTGTATATATATATACAAATATATATGTAAATGTGTGTGTATGTACACTTGTTTATGCATGCATGTGTGAAAGCCTGACTCTGATGTTGGGTGTCTTTCTCTGTTACTCTCCATGTTGTTGTTTAAAACAGGGTCTTGCACTGAACTTGGGGCTCACAGAATCAGCTAGTCTGTCTGAGAAAGGGAAAGAATACACAGGACTCACAGTGTATGAAAGCACTTCTTGTTATAAAGTTAGGCTCATCCAGAAAGTACTTGTGAAAGTACAAAACCATAAATCAATGGAAAGATTTGTCAGAATTTGACACACACAAAAATAATAAATTGACTTTGATATCTACTAAGAAAATAAATTGAGGCTTGTTTTTATAAGTGACTCTGGAACAATTCTATATGATAGATAGATAGATAGATAGATAGATAGATAGATAGATAGATAGATACAGATACAGATATAGATATAGATATATACATACTCAACACCTGAAACCAAACTCTCACACAAACAACAAAAATGGACTCACAATTTGTATTTATACAATGTATACATTTATTTATACACAATACATACACACACACACCAATTAAAGAAAGAGAGGCTATCAATTTGAGAGTAGGGCACATGGGAGATGTTGGAGAGAGAGTAGCTGACAGGATCTAGAGAAAGAAAAGAGATGGCAAAAAGCAATGTTTATATTTTAATTAAAAATATATTTTAAAAATATAAAGAGTAAATGTAAAAAAGAAATAAAACTCAATGCAAATCTCATAAGTCATTAAAAATTAACTTAAAATTGATAATGGAAATAAATATGAATTATAAAACTATAAATATTAACAAAAGATGTTTATTTTTTTAACTTTAGAGTATGGAAAACACTTCTCAAGTATCAAGTCAAGACATGATTCACAAAATTAAAATTGATTGATCACACTTAATCAAAATTAAACCATTGTATTCCCAAAGATACTCTGAATTTTAATGATAATTATAGACTGAAAAAAATGTGTTTTTTTAACTTCTTTAAAGTCACTGTAAATATTTGTCTTAGATGTTTAGACACACTGAAAATTCTGACTGGCATAAACGGTAACTAAACACATAAAAAGATGTTCAGCATTGTTAGTTTCTATATATATTTTTGGGTTCATCTGTTCTAGATTTTAAAACATGTTAGAATTGGTATTTATTTATTTGAAGAATGATAAGCAATAAGAGAGGGGCCTGAAGGACATAATGTCTGAAGACGTTACAGGGTAGACTGCAGAAGACAATTATGTTCTAATATGATGCAATAATCTACCAAAGTTCCTAGACTTTTAAAATCAAAAGGTGTTTGTTTGTAACCATAATTAATATGTAAGCAAATGTGAAATGTCTTCTACAATAAAATAAAGCCATAACTCTTGAGACATAAAAACTGAGTTGCTGGTCTGCTTAGAAATAGAGATTAGAACATTAAAAATGGAAGTGAAGGCCGGGCGGTGGTGGTGCACGCCTTTAATCCCAGCACTTTGGAGGCAGAGGCAGGTGGATTTCTGAGTTTGAGGCCACCCTGGTCTACAGAGTGAGTTCCAGGACAGCCAGGGCTACACAGAGAAACCCTGTCTCGAAAAAAACCAAAAAAAAAAAAAAAAAAAAAAAAAAAAAAAAGGAAGTGAAGTTTCCCAAACTGTTCTAATTCTTGCATAAATATGAAAATTTGTTAAAATTGCTTTCTTTTTTCCATTGTTATGTTTTAGGCGTCTTTGTGAAAGATCAAGTATCCATAAGTATGTGGGCTTATTTCTAGGTCTTCAATTCTATTCCATTGGTCAATCTGTTTGTCTCTGTACCAATACCATGTGGTTTTAATTACCATTGCTCTGTAGTAAGTAAATTATGCTGGTCCAATTAGCAGTCTATATGTCGAAAACTGAAAATAGATCCATATTTATCACCTCGCACAAAACTCAAGTCCATGCGGATCAAGGGCCTCACCATAAAACCAAACACACTTAATTGAATATAAAAGAAATTGGGAAAGAGTCTCAAACTCATTGGCACAGGGGGAAATTTCATAAAGAAAACTCCAATGGCTCAGGCTCCAAGATCAACAATTGATAAATGGGACATCATGAAACTGAAAAGCTTCTGTAAGGCAAAAGATACAGTTAATAGGACAAATCAGTAACCCACAGATTGGGAAAAACATCTTCACTAACCCTACATCAGATAGAGGGCTAATATACAAAATATACAAGGAACTCAAGAAGTTAACCTCTAAAAAATAAAATAACCAAATTAAAAATGGGGTACAAAACTCAAAGGAGGAATAATAAATGACTGAGAAGCATTTAAATAATCATAATGCCTAAGATCAAAAACTCAGGCAACAGCAGATGCTGGTGAGGATATGGAGAAAGAGAAACACTCCTCCATTGCTGATGGGATTGCATGCTGTTACAATCACTCTGGAAATCTGGCAGGGCCTCAAAAATTTTGAAATAGTTCTATCTGAAAACACAGTTATACCACTACTGGGCATATACATAAAAGATGTTCCAACATATAACAAGTACATGTGCTCCAACTATGTTCATAGCAGCCCTATTTATAATAGCCAGAAACTGGAAATAACCCAGATGTCTCTCAACAGAAAAATGGGCACAGAAAATGTGTTACATTTACACAAAGGAATACTATTCAGCTGTTAAAAAGGAAGACTTCACAAATTTTGAAGGCAAATGTATATATCTAGAAAATATCATCCTAAGTGAGGTAACCCAGACCCCAAAGGACATACATGGTATGTACTCACTGATAAGTAGATATTAGACCCAAAGCTCAGAATACCCATGATCAACTCACAGACCATATGAAGCTTAACAAGAATGAAGACCAAAGTGTGGATGCTTCAATCCCACTTAGAAGGGGACAAAATAATCATGGGAGGTAGAGGGATGGAAGGTCTTGTGTGGGAGAGAGGAAGGGGAGGAATAAAAAAACAAGGGCGGGTTCAGGTATGAGAAGGGACAGTAGAGAAGTCCAGAGGGCCAGAAGAATAAATAGAAATATATAGTAGTGGGTGTCAGGGAACAGGGGAACCACTAGAAAGTCCCAGACGCCAGGGATACAAAAAGGCTTCTAGGATGCAATGCAGATGACAATAGCTGAAACACCCAACAGAGGGGAGATAGAACCTCAGGAGACCACCTCTAATAGATAGGCATAGTCCCCAGTTGAGGGAAGGGGGCACTCACTCATCTCAAAAATTTTAACCCAGAACTGTTCCTTTCTAAAGGAAACACAGAGACAAAAAATGGAGTAGAGGCTGAAGGAAAGGCCATCCAAAGACTGTTCCACCTTAGGATCCATCATATCTGCAGACACCAAATCCTGACACTACTGCTGATGCCAAGAAGTGCTTTCAAACAGGAGCCTAGTATGACTGTCTTCTGAGAGGCTTCGCTAAGACCTAAGACAGATGCAGATACTTACCGCCAACCTTTGGACTGAGCCCAGTGATCCCAATGGAAGAGTCAGGGAAAAACTGAAAGAGCTGAAGGGGACTACAACCCCATAGGAAGAACAACAAAATCAACTATCTAGACTCCTCAGAGCTCCCAGGGACTATTCCACCAAAGAAAGAGTATAAATGGGTGGGTCCAAGGCTCATGCTACATATATAGCAGAGGATTGCCTTATCTGGCACCAATGGGAGGAGAGGTACAGGGTCCTTTGGAGGCTTTTTGCTCCAGGGAGGTAGTTGTTAGAGGGTGAAGTGGGAGTGGTGGATGGGCAGAGCAAAAGTGGAGAAGGTATGGTATGGGGGGGGTTGAGAAGGGAGACTGGAAACGGGGACAACATTTGAAATGTAAATAAATAAAATAATCAATTAAAAATTTGTGACAAAAATACTGAAATTTGTTTTGTTCATTCAAACCTGAACCACTAAGCACTTTCAGGATACATGAAATAGTAAATAGTAAAAAGTCATTCTTATTGTACTGTGAAAGCTATAAGGAAATTATTTTAATAACATCATAAATACAAATCAAATCTCACTTAGGAGTTAAACAAATATTATAACACTTACTAATCTCAGCCAGGCAGTGGTGGCACATACCTTTAATCCCAGCACTTGGGAGGCAGAGGCAGTCAGATTTCTGAGTTCGAGCCCAGTCTGGTCTACAGAGTGAATTCCAGGACAGCCAGGGCTATACAGAGAAACTCTGTCTTGACACCCCCCACCCCCCAAAAAAAAAAGACTTAATAAGAACCTTTACTTGAGGCTATTTGGAGCTCTTGGAAGTTGGTCATAACACACACACACACACACACACACACAGACACACACACACACACACAAATATATATACTAATAGAATGAAGTCTGTCTTTGATTTCACAATCATGGGAAGATTCTATATAGTATATGTGCTAATAGAAGGATTTAATAGATTTCTAAAGATTGAAAAACTACAGTTGTCATTCAGATCCCTATCAAGAAGATGGTGTGATGCTTGTTGCAAGCACGCTTCATTTTGTAATGTTTTATTTTCTTGGGCTTTACATAATTGCATTATTTATAAAAGAAAGGTTGATGAAAAACTGGGACCCATCGGGACTTTGAGCATTATTTTTCAAACAGGCTGTGCTCATTTAATGTCTGTATTACAAGTTGGTTATTCTCACATGTCAAACATTTTCTTCATAATTCTGCATGAAGGTGAAAAATGACCATTGTTTGTTACTGGGACTGATATAATTTTAAAAACATATAAACTCTGTTTACTAAATATTTGTGTTCTAATTGTCCATTGATCAATGATTTCCTCATGTTCCTCTCTTGGGACTTTTTTTTCACTGAGATAAAACAGCAGAGAAATTAGTTCAGTTAATAACTATCCATGTCCTCTAAGCAGTCAAGTGAGAGAGACAAATGTCTCTCATTTCAAATCCAAAACTGAAATTGATTATGATATTGAAGAAGGCACATTAAAATTGAGACTAAGATCTCTTAGAAAAGTCAGAAAAATTTCCAAAAGAAAGAAGACACATATCTCTTAATTGAATTGATATTACCACTCTAATGACATTCCACTGCAGTGGTAAGAAAACAAAACAGACTTAATGCTGATATAGAGGAAATTTTAGTGACCTAGATGGAAGGTCAAGTTTCTCAGACATTCCTTTAAACTTATACCTAATCTACAGTGAGTCCCTTATTATTCAAGTCTATTAAATCTTTAAAGAGGCTCAGGAGCTACAGAACAAAAGTTTAAGCCTGACATAGATTGATTCATATGGCTTAAAGCTAATTCTTGAAGAAGATTTCATTTCCATAAAATGAAAGCACAAGATGAAGAAGTGAATGCTGACAAAGAAGCTCCAACAAGCTATCTGCTTTGTCTAAGACTGAGCATGATTAATGAAAGTAGTAGCTATTCTACAGAATTGATTTTTAATCTTCATTAACAGTCTTACATTCCAAGAAGTCTACTAGGACTAACTACTTAGAGAGGAGAAACCAATCTCTAGCGTCACATCTACAAAGCTCAGGCTAGCTATACTGTAGATGGAGGGCCTAATGCAGCTGGGAATATTAAATCAAACCAATGCCCACCTTTCCACTTTAAAAAATTGAGAATCAATTTGAAATTAAACTAAATGTGCTATTCTGATATCTGCCAATGGAAAATCAAAACAACAACACAGGCCTGTTTACAAAGAGGTGTGATAAAATATTTTAAACACTGTTGAGACCAATTGCTTAAAAAGTAAAATTCTGTTCAAAGTATGATGGCTCCTTAGCAATGCTGCTGGCTGTTCAAAGTTCTGATGAGATTCAAATAGTTAATGTTCTCATGCTAATAATACACTACTTATTCTGCAGTCATTGGACTATGTGTAATTTGACTTCAAGTGTTGCTATTTAAGAAATTCTTTTAAAAGTAGAGTACTGGTGAGGAATCCAGAATAAATAAATAATTAAATAAATAAATAAATAAATGAAAAAATTCTTCTAGAAAAGGATTTTTTAAATTTTATTGAGAAATTTATGACACAATGATGATGGTAAAAATATCCACAGTAACAGGAGTGTAGAAGAAGATTATCATAACTGCAGTGATGACTTTTAGAGGTTCAACATGTCAGTGAGAGAAGTGACTGAAATGTCAGAGACCTAGAAGTGAAAACCAAAGATGTGATAAAACTGTTGAAACTTCATAGAAAATTTTCAAAAAATAAGGCTCACGTGTTTCAGAAGAGCAAAGAAGTAATTGCTTGTGATGAAACCTACTCCACTGGTATGGTATTTCAAAAATGACGACAAATAGTTTGTAAAAGTATACAAAGTTAATTTACAAAGCAGCAGCAGACTTGAGAATATTGACTGCAATTTTAAAGAAAATACTTAAGGTAAAATTGCTAATGTTGCATGCTACAGAGAAATCTTTTATAAGAAATCAACCAGTGTGGCAAACTATACTGTTTTGTTTTATGACATTCTGTAGCCCTTCCAGTCTTTAGCAACAATGACCCTGGTGAGTGAGTGGCAATCAGAATCAAGTCAAGACTCTATATGCTAAAGGACTCACTGAAGTTCAACATGATGATTATCATTCTTGAGCTGCAAAACATTTTCTAGTTTTAGATTATTTTCAAATATGTTATTGTACACTTGTTGGATAACAGCCCAGAATTTTGCATGAACACCGAAACAAAAGAAAAAAAAATGTGTGAATAGCTTTATTATGAAACACTGCTTACTGCAGTCCTTGGCAACTAAGCCTTCAATATCATCAACACTGTCTCATGTACTTTGCTGTATAATTTTCTAGTTCTTTTTTTTGTTTTTTTTTTCCTTTTTTTTTATTGGATATTTTATTTACATTTCAGATGTTATTCCCTTACCCCATTTTCCCCGTACCTCCCCGGAACCCCCAAACCATCCCCGCCTCCTGCTTCTATGAGGGTGTGCCCCCACCTACCCCACCACACTTCATCTCCCCACCCTCAAATTCTCACACACACGATGTCCAACCTTCATAGGACCAAGGATCTCTTCTCCCACCTATACCTGACAGGAACATCCTCCCTTGCATATATAGCTGGAGCCATGGGTCCCTCCCTAAATGCTCCCAGGCTAGTGGTTTAGACACTGGGGGCTCTGGTTGGTTGGTATTGTTGCTCTCCTAATGGGGTCGCGAATACTTTCAACTCCTTCAGTCTTCAGTCTTAACTCCTCCATTTTGGAAACCCCATGATCAGTTTAATGGTTAGCTGTGAGCATCTGCCTTTAAATATGTCAGACTTTGGCAACCTCTAAAGAGACAGTTATGTTAGGCTCCTGTCAGCATGCACATCCTGACACTCACATCAGCATTTACCTTTGGTGACTGCACATGGGATGGATACCCAGGTGCAATGGTCTGCATATGGCCCCTCCCTCAGTTTCTGTCCTGCACTTTGTATCCATATTTGCTCCCTTGAGTATTTTGTTACTCCTTCTAAGAAGGACTGTAGCCGCCCCCCCCACCCTTGGTCTTTATTCTTCATGAGCTTTATGTGGTCTGTGAGTTGAATCTTGGGTATTTCAAGCTTCTGGGCTAAAATCTAATAATCAGTGAGTGAATACAATGTGTGTTCTTTTGTGATTGGGTTACCTCACTCAGGATGATATTTTCTAGTTCCATCCATTTACATAAGAATTCATTGTTTTTAAAAGCTGAGTAATATTCCATTTTGTAAATGTACCACATTTTTTGTATCCATTCCTCTGTTGAAGGACATCTGGGCTCTTTCCAGCTTCTGGCTACTATAAATAAGGCTGCTATGAACATAGTGGAGCATATGTCCTTGTTATATGTTAGAGCATCTTCTGGGTATATGCCCAGGAGTGGTATAGCTGGGTCCTCAGGTAATGATATGTCCAATTTTCTGAGGAACCACCAGACTGTTTTCCAGAGTGGTTGCAACATCTTGCAATCCCACCAACAATGGAGGAGTATTCTTCTTTCTCCACATCCTCGCCAGCATCTACTATCACCTGAGCTTTTGATCTTATCCATTCTGACTGGTGTGAGGTGGAATCTCAGGATTGTTTTGATTTCCATTTCCTTGATGATTAAGGATGCTGAACATTTCTTTAGGTGCTTCTTGGCTATTCGCATTTCCTCAGTTGAGAATTCTTTGTTTAGCTCCTTACTCCATTTTTTAATAGGGTTATTTGGTTGCCTAGAGTCTAATTTCTTGAGTTCTTTGTATATATTGGATATTAGTCCTCTATCGGATGTGGGATTGGTAAAGATCTTTTCCCAATCTGTTGGTTGCCGTTTTGTCCTATTGACAGTGTCCTTTGCCTTACAGAAACTTTGCAATTTTATGAGGTCCCATTTGTCAATTCTTGATCTTAGAGCATAGGCCATTGGTGTTCTGTTCAGGAACTTTCCCCCTGTGCCTAGGTATTCGAGGGTCTTACCCACTTTCTCTTCTATTACTTTCAGTGTGTCTTGTTTTATGTGAAGGTCCTTTATCCACTTGGACTTGAGCTTTGTTCAAGGAGATAAGAATGGATCAATTTGCATTCTTATACATGTTGTCCTCCAGTTGAACCAGCACCATTTGTTGAAAATGCTGTCCTTGTTCCACTGGATGGTTTTATCTCCTTTGTCAAAGATCAAATGACCATAGGTGTGTGGTTTCATTTCTGGGTCTCAACTCTATTCCACTGATATTCCTGCCTGTCCCTGTACAAATACCAGACCCTGTTTATCACTATTGATTTGTAGTACAGCTTGAGGTCAGGGATGGTGATTCCTCCAGAAGTTCTTTCATTGTTGAGAATGGTTTTCACTATCCTGGGTTTTTTGTTACTCCAAATAAATTTGAGAATTTCTGTTTCTAACTCTGTGAAGAATTGAGTTGGTATTTTAATGGGGATTGCATTGAATCTGTAGATTACTTATGGCAAGATGGCCATTTTTACTATATTAACTTTGCCAATCCATGAGCATGGGAGATCTTTCCATTTCCTGAGATCTTCTTCAATTTCTTTCTTCAGAGACTCAAAGTTCTTGTCATACAGATCTTTCACTTGCTTGGTTAGATTCACACCAAGGTATTTTATATTATTTGTGACTATTGTGAAGGGTGTCATTTCCCTAATTTCTTTTTCAGCCTGTTTATCTTTCACATAGAGGAAGGCTACTGATTTGTTTGAGTTGATTTTATAACCTGCCACCTTGCTGAAGTTGTTTATCAGGTTTAGGAGTTCTTTGGTGGAACTTAAGTATACTATCATATCATCTGCGAATAGTGATATTTTGACTTCTTCCTTTCCTATTTGTATTCCTTTGACTTCTTTTTGTTGTCTAATTGCTCTAGCTAGGACTTCCAGAACTATATTGAATAGGTAGGGTGGACAGCCTTGTCTAGTCCCTGATCTTAGTGGGATTGCTTCAAGTTTCTCTTCCATTTAGTTTGATATTGGCTATTGGTTTGCTGTGTATTGCTTTTACTATGTTTAGGTATGGGCCTTGAATTCCTGATCTTTCCAAGACTTTTACCATGAAGGGATGTTGAATTTTGTCAAATGCTTTCTCAGCATCTAGTGAGATGATCATGTGTTTTTATTTCTTTGAGTTTGTTTATATAGTGGATTATGTTGATGGATTTCCAAATATTGAACCATCCCTGCATTCCTGGGATAAAGTCCACTTGATCATGATGAATGATTGTTTTGATGTGTTTTTGGATTCGGTTTGCTAGAATTTTACTGGGTTTTTGGCATCGATATTCATAAGGGAGATTGATATGAAATTCTCTTTCTTTGTGGTTTCTTTGTGAGGTTTAGGTATGAGTGTGATTGTAGCTTCACAGAACAAATTTGGTAGTGTTCCTTCTGTTTCTATTTTGTGGAATAGTTTGAAGAGAATTGGTATTAGGTCTGCCTTGAAGGTCTGATAGAATTTTGCGCTAAAACCATCTGGTCCTGAGCTTTTTTTGGTGGGGAGACTTTTAATGACTGCTGCTATTTGGGTTTGTGGACTGTTTAGATGGTTTATTTGCTCCTCATTTAACTTTGATACCTGGTATCTGTCTAGAAAATGGTCCATTTCATGCAGATTTTCCAGTTTTGTTGAGTATAGGCCTTTGTAGTAGGATCTGATGATTTTTTGAATTTCCTAAGTTTCTGTTGTTATGTCTCCCTTTTGAGTTCTGATTTTGTTAATTTGGACACTGTCTTTGTGCCCTTTGGTTAATCTGGCTAAGGGTTTATCAATCCTGTTGATTTTCTCAAAGAACCAACTCCTGGTTTTGTTGATATTTTGTATAGTTCTTTCTGTTTCTACTTGGTTGATTTTAGCCCTGAGTTTGATTATTTCTTGACATCTACCCCTCTTGGGTGTATTTGCTTCTTTTTGTTCTAGAGCTTTTAGGTGTGCTGTCAAGTTGTTAATGTATAGTCTCTCCAGTTTCTTTTTGTAGGCACTTAGAGCTTTGAGTTTTCCTCTTAGCACTGCTTTCATGGAGTTCCACAAGTTTTGGTATGATGTTTCCTCATTATCATTAAATTCTAAAAAGTCTTTAATTTCTTTATTTCTTCCTTGACTAAGTCATCATTGAGTAGAGCATTATTCAGTTTCCACATGCATGTGGGTTTTCCATTGATTTTGTCATTATTAAAGACCAGCCTTAGTCCGTGGTGATCTGATGGGATGCAAGGGATTATTTCAATCTTTTAGTATCTGTTGAGGACTGTTTTGTGACCAATTATACGGTCTATTTTGGAGACGGTACCATGAGGTGCTGAGCAAAAGGTATATTATTTTGCTTTAGGATGAAATGTTCTATAGAGATCTGTTAAATCCATTTGGTTCATAACTTCTGTTAATTTCAATGTGTCTTTGTTTAGTTTCTGTTTCCATGATCTGTCCAATGCAGAAAGTGGGGTGTTAAAATCCCCCACTATTATTGTTTGAGCTGCAATGTGTGCTTTCAGCTTTAGTAAAGTTTCTTTTATGTATGTGGGTGCCCTTGCATTTGGAGCATAGATGTTCAGAATTGAGAGTTTATCTTGGTGGATTTTTCCTTTGATGAGTATGAATTGTCCTTCCTTATCTTTCTTGATTACTTTTGGTTGAAAGTCGATTTTATTTGACATTAGAATGACTACTCCAGCTTGTTCCTTGGGACTATTTGCTTGGAAAATTGTTTTCCAGCCTTTTACTCTGAGGTAGTGTCTGTGTTTGTCACTGAGGTGCGTTTCCTGTATGCAGCAAAATTCTGGGTCCTGTTTATGTATCCAGTCTGATAGTCTATGTCTTTTTATTGGAGAATTGAGTCCATTGATGTTAAGAGATATTAAGGAAAAATGATTGTTGCTTCCTATTATTTTTATTATTAGAGGTGGAATTATGTTTGTGTAGCTATCTTCTTTTGGGGTTGTTGGAAGATTACTTCTTTGCTTTTTCTAGGTTGTAGTTTCCTTCCTTGTGTTGGTGTTTTCCATCAGTTATCATTTGAAGTGCTGGGTTTGTAGGAAGATATTGTGCAAATTTGGTTTTGTCATGGAATATCTTGGCTTCTCCATCTATAGTGATTGAGAGTTTTGCTGGGTATACTAGTCTGGGCTGGCATTTGTGTTCCCTTTAGTTCTGTATGACATCAGTCCAGGATCTTCTGGCTTTTATACTCTTTGGTGAAAAGTCTGGTGTAATTCTTATCCGTCTGCCTTTATATGTTACTTGACCTTTTTCCCTTACTGCTTTTAGTATATTTTCTTTGTTTTGTGCATTTGATATTTTGATTATTATGTGAGGGGAAGTATTTCTTTTCTGATCTAGTCTGTTTGGTGTTCTGTAGGCTTCTTGTATGTTTATGGGCATCTCGTTCTTTAGGTTAGGGAAATTTTCCTCTATAATATTGTTGAAGAAATTTACTGGCCTTTTAAATTGGGAATCTTCACTCTCATCTATACCTATTATCCTTAGGTTTGGTCTTCCCATTGTGTCTTGGATTTTCTGGATATTCTGGGTTAGGAGCTTTTTGCATTTTTCATTTTCTTTGACAGTTGTGTCAATGTTTTTCATGGTATCTTCTGCGCTGAGATTCTCTCTTCCATCTCTTGTACTCTATTGATGATCCTTGTGTCTATGACTCCTGATCTCTTTCCTACGTTTTCTATCTCCAGGGTAGTCTCCCTTTGAGAATTCATTATTGTTTCTATTTCCATTTTTAGATCCTAGATGGTTTTGTTCAATTCCCTCACCTGTTTGATTGTGTTTTCTTGCAATTCTTTAAGGGATATTTGTGTTTCCTCTTTAAGGGCTTCTACCTGTGTACCTGTGTTCTCCTATATTTCTTTAAGGGGCTTACATATATCCTTCTTAAAATTCTCTATGATCATCATGAGAAGTGATTTTAATTCTGAATTCTGTTTTTCCTGTGTGATGGGGTATCCAGGGCTTGCTATGGTTGGAGAACTGGGTTCTGATGAGGCCAAGTAACTTTGGTTTCTACTGCTTGTGTTTTTGAGCTTGCCTTTAGCCATCTCGTTGACTCTAGTCTTACCTGTGTTCACTGTGTCTGACTGGAGTCTGTCTTTCTGGTTACCTTGCTTGTGTCAGAACTCCTCAGAGTCCAGATGTCTCTGTGTTCCTGTGATCCTAAGCTCCTGGGTGGAAGAACTCCTGGGACTCAGGCCACCTCGGGGATCCTGAAATCCTGCTCTTCTTAGTGTAGCAGCTCCTCTATGATGGCTCAGGATAATGTGTCTCCACAGGAGCAGAACATCTAGGTGTCTTCCCCAGCCAGAAGGACCAGGCCTCTGTTCTGAGTGCAGTGGCTCCTCTACAATGGCTCAGGATCAGGTGTCTCCACAGGAGCAGACCAACTATGTGTCTGCCCCAGCCAGGAGGACCAGGCTCGGGGCAGAAGGGAAGTGGTATTCCAGAGGGGTGGGGTTTGGTTGCCTGATGGTTCCGGAGCCACCCTGGCTCCAAGTTGTAACTCTGGGGTGTGGGGTAGTGGGCAAGGTTTCTTACCCTCTGCTCTGAGTTCAGTGGCTCCTCTAGGATGGCTCAGGATCAGGTGTCTCCACAGGAGCAGACCACCTATATGTCTGCTCCAGCCAGGAGGGCCAGGCTTGGACTAATTTTCTAGTTCTATATTGGTCTTTACTTGATTATATTTACATATTTCAAAATTTTCACATTATGTTATTAGCTGTAGTAAATAACTTAACCCTATGCTCTGAAAACAGCTTATTCTTAAAATGTATTTATGTATCTATGTATTTATGAAATGGGCTTTCAAATGTTCCTGGCATTCTTCAAATTTCTACTTTTCATGACATTAGTCATTGAATTAGTACATATATTAGTAACCTAATTTCAAATTTATAAATCTTTAAAGATCTTATGTTCAAACAAGACTAGATTCTCTTGAAGTGAGTTCTGGGGCTTCAAAATATAGCGAGAAATTACAAACAATAACTAACTGATGATTTCTTCATCTGTGAAACAGAAATAACAGCTTCTAATGTTTAATTGAGAAAGCAAAAAGCAACCATCTATAGAAAACCAGTTTAAGCAACAGCTGGTATACTGCAGATGTTCAAATATATATATACTCATTTTTATTCCCCTAATATTTCTATCTCTTTGGTGTTCATGTAAAAAAGGAGCATTTTCTATTCCATTAGCACGATTACTCATGAACTGCATTTCCATTATTTATCTGCTTTAAAAAAATTTTGCATCAGAGACTGTTGCAGTAATTTTAGATGACCAAAATGTAAGTTAATTTACTCTGCATTAATTTTTCATAAAGTAGAATGATAAATGGTTAAAGAAATGGATGGATGGAAATGCCTAAACCTTACGTAAATATTCACATTAAATATGAATTCATTTTAGTGAGTCAGTTTAGGGAATATTCAAAGTAAATTACAAGATACACGTGTCTTAATTCTTCAGTTTTTGTTTATTTTCATCTTTTTGTCTGTGTGTACCTTTGGGGGTACATGTGTGTTTGTATGTGTGTCTCTGTGTGTGTGTGTGTGAATGCCAGAGTTTTATGTTGAATATCTTCTTCAATAGATCTCACTTATATACTGAGATAAATTCTGTCATTTATACCCAAAGTTCACTAAATCATCTAGTCTACCTACCTATATTGCTCCAGAGATAGACAGTCACCACCTACAGAAGCATTGGTACCTACAGAGGTGAGCTGTTATCCTCACCCAATATTTACTTATATGAGTGCTGGGGATCTGACCGTGGGTCCTACCATTTCCCTAGTAAGTTGATTACCCACTGGGCTATCTTTTCAGACCCTATATTGCTTTTATTATTCTTAATAGATTGCTAATTACCTGCTTCTTATACTTAGCATCTTTTTACAGCTCTGTAAATTTGTTTTTTTTTCTTTTTAAAAAACAACCCTAATAGCATCTACTGTAATTTTCAAGGCATTTACTTTTTTTAGTTTCTTTTAATTATTATTATATTGTTATTGTTGTTGTTGTTGTATTTTCAATCCAGCCATTACCTCCCTCTCAGTCCCCCCTCCCGCAATTTCTCGTCCCATTCCTCCTCCTCCCTGACTCCAAGAGGTCCATCCCCAGGGCCTCCCCCTTCCCTGGAGCCTCAAGTTTGTTGAGGATTAGGTGCATCTTCTATGGAGGCCAGACAGAGCAATCCTCAGCTATATATGTGTCAGGGGCCTCGGACTAGCTCATGCATGCTGCCTGGTTGGATGCTCAGTGTCTGACTGCCAGGGGTCCAGGTTAGTTGACACTGCTGATCTTCCTATGGGGTTGTCCTCCTCTTCTGCCTCTTCAATCCTTTCCCTAATTCAACCATACAAGTCTCAGACTTCAGTCTAAAGTTTAGGTATAAGTTTCTGCATCTCTGTCAGTCAGCTGCTGGCTCGGCCTCTCAGAGGACAGCCATGATAAGCTCCTGTGTGTAAGCATACCATGCATCAGTGATGGTGTCAGGCCTTGGTGTCTCCACATGAGATGTATTCCCAGTTGAGCCAGTCACTGGACTGCCTTTACCTTAGTCTCTTCTCCATTTTTTTCCCCGGAGTTCTTTTAGACAGGAACATTTCTGGGTCAGAAATTTTGACTGTGGTTTGCTAACACCATTCCTCTTCTTGAGGCCCTATCTACTGGAGCTGGACTCTTCCTTTTAAAGTAACTTCTCAAGTAATTCATTGTCCTTCCTCTTAATTTATTTCTCTTCAAGACTCAAAATTTCTACCAGAAATGATATGAGAGAAATCCCATCAGTAAAAATGCCGGATGTAATTCAGACATTCATCAATCATCTTTTTTCACTTTCTCTGAGATGATGAAGATACAGAACAGATTTAAATTTTACAGTTAAGATTCTTTTTTCACTTTTCTGTCAATCAAAGGAAAAAAAATCTAGTGCATTCACTATTTATAAGAAAAAAATCTGAGAAGAGTATTCTAATAGAATTTTAAAGCACATTCATATTCTTGAATATATCCACTCTCAAGTGATTACACAGGAAATGGACTGACTTCTAGCTTAAGATTGGTTTAAAATAATAACTTGCAGTTCTAAACCAGTATTCTATTTAGAAGACTAAACTAATTATTAATAATATTGAATAGCCCATATCATTTATATCCTGAATATAAATCAAAATAAAGAAGAAATGAGCTCACTCTTGCCCCATGTATATAAAATAATTGCAGCTTTACATTTCACAGAAAACATTGAACACCTGAATTGTGCATCTCTTTGTCCGGAGAAATAAAGCAGCAATAGAACAAAGCAAACCTTTTATCAGCTGGTTATATTTACCTGCATTTTAGTGACAATATTTTTCCTAGTTCTGTCAAGATTTATTTTTTGTCACTTTGATGAACTTTGAGTTTAACCCACTCACAAACCCGACCTTCCCAACTTCTAAGTAAACCAACATAAAGAAAGTTTACAGGCATTCTGAAATAGAGAACTTTATTTGCCTCATTTCTTGACTTCCACAGCATAAATACAGGGCCTTCAATTTCAAGCTTCCAATGTGAAGTCACTTAATGTGGAACTGGAGAAGACAAACAATACCTCACAAATCAGTGTGACAAAATGTAACACAACACTGCTTAAACCTGAATGCATAGAGTGAGTGGTTATTTTACCATGTATCACATTAAATAATCTATGCAGGTGTTAATGTGGATAGCCTTATATACTCCAAAGTATCTTGGTCAAATTACATTTGAATATCTAAATCTACAGTCATTATAGTCATATTGATATTACTTAACTATAGTAACAGAAACCTTTACTATGTATTTAATGACTGTAGCAAAGTGTATAATGAACTAAGTTTTCTGGTTCACCATTTGTGTAAATCACTTTCTGCATTATGAAATGGGGAAGAAGAGATGATTAAAGCAAAGCCTCCCTCATTACATTCTGAAGAGGACAACTTAAAAGATAGTTACAAAGTATACATTCCAAAAATAATTAAAAGAAATTCAGCATCTGTCCAGCAGTCAATGAAACATTTGAACCTGATTGGTGTAGGGTGGATTTCAGGGTTAATAGTGGTGCTACAACCACTTTAATAGACACAAGGTCTTACACTATAATCATTCCTAGAATGATTACAATCTTGGCCTAAAATTTTATTTAAGATGAGGCAGACCTATACGTTTTTCAGAGATCCAAAGACTGGTTCATGAAAAACAACCTGAGTTAACGAAATTTCATGATGTTGGTCACAGAGAAAATAGTTCTGGTGGTAGAAAGGTAAAACAATTTATGAGCTAAATGTGTGAAATTAATCTAGGTTTTTCCTGGTTACTTTAGGGTCTTATTAGCAAAATATATAACATATGCTAGATAATAATATCAAAATAATAGCTGTTGTTAAGTATGACTTTATTGCCATTGTAGTCTGCAAATGCACAGTTCACTTACTCCCCTAACAACCTTGTAAGTAGATCTTTTTCTTTGTTTACATTTGAGCACTCTAAAAGCCATAAACCCCATAAAATTATACAATGAGAATGGCCAAGAAAAAGACATGCAACCTATTTTTTTCTTATTTTAATACCTTAGGCAACTCTTGAGGTTACCAAGGGTCACAAATCTGTTATCTCAGAGATATGTTGTAATCAGTAAAGCAGTGACTACTCACAGTAGCTGTGGAAAACTGAGGATCCAGTCTATTCCTTTCCATGAATATGCACCCTTGTAAATGAGCCCTAGAAATGCCAGGGAAATTTGCCATCAAATCTTCACAGTAACTTTTCAGTAATATTCCCCTGTTTATTAATTAGGAGAAAGGCCCATCTTCTCCTTGGCCTTTGAAAACTGATCATTTACTCTCCATGAAAAATTTCCCTCTGCCTCTGATATTTTCTTTTTATCTCATCTGGGTGGTTTATTTTTAATTACTTAACATTTTTTTTTTTTTTTGTAGCTGCCTCTTTTGAATGCTTCTCCAACTTAGGGCTAAAAAGCCAAATGATTCAATTCTGTTACCCTGCCTCCTATGCAAGCAAGCAAAAGGAATTTGATAATGTGACATGTTTTAATCTACTACATCTCTTGAGATATACATAGAAAATCTTCACTTCTGAGAATGTTACTCAGTATCCAATCACTTTCCATGACTTTTTGATTAGAGGGTAAATTCTCCATGTCATTTGTGACTGTCCCCTACCTCATCTCTTACTGTTTAGGAGAGCTTCCCTCTTCACTCATAAAGGTATAGACTGTCAAAGAGAGAGAGAGAGAGTTGTTTGTATGATACAGTTTTTTTTTTCCCACACCTGGTACAATAATGATATGTGTTACTGTGAAAGAACTTGTGGCACCCAGACTAACTAGAGTCAAATCTTATCTCAGCCACTTTCTCACACCACCATAGGAAATGATACAAAAGTTCACCTAGTTTAAGAAGAGCTTATTTTACAAAATGAGTTTCAGGCCAGCAGAGGGTATACACAGTAAGATCCTGTTTGAGAGACAACAAAAATAAAAACAAAACAAGAAACAACATCAAAAAATCTAAAGAAATTTTCTTAGACTCACAAATATGTCAATACCATAATCAAAATATTTTTGTGTGAATTACGTCCAAGCAGTCTATGTATATATTGCTTTGCTCAGTGTTTCATATACTAAAGATTAAACAAATATTAATAATAAGTGAAAATATGCATTTATAAAATATTAATATATATTATATGCTAGACACATGAGTAGGAGTTAGGACTATAGATCTGAGCACATTGTTAGTTCTTGTGATGGGCTCATATATTTGAAGGCTTGATCCCTGGTAGTTGAACTAATCAGGAAGAATTAGGAGGTGTGATTTTGTTGAAGGATGTTTGTCATTAAGGGTAGGGTTTGAGGATTCAAAAATCTATATCGTTCCCAATTTACTTTCTCTGCCTCTTGCTTATATATTACTATATAAGCACTCAGCTACTTCTGCTGTGCCATGCCTGCCTGCATGCCTGCTGCCATGCTCCTCACCATGATGATATGGATTCTAACTTTCAGAACCTGTAAGAGTCTAAATATGTCTCTCTTTTATAAGTTGCTTTGATCACAGTATCTTATCTGAGAAATAGAAAAGTCAATAAGACAGAATTTGAAACAAAGCAGGTGTGACCTATTGCTATATGACAAGCCTGACTATACTGGTTTTGGGTTTTTTGTTTTTTTTTTTTTTTTTTGGTTTTGTTTTGTTGAAGACCATAGAAGTCTGTGGACTTTAAACTAAGAAAGTGGTGATACGCTGCAAGTGAGGTTTAATGAGAGACATCCTGGTAGGAGCATGTGAGAATGTGAAGAGAGTAATGTGGACTACTAATACCCAGCTCAAGAATTTATAGAGGGGGAAACATCATTTACAACTGTGTTAGAGACTACTCTTGTGGATTTTTAGCAAATAATATGGCTGCTTTCTTGTCCTAAAAAATATGCCTGAGGCTAATTGAACATTTTGGGACTACTTTCGTTGTCAGAGAAGATTTTAAGACAGGCTAGTGATTGTACTAGCTTGCAATCTTACCAGCAATGGAGGACTGTTCCTTTTACTCCACATCCGTGTCAGTATCTGCTGTCCTCTGAGTTTTTGATCTTAGCCATTCTGATTGCTTATCATATCAGCCTTATTTATAATTGTTGTAAGGTGGAATCTTAGGGTGTTTTGATTTGCATTTCCCTGATAACTAATGATGTTGAACACTTTTTTAGGTGCATCTCAGCCATTTGAGATTCCTCAGTTGAGAATTATTTGTTTAACTCTGTACTCCATTTTTTGAATTGAGTTATTGGTTTTCTGGAGTCTAATTTCTTGATATATATATATATATATCTTGATATATATATGTTGGATATTAGCCTTCTATTGAATTTAGAATTGGTCCAGATCTTTTCCCAATCTGTAGGCTGCTGATTTGTCCTGTTGACAGTGTTCTTTGCCTTACAGAAGCTTTTCAGTTTCATGAGGTCTCATTTATCAATTGTTGATCTTAGAGCCTGAGAAATTGGTGTTCTGTTCAAAAAATGTTTGCTGTGCAGATATGTTCGTGGTGATTTCTACTTTTTCTTCTATTAGATTCAGTATATCTGGTTTTATGTGGAGGTCCTTGATTCACCTGGAGTTGAGTTTTGTACAAGGAGATAAGTATGGATCAATTTCTATTCTTCTACATACAGACTGCCAGTTAGACCAGCACCATTTGCTGAAAATGCTTTCTTTTTTCTACTGTATGGTTTTGGCTTCTTTGTCAAAGATCAAGTGACCATAGTAGTTCCTAGGAAAATAGGAAATAGTTTTATCTGAAGACCCAGCTGTACCACTTCTGGGCATAAACCCAAAAGATGCTCTAATATATAACAAGGACATATGCTCCATTATCTTCATATCAGCCATATTTATAATTGCCAGAAGCTGGAAACAACCCAGTTGTTCCTCAAAAGAAGAATGAATACAGAAAATGTGGTATTTTACCGAATGAAATACTACTTAGCTATTAAAAATGACAACTTTACAAATTTTGCAGGCAAATAGATGGAGATAGAAAATATCATCGTTAGTGAGGTAAACCAGATCTAAAAGTATGTACATAGTGTACTCATTGATAAGTGGATATTAGCCCCAAAGCTCAGAATACACATAATACAATTCGCAGACCATATGAAGCTTAAAAAGAACGAAGGCCAAAGTATGGATGCTTCAATCCCACTTAGTTAAAGGGGGAACAATACAATCATGGGAGGCAGAGGGAGGAAGGGATCTGGGTGGGAGATCGGAAGGGTGGGTTAAAAGAGGGGACAGGATCAGGTGTGGGAGGAGACAGAGAAAAGTACAGCGTGCCAGGAAATTGAAAGGAGGTATGCAGCAGTGGGGGATGGGAAACCGGGGTAGGAGGGGTGGGCACTAGAAAGTCCCAGACACCAGGGAAGTGAGAGGTTCTTAGCACCCAACGAGATAACATTAGTTGAAATGCCCCAAGAGCAGGGAGATAGAACTTGAAGAGATCAGCTCCAGTAGATAGTCATGGCCGCATTTGAAGAATAGGGTCATCCACCCATTTCAAAATTTTAAACACATAATTGTTCCTGTCTAATGGAAACAAATAGGGCCCCCCCCCAAAAAAAAATAGAGTCAAGGCTGAAGGAAATGCCATCCATAGCCCTACTGAACTTGGGATCCATCCCATCTACAGATACCAAACCTTGACACTATTGCTGATGTCAAGAAGTGCATGCAGACAAGAGCCTCGTATAGCTGTTCTCTGAGAGACTGTCCCAGCAGCTGACTAATACAGATGCAGATACTCACAGCCAACCATTGGACTGAGCCCAGGGACCTCAATGGAAGAGTTAGGGAAATACTGAAGGAGCTGAAGCAGACTGTAACCCCATAGGAAGAGCAACAGTAGCAACTAACTGGACCCCCCAGAGGTCCTAGAAACTAAACCACCAACCAAGGACTATACATGAGTTAATCCATGGCTGCAGCTGCATATATAGCAGAGGACTGCCTTATCTGACAGCAATGGGAGGAGAGGTACTTGGTCCTGTGGAGGCTTGTTGCCTCAGAGAAAGGTGAGGCTAGAGGGGTCAAGCAGGAGTGGGTGGGTGGCAGAGTAGCCTCTTAGAGACAAAGAGGGGGTGGGATGGAGGGTTTGCAGAGTGGAAACCTGTGAGTAAATGGGGCCTCACGAAGCGGGTCCCCCACATCCAGGAGAAAGTCTGGAGTTCCAAAGGCTTCTGCAACAGCAGGCCTGGCAGGCCCCAATGACACGAGGAAGTCCTTGGTTCCAAAAGGGTTTATTGTCATGGCAGATGGTGGATGGATCTGGATGTACCCCCCCCCCAACTCAGCTCAAACCCGAGTTAAACAAGGAGGGAGAAAGGGGGAGGTTCTGGGGCCAGTTTAATTGGCTCTGCCCTCTGGCATTCATTAGTATGTAAATCTCTAGAGCCTGAGACCTGTAGTCACACCCTCTACCTGTGCACTTTGGGAGGGGCTGTAATGGCATACATGACTGAACAATGTAGGTCTATGGAGATTAGACTGCTTGTCAGGACCCTGGGTTCTGGGGACGTAGCCGAACTCCTGCCGTTTCTCCCTTGGAGTCTCGGGGTTCTAGGCCCATGTCCAGCCAAGAACCAGGATACCCTTACGCAGTCCCACAGAAACCAGGAAGGGGAACATTTAAAATGTAAATAAATACAATAATTAATAAGAAAATTAAATGAATGCTTAGGAATTGTTGCCTCTAGAAAGATGAGATAATCTACAGAAAATTGGCTGTTTTCTACTCAAGAACAAGTCATGTGGAATCAGATGGACCACCTGAGCTGGAAATACCACAGTACAATAATAAAATAATTCTCCTTTTGCAAAAAAAAAAAAAAGAAAGAAAAAAAGAATGGCCTACTATTGCCTCTGGTGTGTGGTTTTAAGTAATCACTCTTATGCAGGTCTACAATGAAAAATACCAAGCTAGAGAAAAAGATGCACAAAATTTACAGTTTGTGGATTAAGGGAGAACCAGGAAATTGAATATTAGAACCAAGGCTTGAGCTGAAGGAAGTAGAACATTAGGGCAATATTCCACCCAGGTATTCTGGCAGTTTGTGAATGGAAAAGGCCTGAGTAATTTACATATCAAGGTTTTTGCAAATGTAATTTAAGAAAGAGGGCCAGAATCTATCTCAAGCAGGTAGCTGAACTTGGTAGCATCAACCTAGCTTTACAATTATAAAGAATATACGATTAAAGGGGCTGTGAAATCATCCTCTGTGGTTACTTAGAAATGCTAAGTCCAAGAGGGTGGCAGAAGATCTCTGCCTGGAAGCCCTGAGAGGTCCTTTGGAGCTGTGTAAATGAAGAATGAATATTGTGGGAGACCCCAAGTTGTTAGTGATACCAGAGCCTTGGGATATCTGCTAAGGAGAATGATAGGCAGGAACTGGGATCATCCCTGAGAGAGAAATGTGTTGCAGACAACAAAGCCAGAATAGTGGTGCCATCTAACTCCTTTGGCATCAAACATGGAGTTAAAGGATTTAGAGTTTGTCTTTCAAGGTTTTGGTCTTGCTTTGGACAGTATTTCTTCAATAAGTACCCCTTCCTCCCTTTGAGAACAGTAATGTATATTCTGTGATAATGTATGTTGGAAATATATAATTGGCTTACTTTTTAGGTTGTTGCAATTAAGAAATTTCCTTAAGTCTCAGAAGAGACTTTTACATTGTATAGAATGGACATGGATTCCATAGACTCATTTACTTAAATATTTAGTCTGAAGTTGTTACACTCTTTGGGAAGAATTAGGAGCTGTGGTCTTGATGGAAGAGGTGTGCCAGGGAGATAGGTCTCAAGTTACCTCTCTCTTTGTAACACATAACTGGACACGTCTCTCAATGAATACTACTACTACCAATAATAATAATAATGATAATAATAATAATAATAATAATAATAATAATAATGTAGCTGGAGAGTTGAATCAGTGGTTAGGTCTTGTTTGGGCAGAACACCAGGGCTACACTTTTTTTCAGCCCCCACATGATGACTTACAACCATCTCTAACTCTAGTCCCAAGGTATACAATGCCTCTTCTGACTTTCAAGACACAAATCATGTATTTTGTATACCTGCATGCAGACATTTAAGTTATTCACATAACGAAATCTAATAAAAATTAATAAATATGACTAAAATATGACGATACTCTAGAAAATGATTATAAAATGGTTCTTATTCTAAATTTAAAGAACATGTATTAAACTAATGTGGTCATTTAAATGATATAGATCATGGGGCTAAATTCTTCGTGTGAACATTCATTTATATATCAATGTTTTCATAAAATTGTTTGAGCAAATGACAGTACCTTTGAGCACTTCCTGCTTTGTAGTGACTTGGATAGGGTATCTACTACTCTTTGTCTAGCTGCTTTAGGAAGCATGATTCTCCAAAAGCCAGTGATTGAATTGAAATTCATTTAGTATATTATTGAAATACATTATGAGAATTCCATGTTTGTATAGAGTGTGTTTATCATCTTTCACTACTGATATCTTCCTTTACCCCTCTCCCACTTGACACTAAAATCCTTCTCAATGAGCCTCTCCTATTTTCTTCTGCCTATTTTTATTTTCTGTGGTGCAGTTCAATTGTCAAGGCAGTTTTTTTTTTAAAATAACAGTCATGATTCATCATAGTTTTTAAATGATATAATTATATTATAATCTTAAAATAAAATAAATAATATTTAAAGAACTATTAGTCTATTTTCTAGTTTTAAGAATTGAGCATCTTCAGTTTGGTCAGTAATGCTACAAATTTACTTATAGTCTTATGCAGGTGCTTCTTTCCTCTGTACAATATTTTCACATATAGCCCATGATTTTGTTGTGTATCCCTCAAATGCCAAGTAAGAAAATTACCATCTTTGAAATTCAGAATGATTGCCAGCTCACAGAATTTTTTAAAATATTTTATGAATTCTTTGATAACTGAATACATTGTAATTTGATCATATCCATCTCCTACCCCAAGTTCTTCAATAGCTACCTCTGTGCTATATTTTTTGAGCCTTTCTAATGGAAAGTGGACTCAAATTCCATTTCAGATTTTTATCCTATTGAAACTTACTTTACTATGGTATTTTTTAGAGGAATATTGTTACGCATTCCTTAAGTCTTTTCTCACTTTTTAACTGATCACTATTCATTATTAGTCACAATTGCTTTTTCTTATGAACATTATTTCATATCTCAGTTGACCTAAATTTCCACCAAGGATTAGATATTAAGCTGATTCATAAGATTTGCAAATAAACAGTGAGTAAAGCACCTTTACCAGAGTAAAGTGACCCATCTGTATATGATTTTCCTCCATCCACTGCACAGGGAGGTCTTCTATCCTTCCTTCTTTTCCATAATTTCTCTCTCAGCCAGTTTATCCTTTGTGTAGAGGAATGCTACTGATTTGTTTGAGTTAATTTTATACCCAGCCACTTTGCTAAAGTTGTTTATCAAGTTTAGGAGCTCTCTGGTGGAAGTTTTGGGGTCACTTAAGTATACCAACATGTCATCTGCAAATAGTGAAACTTTGACTTCTTCCTTTCCAATTTGTATCCCTTTGATCTCCTTCTGTTGCCTAATTGCTCTGGCTAGGACTTCCAGAACTATATTGAACAGGTAGGGGGAGAGTGGGCAGCCTTGTCTAGTCCCTGATTTTAATGGGATTGCTTCAAGTTTCTCTCCATTTAGTTTGATGTTGGCTACTGGCTTGCTGTATATTGCTTTTACTATGTTTAGGTATGGACCTTGAATTCCTGATCTTTCCAAGACTTTTATCATGAAGGGGTGTTGAATTTTGTCAAATGCTTTCTCAGCGTCAAACTATCCTTCCTTCTTTAGATTCATATTCCTTTTGATCTCCACTTACTTCACACTTGGTAGCAGGACCTGGTGAGAATTGCCTGGAGTGGAGATGTCAAGTTTATTACACATATTCCTGCCAAGCTTGTTTATTTAAAGCCACCATTTGCAGCAGTCGATTCTAGAAATCCAATAGTAAACAGTGGAACTTTGATTCCTCATTTACCATATTGACCAATAATGGAAATGCCTTGGAAGCATCATGAGAAGGTGTTTTGATATACAACACAAAATTGTACTGATACTGGATTTCAATGACCAAATAAAATGCAGAGAGAATCTGAAATCCATCATACAACAAATAATGTCAGTTCTTGTTTCTCTGCCTTCTAACAGAAAATGATGGCTTAGAAACTAAGATGGGTTCTCTGGCCTATTCATATAATTCTTTCTATTTTGTTTAGACTACCAGGTAGCTAAATTCCTCAATGAACATGAAATCAATGCATATTTCTTTCAATTTTATGGTTAGAATTTTTCCATTTGCTTTAAACACATGATTCTTTTTCTACAAAGAACCTCCTCAAACTTTTTAAATTCTATGCCCAGTGTGTTCATTTTCTCCCTTTTTGCCTCTCTTTCTTCCACTCCAAGTCCTTCAATGTCTTTCTTGTGTCTGGCACATCTAAGGACTCTCAAGTTTCTTCATTTGATGGCATATTGTTTCTTAGTCATGCTTAGTCAAAATGGGCAACATGATACACAGAAATGAATTCATATTGAATGTTAGTGCATATCTCCTTGGAGTAAGAACTCCAATTATTGCAATCATAGTCATTTTAAGGATAATTAAGCCTTTTCCTTGTGTATATCTTTGCTTTTCCTCTAAAGGAAATGAGCATATTTCATTTATTTTTTTTTAAATTCTCATAAGTATGTGTATTAAAATTTGCTATTTTAATAATTTTCAAGGTAAAGTCCAATGATAGTTAGACATGCATAATGCTGTTTAACTGCATTTGTTTCCAAAGTTGTAGTTATCTCCAGCAGAAACTATGTACCCAGTAAGCACTAACCTTCAATTGTCCTGCTGATCCTTGGTCACCGCTGCTTTCCTCTCCCTCTCTCAATAAACTCATTCTAGATATTTTACGTATGTTTTTCTTTTATCTCTAGTTTACTTCCTTTAGTACAATGTTCTTGTTGTGTTACATGGTAACTTTAATTTCTTATAGAACTGTCCAACTGTCTAAGATAAAATGACATAAGTTTTTTTCATAGTGGTGGGTGTTGTTTCAATGGCTGTTCCTTGTACTGAGACTGTGAAGGAGTGAATTAGACAAAGGCCCTAAGTTATTCTTTAAAGATACATCTAAAATTGCCAAATGATTGGGCAAATGGAAATATCACCACCTGCTCAGTTTGAAATGGTGTGTTTATAAGCAGAAACATGAGAAAACATCAGAAGCACTTCAAACATAGTTTGAAAGAAAGAAGTAATTGTTTCTAGATCAGTATAAAGGTATACAGGAGTGATCACCCAGAGACATAAGATGGGACATATAACGGTCTCAAATAAGTTTTTAAAGTTCATACAACTTGAAATCTAAGAAACATTTTAGATGTCTAGCTTCTAATCTGTCTTATTTGTTTGTTTGTTTGTTTGTTTTTTAGTTTATTTATTTATTATGTAGACATTGTTCTGCCTGTATATATGCTGGCATGCCAGAAAAGTGTACCGGATCTCATTAAAGATGGTTATGAGCCATGATGTGTTTTCTGGGAATTGAACTCAGGACCTCTGAAAGAAGAGTCAGTGCTCTTGACTTCCTTCTTACCTGTCTAGATACCTATAGAATAGAATTGAAATAAAAAATGCAAAGTCCCCCTGGTCTTTAGAGATTAAATCTCTAAAGAGTTTGAACAAATACTTTAACAAGATGAATGGTTTATCAAAGACAGATGGTTTATCTTTTTTTTTTTTTTTTAATCGAAAGCTTTTCCCCCAGATATTCCTTGATTTTTCAAGTGACTTGAGTGATCCAAAAGAAAGTTAAATGATTAAAATCACCTTAAAGACTCTAAAACAATAAAAGAACACTGGTGCCCACTCTATGGTAGACACCATTTTAGGCTCAAGTGTATCAGGCCACTGAAGAACCATAAGAGAAGAGTATTACTTCACCTAAACACAACTATATTTGCCTAATGTAAATGGGATCTATATCTTTATCTCCCTGTTTCTTCTATCTTGTGTATGTTTATTTTTTCCTATTAAAAAAACCTTACAACTTAATAGGATAAGTGTAAATTCTTTTATACCTGATGGAAGCCTTCTCTCAACAGTTGCAATACCCTTCTAATAAGATCAAATGAAGAAGTATATGAGCTACTTATTCTTGTACCAGTAGACTTTTTTTCTAGGACACTGGGCTTTTAAAGTATACTCAAATTCACATTGTTTTTATCCTAGCAATAATCCTACAATTTTTGGCTTTATTCTGAATAAGCCATTAATAGTCTCTAGCCTATTTCTTTGTTTGTAAAACTGGAGTTGAATTGAATTGCTGTTGATACATTGTGTCCCCTTAGAAGCTGAGGTGGAGACGAAAACTGAGTAGATCACCAGGGCTCAAGATTTGTTGCCCTTACTTTAATGACAGCTTTTTAATTTCTATATAGATTAACTTTTGGGAAATTGTGAAAAAGAAACATAATTAGAAGAGGAAAACATGTCTCAAAGCAGAGGCTGTGAAAAGGAACCTCAAATATGGACTACCAATAACAATAAATCATTTGTTATTCCGATATTAATTTCACTTATTGCCTGGATATGGGGACAGAAAAATGACAAACAACATGTAGGTAGCTGAGGTGTTGACAGGCAGGTATAAATAAATATTTCCCAATACTATATGTGTTGGTGAAGATCATAGGAACAGGTGTTTCTAAATGTACTGAAAATACCAGAACCAACAACAAAATATTGAAAAGATTACATTGTGAAGTACAAATCAAGTCATTTTTTGTTCCTCAGGAAGCTATTCTGGTTCCTGTTCTCTTGCCCGTCTGTCTCTGTCACTTTTTCTGTCTATGTCTGTGTCTCTGTCTGTCTACCTCTGTTTCTATTTCTGTCTTTGTCTCTGTGTCTCTCTGTGTCTTTGTCTGTATCTGTGTCTGTGTGTCTGTCTCTGTCTCTGTATCTCTCTCTCTCTCTCTCTCTCTCTCTCTCTCTCTCTCTCTCTCTCTCTCTCTTGTGTGTGTGAGTGTAAAATATATACATTTTACTAAGATTATGTTGTTGATTCTCCTTATTTCTAAAGTGTTAGAGGGTGGTCATGGCTTTCTAGTGTGTCTGTCTTTTCACTTTGTTCACACTTCCATAGAGCATGCTATATCTAGCAACAGTGCAAATGATAAAACAATAGCTAATTCATATGCTTTTAGAAGTTTTTCTAGGCTGACGTGGACTTTCTTTTGCTTCACTTAGTAGCTGAATTCTTTCCTGTGTTTGTCAATATTATCTATACATCACTAATACTTAAAATTTCTATGTATGTGATAAGTTCCTCCATTAATGTTTGTAAAAATATTAATACAAAGTAATTGACATGTATCAGGCATAAGGGATTCTTCACAATGCTAAGAATGCACCTCAAGTGAGTAATCAAAACAACCTAGCCCAACAGGCTGCCTGTGAGAAATCAACTGTAAGCCAGAAGATACTAAAATGCCTAGAGATCTGGGTAAATTAATTTAGAAGGATTTCTTAAGATTATCTCTTTAGTGAAAACAAACCACTAGAGGTCAAGAACTGTTAGAGAAACCTCGGAAACAGCAAAGACTGCTAAAAGTAAAGTTGTATTGGCATATAGGATCAATTGGTAGAGCAGGCATGTAGCTATGAGTTCAAAATGCAGCACTGCATAAACTAGGCATAGTGCTATATCCCTCTAATCCTAGCACCCACAACAAGCAGACAGAAAATGCAAAGTCATAAATTCAAATAATTTTAAAGTCATTCTCTTTGTCTACATGCCCAGTTTAAGAACAGCCCAGGCTACATAATACTAAAAATCTAAATAAAAGTTTTAAAAATAAGAAAAATATAAAGAAATTATATAGTTTACACATAAAAATGGAAAGTAGATGTTCTGGCCCTCAGCATATATTCTGTCAATTGTATTCTCTCCATTATACTAAATTCCAAGGAAGAACAATATTTCATCTGCAATTGAGCAGTTTGCTACTAATAGGAGATAAATAACTGTGTGATCAATTAAAATCTCTATTACCTACATAAGACTGAAGAATAACATTTTTCCTTTTTCTTGGCAATAGTTGTATATACTTTTCTTTACTCAAGAATAATGAACAGAAAATAACAAAGTATCTAGGGAACCATGACAAAATTAAATGTAAAAGATGATTGAAAAGTTCTTTATTGAATTGCTCAAAAATGAAGTTGTTCTAAATGAAATACCAAAGTGGCTATTATCCAAGGGAGTCTCGCTATTCACATGTGAGTAAGACAACTAAAGCTTCTTTAATAAGATTTATAATGGTTTTGTCATTAACTTTTACAAGATAAAGGAATTCTGACATATTCCCAAAGAAAAATAATTGATAATTATAATACAGCATTAGGTATAACTACCACTATCTAATTTTGCTGAAAATCTTAATATAGTGAGGCTTATATCAAAGGATATAGAGACATATAACAAAAAGGGAAAAGGTAGAGGAGCAGAAATAGGAAAAGTGAAAGCATGCATAGCATTGTTCTTACCGTTTTCTAAAATAATGTGGATTCCAACAAAAGGTAAGCATATTTGTTCCTGAATTTTAAGAGATATTTTTAGGGTTCAGTATGAATTTGATTCATACAACAATGCTATTGGACTAAGGAAAGTTTCTAGGTCACATTAAAATAATTAGTGCCAAGTTGAAATGTAATTAATTGAAAGGGGAGGGGAGGAGGGAAGCTCTCCATTCACTTATATAGGGAGTAGCTGTTTCTATTGCAGAGGTCCTTAGCTAAATTCCAGTCTATTGCTAAAAGGTCTAAATTTCTCATTACCTAAACAATGACATTACTAATTTAGAGTAGATCCATTAATTCTTAATTTCATTTTGTAGAGGAATTTTAATCTAGCAACATGGCTGCTATGGCAAGTGATCACATCCAAAGACCTATTGGGTCTATATGATCCAGCTAGAATGCAGATAGGTGCTGGTTTCCAAGGTGATCTTGCTAGAATACACTTTTAGTATACACCTTTAATCCCTAAGAGTAAAGCTAAGGTTAGTATGTAGAGGAAGCAGCCATGTTTGAAAGTGATGACTCTATTGTCCTGTTCAGGGAAGGCAAAGGCTGCTCTAATGAGTGCTGTAGACAATGAGAGTCAGGGTTAGCTCACATGCCCTCTGGGCCAGTTTATCCGAGTGCTCCAGGAGGCAGGGGGAAGTAGAGTATCTCTCCCATACCCATACCATCACTCAGTAGATGAGAGGTACAGCCAGCTATTCTGTGCTCACATTCTGGCCAGCTCATTCAGTACAGTAGTTTTTAATAGTATTCAGGAAAAAAAGTGCCAATTATCAAACAGAGTCGCAAGTTATTTAAAAAGCTTCTACACATAAAGAAAATACTTAAACTTGAGAGCAAATTACCTATAAAGTGGTAAAAAAAAAAAAACCTCTGTAAATTATACATCTCACAAAAGATTAATATGTAGAGTATGACCTGAGGAACAAAACTAGAAAAGAAATCCAACAACCCACTCAACAAATGAGTTAATGAACAGGACAGTCCTCAAAAGAAGAAAATCAAACTTGTATTGAACATATTAAAGTGCTTAATCTCACTGGCCATTACAGAAATATAAATTAGAACTGCATTGTGGTTTCATCTTAGTCCAATCACTGTGGCTAACATTACTAAAAGAAGGGCAGTCCATCCTGTTAGGTATTTGGGGAAAGAGACAAAGAATGGAGAGAAAGAAAGTACACACATATGGGTACACACATCTTTTTCATCTATTTCATGTTATCCTGAGTCAATGTTGCCATCCCTACTTATTTCCATTGTACAATTCATTATATAGATGTGTGTGAGTGTGTGTGTGTGTGTATCCCGTGTCTGTATATATGTATATGCATATATATACAAAGAAAAGGAAATGTCTTTAGGAGGAGAGAATAGTCTCAAAGGAATTAAGCCAATTTCAAAACAACAAGATCACATGTTCTTTTCTTATTTGTGGTTTTTAGGGTTTTCCATAGATACATAAATTTATGTGTGTATGTATATATGACACTAAAGCCAAAATGTATAAGGAAACTAAGAAAACTCGGTAGGAGGGCCTAGGTTATGTACAGTGTCCAATATTTGCCTGTATAAAGATGCCTTTAGGTTACACAATACCATGTAAAATGAATATATTTGATGAAAAATTTTTAAACTGCTGTCATTTTTATAACTCATTTTTCTAGTTGGCAGTATCTCTACAAATCTCACCTTGATTTCAATTTGTAAAATAGCCATTTTAAAATATATTTGAATCAACCTTGTCCTCCTCTTTTATGACCATTGCCAACTCTGCCTGTTGAAAGACCACCATTAAGAGCTACCCCATGTGGTGTGCATGGTGATAAACTGCTTGCAATGGCTATTTGTTTACATATTGTAGATGTTCATGAAATATTTGTTCATTGTATTAAGAACTAGTTTTCTGTCTCCCTTAATTTGTAGTTATTTGCAAAACATCTAACAATTGTATTTCATTTAATTAAGATACAAGTGTAAACTATTTACATATTCCATTCACACAAAAGTGGTACGACTAATTACTTTACAATTCCTTGTAGTCTTTCTTTGCGCAGACTTTCTTCTCAGAAGGCTGAAACATTGCTACACAAAATACTTACTTAGTGTTAGCTTCACAACATTCTGAATAAAGTCCTCTGTGTCCAGAGGTGGTCTGGATGACCTTAGCTGACTGCCTTGGGAAGGGAGGTAGACTCTAAGAAAAGAAAGCAATAGAGTTTTTCAGGAAGCTTCGTCTCCCTCTGGACATGTTCCCAGTTCACTCCCTGGTATTTGTACACGGCCAAATATCTCAGGATGAAGATGAAAGCCCTTGGCATGTAAGGAGGAAAGGATATTTTCTTGAAATAAAGCCTTCTTGGATTGCCTTGCCAGGAGGAAAGCATCATTATTTATAACTACAATACTAACAAGAGCTGGTGAGGAGGAAGAGAATCAACTTCATTTCAAAACTGCAAATATATGTCAGCATTTTTTTAAAAACGATGTATAAAACCCCTAAGTGTTTTAAATAGCCTATTTCCTACTACAAAGAGGAGTGACTATTTTATGTAACACTGACACTTGTCAGATCACTGAACTTAATTTAAATGGACTAAACTTTGTCTCTTGGCAACTGAAATCACAGGAATAGTCTCTACTCTCTCTAGAGGAAGAACGTGCTTTTTAATATTTATGAGCTTTATTATTAACTCCTGTCTTCTTTCCATTCAAATGCTGGCTTTTCTATTGAAAATACAACAGATTTGATTTACGAATGTAAGCAGGAAGGAGTCTCACTTTTTGTTTCGGTTTGCCGTGAGTGTGTGTGTGTGTGTGTGTGTGTGTGTGTGTGTGTGTGTGTGTGTGTTATTCATTAAGATAGAAAAAAATCTTCCCTAATATTATGTAAACTTATCTAAATCAAAGTCATTGAAAATGGAATATTTAATAAATGCACAATGTCAATCAAATGTTCCCTGATAAACAGAGGAGGAAATGACACTTTGAAAATATTTCTCAATCTCTATGTTTTAGAACCAGTTTCAGGAATCACTCTCTCCAGCAGCTCTAAGTTTCAGACAAGTTTGTTTTAACATAGAAAAAGAAGGTAAGTGCAAGAGGCTGAGACTCACCATGACTCCATATATGAATCATGAGCATTTCCTATGCCCATGAACAAGAGAAGTTCTCTGGGATCACAATCTATCAGGTTCTCAACTCAGAGGTGAATAAAGATGAGCAATAGTGCTAGAAATTGTGTGCAATTCTAAAATTGAGAAATTGTTAGAAAACATAAGTTTTAGTTATAGTTGGATGCTCAGAAGGGGTGTAGTTATAGGTGACTCAGTTCCCCATTCAGCACACAACAACTGTCATCCATGAAATGAGAGTGATAGCTTACACCAGTGATCCCACGCTTGAGAGATGCACCAACGGCGGCTCCAGAAATGAACTATCAGGTTTTACATCTAAAATTTATCAATCTCCCCTCCTCTCTCTCTCTCTCTCTCTCTCTCTCTCTCTCTCTCTCTCACACACACACACACACACACACACACACATACACACACACATATACACACACACATACACACACACACATACACACACACATACACACACACACACAGATAATTTCTAAAGAATAAAAGCATACTTTATTAGATAACATAAAAATTATTTGAACATATACTTGAATATATTACAGTTTTTATTTAGCATGTGTTTTCAGAATCACGATTGAAAAAAATAAACAAGTCTGAGTTCTGCTGAAATGGACAGAAAATCTAAATGGCTTCTTATTTAGATATTACAGATGTATGACTTTGATTTTGTGTCTGAATTTCAAACTTTCATTGCATTTAACGCTGTCATACTTATCAACAGGTATTTGATGAGCTGCTAGTTTTTATTATTATTGAAAGCCCCCAAATTCTTTACTTTAAAAACAAATTACATATTTAAACATATTTAATATATTTGTTAAGCTGTGTAAGTTTCATCTATTAGATATAATTAAATCAAGAGAAATATAAAATGAGAGTGATTTCCCTAGTTTATCTGAACTTAGTCACTATATACATAAGTGGTGTGCTCTCTTCATGCTCATTCATGGGGTTGTCTTTAAATACCCCAATTGATACAGCTTTCTTTTTTTTTTTTTTTTTTTTTAAAAAAAGTAGGATTATTGAGACAAACTTCAATGAAACAGGACAAATTGTACAAAAATGATTGAAGCTATCATTCACAGAAGAAAAAAATGCCATTTCTCCAAATGATGTTTGCTGTCTATGTATCTAAGGTCCAAAAGAATAAGGCATGACAAAGAAAATGTATCTCTGTTAATTCAGGCAAGGGAAAATGCTAGCTCAGATGATAATGGTGAATTTGTTGCAAAGGAAAAGACCCAACATTTCCATTATACAATCATTAAAGAGAACTACTGATATTTGAAACTCAAAACAAAGAGGAAAAGGCAGTAGAGTAAGAATCATTTTCAGTATAAATGAAGAAAAAAATAGAGAAAAAAAATTTTCTCTTGATTTAATATTACTCTGTATGCTATGTACATATGTATGTTCATGTGTGTATGGTAGGCTTGTGCAAGAATGTACATGCATGATGCTTGTGAAAGCTCAAGATTAAAATCACAAGCTTTCTTCATTTGTTTTTAACTTATTTTTTGACACAGAGCTTGTCAATAGAACTCACTGCCATGCATAGTCTCAATATTTAGATAGCTCCAAGGAATATCTCATCTCTGCTTACTGGAATTTTACACTTATGGCCAAGCCAAGGCTGTATTTACATGCATTTGGGGGATCCAAACTCTGGTTCTCAGACTGGCTCACATAGTGATCTACTCGATAGATCAGGATTTCTTTTATAAAAGAGTTAACTGTGATTTCGTATCTCATTTTCTTCTAGACATGGAAATTTAGATCATATGTATGAGACTTTATCCAAAGCACAGGGTGATGTAATGTTCTGTTGACAAACAGATAAAGAACTATAGTCACAAAAACAAGAAAAATTAAAATAAAATACTTAAAATTTTTCTGAAAACACTTTAGTGCTAATTTTAGGGATGACAAAGGCTTCACAATATGAGAAAGCATATATGTGAGCCTTGTAACTCAATTAATTATTAATTTAACAAAATTTTAAACATTAATTCTACCAATTATTTTAATTATAGATTTTGATTTTTCTACCAAGATTAAGATTATATATATAATCAATGTAGACAAAGTTAAATGATAGTAGGCACATTATATAAACAAGAAAAATAATAATTCAGATTGTATCCTTTGAATGTATATGTATTGACACAAGGGATATGAAATAATTTACCATTTTAAAAACTAGTGTGCAAAATTTAAGATAAACCAAAAGTAGAGGAAAAGTATAAAGAGCTTAAGTGAAAAAACTAATTGTTAATTAAATAATCCAAGGTAGCTCGATAATAAATAGGAGCATTTGATAAGAGTCCTTATGATAAAGAGTAGAGGATTGTTCAAAGAAGGAACCTAGAGAAGTTAGAAAACTCATCTGAAGAAATAGCATACCAGACACATGTCCATTGGTAGGGATAAAATACAGATGCTATTGTGACCCTGTATTGATTCTATTAACCTGAGAATTTTAATCTAATAACCTCTTATCTCATTTTAGGATTAAATACTCTTAATGTTGATTTGTATTCTTTTTATTTTATTTATGTGTATAATATATATATTTGCACGTGTGTGTGTGTGTGTGTGTGTGTGTGTGTTTAAAGTAGAATAACCATTTGTATTATAGGAGATTTCTTGTGGTTCACATTTGCACTAACATGATAAAATAGAAAATATCTATGAGAAGATATGTCATAAATTATATATAATATATGGCTTCCTCCTCAGATACCTTAACATTTAGACTGATCTTTTAGGAGAAGAAATAATAATTCAATATCTCAATATATGGTAAATCCACTTGCTTCGAAACTGAGTAAAAAGTGAAATATATAATATAAATGCCAGCAATGCTGTGAAGAAAAAAAGTTTTATGTAGAGATGAAGGATGTTCTAACTGACATAAATTGAGTGATAATTTAACAATTGTGTCTAATAAACCCACATTTATCTTATTTTATTTTTGGTATATAAATGTGTACCTTTATATGAGTATAGGCACACATACAGCAGAGCACATATATAGTAGTCATAGGACAGCTTCCTAGAGTTGTTTTTTTCTTGCTATATTTTGAAATCTTGATATCAACCTCAATGGCAAGGCCTACACAAAACTGCTTGGGCATCTGGGTGACTCAAATATTTCCATGATTTTATACTTCTGAATGAAACAGAAAATGATTTATTGCATGTGAAAGAGTTGATTTTTTTTTAAATTATCTTTTGAAGCCAGTATGGTAGTGGAGTGTGTTTATAATTCTAACACTTGAGAAGTATAGCAGTAGGTCATGTGTTTAAGACTAGCCTCAACTAAACAGTAAATTACAAGTCAGTCTCTGTTACGTGAAACCATGTCTCATCTTATGTAGGCCATATAATATGGAACACTTGGAAATAATGTGTATCTCATAGCTAGAGGTTGCCTAAGAAAGGTATGATTTAATTAAAATGAAAACACTATTCAACTATCAAAGTTTAGAATGGATTTATAATTGTTTATTTAGTGGCATGAAAATGTTCATACTGTAGACAGTAGTTAGCAGAGTCATTCCACTTAGGGAACAGTTAATTCAACACAACACTTATTATATCCATCATTTATTAGTAATAAAATTAGAATTACTGTTAAAATAATGAATGAACTTTATATCTGTATAGAATGATTATAGACAGATAGATATACATCTGATGACAGATTAAGTTTTGTCATACTTACATCATGCTATTATAGTATTTGGAGAATGCTTTGTTCTATAAATATATCTTCTAGATATGATTTGAAATTATCAATGTTTTAGACAGTAATGGTTCACTTCAAATAGAAATCCACTGTAAGCATATCCATGTTGTATAAGACTTTCAGTCATCTGATTCACCAGATAAAGCATATTGAAATTCTGAAGTTGCCAAATGTCTAATAGGCCTTTGTTAAAGACCTTCTGAACTGTAGCCATTTAATTTGCAAATGCTTATCTGCTTCCTCTGACCCACGTGTCTTTAAATCATGTATATGACCTTTTAACAAATCAATTTTATTTAGAAAAATACACTATCTGAGATCTTTTTAAACAATTCAGAGACAAGCCTACCAAACAAGCAATTCAGAAAGGTCACTTACAAGCAATTAACATTTAAACTTTACTTTCCTACTTAATACCCACCCCTTCAAAAATTGGAAGGATTTTAGAAACTACCTGAGCTCTGAATTATGCAACTCTGTATGGCTAGTCATTTGCTTGATTTTTTAGTACAAACAGGAAGTGTCACCTTTCCTTTGACCAGGATCTACTAAATCCAGCATTCCGTGATTAAAATAACAGTTGTAGATGACTACCTAAAAGCACACAAACTGACATTCTCCTTTCTTTGAAATGTTCTGTATGTTAGCTGCACTGCTCCTGTCTCGAATAGTCCCAAAATTCAAATCAATGATTGGGTCAAACTTTTAATAATAATACCTTGAAGGGAATGAATAATCAAGTCTTCACATAATATAGCAGAATCAAACTGAATGAGAAAGGAGATGCACTGTTGATATCATGGTACCCATGGTTATTTCATCTATACAGTTATTCACAGCATTATGAAAGCTGATCTTTATGGTTAATTTGTCTGGATTTAGAATCACCTATAAACACATTTCTGTCTTGTGTGTGAGAGGACCTATAGAAATTTTAACTGAGGAAGGAAGACCCACTTGGATAGGTGGTGGCACCATCCCTGGACTGGAGTCCTGAACTGAATCAAATGGGACAAAGTAAAATAGCATGTATCAGCATTATCCCTTATCTTCCTGTCTGGGAACACAGTGGGACCACTGGCATCATATGCCAGCTGCCTCACTGTAGCCTTTCTTGCCAGCATACTTTCTCCATGGTGATGAAATGTGACCCCAAACTGTGAGACAATAAACCCTTACCTCCTCACATTTTCAGTTTACTAGACTTTAAACTTAAATTGGAACTCAAGATTTAATCTTTTAATTGACTAAGAGCTATAAACATTCATGCATGAATCATCATGAATAGTCTTATGTTTTAATTTTATTTTAAAATAGGGGCAGCAGTAAGAGTGTAGGCAAATTTCTTGCCTATAAAACGGGTTGAAATTAAGACTGAAAGCTTTATACTACAATACCCCATGTTAATTAATACTAAGACTAATATCATGAAAAATTAATACCATCAAAAACATTTTACAGCTTTAGAAAAATATGGTATTTTTTACAGAGAGGTTATTAAAACTATATGGAACAACACAAGATATCAAATAGTTGAAGTGATTCTTGAAAAATTGTTTACGTGGGGATATCACAAACCTTGACTTTAAACTGTTGTACAAACATATAGAATCCAGAATAGCATGGCTCTGGTATAAAAATAAATACATGAGCCAATGAAAGAATAGATGTCAAAAATATATCTACACAGATATAGTTAACAGGTCTTTGAAAAGGTACAAAACATACATTCAGAGGGAAAATTCAATGTTTGATAAATAATGATAGAGAACTGAAAGGTGAAATGAGATACCCCACTTCTTAGCAGCCACAGAAATCAACTCAGCATGGATTTAAATTATATAATTAAAACTTGAAACTATTTACTTAATAAAATTATTTAGGGCTTTGGAATGGGTAATTTGGGGATGTGAAATCAAAAGCATTGAGTGCAATGTCATCACAGGAGATAACTTTCTACACAGAACACCAACAGCACAGTCACTAAGAGCAACAATTAATAAATCAGACCTCATAAAACTGAAAGATTCTGTAAGGCAAAGGATGCTGTCAGTCAAACAAGGGGCTGCCTACAGAATGGGAAAAGATTTTTTTTTTAATCAATGATACATCTGATAGATATCTAACATCTAAAATATATAAGGATCTCAAGAAACTAGATATTAAAAAATAAATAACATTTTTAAATGGGCTACAGGTAGAAACATAATTCTTAATAAAGAAATATCAAATGGCTGAGAAACACTTTAAGAAATGTTTAACACCCTTAGTCATCAATTCAAATGATAACTACTTTGATATTATAACCTTACAGTTTTCAGAAGGGCTGAGATAAATAACACAACTGAAAAGCCTTTCTAGTGAGAATGTGAGGAAAGGGCAATGCTCCTCCATCACTTGTGGGAATGCAAACACGTACAGCCACTGTGGAAATCAAAATGGTGGTTCCTCAGAAAATTGGGAATATTTCTACTTCACGATTTGGCTTTCCACTTTTTGGCATATGCCTAAAGGATGTTCCATACTACCACAAGGACACTTCCTCAACTATATTTATGGAGGTATTATTTGAAATAGCCAGAAACTGGAAACAATCTAGATGTCCATTTACTGAGGAATGGATAAATAAATTGTGCTATATTCAAACAATAGAATATTACCCAGCTGTTTAAAAAATGGCAGTTTTAAATTTGTGGGGGAATGTACTCAACTAGACAAAAATCAACCTGTGTGAGGTAATCCAGACCCAGAAAGGCAAATATGGTATGTATTTACTTATAAGTGGATATTAGCTGTTAGGTAAATAATAATCAAGTTACAATGTACAGATCCAGAGACCTTAAGTCAAACAGGTGGATTTGGGGTGGGGGAATGGATCTCTATGGAAAAGGAAATGAAATAGATTCTGTGGGTGCACTGGGCATGGGTGGAGAAGGGAACAGAAAGGATAAGCTTGGGGTGGGAAGGAATGGAGGGAGAGAGTGTGGTAAAAGACAGCTGAAATTGGGGGCATTTGGTGGGTGGTGTGGAAACCTAGTCCAGTGGAAAATTCCTGGAATCTATGAAGGTTACCCTAGTGATGACTCCTAGTAAAGGAGAATAGTGACTCAGAGCTGAGTCTCTTTTTTAGCTAGGGAAGGCTTTTAGTGGTAAGACTTAGTTTTATTTGGTTGAGTTATTGACTGAAGAGGACCTGTGGATATCTTTAAAGGACACAGGCTGATTCTTTGACAGAGGGTCACCATCTGAAAACTGACACCATTGCTGAGGACAATTTCCACTCATCTTGTTAAACATAGAGGTCAAGCTTGGAACCTTCACCCCTACCTACTAGTCTCTTTTGCATGAGAAGGTATTCTTCAAGTTACAGAAAGAGAAACATGGATACCAAGACAACCACAAATTCCTTCACCTACAATCTGCCCTACCTGCAAGATATGTTGGGGCAATGGTGGCTTGGTTTTAGTTTGAGGTCCACTCCACTAGTGGATGACCAGAAACAAGAGATTGTATATTCCAGAGTCCTAGGGTAGAACCAAACACTATTGGCAAATATCAATGAAGTATTTATTAATGATATGATGCTATACTCATAGATCTGTGCCATTCAGGTGTTATCAGAGAGGCATCATCTGGCAGCAAATGGGAACAGCTATAGAGACCACAATCAGGTATTATGAGGAAAGAGAGTCTAAATTGAAGGGCTCTATCAGGTCCCTCTCCTAGGAAATTAGGGAACCTCATGGAAAAGTCCGGGGGAAACTATAGGAGTCATAGGGAAAATGTGATTCACAAAATCAACTAAACAGGCACTCATTAACTCATAGGGACTAAATGACAAGCAGGGGACACACATGTGTCTGTAACTGGACCTCTGTGTATATGTTATAGCTGCTAGTTTTATCTTCTTGTGAGTCTCCAAACAATGGGAGTAGGTACATCTCTGACATTTTGCCTACTCCTGAGACTTTTGTCCTTTTATTGAGTTTCCTTGTCTAACCTCCATAAGAGGGATTTTGCACATATCAGGTTTTATCCTGTCACATCTTGGTGTCTCCTCTTATTTGAAACGTAAATAGAGGGGAATAGACCTAGAGCAGATGACAGGGGCTAGGAGAGGTAGGGAAACTTGTGGTTGAGATGTATGGTATGAGAAAAGAAACTATTTTTAATTAAAAAGGGATGATGGCATTGTGTCAAATATAAAAGAAAAGAAAGATAGTAGTAATAAGCCATCAATAGTCTAGTCAGTTCTTTTAATTCCATGTTCAAAATGCTGGTGAATGAACGAGAGTGTCACATTGCCACCTGACCTTTGACTTGAATGTAGTACATGCTAGTACAGTACTATGACAGGTACTGCTGTACTTAGGAATATCATTACATTCACACATTAACAGTGGTGTGTAAATAACTGTTAATTGACCCATTTACAGTTGGATGATTTCAAAGGAGTTTCACAGAGGACAGAGCAGGACTTTTAGACTTGGGTTGGCTTTTAATTACTAACAATCTTATGATCTCATTCACAGCAACTGTCTTAAGTGTCATATTGTGGGTGTATGTACTCTCAACCAATGTAAGAAACATTGGATGGTTTCCTACTGGGCAGAGGAAGAGTCCTCACTGAGATCAAAGGCCAGCCTGGCACCAGACGAAACTAGAATGAGAATTCCAGCCTCATGTTTTCACGGAGACCATAGAAAAGTGTTCCTACCAAAGACACTAAGGATACAGTTTTTAAATTTTTTTTTTAATTATTTTTGAGATCATAATGTAATTATATCATTTTTTCCTTGTCCTTTCTTCCTTCTAAACCATCTTTGTCTTGCTCTCTTTTAAATTTATGGCCTTTTTCTTGTCTCCCCCCCCCACATATATGTTCATAAATACATCCTACCCAGTCTTTATATGTAATGAATGGATATTACTTGTATGTATGTTTTCAGGACTGACCACTTAGTATTGGATAAACAATTGATGTGTTTTCCCCTGGAGAAGAGTGTCTCTCCCACTGTCTGCGCTTCTTAGTTGCCTGAAGTACTTTGTGTAGGGTTGAGGACTTGAGGGCTTTTCTCCACAATAGCATTTGCTACTTCCCTTTTTGACTGTATGCTATTCTCTGTCTTTGCAACCTTACATTTTTCTCTTATTTCATCTGTTTTTCTCCATTAAGCTTGAAAATAGTATAATAGCATGTTGTGAGCTCTGTCTATAAAATACAAGCCATACAGTATGTCAATGGCTCCCTCATCCTTTGAGAGAGGCGTACAGTACTGTAGGATTTTGTGATAAAATTTTTGTAACAGTCAGAGGATCAGGAAGTCTGAAATGAGAGACTGTCTCCTAGTAACATCAAAAGTTACATCTGTAAAGTTTCACATTCTTAAACATGAGATGAACAAGGACAGTACCAGACATGCTATTGTACACCATGCATATGGTGTGATTTATTAAGTGGACAATTTAAAGATCCAGTGTCTATAATAAGCATGAATTTTACAAAAAACCTACAAATATTTATAATTTTCATAACTAGTAACATAAAAACAGGCATACTGAGAATCTCAGAGATTTTTGAAACATATTGGTGAATATTTGATTCAATAATTAATTTAGCATAATTTTATGATGTATGTATACATTATTCATATATTAGTCACCATGCTGAACACTATAAACATATAAACTTTTCTTAAACTGAGGCTGAATACAGTTCTAGCAAGAAGCTTCTGGTAAGCTGTTAGCCATTGTATATTTTCTCATGAATATGTGTAGTATACACAATTGTAGTTGCTAGAGGCACGTTTATGTGCAACTATGGATGTATGAACAGATGCTCATGTGAAAGTCAGAGATTGATGGTAGATATCTTCCTTGATCACTCTCCAGTTTATATATTGAGCTAGCCTCTCTCAATATGCTTTCTCATTAATCATTATTTGAAATAAAGAAATAGTTCTTAAGGTTTTCTTGTTAGCACCTGAACATTGATTATTTAAAAATTTTTATATAGAAAACAGCTTCATTATAAACAAAATTTGACAAAAGTTTTTGAGCAACTATTATGGTCAAACATATTAAAATACCTTTTCACACACAGTTAGGTGTGTACTATCAGTAAAACACTCAGTAAAGTCCAGTTATATTTTAAAGTATTAATATTGAAATGAAATCTGTTCTATTTTTATGCTATATTAGATTAGAATCCTAAAAACCAACCTCTTCAATTAATATGTTCAGAATGGATTCCATTCCACAGGTTTTTTTTCATTTTTCGAAAACTAAATTTATACTGTATTTTCTGACTTACTGATATTTGACTTTAAAAGTCCTTGACTACTGCATGTTTAATTTCACAATTGCTCCATTTTTCATGTACTACAATAATTTCCATTTATCATCTTCTCTGGTGATTTCCTACTTTCTTTTCATAATTCTTTATTTTTAGTTTATGACTAATTCAACTCTGGCTGACTCAAAAATTCCTCTCTTTTTTGGCAAATCTGAAATAATTTTGTTTCTCTTGAGATCACTACAGTCTGTATTCAAATTTCCCAAATGTCACTGCTGAAAGCCTGAAATATTTTACTCAATTTTCTTTTATTTTTACCCATAAGAATTTTGGTGCCAGGTATATTCACCTGAAAGGAGCATGTCAATGCTGTTAAAAATTTAAACAAAATAACCAAGGGTATCTATACTATATGTCAGTGAAAAAACCAGAAATATCAATGTAATCCTACTATGAATGGAAGACATAGTTAAAAAGAAAAGTAGAGCAAATGGAGAAAGGTATCCACTTTTAAATGTTGTCACTTATGTGTATTTTGTTTCTTCATACAAGCAAGGAAAGAATAATGTCTTTTGTTGAAATAGCTCCATGATATTGATACTTGTTGAACATTTTATGTAGTACAGTTATGCTGAGTCTTTGACCTTACTCTTACTTTGTTCACAGTTACATGTAACTCCAAAGCTACATTATGATAATTGCATGTGTGCTTATATTGAAATGATGTTTTAACACTTAACATTTTAGTGAATACTGGGTAACCAAATGATAAGAAAAAAGATAAAAATGGATTTGAAGCAAACATCTAAACCAGTAGTTATATTGAAAAGTGGTAGTAATCCAGTTGAAAAAATAACCAGGAGGCATTTCAAACAAGGAGAAGAATACAGAACAAGAAGAAGCAGACTGTGCAAACTACTATTCTTCAGTTAGGTGATTCTTGGGAGACTATTGGACAAGGAAACTTGGAATGAAGGATGCAATGATAAAGAAGGCAAAACAGGAGCATATCATAGGTATATAGCCTTGGACAATGGTAGAGAGGATCTAGCATGGAATGCCCAGGACTGTAGTTACATGTTATGGTGAATCAACATCTAGGTTCAGGCAATTGAGTCTGGGTCATGTGGAAGAACAGTCAAGTGCTCTTAAACACCAAGACAACTCTCCAGCTCAACTGTGGGTGTTTTTAACAAAAAAATCAAGTAAGCAGGCCTGAATACACTTAATTAGTTATTAGTGGCCCAGCCCTCAGCAAAGAGAGACTCTGAAATGCTCAGAAAAAAATCCATAATTCCATAATGAGTACCTATTTGTTCCTGATCTAGAAACATCTTTCATTCAATGATCTCATCCTATTTTCATTATATGAAAACAAAACAAACACCTTTAACACCATTTCAACTCTTAGAGACAGGCAAGCTCTTTTATATAAAAAGGGAAAATTTTGAACTTTTGAAGGGAATAAAGATAGCCTAAATGGTTGCTGTAGTTAACATTTTAAATTTTATATTGCATTTTATTTTCATTTGTATGTATGTGCATACTTTTGAATGTGTGAATGTACACAAACATACACACACAACTGGATACAGATGTTGTCAGAGGACAGAAGAGAATGTTGAATTTCTGGGAAATGGGGTTAACTATCCAATAAAATGCTAGGAAACAAGCTCCAGTCCTTATCAATACTAGCAAGTGCTAGTAACCACTGAATAATTTTTTCCCTCCCCTGGTATCATTTTGTAGTACTTCACCACTCAACAATGGAGAAAGCTTAATTATTCAAAACTATATCAAATAAAATTGAATGAAAATGATAGGTAAAAGTGAATCAACATAGAAACAGCTAAACCTTAGTTCAGGTAAAGTTGATAAAATATTGACACAAAGAATTAATTCAAGGAATATATACAAACTATATTTTGGACATGGCTTCAAAAAGTATGAGAAATATAAGACTAGAAATTTGAAAAATCTTAAAAATTTGTTACTTGATTTTTAAATATTTTTCTCTCTTATATATTACATCCTGACTGTAGTTCCCCTTCCATCTTTTCCTCCTAGATTCTGTCCCCCTCTGATGTCCCCTCTCCTTCAGATCTGCCCCTAACTACTGCCTACCCTCAGCAAAAAAGCAGACTTCTGCAGGACTTCAGCCAACTACGGCATAACAAGTTAAAATAAGACCAGGCACATAGCAGATTATCAACATTGATAAATGCAACCCAATATAAGAGAAAAGGTTCCTAAAGTAGGCAAAATAGTCAGGGATAATAGTCTCCACTCTCATTGATAGGATTCCCATAAGAACACCAAGCTAACACAGCATAACACTCCATAATAAGACAAAGCACATATTACCATATTATATCCAACTGTTAAGATTCCTATAAGAACACCAAGCTAATCATCCAGAACATGTATGCAGAGGATCAAGGTCAGACCCTTAAACGCTTGCTGATCTCTGTTAGTCTCCATGAGTCCATTCAGTCGATCCTGTGAGGCTTGTTCTTGTGGTGTGCCCCAGACCCGTCTGGATCATCTGATTCTTCCTCTCTGTACTCTGCAGGACACCCCCTGAGCTCCACCTAACATTTGGCTGTATTTGATTCTATTAGTTGCTCAGTGTAGTCTCTCTGGTCTCTTTGATGATGCTTCTGCTAAGCTCTGGTCTCAGAACACTCTGCAGATGGGGGACAAACTCTAGGTCAAAAGTTTTGTGACTAGGTTAATGTCCAATAGCTCCACCTGAGGCCTTGCCTTGTTATATTATGATGAACACAGGATACAACTTCCTGAACAGAATACCAATAGCTTAGTTACTATGAACCACAACTTATAAATGAGACCTCATGACACTGAAAAGCTTTTGCAAAGTAAATGATACTGTAATGCAATAGGACAAAATGGCAGCCCACAGAATGGAAAAAGATCTTCACCAACTTCACATCTGACAAATGGCAAATATCAAAAACATACAAAAGATCTTAAGAAACTAGACATCAATGAACTAAATAATCCAAGTAGAAATGGGGTACAGTAAAAACAAAGAATTTCAACTGGGGAATCTCTAAGGGTGAAGAAACAGAAATGTTCATTATCCTTAGTCATCAGAAACATGTGAATCAAAATGACTCTGGAATTCTATCTTACATTTGCCAGAACGGCTAAGATCAATAACAACTCACAATGGCAAGGATATAGAGCAAGCGGAAAACTGTTCCACTAATAGGAGTGCAAACTTGTACAGCCACTTTGGAAGTCAATACAACAGTTTATCAGAAAATTGGAAATCAATTTACCTCAAGATTGTTATATTTGGGCATATACCCAAAGGACACTCCATCCTATCACAAGGATACTTGATCAACTATTTTCATAGAAGCTATATTTGTAATACAAAAACTGGAAACAACATAGATGTCTTTCAACTAAAGAATAGATAAAAAATATGATACATTTTAAAAATGGATTATTAACTTAGCTGTTAAAAACCATGATTATAAAATTGGCAGGCAAATGGGTGGAAATAGAAGAAATCATACTAAGTGAGGTAACACAGTCCCAGAAACATAAACATAGTATCTACATGCTTATAAGTGGATATTAGCTATAAAGTAAAAGACAAACATGCTTCAATATATAGACCCAGAGAGGTTAAGTAACAAGGACGGCTTAAGAAGGAGGGAGAAAAGAATCTTCCCTGGGAAGGGAAAATAGAATGGAATTTGAGGGTGAATATGGCGTAGGTGGGATTGGGATCAGAAAGGATCAGGTAGAGAGGAGGGATGGATTAAGTACTGAGAGAAACAACTGGAACTGGGGTTGTTTCTGGGTGAGGTGGAAACCTAGTACAATGAAAACTCCCTGGAGTCTACAAACACTTGCACAAACAAAAACGTGTACTCCATTTTTTTAAGCTTTTTCTCCTGAGTAGTTCAATAAACAGTAACTCTTATGAAGCAATAATCTCAGCACTTAGACTTTTGTTTCTAAAGAACATTTTTCTACTGACAGAAATCAAAACTTCTTGAAGAAATGGCTACTCTGCACCTGGTGCAGAAACATACAAGGTGAGTGCAGATCAAATCTTTGTTTCAGAAAAGAAAGATATGTTAAAAGGTCAATGTATAGAAAGAAAAGGATTTGGAAAATAGTATTATCTTGAAAAAAAAATCATTTATAAGTCTAGAACACTCAAAACACTTGGATATTAGCCCAAAAGCTCGCAACATCCAAGATACAACTCACAGACAACATGAAGCTCATGAACAAGGAAGACCAAAGTGTGGGTGCTTTGGCCCTTCTTAGAAGGAGTAACAAAATATTCATGGAGCAAATATGGAGACAAAATGTGGGACAGAAACTGAAAGAGGGGCCATCCAGAGACTGCTCCACCTGGGTATCCATCACTTGAGCAGTCACAAAAGGTAGATGCTGATGTGGATGCCAGGAAGTGCATGCTGACAGGAGCCTGATATACCTGTCTCCTTAGAGATATGCCAGAGTCTGGTATATTCAGTGGTGAATGCTCACAGTTCACCATTGAACCAATCATGGGGTTCCCAATGGAGGAGTGAGAGAGAAGACTGAAGGAGCTGAGAGGGTTTGCAGCACCATGGGGAGAGCAACTACCAACCAACCAGAGCTCCCAGGGTCTAAACCACCAGCCTGGGAGCACATAGGGAGGGACCCATGGCTCCAGCTGTATATGTAGGGGAGGATGACTCTATCAGGCATAGGTGGGTGGGGAAGTTCTTGGTCCAGTGAAGGCTAGATGCCCCAGTGTGGGGGAAATCATGGATGGGGAGGTGGGAGTGGGAGGGTAGGTGGGAGCATATCCTCATAGAAGCAGGAAGAGGGGGGATGGGATAGGGCGTTCCTGGTTGAGGGGGAAATGGGGAAAGGGGATTACATCTGAAATGTAAATAAAATATCCAATTAAAAATATTTTTTAAAAAAATGAAGCAAAGATGGGTGGATTCCTGAGGACTCTCTGGCCATGGAGTCTGGCCTAATCAGCAAGCTTCAGGTTCCACTGAGAGAACTTAACTCAAATAAATATAATCCCTGAAGGAAAGTATAGAGATTGAACTCTAGCCTACACACACAACACACCCCTCAAACGTAACTTCTGCATACATAAATGATAAAAACAGAAAGAAAAGACAGATAGCAAAAACAACCTATCAAAACAAGTCTTAGCATTTGCTAGACCTTAGATAAATATATCCAGTACATATTTCCTGAGAGGAATGTGAACTGTTTAATGAGTGGCTTTTTGTTTTCCCCTATGTCCAGTTCATTGGCTTATGATCTTCAGAGTTTCCTCCAGAGTTATATTTAACTAAGTTAAACTTGAGCATATCACTAAAGAACTCATTCAGTGCTTTACAAACTTTGTGCCACATAAAATACAGTCCAAGAGATGACTCAATGCGCTGAATTTTCAACTTCTGTTTGATAGAACTGAGTTCAATTACAGTATACTATTCTTTGATCTTTAAATCATTTTAAAGTTTTGAGTTTAGTAGATTCTAGTAATATTTTATTTAGCAGTATAGTTCATCAAGATACAGGATATAAATCAAAGGAACAAGTCAGAATTTTTAAAGAAATATAACACACAAAAAAAAGTGACTCCAGTGTCTCTCTTGTATGGCAACATTTCTTAAATTATTAGAGATGTTCCAAATAGTAAGGGGAAATTGCCTGGTATGAGCACATCCATGCTGTAGTAATTAATAATTGTTACTACTTTAAGTTTGGAGAGATAAACTGACACAATCTACATAGCAGGCTTCCTCCTAAATGTCATTCATAAGGAACTCCTGAATGCTAAGAGCAATCTCTTGTTTGTTTTCATCTACCAGGTAATACTTTTTTTACTTCTGTGGAACTTTAAATGCATAGGATTCCTTTGATCCAACCAAAGTTTTCCTTGTAAAATCTATATACTCTCATGAAAATATATAAAAGACATATGTATTTATTTGTATATACAAGAAACTAATATAAAATGCATGTGAATTTTTTCCTATTCACTAGGTTTCTACTTAGCAGTCACCAGATAATCTCACTTATCTCCTAGAATTCTCCCAACATAAGAATATTACTGAATAGAAAATTAAAAATCTAAGTTCTGACTGTGTGTAGGTAGTTTTTGACTGTACATATTGATCTTAGAGCATTATAATGATTCACTGGCTGCCCTTTGAGTGTAAAGTTTATTTTGTTCCTATAAATTTGTTTCTTTTCTTTTTCTTTCCTTAAGGGTAAATAACATGCTCTCAGGCTTGCAGACAACTTCCCCTTGTCTCCGCAGTTCATTTATTGTTCCCTTTTCCCCTCACCACAGAAATAATGTAGTAAAATAATAATAATGTTGATTTAGGTGATAAAAATGCATTTTCTTTTACAACCTCAGAAAATAGCTTTCAACACTATTGCTCTCACAAATCTACCTTTGCTTTGCTTTATTTAATATGTGAGGATTTTTGTTTTTATACAATATATTTCGATCATATTATTTCCCCTCTCCCAGCTCCTCCAGGTTTTCCATCTGCCTATCAAAGTTTATATGCTTTCTTTCTCTCTCTCAAATAAAAAACGTCATGCCCCTCCAAATACACAAAAACCAGTAAGACTAAAGAACACTATAATGAAAAACATAAAACAAAAAAAATACATAAGCATGGAATCAGGTTTGTGTTGGCCAGTTACTTCTGGGCCTGGGACAAGCCTTGGATTGCTATTACAAAGTGTCACCCAATTAGAGAAAACTGACTTTTGTTTTCCTCTCAGGTATATATTACAAATACCTTCTTTGTAAGGAAAGGTGCTTTATATTCACTTCTCTGTCCTAGATTTTGTCTGATTTGAACTTGTGAAGGTCAATACCTTGCTTTGAATGCTGCCATGGTCCCTTAGTATTTGTATGTGTGCCAGCAATGTTGTTGGTAGAAGATATTGTTTCCATATAGTCATCTACCATCTTACAGCCTTCTTCTTCTTTCTTTCACAAAGATCCCTAAGCCTTAAGGGAGGGGGATTTGATAAAAATACCCTCTTTTAGGTGACATGTTCTAAAGTCTCTCACTCTATACATTGTTCAGTTGTGGGTCTCTGTACTAACTTCCATCTACTGTAAGTAGCTTCTCTGATGAGGATAAAGGATGGACTATTCTATGGATAATATCAATATATCATTAGCAATAATTTTATGGTTATGTTTCTTTAGCAAAATTAGTTTAATAATTAGTATTAGGTTAATAGTATTAGGTTTTCCCCTAGAATCATGCCCTATCTTATCTCATGTTCTTGGCTACTTTAGCAATGTCAGGTATAAGTTCTGTCTCAGAGAATTTTCCTCAAATCTAAGTAGACTGGTTGTATATTTTCATAATGATATATGTGTGTGTGTGTGTGTGTGTGTGTGTGTGTGTGTGTGTCTTTTTGTAGGTCACAAGGTTTGTAGCAGGATGATATTGATGAATACTTTTCTCTTTTGATACTATCAAAATAAATGACTTTTGAACACCATGAACACTAGTGAGTAGGGTTTAAGTTTCTAGTTGGGCAGAAGCTTGATTTCTTCATGTTAGATATCATAAGAAGTGTCTTAGAAATAGAACCTTGCTGTCAGATTATGAAGGGTAAACCTTGGCAATAGTCTGTGATATTTGGGAAGCGTTAGGAGATCACCTTTGGTGAATGATTCAAAAAGATGTAATTCATACCTACAGTTGAGCAAGTTGTGTATGCGTATTTATATGCTAGATCAAATCAGAGCAATTCCTCTATTTATTTATTTCATCATCTATTCAAAAGGTGCACAGCATTAGAATCACATTTATGTACATTTTTATAAACACTGTATATAAGTGATTTTTGTAGTCAAGAAAACCAACATATTACCATCTCAGATGATGGGTGAATGTGAGAAAGATATCTGAAAATGTTTCTCTCTTGGTAACTTTCTAGTTCACACTGCAATGCCAATTATAGTAAAAAAGATACACATTAGATCCCTGGATGAATTTTATTTTTAAGAAAGACAATTATATGGAGAATTTCACTAAGTTTTTTCTCTGATATTCCCTGTTGGCCATTGTGACTAAAATTTTATATAGAAAAACATGTTAAAAACTTGGCTGAAAACAAACTTTTATTGTTTAAACTGCTCAGAATCTGCAAATAATGATGAAGTTCAATATAAAGACCACATGACAGATTCCTTCTGTTTACATATCACTTGTTCTGGGTCTGTCCACAAAGACACTGATATCAATAATATTTTTTGATTTCTTTCTTTCTTTCTTTCTTTCTTTCTTTCTTTCTTTCTTTCTTTCTTTCTTTTCTTTCTTTCTTTCTTTCTTTTTCTTTCTTTCTTTCTGGAATAACCTTCTCCAGTTCCTGAAATGCTCTATATATTCTGTAAGTTTCTTCACTCAACCTTTTTGATCTTCCTTGCATTATCAGGATATCCATGCAGCTTTCTGAGTATTTTGCTGTCACCCAAAGGAGACCATTTGCATGGAATTGTGCAATGGCTTCTCCCTTGCTGCTGCTGGTGAATTGTATAGTAGATGATACCTGGAATGCATTCAATGAATATTGGCTGGATGACCAATGAAATAAATTAATATTCTCTTGCTTAAGGCCCACCCAAAATGTGTGGTAAAATTCCAAGCAATTGATTATCACTTGATAGCTTCCTCTAAATTGCACAACGAACAGAAAAGACAATAGAAGGAAGGGAAATATTTGGCTTCTAGTAGTTGTAATATAAAAGCCACAGGGGTTCCAAAGATGTCAGAATGTCTACTTACCTGCCGACATAGGTAACTAGAAGTCAGAAAATGGAAATCTATCTGAAAACACTTGTAAATCATAGTAAGTTATCTCTGGCAATCATTTCTATTTCTTATATGATGGGGAGAAGAAGCAACAAATATGCATTTTCATCTTTCATCTCTACAGTTTTCATATCCAAAATATCTTCTAACATCATTACAAATAAAATCAAAATGCAAAATGTCACCACATTTCTGGGTGAATACAATGGATGAATTTTCTATGAGTTCCCCAAACTTTGGGGAATATTTAATCATCTTTTCAGTAACAGACAAAGGAATAGAGATATAAGAAAAGAATCAGCTATTTGAATTGTCTTTACTTGTCTTACTGCTGAAATAACAAAAGCAATTTCTGGTTGTTATTGATAAGATGCATTTTTACACATTATAATGTTTATTGTCTGGAAGGCTGCCTGGATTTCTGTTTACTAGTTGATTGCTATAAGAAAGAGGGAACAATCACAAAGGTAAATATCCACATGCACACCCACACATACATGTGAATGCATTTCTATCAGTATACCAGAGGCTTACAGAAGAGAATTGGGCAGAGAATAGGTTTTCCAGGTGAGATCTTAAAACAAGTAATGTGAACCTTTCAAGCTCAATAAAGCCTTTTTTTTTTTTTTAAATCACACTTTGTTTATTCAGACACTATCTTATAGAAATGTAAGAAGATTTGCTAAAAAGAAGCTTGGTTTACATGTACTGACATGGTGATGGCCCTTTTAAATTACATATCCTGATCTTTTATAATAAAATCTTATGGGTCCTAATCCTTGTTTGTTTTCTCTGTGCTTATTGATGCAATATTGAAGTGACCTCACAATAGTCTGTCACCTAAAGAAATGCCAGTCAGCAAGCCCTGGTCAAAGCCACACCTCATAGTTTTCCACAGTAATACCACCATCTGACTAGAAAATTTAATCTCAGTGTTAATGCCAATGGGGTCATGAATAAATGAATAAAATACAAATCCATTAGAATAAAGAAGGTAAAGGTATGACTCCATGACTCAAAGAAAGAATATATAATTGAATGTTCTTTTTCCATAGATATTTCAGCAAACATTTGCTTGGTCTACTGTGCCATTTCTCTAGTCCTGTTTTTTTTTTTTCCACCAAATAATTTTTTGAGAACTTCCAGGATGAGTACACAGAATTTACATCCTTCCCATCCCCACACTACTAATACTCTTTCAGATTCATAAGGTTTTGTTTAACTATTCTCTCTTTATCTCTATCCCTTCCTATAGCCCTCTCTTTCTTCCTGCCCTCTACACACACATACACACACACCCCACACACTCTCTCACAAACACAAACATAAAAACACACACTCATTCTTTGTTCTCTTTAGTGTTCTTTTTTTTTTTTTTTTTTTTTTTTAGTTTTTTTTGTTTTCTTTTTTTCTTTTTTTTATTGGAATTTTTATTTACATTTCAGATGTTTTCCGCTTACCCCTTTTCCCCCTCCCTCCCAAGAACTCCCTGTCCCTTCCCCCCTCCTCTTGCCTCTATGATGATGTACCCCCACCCACCTTCCCCACCCTTGAATACCACCCTCACGATGTCCAGCCTTCATGGGACCAAGGATCTCTTCTCCCACTTATAAATAGCTCCCTTGCATATATAGCTGGAGCCATGGGTCCCTCTCTAAGCTCTCCCAGGCTGGTGGTTTAGACCCTGGGGGCTCTGGTTGGTTGATATTGTTGCTTTCCTCATGGTATCACAAATCCTCTCAACTCCTTCAGTTTTCACTCTATCTTCTCTGTTGGGAACCCCATGATCAGTTTAATGGTTAGCTGTGAGCATCTGCCTCTGAATATGTCAGACTCTTGCAGACCTCTAAGGAGACAGCTATATCAGGCTCCTGTCAGCATGTACTTCCTGACATCCACATCAACCTCTACCTTTGGTGACTGCACATGGGATGGATACCCAGGTGGAATGGTCTGCAAACGGCCCCTCCTTCAGTTTCTGTCCTGTACTTTGTCTCCATATTTGCTCCCTTGAGTATTTTGTTACTTCTTCTAAGAAGGACTGAAGCCCCCCCCACACCCAACTTGGTCGTCATTCTTCATGAGCTTTATGTGGTCTGTGAGTTGAATCTTGGGTATTTCAAGCTTCTGGGCTAAAATCCAATAATCAGTGAGTGAATACCATGTGTGTTCTTTTGTGATTGGGTTACTTCACTTAGGATGATATTTTCTAGTTCCATCATTTACATAAGAATTTCTCAAATTCATTGTTTTTAATAGCTGAGTAATATTCCATTGTGTAAATGTACCACATTTTTTGTATCCATTCCTCTGTTGAAGGGCATCTGGGTTCTTTCCAGTTTCTGGCTATTATAAATAAAGCCACTATGAACATAGTGGAGCATATGTCCTTGTTATGTGTTAGAGCATCTTCTGGGTGTATGCCCAGGAGTGGTATAGCTGGGTCCAATTATCTGAGGAACAGCCAGACTGTTTTCCATAGTGGTTGCACTATCTTGCAATCCCACCAACAATGAAGGAGTGTTCCTCTTTCTCCACATCCTTGCCAGCATCTACTATCACCTGAGTTTTTGGTCTTAGCCATTCTGACTGGTGCGAGGTGGAATCTCAGGGTTGTTTTGATTTGCATTTCCCTGATGACTAAGAATGCTGAACATTTCTTTAGGTGCTTCTTGGCCATTCGCATTTCCTCAGTTGAGAATTCTTTGTTTAGCTCCATACCTCATTTTTAATAGGGGTATTTGGTTGTCTAGAGTCTAATTTCTTGAGTTCTTTGTATATATTGAATATTTTTACATACATGTGATTAAGTCTGACTCCTTGAGATTGGATAACTTGCCAAGGGCCTGATTCCTGTAGAAAACTGACTACTTCCATCCTCAGAAGTCAGTAATTGCCTTAGTACATCTAGGGATAGAGGCTTGTAAAACTTCCCTATCCATATTGGTAAACCCACAGGAATGGTCACCATTCTACTTTATTTTTTGAGACATGATCTCCCACTGAACTTAGAGCTCAGAAACTAGTCAAATCTACCTGGCCAGTAAGCAAAAGGAATCCTCCTGCCTCCACCTCTCCAGAACTGTAGTTATAGGTACATGCTTATCCAGTACATTAAAAATAATTTTATATTTTTAAATTTAATTTTATGTGTGTGATTTTGTGTGTGTGTGTATGTGTGTGTGTTACCTGTGGGGGCCAGAAAAATGCATCGGATACCCTGCTCCTGGAGTTACAGGTGTCTGTGAGCCACCATGTGGCTGCTAGAAATCGAATATGGGTCCTCTGTCTCTTAAATGCTGAGCCATCTCTCCATCTACTCAGGAAATTTTTATTGAGGACTTATCCTGTGGTAGACATTGTCTTAGGCCAAAGATGGACACAAATATTATTGTCTACTTTCTCAAGAAGCCATAATACAGTACAAAGGGGAGAATCACACGAGTCAAAAACAGAACGCAATAGTGCACAGGAAAAGATTTCCATTTTCCCTAGGTGAATGAATTCAGAATTCAATCATTTGAACTGGTTATTTCCTTTCTCATTTCTTGAACCTATCTACTGAATTGGGACACCAGGAAAAACACCTCAATGGGTTAGTGTGAAAGCTCAATAAATTAATGTATTAAAATATACCACATACTATTGGTAACAGATGGAATTCAAGGTGAATATCGAATTAATCAAAGACTAGAGAAAACATTATGCAAATGTAAAATGAAAGACCTGATTCTGTCACAGGGAGCTGAGGAAGGTTGTTCAGAGGAAGAATGTTCAGAAGCAAGTTTGGAAGTAATGTAGGAATTTTCCAAGAGACATTAGTAAGATATATTTTTATTATGGCAACATTCTCAAAATACATTCAAAAGAAGTATCACGTGATGGCTAGTGCAGACAGTATAAGTAGGAAAGATGGTTGAGCTGGGAAAACTAAACATTCAAAGGAGAGGAGCAGATTTCAATTGTACACAGATGAGAGATCTATGGCTTACAAAATCCACCTTAGAGAACCGAAATATTTGTTAAGCATTGCAGGGCAGACGAGGTGAGGGAATAGGATGGATGAAATGATGTGACAGTCATTATAATTTTGAACCCTGTCCATAATATCAGGGTAGAAGAGAGGGTCAGCCTAGCCCTTTTGTCCTCCATTGGAACTCACATTATGTTTTAAAAATAAAAGGTGTGTTATTTCATCAGCTTCCACTTCTTTCAATTAAGAGTGCCTATTTCCCTCTCCTGGTCTTCTTTATCCTTTCAGTGAAGACTAAACATACACAGAGAGACACACTGGCATACAGATACACACACATACACATACACAAACACATGCACAGATGCACACATACACTTACAGATGAAGTAAAATACACAGTGTCTTTCTGAGTCAAGTTTCTTCCACATAACAATAATATTTGGATCCAGCTATTTTCCTGTTTTCTTAGTCTGTGTTTTATTGCTATGGAAGGATACCATTGTAGGAGGAGCTAAGGTGGGAGGAGTTAGGAGAGGAAGAGATAAAAGGAAGAGGAGGAGCAAGATGAGAGCAGAGATGTAAGAGCGATGGAGATGGATGTTCACGTGTCTGTAGCAGTCAAAGCTAGTTGGTATACCTAGGTTGGGTATTGGGTTACACTTCTGATTGTATGATTACCTTGGTACTGATCATTGCCGAGTATACAAGCTTTGATTAATGTATATGAATTAGAGTCTCATTTTCTTACTGGGCCCGCATGGATGGCGGAATGATCTGAGCAATTCCCTGCCTTTCGGAGACAGCATGGAAGATTGGCAGAGCCATCTCTCACGCTGGCATCTAGAGGGTGGCAGGGCTGGTGTTTCTGGCAGATGGTTCTAGCTGTAGCACTCATGTGGCCTCTGGCCGAGAAACATGGTGCCTGGCCTAGGCAGAGCAGCTGCAGCTTAGATAGCCAGCCTGAACCAGAGGCCTTTTTAAATAATTACTACAACACACCATGACCAAGGCAACTACAATTAAAAAAAAAAAAACATTTAATTGAGAGATTGTTTACACTTTCATAGGTTTGGTCCATTATTATCATGGCAGAAAGCCTGCTGGGATATAAACAGATGATAAATCTACACCTGATCAGTAGGCAGAGAAAAAGACTGACTTGACATGGACTTTTGAGCCCTCAAAGCTCACCCCCAATTGCACCCTTCCTCTAACATGACCCACATTTACTCCAACAAGGACAAACCTTCTAAAACTTCTAAACATTTCAAAGAGTGACACTCCCTTGTGTATATATATATATATATATATATATATATATATATATATATATTCAAGTAGTTATTTAAATATATAAGTCTTTAAGAGCCATTCTTATTCAAGCCACCAAGCCTGCATATATCATGATTTTATTTTTATTTACAACAAAACAAAATTCTATTGTGTATGTTTACCACTATGTCAATTTATCTGTTTATGACATCTATGCTGGTTCCATTTTGTAGTTATTGTTAATAAGACACAATGAACAAGGATATGCAAAATACCTCATTTAGTCCTTAAATTACAGTCAGGAACAATAAACATGGGTGATGTGTTAGTCATACCTTTAGGACTTTTTTGTTTTTGTTTTTGTTTTTCCATCCTCCATCTCCTTAACATCATGCATTATCCTTGGTTTTCTTTATGGAGACATTCTTATTTGTATAAAACAAAATTTAAATTGCATTTCCCTGAAGGCTAAAAATGTTGGCTCCTTTAAAAATATATTTGGCTGTTTATATTTCTTCTGAGTATTGTCTATTTAATTCTTAGCACATTTATTGAATTAAAAATTTCTTTTTGGTGTTTAGTGCTTTGGAATTCTCATTTTTTTCTAAACATAAACTACAGTCTTAAGTAAGTGACACTCTCTTATTCTGTTGATTGCCTCTTTATACTTGATCACTACCTTTACAATGAAGCATTAATCTTCTTTTTCCTCAAGCAGTTTCAAAGATCCAGGTCTTTCTTTTTTATTTATTTTGAATTGTTTTTGTGTATGGTAAAAATATGTGGATCTAGTTTGATTCCTTTATACATGGAAACTCAATGTTACAGCTTCATTTGCTAAAGAGCCTGTTTTTTTTTTTCAATATGTGCTTTTCAGAAATTTGTCCAAATTTAGATAGGTGTGTGTGTGTGTGTGTGTGTGTGTGTGTGTGTGTGTGTTTCGTTGTCCACTATTCTATTACACTGCTCTACATGTCTATTTTTTGAGCCTGTACCATGTTATTTGGTTATTATGGCTCAATCTTTCCTAATTAGTACAAAATGTATTTTAAAAAATTGTCACAAATACCCTTTATTATACCAAACATTTGCTTCTAGCTTCTATTCCTAGTGTCTTCAACATCTTTAACCATAAAGTTTTCTGAACTTTGTCAAAGGCTTTTTATTCAAATGACCTTAATTTGATATCAGGTATCATACACATTCAACCAATGCTCTTTTACTTGCTTTACCTATTCTGTATGTGTATGTGTGTGGGTCTTTGGTTCTGGAGGGTGTCCCACAATGATCTCCTGGCTGAGGACAGAGTGAGAGCAGGAAGAGTCTTCTGCCCACGTCTCTACTGTCTGTTGGTCTTCAGCCCAGCCTGGTGTGAGAGGTCTGGGCCAAAGAGTACCAGTGCAAGCAGGGAGGAGAGATTGCCTGCCCCCGCTGCTGCTCTGCTCAAGTCTCGCTGTCGCAGCCCGGTCACTCCCAAGTGCTGCACCTGTCTCTCCTCGATGAGCCGGCCTGGGCTAGGTCAATAGAAGCTGGCTAGCAGGCAAGGAAGCAGCTTGGTGCCCCAGCAAGGTTCTGGGAGAGCGGATCTCTTCCCAAGTGTTACAGCTCTTGAGACAGAAACTCTCAGACACCAGGATGATTCTCGAACACACCTTTACTTTTCCTGAATAGAGTCCTTATATACAGTTTCAGGGTGGGTTAGGGTCTGACATCAGATAACGCCTATTGACTTGGTCGTTGAACTTAGAGATACCTCATCTGCATGTCGGTTAGGGTTTGGCAGATAATGCCTATTGGCTTGGACTGAGAGCTTAGAGATACCTCATCTACATGTGGGAGAGCCTGAGGCACTGTTCCTCGTGACTGATAGTCATAGACCTCCCTTTGGGAGAGGCTGTGGAAGGCCGAAGCTGAATGAGAAGAACCAGGGCCTGGGGGCAACGCCAAACACCTGCCATCCTGATAAGGTCCGGGGTTCCCACCACCCCACATATGTGCATATATGTGTGTGTGTGTGTGTGTGTGTGTGTGTGTGTATGTCTGTATGTCTGTGTGTATGCATATGCATATGAGTATGTATATATTATCCTTTCAGACAGGAGCCTAGCATATCTGTCCTCTGAGAGATTCTGCCAGCAGCTGACTGAAACAGATGCAGATCACTGGACTGAGGTCAGGGACCCTTGTGGAATAGTTAGGGGGAAGGACTAAAGGAACTGATGGGGATGGAACCCCATAAGAAGACCAACAGTGTCAACTAACCCGAACCCTGGGGAGGTAACAGAGACCAAGCCACCAACCAAAAAGCACATAGCAGAGGACTGACTGAGTTTCCTGGCCCCAGTGGGAGAGGATGTGCTCAACATTGAGAGAGAATGAATGCACCAGAGAAAGGAGATGGGGGGCACCCTCACAGAGGTGAAGGGGATGGGGGATGAGGTGAAGAACTCTGGAAGGGGTGACCAAAATGGGGATCAATGTTTAGGCTGTAAAATAATTAATAAAAAAACTATGACTGAGTGATTAGCATAGAAATATCATTGTTCACATAGAGCCAACATATAACAAGGACACATGCTACACTATGTTCATAGCAGCCTTATTTATAATAACTAGAAGCTGGAAACAACCCCAACAGAGAAATGGATATAGAAAATGTGATGCATTTACACAATGGAGTACTACTGAACTATTAAAAACAATGAATTCATGAAATTCTTAGGCAAATTGATGGAACTAGAAATTGTCATCCTGAGTGAGGTAACCCAATCACAAAAGAACACACATGGTATGCACTCACTGATAAGTGGATATTAGCCCCCAAAGCTCAGAATACCCAAGTTCAAGTTCACATGAAGTTCAAGAAGAAGGAAGACCAAAGTATGGTTCTTTGGTCCTTCTTAGAAGTAACATAATACTCAAGGGAGCAATACAGAGACAAAGTGTGGAGCAGAGGAGGGGCCGTCTGGAGACTGCCCTACATGGGGATCCATCCCATGTGGAGTCAACAAATGCAGACACTTGTAGATGTCAGGAAGTGCATGCTGACAGGACCCTGTCTCCTGAGAGGCTTTGCAAGTATCTGACATATACAGAGGCAGATGCTCACAGCTAACCATTGAATTGATCAAGGGGTTCCTAATGGAGGAGTGAGAGAAAAGACTGAAGGAGCTGAAAGGGTTTGCGGCCCAATGGGAAGAGTGACAATACCAACCAACCACACCTTCCAGGGTCAAAACCACAAGCCTGGGAGCATATAGGGAGGGACCCATGACTCCAGCTATATATACAGTGGAGGATTGCCTTGTCAGGCATTGATGGGAGTGAAAATCCTTGGTCCTGTAAAGGCAGGATGCCCTAGTGTGGGAGCAATCGAGGGCAGGGAGGGGGAAGTGTGTGGGTGGGTGGGGGAACACCCTTATAGAAGCAGCGGGAGATGTGATGGGATAGGGAGTTCCTGGGGGGGTGGAATGGGGAAAGAAGATAGCATCTAAAATGTAAATAAGTAGACTATCCAATAAAAAATGCTATTGTGAATGAGACCATCTTTCCTCCCTCTTCTTGTATATGTAGTATTCCTTTAAGTATTTTCTGAAGTGATTTGATTGTCATGCATTGCCTTAGATTGTACTTGTCCTAAAGTGCTCTTTTTTCCTTCATCATTTTTAAGTAATAACTTTGATGGATATAACAACCTTGTTTGGCAGTTATTTACTTCCAGAGAGTAGAATATGTCAATCCATGCTTTGCTGGGCTTAATGATTGCTTATGGAATGTGATGTATTCTTATGTGTTTGCTTAGTAAGTGAGTTGGCCTTTTTCCCTTATAGATTTTTATGTTGATTTTTACTTTTCTATTTTTGAGATTTTAACTATCACATATCTTTGAGAGTTCTCTTCTGACCATTTATATTTGACGCAGTTTGTAATTATATGTCAATTTTGATCCAATTAAGGAAATTTTATAATATAATTTTATCAAATATATTGCCTATGACTTTAGAATTTATCTCCACTCTTTATTAAGCATCACATATTCTTGTGTTTGGTCTCATAAGGTATCTCAGAGTTTTAAAACTTTCAGTAACGCTCTTTCCTTCTCTTTCTCCATTTATCTCTGTCTGCCTCTCTCTGTCTTTTTGATTGTCCCAGTCTCTCTTTCTGTTTGTATACATTTGTGAGTGTCCCAATCTGTAATATTCTTTGCACATTTTACATATTTGTAATATTCTTTATACATTTTGATAATGATTTACGTTATGATATTTCATTTGAGAGACTCATTTGTAGCATTACTGTTTGGTCTTAATGTCCTTGGTAAGTTTTCCTCCATACATATTCATTTGTCATGGATTATCATCTCATTTATTATGCTTAAGTAGTTCCTAATTGATTTTCATTCTTCATTCATATAAGAATTCTATGTGGTCATTGGCCCTTTATTCAAAAGAAAATTCTGAAGTATTTTTGACATTTCTTAATCTCCATTGGTGGTGAGTTATCAGTATTCCACAGTACTGTGGAAGTGTCATAGTGCCTTTTTCTCATATTTTGTGTTTCTTTGTTATGGTTTGTAATTCTACTGCTACTGCTATGATATATGCTTAAATTTTTATTTTTCTCTTTTTTGTGCATTTTTTTTAGGAGGGCTACTGTCATCTTCATGTGGATTTATGATCTTCATCACTACCCAGTATGGAAACCATCTGTAGAATGATCTAACAGTAGAGCTTTCATCAGTTTGCAAATGCCATTTGTGACTTTGATAAAGTTTCAACACAGAATCATGAACAGCCTGAATGGTAATATGTAGGCAGTAATGTTTTAGAACTAAAGATATCAACTACTAAGAAGTAAAACAGGATAAGGAGAAAATTAGGGTGAAAGTATAAATGACAAAATGTATATGAGATTGGAATAGGAAATAATGGAGAAAATATATAACAAGTACAAGAAAATATGATAGTCAGATTTGGGTACATTGGAGATAGCCACTAAGGAAAATAACTAATAGAATGTAATAAAAAAAAAAGTTCAAGAGTGTAAACAAAGAATAAAATATAAAAAGAATAAATTGGAATAGAAGAGATCCCATCATTTCTGATGCTAGGTGAATATGTTTTGCTCTACGGTATCTTTTGATTTTTGCTCTATACATAGGGCTATAGCTGCTAGGATCCAATTTAAGTCAGTCATTCTTGCATGAGAGTAGTTTCTGCTGATTGAAATCTCCATGTAGAACTCCACTTCCTGTAACTATCTCATTCTAAAATCTTCTGCCTTCAACTCCATCCTCCTACCTGCAAGCTACAATTTTAAGTTTTGAAGGCTGGGATTCAATTTACCCTACAGGGCTTTCTGTAAATGACACTCTCAGAGGCTATAGCAAACTTTCTACTGTTTTCCTCTACATCTGCAAGTGGGCTTTTCTCCTTAGCTGGATTTTAGAATCTTATTTTTGTTTGTCTGTTTTGTTTTGTTCCATGATATGTGAGATCAGTAGTCTAGGTAATGATTGTGATGGAGTCCTCTCAGGCTAGCTACTAAGGACTGCCTTGAAGAATCTCTTCTTCAGGATCCCAGGCTTCATTCCCTTGCAGTCTACATAGCTCACACCATGCTTTTATCCCTCCTTTAATACTGTATTCAGTCTGGGTCATGCATCTGCATCCTGGTCTGTCTCTTTCCTTATTGTATCTTCTTTGGGAAGGAAAAGCACATCCCAGGCAACCACACTAAATTATTCAGGCATGTAACCAGAACTGGTCTTAACCCTCTTGCTTCTCCCTAGATCCATCCATTGAGCTCATTTCTTTATTTCTTTATTCTTTATTTCCTTATTTATTCTGTTAGTTATTTCTTTAGTCTTTATTTTTGCCAAGATTTTGCTGACCTTTGTGTATTTCTCATGTTTTTTATATCTTTCACTTCTAACAATATAATTTATTCCTTTTTATTCTGACTATTCTTGTTTACTGGATTTTACAGAGGCAGACGGCAATCCTTACTTTAACCAGAACCTCTCAAGTTCCCATTTTGTCAACTACTTTTCCAAAATCTAAGTGTCCTTCATTTTAAATTTATGGGGTAAAGGAACTCAAAATTTTGTTTATCTTGCAAAAATGAAAAGGACACATGTAATGTGAGCTTAATCTGTGTATATCAATCTAATTTTTAAACTGTATAAAGGTGTTTCACTTACCAGCAATTATGGAGAGATTTTTTTTAACTGTTGTACTTAATTTTGGAAAACTGTATTTTATACTACTATGCATAGAAAATAAGGATAAAATTTTATCTGAAACAGCTACTAAAATATTAAAAGATTCAAGTAACAACTACTCTAGTAAATTTTTATTATAAAATGATTAGTCAAAGTACATATCATGAAGGCAATGAGTTAAGACATGTGGGTTTAAGTATTTATACATTTCAAAATAAAATACCAATGAGCTCAACCATCAATAAACAACATCCTTTTCTGGTGATAAGGAAGTTTGTCCATAATTTAGGTGAAAGCACAGTCAGCCAAAAATTTACTATTTATAAATGTTCTCTGCACAGATGACTTTTGTACTCTAGAATTAAAGAATTCTTCCAAGAAATTTAGCTTAATTTAGATGGTAGCAGAAGTCGATATTACTATACTAACATTAAAACTTTGAAAAATGATAAAATTTTACTTATTTTAATAAAAAGTTAATTAATGTAAATACTATTAACTTTCCTCCCTGTAAGAAAGGCAGCTTTTTACATTCTAAGTATTTTTTCTTGGAAAGTAGGGGTTACATATCTAAGTGCTTTTGAGAAGTAGGAGCTATTAGCCAAGGGCTGATTCTGAGCCTTCTGCTTCTCAGTGCCTCCCACACCACTTTAGCCTGCTCCTGAGTTAGTGACAAAGTTTCCTAACCTGCACTTAGTCAGTCCAGCCACCTTCTACACACAGCATTTCAGTGAGAGCAGAGTACTGTAGCACTTCTTTAATGCACCTCTGCACTTTCTTTTCTGAAAAGCATTATTGATCCAAGCCTATGAAGAGGGTAGGAGCTGTTCAAATAGTCATTCTCTTTCTTCCCATAGCAGAAAACATTTAGTATCTTCTGAACTATCATTATCAGCAAAGGAGTCTCCAGAAGGCAAAAGAGGAACGTGAAGGGTCATCAGGAGAAACTCCTATCAGAGCAATGGGTCATTTAACTGGCAAGCTCTGCCAAGAAGTTCAGGCTATAAATTTGTTGTTCTTGTTGTGGTTGTTAATCAAACAAAAATAGCATATCAACAATGACATACACATCTTTTGACTTGAAGGAGATTTCAGATGAAGTGCTTCACTTGGGTGCTGAGCTCAGAAAGAGACAGTGGTTAAAGATGGAGACATTATTCAATGATCCCTTAAAGAGGTGGGTGATTGGATATGTCTCAAGCCAAGTGAAACTGAATAATGACAGGGCTGGCCTTGGACTTAGACTGGCATGGCAGGGAGAATTAGAGGAGGTCATTAAGATATATACAGGAGAACAGCCACATGCTCCAAAAGCTGCCAAGGCTGGAAGGGGCCAGGCACACTAGGCTCTTAGCCTCTGCAAACAAGGAATATTTTTGCCTTCCAAAAGAGTTAGAGAACTACAAGAGACACACAATCAAGATCTTTGCTTTCTGTCCTTTCACTTGACTCTGATGAATGAGAAGAAGAACAGTCTAGTTCATAGCACAATTGTGAATTACTAAACCCAGAGTGTATTTCAACCCAACAGGTTAATAAGACATGGCAGTCCCTGCTTATCTTTTGCTACTTTTAGGAGAAATCATTTATCATGGCATAAAAGCAGCTTGCTGTTTACCTGAATTTCCAAGTGATGGCTGCCTTCATTTTTCATCTTTAATCTTGCAAAGAAAAGTGTCCAGACAGTCTTGAATTCAGGATATATTAATTTTCAAAGAACATATTCACAACAGAATAATTATACAGGAGCTTTAAGAAAGTAATGAATGTATCAGGAAGCAGACCAGCAAGATGGCTTCATGGGAAAAGTGCCTCAAGTCAAGCCTGAATATCTGAATACTGTCCCACAAACTCAAATAATGGAAGGTCAACACTCATTCCAACAAGTTGCCTTCTGATATCCAGACATACTCTGTATCATGTGGGAAGACCCCATCCTTATGGCCACCAACTAAACAAATAAAATTTAAAATATTAAGTGTCAGGCACCATCCTTAGCCCCTGACCTTCCAGAGCCAGTGTTTGTAATGAAAAAGTAAAGCCTCTCTACTATTATTAAGCATAAAAATCTACTGATTAGAACACATGGTATGCCTCTGAGTAATAAATTCAGCACTAAAGTTATCTTAAGTCCAAAAAGAAAAAAAAGCCTTTCTGAGGATGATCAGACTTAATAGAAGATAGTAATAATCTCAAGTCTGCTTCTATATCAGTCTATTAGAATTCAGCATGTCAGGATGTCTGGGAGGGTTAATATTCACTCATCAGAGAAAGAGGAAGGGGAAGGGTCACGCAGCATGTGATACTGAGCTTATGCACACTGCAAAGCAGTTTTGGGTTCCTTGATCTTCACATTATGTTTTGAAAATTGTTGCTCTTCATAGAAAAAACAAAAGTACAAATTCAAATATGACTGCATCAACTTAAAGTGGTGATAACGGCTGAAATAAATGGATTCAGAAAACCCCAGGGACTCCCCTAGACAAATGTCTGGGAAATAATAAAATTAGGTAAACTTCAATAATACTAATTGTTTAGATAATTCAATTGTCAATGTTCAGATATTCAATAGAAAATAAAATGTAATAAATAGCTTGTGTATGCTGTATGTAATTTTAAAATATTCTGTGAACTATATTAAATATAGTATAAACTCACACAATTAACATTTACAGAACCATAAACTGATAAGCATATACTGTTTAACATCTATAACTGATTTAAAACAGCTTGATAGGAAAACCTAATATTGAAAACAAGTCTCAATATTATACATTCCATACATGCTTCCATGGCTTCCTTAGCTTCTGTTTCTTACATATGAGAGACTATTAAGCCATTGACCTTAGATGATTCAGCCAGTGACACAAGCTTTGTGTTAGAACTAGCATCCAGCCAAGAAGACAGAAGAGTAGCAAGAGGTCATTGCTTTCTGCTAATCACTCCCCTGTCTGCTACATTTAATTGAGATCAGATGGAATAAATTAGCAAGCAAACCAAGTCTTTCTGACAAGAAAAAAAAAAAACTTATGCAGCTAGAATTTGGAAAGGATCTTTTTCTTGTTTTCCATAATATTTTCAACTCAATTTAAAATATGGCATTTAGCAAAGACTTCAGCTACACGATGACATTTGAGTGGGCATCTGGATAAGAGGCGGCAGAAAGCCAGAGAGACTCCTCATAAAGCATGCTCTTTGTGGAGAAAACTGAGCTGGTGACAGATCTCAGGAAGCTTGTGCATGGAGTGACAGAAGAGCAACAAGGCCATTGTTCCATGGTATAATGGGTAGAAGAAGAGGAGAAGGCATTCAGCCAGGAGATAGGAGGGTTTAGACTATGTAGGTCAATCATACTTGCATGATTTGAGAAAGACCAACAGACAGATTGTAAACGAAGCAGAAACAATGTCCTATAACTGATCCAGGCCCTGCTCTAAGTACTTTAACATGTCCAATGCTTGTAAAACTGAAATTCACAGACACATTATGAAATTACTAATTATTAAAAAGTCTTTATGGAGATATTAAAATTAACTCTCCAAACCACTTTCAGACAAATATTTTCCAGAAAGGAACCTCACCAGCTGATTAAGATAGATTATAGACCAGTGCTGCATATCATAAACATAATTCTAATATGCACCTTTGTTATGAAACAGGAAGAGTGTAAAAGCAACATGTTCTGACAGGGCTCCAAATCATGAGAATATGTATTCCACACATGCTCACACGGGCACACTTAGTTTTTTCTCTTACTTGAGAGACTGTTGAGCCATTGATCTTGCATGATTCATTCAGAGACACATGGACATATTTGGATTATGTATCCTGGTCTCCTTTCAATGTGGGTGACCTTCCTTTGATAAAAGTTGGCAGAGACAGTAATGAGTCCAGCAAATAACAACAAACATAAACATGTCAAACAACCTTCTGGGGTTGCAGTGAGTGCAAACAGTTATCCATGAGTGAATGAAGGTAAAGTTGACCCCTAACTACATTATACTAGCAAAAGGTACCTCAGATAATACCTTCCATGAGACTCAGAGTAAATTACTCACAAGCTAAAGTATACATCACAAATATTTGTAGCTAGAGATTAAACCTTATTGTGTCAGAGTTTGAACATTAAATTATTAAGTAACTAAGTTAAATCATGAAGTTTTTAATTTACAGATACTAGGGAGACTTTGGATATCCATTTGAGAACTTTTTCCAGAATAGGTCACACAAATAAGCCAGATGAATCCAAGTTAATGGTGCATAAAAAGAGAACTAACTGCTGGGATGCTATCTATAGCATTGTAAGCAGAGATGTGAGAGTAAAGTCCTCACTTCTGGAAGCCCCAACAAGCTAGACTTGATTATTCACAAATCCAATGGGCTTATGAATAGACAAGTAATGACAAAAGGTCAAGAAGGGAGTTTTGTCAGTGTATGCACATCCAGAAGAGGGACAGATGAATGAATCCAGGGGTCAACATTCATTTATTAGAACTGACATGAGCTTTCGTCTTATGGAGAACTGCACTAGGGAAAAGGCCAATGTGAGGCTTCATCGTTGTCTAATTGCTGGTTCTGTGGTGCTACAAGGAAACTCTCATCACAGTCTTCCTGAAGAAGATCAGGTCTTGTCAGAAGATGATTCCTTCTGCTTCAGGGTGCTGTCTCACTATCATAGATGACTGTCTTCATCTGGAGTTAGGGTTAGGGAATCTCTTCTGGGCAATTTAGTTCTCCTCTCTTTCCATGGTATCTACAGATTTAGCAATGAATGATCTCTGTAATTTCATCCAGAATGAAGGAGACAGACACAAATGCATGTAGAGATGTCAGAATTTTCCCCTGGTTTGAGCTTCCTTGTGAGACTGAGGAGTCTATTCTTTATCCAATCAGCTTCTGAGTGCTGTTTCAGTGTCTAGACAGCGAGTAACCAAATGTATGCGGACCTCAACTGCTTGCTCTACTTGTTTACTCAGAGGGGAAAAAAAACTCAAGGACAAAACTGTCCTAAGAGAAATTTAAGATTTTCCCCCACCTTGGCTTGTTTAAAAACACTGGCAAAGGCGGGGATAGAGGCCTGACCTCCAATAATTGAATAAGTAAAAATTACGATTTGATTTAAAAAAAAAAAAAAAAAAAAAAACCACCACTGGCAAATCCAGAGACACAACAGCCAAGAACAAAGACTGCCATTTGCACCAGTGCCAGATGAAAGTCACTGTCTGCCCTTGGGCCATTCATTCAACTATTTTGAGATGTTACTTTTCTCACAGACAAGTTCAAGTCATACATTTCTCCTTCGAAATAATTTGTGATGTAATAGGTAGTATGGGCAATATGCTGTCACCTCCTTTCCGGGAACTTAATTTCTTTCCTTTACTTGCTCAAATGACATACAGTATTTCAAGGCTCACTTGACTACTTGTATTAGTCAGTGTTTCTATTCCTGCACATACATCATGGCCAAGAAGCAAGTTGGGGAGGAAAGGGTTTATTCAGTTTACACTATCCACATTGCTGTTGATCACCAAAGGAAGTCAGGACTGGAACTCAAGCAGGTTAGTAAGCAAGAGCTGATGCAGAGGCCATCAAGGGATATTTCTTACTGGGTTGCTTTCCTTGGCTTTCTCAGCTTGCTTTCTTATAGAACCCAAGACTATCAGCCCAGGGATGATACCACCCACAAGGGTTCCTCCTCCCTTGATCACTGAGAAAATGCCTTACAGCTGGATTTCATGGATTTCAAGTCCTTTTTCTGTGCTAACTCCAGGTTGTGTCAAGTTGACACAAAACCCAGGCAGTACACTATTCATGAATTTTCACATTTTCTCAGTTTTTCATAAGTTTGTCATCTGGTGCTGAGTGTCCAGCTCAGTGCTTCAGTTTATGGTGATAATCCTCTCATGCATATGTCATATCTCTTTAGTCAAACCAGTGGTCATAGAATACAGACCGAGGATTACACATGTATTTCTATGTATATCCAGAGATTGGTGAAATACTGAATAGGAATAAAAGGTTGACTGAGTGGTGAGTGTAAAAATAATTAATAGCAAGTACTGCAGATAGTGCACTATCTCCATGCCAGCCGTGTTATATAATCTCTTATCTAACTCCTAGAAAATATCTCAAACCTTTATTATAATTTGAGAAATAAATTGAGAAATAAGGAATCTGATACATAAGGAGTTTAGAAACTAAAGAAAATCATAGTCTTTGTTAAAGGTTTAATAAAACTTAATTTTTTAAATCTCTCAAATCAACAAGTAACCAAAGACCCTAGGGTGCAACCAAATATTACTGTCCCTGAAATAAATAAATAAATAAATAAATAAATAAATAAATAAATAAAGTAGCAATACAATGACTCCTAGTGTTCTGCTATACTCACAGATAAATGGCTTGCTCAACCATAATTAGAAAAATTTCTTCCTACACCAAATGGAGCCAAATACACAGAACTAAATCCAGACATTGGGCAGAGAGTGAGGGACCTTGAAACACTCAGCCTTAAACAGGATGTCTCCATCTAATTCACTCTTTCAAAGTTCAAGGGACTCTTCAGAAGAGGTGGCTAAAAGATTGTAAGAGCTAGAGGGGATCAGAGATACCAAGAAAACAAAGATCCTCTAAATCAACCAAACTCACATGGACTGAGGCAAAATTCGGTAGTTCTGCATGGGTTTGCACAAGAAGAGCTCTAGAACAGAAAAAGTGGATATATTCCCCCAACTCTAAGCCAGAACAACCTCCAATTGATAACCACATGCAAAGGAAAACTTAGTTTTCTCCTGGGAGTTTCACTTGGGAAAACATTACTCTTACAGGCAGGCTGCATGTCTAAAAGATTGTCAGCAGAAAACAAACACAGTAGCATCTTTGGAAGTTTCTATCTCATAATATCATATCAGGGCATTTTCCTTTTTAAATTTTATCTTATTATATTTTATTTATATAGCTTTTCATCTCTCATTTTACACAACAGGTTCTTGGCATATATATTATGACTGCAAGTTCAATGCTTTTATGAAATTATTGAGTGTGAGGATGAGTGGGTCTCTGTTTACGTATCTGTTTCTTGTGCCCTCTCTGAGGTTTTCTCCTTATGTTTGTTTGGTTGTTTTGTTGTATTCAGATGTTATTTTTGTTTTATATTATTCTATTTTAATTCATTTTATTATTATCACTAAGAAGCCTGTTTGTTTTCTAGCAAGACACAGAAAGGGGATGGATTTGAATAGTAGGCAAGGTAATAAGGAAGTGGAAAGAGGAGAGAGGAGAGAAACCATATTCAGAATATATTCTGTGGAAAAAAACTATAAATGTAACATTTTTTTCCAGATGTAATTGTTGTCATGGAGGCTTACTGCTGAATATACTCACCTTTTCTAGTCTTTTCTGAACTCTGTATGGCTGGTTCAACTCAGCTGCTCTGTCCCAAACTCTTCTTCAAGCTGATTGATTCAAACTGGTTTCTCTCAGCTTCTCACTGAATTGTTCTTCTTGGCCTCTGATCTAATCTGTTCTAATCTTCTGGTTCCTCCTTATTCTCTAGCTTCAACTGCCTCTGCTAACTTGCACTGCAAAAACTGCACAAATCCAACTCTCTGCCCTTTCTCTCTGCAATGCTTTGAGGTAGCCTCTCTTTCCTGTCTGTTCTCAAGAGAGTTGAACATATCCTACTTCTGACTCATTGTGTCAAAGCTCATTGCTTTATCACTTTGTCTGTTCCTCAACTAGATGTCCCTTTCAAGCATAGCTGCTTCCAACCAGAAACTAATTTTACCCTTCTTTGGGATTAAAGGTCTGTATTAAGGATTTGTCAGCATTCCAGCCAGAGGGATTAAAGCTGTGTCAATTTCAGTCAGATCATAAAAACCTAGAAGATCTTTGGATATGACCCCTTGCCAGAGCAGCCACTATGCTGGATTAAGAATTCTCTACAACACACACACATACACAACACACACACACACACACACACACACACACACACACACACACATATATATATAATTTCATCAGAAGGAAAAACAGAAAGCACTTTTTGCTTATAAAAGACAAGTAGTGGGGGCTTCAGTCCTTCTTAGAAGGAGTAACAAAATACTCAAGGATGCAAATATGGAGACACAGTGCAGGACAGAAACCGAAGGAGAGACAGAGCATTCCACCTGGATATCCATCCTATGTGCAGTCACCAAAGGTAGAGGTTGATGTGGATGTCAGGATGTACATGCTGACAGGAGCCTGATATAGCTGTCTCCTTAGAAGTCTGCAAGAGTCTGACATACTCAGAGGCAGAAGCTCACAGCTAACCATTAAACTGATCATGGGGTTCCCAGTGGAGAAGATAGAGTGAAGGCTGAAGGAGTTGCAGCATTCGCGACACCATGAGGAAAGCAACAATCCCAACCAACCAGAGCCCCCAGGGTCTAAACCACCAGCCTGGGAGCGCTTAGGGAGGGACCCAAGGCTCCAGCTATATATGCAAGGGAGCTATATATATAAGTGGGAGAAGAGATCCTTGGTCCCATGAAGGCTGGACATTGGGGGGGGATATTCGAGGGTGGGGAGGTGAGGTACGGGGGAGGGTGGGTGGGGGTACACCAATGTGGAGGCAGGAGGATGGGGGAAGGGATAGTGAGTTCCTGGGAGGGGGGGGGAATGGGGTAAGGGGAGAATATTTGAAATGTAAAAAAAAAATTTCCAATAAAAAATAAATTAAAAAAAAAAGAATCCAGGCTTGACCTTTATTTTGTTTTTTCTTTTTATTTATTGGTTATTTTATTTACATTTCAAAGGTTATCTTGCTTCCTGGTTTCCCATCCACAACCCCCATCCCACCCTCTCCCGCCTGTTTCTATGAGGATGTCCCTCACCCACCCACCCATTCCCATTTTACCTCCCTAGCATTTGTCTACACTGGGGGATTGAGTCTTCACAGGACCAATGGCTCCCCTCCCATTGATACCAGATAAGGCCATCCTGTGTTACATATGCAGCTAGAGCCATGGGTTCCTCCATGTGTATTCTTTGGTTGGTGATTTAGTCCCTGGGAGCTCTGGGGGTCTGGAGTGTTGATTTTTTATTCTTCCCTATGGGTTACAAACCCATTCATCTCCTTCATTCCTACCCTAACTCCTCCATTGGGATTCTTGTGCTTAGACTGATGGTTGGCTGAGAGCATCAGCATCTGTATTGTTCAGGCATTGGCAGAGCCTCTCAGAAGAAGCACTACCAGGTTACTGTAAGCAAGTACTTCCTGACACAGCAATACTGTTTGGGTTTGGTGTCTGCAGATGGGATGGATCCCTAAGTTGGACATTCTCTGGATGGCCTTTCCTTCAGTCTCTGCTACACTTTGTCCCTGTATTTACTTTAGACAGGAGTAATTCTGGGTTAATATTTTTGAGATGGTGGGTGGCCCCATCCCTCAACTGGGGTCCATGCCTAATCTCTGGATATGGTCTCTACAGGTTCTCTCTCCCCTTTGTTTGGGTATTTCAGCTAATGTCATCCTTGTTAGGTCCTTGGAGCCTCTTGCTTTCCTAGTATCAGGGACTTTCTGGTGGTTACCCCAAGCTCCCCATCCCACATTACTACACACCACTGTTCAATTTTCTGACCATCTGTACATTTCCCCTGTCTCCTCTCACACCTAATCATGCTCCCTTTTCTTCTCCTCCTCCTCTCTTACTCCCAATTCCCTCCCACCCTCCACCTCCTGTGGATATTTTGTTCCCCCTTCTAAGTAGGACTGAAACAAGTACTACCTGAGGATCCAGCTATACCACTCCTGGTCATATACTCAAAAAATGCTCCAACATATAACAAGGACATATGCTCCACTATGTTCATAGCAGCCTTATTTTTAATAGCCAGAAGCTAGAAACAATCCCAACAGAAGAATGGATATAGAAAATGTGGTATATTTACACAATGGCATACTACTCAGCTATTAAAAACAACGACTTCATCAAATTCGAACATAAATGGATGGAACTTGAAAATATCATCCTGAGTGAGGTAACACAGTCACAAAGGAACACACATGGTATATACTCACTTATAAGTGAATGTTAGCCAAAAAATCAGAATATCCACAATACAACTCACAGACTGTATAAAACCCAAGAAGAAGGAAAACCAAAGTGTGAATGCTTCAGGCTTGATTTTTTATGCTCATATGATGGTTCAAAACTCCTATTTAAGAATACCTGATGATTATTTTTTCTGGCCTCCTTGAACATAGAGAACATATATGGTGTACAAACATACAAGATATATGAGATACATAAGATACATATACAGATACATAAGATAAAAATAAATATCTTTAAAAGATATATTTTCATGAAGAAATTTTAAGAAATTATAAATGTTTTGTATTTGGCCTTATTGACCCTATGCAGCAGAAACATTGTTAATATTTAATACACTCATTAAGTAAAACCACAGAAATCCTAATGATCTATATATTATATGAAAAAATTAAGATTCTGCAAACAAATTATAATTTTGCAAAGTATCACCATTGAGAGAAGTAGTGTGTATGGTGACTGGAATCTTTTTATATTATTTAGTACTATCATGAAAGTTCATATAAAATTACTAATGGAAAACAATAAGTAGTAGTAGAAATATGCCTCAATAGTAGAACACTTGCCTAACATGTATTTTACTGAGTAAACCATGAAGAAGATGAGTTCCAAAGAGATACAGTCACAAAAGCTTCTTTTCACCTACTCTCTAGAGATTGGCACAGACCTGGGTAACGATGGTGAAAAGGATTTGTTGATGTTGTCATTGTTTGTTCTTATTCTAATTGTTCCTCTTACATTTTAATTTGCTTGGTTTTATACTGTAATTCATCATGGGAATTTGAATGAAAAATGTCCACACAAGCTTATGTATGAACATTTGATCTCCTGTTGGTGGTGCTGTTTGTGTAGGATATACAGATTTGCCAGGAAATATGTTGCTTTGGGGTGGTTTTTGAGAGTTAATAATTCACCCCATCCTTAGTTTGTTATTTCTGTTTCTGTGGGATGAAACTCAATCAGGGATCTTCCTGTTCCAAATGATTTCTGCCATGTTTTTCTTACCATTAAAGACTTTCCCTCTAAACCAAAACAATCATATGGTTCTATTTAAATAAATAAATAAATAAATAAATAAATAAATAATAATAAATAATAAACAACAATAAGTTTCAAATTGATACAGCATGATAGATGAAGTGTCAGTTCACAGATTTCTCTATGAAGCACCATTTCAATATGCTTTTATGTATGTACTCATCAATCTAAAGAGTTATTCATCCTTGTATTTTCTTTCCAACCATACACCATTCTACCAATCCATCCATTCATGGATATATTTTCATCTTTCCATTCTGCTCAAAATCTCTTCCATCCATCCCTTCACTCACTTATCTAACATTCAGCTAACTTTGCCTATATACAGTCGTTGGGAGCCGACTTCTAACAGAAAGTGGCTATCATCTTTACAGCCATCTCGAGCCATATACCCTGACAAGAGACTTGTTTTCAACAGCCCACAACAGTTGAGCACACTCTGATAAACATATTGTTTTTCTCACATATCTTGTTTTGTTGTTAGTGCCCCAGCTGCAAGGTGCACGTGGTCTCGTGGTCTCCACACAGCTAGCGAGGCTCTTGTGGTATCTACGCTGCAAGACACATGACATAGTGCCTTCAGCTATGCTTGTCCATGAGGGAAAGGCATGTGGTAAAGTGGATAAATACCCAGGATTTCCTTTCAATGAAAGAGACTTGACCAGACTCTGTCTTGTCTCCATTCTTCGAGTCTCTTGCCCCTCCCCACTCTCTCTCTTGTAGATCCTGAATGGTGGACCAGAGCAGCAGCTCCGGGAGGGAACAAAGTGGCCCCCGAACGTGGGGCATAACGGGCTGTTACAAAGTGGCGCCTCAACGTTGGAACTCCAGTAAGCGGGATACAGTGAAGGACAATGCGGGAATTGGAAGTGTGCATTCGCACTCCTGCGCTGGAGACCCTGTTGACTAACCCGAATGGACTAGGTCATTACATATGGTAATCAACCTATTAATATGCTGCTTACCCATTCAGTACATTTTCATTTCCTTCTGTATTCACATACTGCAAGTCTTAACAATCTAGCCACTTATTCACTTAATTATCCTCCTCTCCATTTATTGGTTAAGTGATTTCTAGTATATTCTATTATATTAATCTAGTATATTTTTCTAATATATTATTCACTTAATCATCTGGCTCTTCATTTATTGGTTCAATCATTCTAGTATATCCATTCATTTTCCCACTTATTTTTCTCTCCTTATAAATATACTAATTCATCAGCATTTCACATTAGTTTGTTAGAATTGACCCTTGCCAGACACACTGAATTCCAAGATAAGTAAAATATGCTTGCTGCCCTAGAATATCTTGCAGGCCAACTTACAAGTGTCTCAAAAAGTCTGTGGTGTGGCAAAAGTACAAATCACTTTCTCAAGGAAGAAAGTTAATGATTCAATAGGCACTTCCTCAAGGAGATTTTGCACAAAAGAAACAAATGAGCTAACAAGTGGGAAAAGAAGTCTTTCAGACTAAGAAGGAAAAGAAAGTGCATGCATTTTATTTTAGCTAGGGTTTCCATTAGTGTGAAGAGTCACCATGAGGCATCATAAGACACCAAGAGACACCATAAGGCAACTCTTAAATAAAGAACATGTAATTGGGGCTGGCTTATACTTTCAGAGGTTCAGTCCATTATCATCATGAAAAGAATCATGGTGGCATGCAAGCAGACATGGTGCTCTAGAAGGAACTGAGTATTTTAAATCTTGAACTGTCTATATCCAAGAGAAGACTATCTTCTATGGATCTAGGAAGAAGGTCTCCAATCCCACCGCCAAAGTGATACACTTTCTCCAATAAGACTGCACCTGCTTCAAAAAGGCCAAACTTACTAATAGTCCCACTCCCTGGGCCAAGCATATTCAAACCACTACATTTCACTCCCTGGCCCTCACAGGCTTGTTCAAACACATGAGTCTATGAGGACCATACATAAACATAGTATAATGCAAAATAGCTTTATTCCAACTTCAAAAGTCCCAAAATATATAGGAGTCTCCACAATGATAAAAGTCCAAAGTTCAAAGTCTCTTCTGAGATTCATCCAGTTGCTTAAATGTAATTTCCTATAAAATCAAATCAAAAAGCAGATCATATACCTCCAACATCAAAGTCTATACATTACCACTCCAAAATGTCACAATTAGTAAATACTGGACAAAAGCAAGACCAAAAACCATCTGGGCAAATTCAATATCCAGCCCTTTCAGCTTTGTTGACTGCAACACAAATCTTTCTCGTGGGCTGTTTCCACTACCTGATAGCAGATTTTCTTATCAGATATCCCACAGTTCTGACATACTTAACATCTTGTGGTCTCCAAGGTAACTTCAATGATATACCTCCTTCTTCTAATGTCTGGGATCCAAACATGATCTTCTGGGTTCATTCAAATGTCTTCAGTCTCTTCTCCAGCTATGCCTTTTGTAACACTCAAAAATACTCTGGTTGAATTCGATCTACTGCTGCTGTTTTTAGTGGTCATTCAATGGCACTGGCATTTTCAACATGCTGGGGTCTTCCACTGCACCTAGACTTCACCAATATCCTCTTTTTTTCCAGATTACATTTATCTTTATTTTAAAGGCAATCATGTTAACAAATATGCAGTGTCCTGTCATTAGCAATGAAGTGGGAAGGGATCGATCACTAAGTAATTTATAATCATCACAATCAGCTAATGCTTAGGTATTATTTACTTCTTATTTTCAAAAAAAGGAAAGTGTCTATATGTCTTCCTTGGCTACTATGGGTAGGGCCAAAGAGTATTATAATTTTTTAATTTATTTAATTTATTTTTGTTGTTGTTTTAACTGGATATTTTATTTACATTTCAGATGTTATCCCCTTTTCTCATTCCCCTCCTACCCAGAAACCCCCTATTTCATTCCCCCTTTTCCTGCTTCTATGAGGAGGTGCCCCAACCCACCCCACCCTCCGTCCCACCTCCCTGCCCTCGAATTCCCCCACACTGGGGCATCCAGATGTAACATGACCAAGGATCTCCTCTCCCACCTATGCCCAGCAAGGACATCCTCCCCTTCATATACAGCTGGAGCCATGGGTCCCTCCCTATGTGCTCCCAGGCTGGTGGTTTAGACCCTGGGAACTCTGGTTGGTTGGTATTGTTGCTCTCCTGATGGGGCCACAAAGACTTTCAGCTCCTTCAGTCTTCTCTCTAACTCCTCCATTGGGAATACGATGATCAGTTCAGTGGTTAGCTGTGAGCATCTGCCTCTGAATATGTTCAGATTCTGGCAGACCTCTAAGGTACAGCTATATCAGGCTTTTGTCAGCATGCACTTCCTGGCACCCACATTGAAATCTACCTTTGGTGACTGCACATGGGATAGATACCCAGGTGGAACAGTCTCCAGATAGTCCCTCCTTCAGTTTCTGTCCCACACTTTTGTTTCAAACACATGAGTCTATGTGTTTCCATATTTGCTCCCATGAGTATTTTGTTACTCCTTCTAAGAAGGACAGAAATACCCACACTTTGGTCTTCCTTCTTCATGAGCTTCATGTGGTCTGTGAGTTGTATCAAATAGAAACGGAAGAAGTCAAAATATCACTATTTGTAGGTGATATTATAGTATACTTAAGTGACCCCAAAACTTCGATCAGAGAACTCCTAAACCTGATAAACAACTTCAGCAAAGTGGCTGGGTATAAAATCAAGTCAAACACATCAGTAGCCTTCCTCAACTGGAAGGATAAACAGAAAGAAATTAAGGAAATGACACCCTACACAATAGTCTCTAATAATATAAAATACCTTGGTGTGAATCTAACCAAGCAAGTGAAAGATCTGTATGACAAAAACTTCAAGTCTCTGAAGAAAGAAATTGAAGAAGATCTCAGAAGATGGAAAAATCTCCCGTGCTCATGGATTGGAAGGATTAATATAGTAAAAATGGCTGTCTTGCAGAAAGCAATCTATAGATTCAATGCACTTCCCATTTAAATTCCAACTCAATTCTTCATAGGGATAGAAAGAGCAATTTGCAAATTCATTTGGAATAACAAAAAATCCAGGATAGTGAGAACTATTCTCAACAATAAAAGAATATCTTGGGGAATCACCATCCCTGACGTCACACTGTACTACAGAGCGATAGGGATAAAACCTGCATGGTATTGGTGTAGAGACAGACAGGATGATCAATGGAATAGAATTGAAGATCCAGAAATGAACCCACACACCAATGGTCACTTGATCTTTGTCAAAGGAGCTAAAACCTTCCAGTGGAAAAAAGACAGCATTTTCAACAAATGGTGCTGGTTCAACTGGAGGTCAGCATGTAGAAGAATGCAAATCGATCTATTCTTATCTCCTTGTACAAAGCTCAATTCCAAGTGGATAAAGGACCTTCACATAACACCAGATACACTCAAACTAATAGAAGAGAAGGTGGAGAAGAATCTCAAATACTTGGGGCATAGGGGAAAAGTTCCTGAACAGAACACCAATAGCTTATGCTCTAAGATCAAGAATTGACAAATGTAACCTCATAAAATTGCAAAGCTTCTGTAAGGCAAAGGACACCGTCAATAGGACAAAACAGCAACCAAGTGATTGAGAAAAGATCTTTATGAATCCTAAATCTGATAGAGGGCTAATGGCAAATATATACAAAGAACTCAAGAAATTAGTCTCTAGACAACCTAATAACCCCATTAAAAATGGGGTATAGAGCTAAACAAAGAATTCTCAACTGAGGAAACATCAAATGACAAGGAGCACCTAAAGAAATGTTCAACATCCTTAGTCATCATGGAAATAAATGCAAAACAAAACAACCCTGAGATTCCACCTCTCACCAGTCAGTATGACTAAGGTGATAGTAGATGCTGGCAAGGATGTGGAGAAAGAGGAACACTCCTGTATTGTTGGTGGGACTGCAAGCTGGTACAACCACTCTGGAAATCAGTCTTGCCATTCCTCAGAAAATTGGACATTGCATTACCTGAGGACCCAGCTATACCACTCCTGGGCATATACCCAGAAGATGCTCCAACATATAAGAAGGACATATGCTCCACTATGTTCATAGCAGCCTCATTTATAATAGCCAGAAGCTGGAATGAACCCAGATGTCCTTCAACAGAGGAATGGATACAGAAAATGTGGTACATTTATACAATGAATTATTACTCAGCTATTAAAAACAATGAATTCTTGAAATTCTTAGGCAAACGGATGGAACTAGAAAATATCATCCTGAGTGAGGTAACCCAATCTCAAATAAACACACGTGGTATGCACTCACTCATAATTGGATATTAGCCCGAAAGCTCATCAATAACCTCTTATCAGCTCTCTTCATGGTGCTAAGCCTCAACTCCTTGCATGACTGTTTTACTTCCTGGATGTAAACTGCACCTTAGGTTTCATTGTCAGCAATCGCCATCCTTTGCCTCTTACAGTGCCGAGCCTTAGCTGTCCTCTATGATGCCTTCACGCCTTCAAAACCAGTACCACCTGGGTGATTCTTACATATTATTAAGTCCAGCTGCAGCAGGAGGTACAACCTCGGGAGACAGCTCTTTGCACTCCCTGAAAACACTTCTAGAAGATTTCACCTTAGTGATGCATGTATCTTTTTAAATACTGCTAATTTCTTAGCTCAGGCTAACCAGCATCAATTGTCTGGTAGTCCAGTCTATTCTTGAAAATTAGGCCAGAGCCACAGGACTGAAGCTGCTGTGTTCTTCTATTTTCTGGGCTGGCACATGGCCCTCTTGTTCTATTTCATTATTACCAACTTTCAGTTTTCCAACTCCTTCATAGCTTAACATTCCCTTTCCTGGAACTTGTTCCATAGGTTGAACCTGAACTCAGACATCCATATGCCACTTTCTCCTCTGTTCTGGGATTAAAGTCATGTAACACGAGCCTGTACCGAAGATTTTCATACCCACTATTCCTCAAGTTCTGGATCGAAACTATCTGCCAGCCTCAAGATCTGGATCACAAGTAGGTCTTTCATTTCTGGTTTTTAGTTGATTCAGATTAAAGGTCCAAATGATAACAATAAACAGGTAACAATAATGTCTAGATATAACTATTTCTTGTTCACCTGCAAAAAAATTTCAAATACAAATTTACTCTCTTCATGAGAATAAATCACGCACAGAGTCTAAACAAGGTTGTTTTGAGATATCCTTTGTCATTGCAATTAATTTCACTCTCTTCACCTTAATGTCAGGCAAACTCTTTAGACAAGGTCCAAAAGCATCCACATTCTTCACCAAAATATCACAAGAACAGTCTGTAGGCTACATACTAAAATCTTCTCCTCTGAAACCTCTAGAGCCAGACTTCCACAGGTCAAATCACTCTCAGTGACAAAGTATTCCATATTCTTACTAGGATCGTCCATTATGCCCCAGTTAAATTATTCCATTGCTTTCCAAATCCAAAGTCCCCCAATTCACAACCTTCTAAACAAATGTATGTTCAGGAATATCATAGCAATATCCCAGTTCCTGGTACCAACTTCTGTCTTAGTTAGGGTTTTTACTGCTGTGAAGTGACACAATGGCCCAGGCAACTCTTATAAAGGACAACATTTGATTGGGGCTGGATAACACTTCCAGAGGTCCTGTCTGTTATCATTATGGCAGGAAGCATGGCAGAATGCAGGCAGACATGGTGTTGTAAAAGGAACTGAGTACTCTACACCTTGGTCAGATTGTATCGAGGAAAAGACTGTCTTCTAGCTATCTAGGATGAGGATCACCAAGCTCACCAAAGTGACATACTTCTTCCAACAAGGTCACACCTACTCCCACAAGACCATACCTCCTAATAATGCCATTCCTGGGCCAAGATTTTCATATCACTACACACATTTATGTTAATGATAGGATATACGTGAAAGGGATTGGAATTTTCAATGTCCATTATTCTTTGCTGTCATGATGATAAAATCACCCATTAATATCTATACAGTTAATAAAAATCAAGGTCGTATTTTCAAGCTTCCTTCACTAACTAGCTATATGTTACCTTTTATATAAGCTTTATAATTGAATGTGAATGCATGGACTGTTCTGTATTTTGTTTTAAAGAGAGAAGTCATCTCTCTCTCTCTTTTTTTTAATCTCTGTTGGCTCAAAGAGTGTTATGTGACTAAGTTGCCTTAGAATACAAAGGTAAATGCAGCCTTCTAAAGATGACAGAATACTGTGATTAAAGATCTACCTCACTGATGAATTTTTGTTGATGGACCTTTAGACTGAGGCTTGATTTTATATCATATTTAAGCCACAGTTAATTGTTCAATGGCATTATCATTTAGATTCCACTATTTAAGATTGAATGGCTGATTAAACAGAAGAAAATCTATATAGCATTGCTTTGAGATACTGTGAGAAGCTATGAAGATAGAATACAATTTAAACTCTGATAACTCAGTCTGTTTGGCAAAATTTGAAAATGAGTGTCTCATTGTTTGCAAAGCAATCCCATTCTTGAGTGTCTATACTCCAAAAAAATTTACTAGAAATTTTGGTTTTACTGTATATTGGCTCTTATTTCATTTTTTAATAAATGCCCAGGAAAGACAGATTAATATTGACCTACATAAAACAGTTAATACCACTTAGATGTAACAGATCTGAATCTGTATCCTTGAATTCAGAATGCAATCTATCTGACAGAGGATCTGAAATTTTTTTGACACATTAGGTTATGAAGGTGGATTGATTTTTATGTCTTAGAATGATGAAAAATCTAGATTTTAGCTTGAGAAAAAATGAAGAACTTTTCGTTAAAAATAGTCAGATATTGGAGCCATCATAATGGCAAAAGTCAAACCAAGGGTGCTAAATATTCATCCAAGCCAGATACTACAATTAATTCCACGATAGCCAGATTTCTTCTGAGGAAAGTGAATCCTCAGGAGACATGGGATTTACAGAGAAGTTTGCAAATAATGAATTGTACAGAGTTGTGATCATTTTAAAGTCTATATTTTGTTTTGGGGATGGGAAAGATTTAAAATGTACTATTTCTAGTCTAATAAGAAGTCAGGCCAACAACATCTGAGTGCTTTCAGTCTAGGATATGTACAGTGTCAGAATGTTATAGTATGCCTGCTTCCTTCTTGTATCAGTTGAGTGCTTTGCCATTGTGGAGTTAAGGTTGCTATAGTAACTAGCAAATGTTTGGCTGTACAGTCAAGGACATTAAATAAATAAGTCAGTATAATGATAGATAGTAATATTCCCTGATAGAGGAGGTGTTTGAGTCATGAGGTCATCACTTGAATCCTAAAGACTATTCCCTCTGCCTCTCAATTACAAATGGACTGTATAAATACTACAGATGATAGAAAGTTTAAGGTTGACTGAGAATGAAACTCTGTTGTTGCAACTTCTGTGAATTTCCAACTGTGCTGCGGTAAGACTTTCAGGAAATTCAGCTGCGTTTGAACCATTCATGCTCTTGTAAGTAATCAGTTGTGTTGTTTGAAGTGTCTGTGAGCTGATATTGATATTAAAAGGCCACATCTATTTCTTTAAGGCTGACTGATTGATTAGAACTTTATTGGAGAAAGTGGACTAAGACAGAGGAATAGTCAAAATACTTTGAGCTATCTTTTTTTACTTTTTTTTTTTTTTCTGTTTTTCAAGACAAGGTTTCTCTGTGTAGTCCTGGCTGTCCTGGAACTCACTCTGTAGACCAGACTGGCCTCAAACTCAGAAATCCGCCTGCCTCTGCCTCCCAAGTGCTGGGATTAAAGGCATGTGCCACGACTGCCGGCTTACTTTGGGCTATCTTTATCCACCTTGATAACCATTTATTTCTCACCTCTATGCTTGACCTAACATCTTTGTGACTAACAGTTGAGACCTCTGGAATATGTGAGATTTAGATACTGTTAGCTTCTATGACCTCTGAAAATAAGAATGTCATCAGATAGTATATAGATCTATTGCAAAGATTTCATTGCTTATCTCTGATACACCTGCAGTAGTTTTCAGAGTTGTATTGATGAAAAAAAAATGTCTTGGTTTGTGAGCTTTGTAAAATGTTCTACATTGGAGATTGTTATTTTAGAAAACCTGAATCTATGTTCCTGGACAATGACAAGACAAGTTATAGTTGGCTCAAGATGAGAGAGCTATATTTTGTGTTAGTACAACTCCAATAAACTTATTGGTTTACCAAATTAGATTGGAATCAAATAATTTTGTTGGTCTGTTATTATTAATTAAATAGACATTTAAATATATGTTCCTAGGGGAAATAATGCAACACAGAGCAACAAACTGGCTAAAGTGGCAATAACAAATATTTTCACAATTAGAAGCACAATAATTGTGAAATTATCAGTAGATATTGAATTATACATCCAGGAAGCTTAGGGATGGCAGAATAAATTTTAAATATCATTTAATCATATTTTATTCCACGTACTGCTAATAAAAGATAAAGACAAAGTTTTCAAGGTAGTCAAAGGATAATGTAAAATTAAATAAGTAGAATCAGAATAGAAATTACAAAAGACTTCTATTCAAAAATCTTAAAAGCTAGAAGAGTGTGAGATTTTTAAAATGTTGGAAGAAAAAAACAACACTCTCAAAGTTCTTTTTAAAATTCTAAGTTAACAAGAGAAACCACAAGAGGAGGAAAAATGAAACTAATTGCACACACACACACATCTATGTTGAATAGGTATAAAATTACTTAATAAAATGTAATCCAAATAAATCTGCAATATTGGGTAGCAGTGTTGAAAACATGTCACTTGAAAACTGACTTCTTGGAAATCAGTAGTGATGAATGCTTATGATCCTATCTTTGGAATTTAACGCACCATCTTTGGCTGCATAATTTAAGGCTGGCCTGGAGCTACATGAGATTCTGTTTCAAATCTCCCCTTATATAATTGTCATATTAAATATGAAATACATAAGGAAAGTATTTTTCTTATTTTAGTTCTGAAGGTTGTGACAATATCCCATAATGTAGTCTACGAACTAAAGAAATTATAGTTTCAAATTTGGATTTGGAAGCCTGAGATTAAGTGGAAGCATGGGAAGATTCTAGCGATGTCCTTTTTCTGACATTTCCTCACATTCTCAAAGGAAAATCAACTATGTATTTGATGACACCATACATGTCCTATTTAAGAACACTTCACCCTAATGACCCATGTCCATCTCAAAGCACCACTCTACAAGCCATCACATTAACATAATCAATTAACTATATTAAAATGGAGATACCTACAGACTGTAACAATTTTATTGTAGTAACTGGTTTAAGATAAAATTAAAAGAATATAAAGAAATACAGCCAAGATCATAGAAGGAGAAGCTAGCATAACAATAATAATATCAAAGTAAAATTAAGACCAAGAAGTTACATTTAGAATTAAGTGTTACATTATGGTCATTTCTCCAAGTGATCATTTAGGAAAACTAGATTTTTATATGCAATTAAGATCATAATCTTAGCTGTAAGCCGTTGCCATGGCAGCTGCTTTGGTACCCAATTTAAAGTTTTGAGGGATCCCAGGAGCAACAGGCACTCTGGAGGAGGTTTTGTGATCCAGCCAGACACAAAGCGGAAGCTTAACTTCCATAGCTCCACCCTCAAGCCTGACCTCCTTGAATCACAGCTGTCTTTCTCCAAACTCCTACTATTGCTCCTGCAAACCACACCGCTTACTTCCTAGAGACACGCCTCCAATCACCTGTTCTTCCCTCTTGAGATGGTTTAGGTCTCCATCTACTCTGCTCTCCCAACTCAGGAATACCAAAAGCACTCTGCCTTGCTTCACTTGTGTAATGTGGCAGCAGCGACAAAAGTGCCCAAGATTCTTCCCTCTCTCTCCTCCATTCACACTGCTCTTGTTTATTTCTTTGTTGTTAATATTGAATAAGGACATTTATTTACTGCAAGGTAGATCCTGAGTCAAACACTACATGTGATGCACCATTTACTCCTTATAGCAAGTTATTTGCTGGTGATGACCATGAAGTATGCATCCATACGCAGGCTAGTTTTCTCTACTAATCTGATGCTTATTATTGTATTCACTTTTATTATTGTGTCACTTTTGTGTCCTAAAGGGTCCAGACAGTAGCTATCTCAGAGTTTGGTCAGAGATTGAAAATTACCATGTAGGTGGCTTTAGAGTTTTGAAAATAGTTCTTACTGATGACTGAATCTCAGTTGGCAAACTGGCTGGGAAATAAGCCATTGTGTTAGTGGTTTGAGAGAGGGAGGCTTGAGGGTTGAATATAGAGAAGGAAAGGCTCACACCCTCCTTTATGAGTCAGAAAACCTCAAATAATATAGTTTTAGTTGCTGCCCTATAATGATCATGTTGGTTCCATTAGAGCAATCACCTCACCTATGTGGTCACAGGTGCACTAGAAATTACAAATAAAATCCATGTCATATGCTCTTCCACTTGACACAGATCTTCTGTGATGGCTATTCCTGTTGTCAACTTGATTACATATGGAATGAACTACAATCCAGAAGTGGAGGGCACACCTGTGATCCAGATCTTAAGGCTGGAAGACAGATTTCTGACCTGGATCTTGACATGAAGATCTTGAGGAATAGTGACCATGAAAATCTTAGGCCCAGGCAAGGTAGTACACACCTTTAATTTCCAGAGACTGAGGCAAGCAGATCTCTGAGTTCGAGACCAGCCTGGGACAAAGCAAATTTTAGATCTAGGAGTGGTGGCACTTTAATCTGAGCCACACCTTCTGCTGAAGACCTACAATATGGACATTGGAAGAAGGAAGATTCACTATTCTTCGACTGTCTGCACTTACTAACCAGCATATTTACTGAAACCTACTTCTACAAAAGACCAGCTTAAATAACATTGGACTGAGCAACTACTATATTTTAGGACTCCCTATTCGCAGCTGCTCATTGCCTTATTAGTTGGACTGGTTCAGAAGATGAAGGAGGAAAGAAAGTGTCTCCATCTCCAGAGACACCCATTCCTCCACCTCTGCCTCCAACTCTAGACCAAGTCATTGTGTTAAAGGACTAAGATCCTAAAGCTTTCCAACCCCTTCCTTCAGTTCCTGCTCTTGATGAGTATCTTCTATTCCCCTGTCACTGGGGAGGAAATTCCTGCCAGCAAAATGCAAGAACACATGCACATTGGGATTCTTGATCCCTGCTGGCTGCAGTAGTGGGATCCGGTCCATCCTAGAGAAACAGAGTAATGATGAGGTTTATGCACCAGGTCTGGATATTGAGAGCAGCTTAAAGCAGTTGGCTGAGTCATGTACTGACATCTTTGGGGTAGAAGAGATAAGCATTGGTAAGAAGATGGTGAAGAAGAGATCGAGAGGCTGGAGGAAAAGGTGACTTGGGATGCCCATTCAGGCAGCATTGCCAGGACCCAGTAGGCTGCCCAGGCCAACATCACCCTCCAGGAGCAGATTAACGCCATCCATAAGGTCAAGGGCCTGGTACCAGAAGATAACACTAAGGAGAGGATTGGCCCTAGCTAACCCAATGAAATACCTCAGCAGACACTGCCTCCATCTTCTGCCACCAATATCCCAGCTCAGCACCCATCACATCAGTGCCCCAGCCACCTGCTATACTACCTTCAATCCTTACCACTGTTGTATCTGCAGTACCTGTTATGCTTCAGCCACTCATGACACTAGTGTTCCAGCTGCCCTCAAGCTCAGTGATCACCCTATGCCATCCATCATCCACGCACCCAGGATCGGTGTGGTACCTATGCCTCTGTAGCATCTCCCATCACTGCATCCACTCACCTCCCATGATTATGCCAACAGCCTTTGTTCCTGTCCCACCTGTGGCTCCAGTCCCAGTTCAGCTCCAATGCCTCCTGTACACTCCCCAACCTCCTATGGAAGATGAGCTTTCATCCAAGAAACTAAAGACCTAGGACAGCCTCATGCCTTAAGAAGAGTTCCTGCACAAGAACAAGGGTCCCATATCTATCAAAGTGCAGGTATCCAACATGCAGGATAAGACACAATGGAAGCTGAATGGGTAGGGGCTGGCCTTCATTCTCCCTTTCACAGACCGGGTCTCTGTCATCAAAGTGCCTTAAGGGAAACAGAAACTACAATATGAAGGCATTTTCATCAAGGATTCCAATTCCCTGCTTACTACAAAATGGCTAGTGGTGCTCTCACCCACCTGGACACTCAAGGAGAGAGACATCAGGAAGAAGTAACAAAAGGTACCAGAATTGGACTCCTGCCATTGTACCACCAATTCTAGGAGTTTCTGTGGGACCTTAGGCACAGCCTGTGCATTTGTTTCCCTCTAAGTCAGTCTGTGAAATGAATTTTTTGTTTAGATTCTGGATTGGAGGTCCTTCAAGAAAGCCCATTAGGAATTGAAGACCCAGAATTGTCCACAGGAAAGTTTCATAATGCCAAGTGATGCTTGACTGATAGAATATGTTTATAACCATTTATCATTTGTATCATGCTTGGTTTCTAATAAGCCTCTTGAAGCCTGGCGTGGTAATGCATGTAACATCATTCTGGGACTTAGGAGGTGCAGGCAAAAAAAAAAAAAAAAAGAAAATTATGTCTCAAAATAAATCAAAATTTGTTAGCCCTAAGGAAGATATATACAAGCCACAGATGATACTGAATTTGGAGACATCAATATTCTTCTCTATAACTAACTGACAGAACAAGTACCAAAGTGTCAAGAAGTGAAGGGAAGACCTCATGAACACATGTTATCATCCTGACCTAATTTCATTTTATGGAAAATCGTATAAAAATGGCCAATACATAATGTTCTCAAGTGCATCACATGGGCCATATACTGTGTGATTCACCAGTGTATCAACTTACAAAACTAAAAGTCATACTAAATGGATCTCGGATCCATAATGTAATTGACTTACAAATGAAAACAAACAAACAAACAACAAGCAAACACTATCTAGGAAAGTCTGAAATACTTGAAAATTAAATAATACACATATAATTAATCCAGAAACTAAAAAAGGACATCTCAAGGAAAAAAACTGAATGGTTTGAAACACTGACATAACCTTCCTTCCAGTCTGTTTCCCCACCAGGACCAGATGAGTGACCTGTGATACCCTCCCACACCCTACAGGCTGCATGCCTCCTAGAAGGTCCATAGTAACCAAATACACAGGTGAGAATCTTGCAGCTGGAACACCTACAGTGCTCAGCTGACCTACCCCTGCTCCAGAGCTCCAACTTTTTCCAATCTGCTTCCCCACCAGTCATATACTGGCCTTACTCCCACACTACAGCTGTCTTCCTCCCAGGAGGTCTGCAGTAACTAAGGACACAGTAGACCTGCTCTAACCTAGCACACAGATGAGAATCCTAATCAGAGACAGCAATGCCTGCCTTAAAGGAGACCAGCTCTAACCAACATCACAGAGCTCTACCTACCTCCAAAGAAACTAGCTCCAGTCAGACACCCAGGCTGGTTAACATCAGAGATGATGGTGAGAGGCAAGCACAATATCATAAGCAACAGAATGCATTTTGGCACCATCAGAACCCAGTTCTACTGTAGCAAGCTCTGGATACCCCAACACAACTAAAAAGCAAGATAATTACCTAAAATCCATCTCATGAAGATGATAGAGCCCTTTATGGAGGAATATAAAGAAATCTCTTAAAGAAATACAGGAAAACACAGGCAAAAGGTAGAAGCACTTAAAGAAAAAACAAACAAATCCTTTTTAAAAATTACAGGAAAATAAAATCAAGCAGGAGAAGGAATTGATCAAAACTGTCCAAGAACTAAAAATGGAAATGAAAACTTAAGAAAACATAAATGGAAGCAGATATGGAGAAAGACAACTTAGAAAAGAGATCAGGAGCTAGAGATGGAAGCATCAACAACAGACTGCCAGGTCTGGGTTTAGTCAGAGAAGATGCACCTAACTCTCAAGAAACTGGAAGCTCCAGGGAGTTTAGAGGTCTGATGGGGTGGCGGGTGGGGGTGAGGGTGGGGATATTCTCATGGGAACAGGGGAGTAGAGAGGAGGTATGGGATGTGGAATAGTCAGAGAATGGACCAAGAAGGGAATAAAATTTGGAGTTTAAATAATAATAAATAATAATAAATAATAAAAATAAAAAATAAATTTAAAAAGAGATAGAAGAGAGAATCTCAGATATAGAACATAACATAGATGATATTGAGACATGGGTCAATGAAAAAGCAAAGTGTAAAAAGCTCCTAATCCCAAATATCCAGGAAACTTGGGACACAATGAAAAGATCAAACTAAGAATAATTGAAATAGAAGAGGATGAAGAATTCCAGCTCAAAGGGCTAGAAAAACCTTTAAGAAAATCATAAAAGAAAACTTCCCTAACCTAAAGAGATGACCATAAATCTACAAGAGCTATAGAACACCAAATAATGACCAGATAAGAAGTTTCATCACAAAATATCAAACAAGTAATGCACAAAAATGAAAGAATGAAGCACTAGGAAACACCAGTAACATAAGGCAGGCTATCAAATTACATCAGACTTCTCAACAGAGACTGTGAAAGGCAGATCCTGGGCAGATGTTATCCATACCCTAACAGAATACAAATGCCAGCAAAAGATATTATATACAGCAAAACTCTCAATCATCATAGATGGAGAAACCAAGATATTCCATGGAAAAACAAAATTCAGACAATATCTCTCTACTAATCCAGCCCTACAGAGGATACTAGAAGGACATCTCCAACACAAGGAGGGGAACTACACCCAAGAAACACAAGAATTGAAACATTTATAAAAAGAAAAAGAGACACTCATATCACACATAATACCACCTCCAGCAACAATAATAATAGGAACTAAAAATCATCTGTCTTTAATATCTCTCAACATTGATAAATTCAATTCCTCAAAAAAAAAAAAAAATGACACAGGCTAACAGACTGAATATATAACAGGATCAAGCACTTTGCTGCAATACAAGAAACACACCTCAGTGACAAAAGAGAGATACTACCATAAGATAAAGACTGGATATAAAATTAACTCAAACAAATCAGTAGCTTTCCATTATGCAAATGATAAACAGACTTAGAAAGAAATTAGGGAACCAACACCCATTACGATTGTTACAAATCATATAAAATATCTTCTTGTAACCTTTACCAAGCAAGTAAAAGACCTGTATGACAAGAACTTCAAATCCCTGAAAAAAGAAAACAAAGAAGACCTAAGGAGATGGAAAGATCTCCCATGCTCATGAATTAACCTAATGAAAATGGACATCTTACCTAAAGCAATTTACAGATTCAATGCAATCACCATCAAAACTCCAACACAATTCTTCAATAATATGAAAAGAGCAATTCTCAACTTCATATAAAAAACAAAAACAAAGGAAAAATTATTCTCAACAATAAAATATCTGGAGAATCACCATTCCAGACCTCAAGCTGTATTACAAAGTGATAGTGCCAAAAACCACATAGTATTGGCACAGAAACAGACAGGATAATCAGTGCAATAGAATCTGAGATCCAGGGATAAGCTCACACAACTATGTACACTTGATCATTGACAAAGAAGATGAAAATATACAGTGGAAATAAGAAATCATCTTCAATAAATGGTGCTGGTCTAACTGTGGTCTGTATGAAGGAGAATAAAAATAGTGCCTTATGTATCACCCTGCAAAAAGCTCAAGTCCAAGTGGATCAAGGACCTCAACACTAAGCCAGATACAGTGAATCTAATAGAGGAGAAAGTGGGAAAGAGCCTCAAACTCATTGGCATAGTGGGAAATTTCCTGAAGAGAACACCCTTGGTTCAGGCTCTAAGATAAAAATTTGATAAATGGAACCTCATAAAACTGAAAAGCTTCTGTAAGCCAAAATTCACAGTCAATAGGACAAATTAGCTACCTATAGATTGCCAAAAAATCTTCACTAACCCTACATCTGATAGAGGGCTAGTATCCCAAACTTAGAAGAACTCAAGAAGTTAGCCTCCAAAAAACCAAATAGCCAATTAAAAAAGAGGGTGCATAGCGAAACAAAGAATTCACAACAGAAGAATCTCAAATGACTGAGAAGCACTCAAAAAATGTTCAGTCTTTAGTCATCAGAGAAATGCAAATCAAATGATCATAAGATTCTACCTTATATCAATCAAAATGGCTAAGATTAAAAAAAAAAAAAAAAAAACCCTCAAGTGACATGCTGGTGAGAATCTGGAGAAAGAGGAATACTCCTCCATTGCTTGTGGAATTGCTAACTGATACAACCACAAAAATGAAGAAGAGACCTGAGGAAAGGCTGTCCAATGACCAGCACAAATTGGGATCCAACTAATGGGGAGGTGGGGTGGTCATCAAGGCGTGACAATATTACTTATTCTATGCTGTGCTTACAGACAGGAGCCTAGTATGGCTGTCCTCTGAGAGGCGCTATCAGCAACTGACTGAGACAGATGCAGATACTTACTCCCAACCAATGAACAGAAGCAGAGGACCTCTATGGTTGAATGAGAAGGATTGAAGAAGCTGAAGGGCAAGGACACCCCATAGAAAGACCAGCAGGGTCAACTAACCCAGACCCCAGGGTGCTCCCAGAGACTGAGCCACAAACAAGAAGCACATGGGCAGGTAGAGGCCCTTGGCACATATATAGCAGAGGTTGCTTAATTCTGGAGAGACTTGAGACCACAGGAAAGGGGTGGTCTGGTAGGGGAATCACCCTCTTACAGGCAAGGGAGAGGAGGAGTGGGATGAGGAACTGCAGAGGGGAGACTGGGAGAGGGGAAATGACTGGAATGAAATAAATAAAATTTAAGAAAAAGAATAATAAAAATGTTTTAAAATTAAAAAAGAAAATATTGACATAGTTAATTTTATAAGACATAACTAAATAAGGGCTTAAATGTAAAGTTATAGCATCAGCATAGTTGGTTAAAAAAAAAAAAGTGAACCTTACATCGCTGCCCCAAATTCTAACTTAAAAGTAAACAATAGAATAAACAAACCCAAGGCAAATGAAAGTTATAAACTTAAATAATCTAAAACACTTAAATAAAATCAGCTATTAAAAGCAATGAATTAGAGAAATTCTTAGGTAAATGGGTGGAACTAGAAAACATCATCCTGAGTGAGGTAACCCAATTACAAAGAACTCACATGGTATTCACTCACTGATAATTGGATATTACCCAGAAGCTCGCAATACCCAAGACTCAACTCACAGACAACATGAAGCTCATGAAGAAGGAAGACCAAATGGGGGTGCTTTGGTCCTTCTTAGAAGAAGTAACAAAATACTCAAGGGAGCAAATATGGAAACAAAGTGTGGGACAGAAGCTAAAGGAGGAGCTGTCCGGAGACTGTTCCACCTGGGTATTCATCCCATGTGCAGTCAACAAAGGTAGATTCTGATGTGGATGTCAGGAAGTGCATGCTGACAAAAGCCTGATACAGCGTCTCCTTAGAGGTCTGCCAGAATCTGACACATTTAGTGGCAGATGCTCACAGCTATCCATTGAACTGATCATGGGTTCCCAATGGAGGAGTTAGAGAGAAGGAGCTGAGACGAAGGGTTTGTGGTCCCATCAGGAGAGCAACAATACAAACCAACCAGAGCTCCCAGGGTCTAAACCACCAGCCTGGAGCACATAGGGAGGGATCCATGGCTCCAGCTGTATATGTAGGGAGGATGGCCTTTGGCCATAGGTGAGAGAGAAAATCCTTGATCCCATGCAGACTGGATGCCAGTGTGGGGGAATTTGAGGGTAGGGAGGTGAGGTGGGGGTCGGGGGCACCTACTTATAGAAACAGGAGGAGGGGGATAGGATAACATCTGAAATGTAAATAAAATATCCATAAAAATACTAAAACAGAAAAGCAACAGAAATATAGCTGACTGTTTTGACAGATAATTCATATAAATCTCATCATACTGGTAATCAAAAATAAGATAATCTTTCTATATCTTTATAAACCTTGAAATGATCATGGAAACCTCATCATTATCTGTTGTGGATAGCCTCAGTCTTGTATTTTGATCCTAGTTCTCAATGGATTGCCTCAGCCTTGTATTTTGATCCTAGTTCTGACCTTCTGGGAGGGGCTGCAGAGGATGATTGAATCTGTACACAGGAGACGTCTTGTAAAACTTCTGTCCAATTAAAACCTGTAAAATAAAGTCTAGAGCCAGAGATTGGGCAGTAGAAGGGAGGCAGAGAAAAAGGCCTAGGGCAGGAGAGAGTGAGAGGAATTCAATATAAAAGGAGCAGAAGCAGAAGAGAGCAGAAGAAGAGGCAGAAGAAGAGAGCAGAGAAGAAGAGAGCAGAGGAAGCAGGCAGAAGGAAGCCAGAAGAGAAGAGGAACCGGAGCCAGAGGTGGAAGGACAACCATGAGGCATGGATGAACTGCAAGTTATAAGGGATCTCATAGCCGGGATTAGGGTAGTGTAGTGGTAAATCTGTAAACTGCCCAATCAAGGCGTGAATTTATACCAATAATTATTGAGTTGGGCTTTCCTTGACTGGTCTCCTTCAGTAGGAGATTTACCCCTAACAAATTTGGGGTTTAAATAATTTCTACTAGAAATTGGCGCCTAATTACTACTACATATTCTTTGGGTTAAATTTGAAGAAGATTTCCTCATAGCAATATCACTTCTGCTTCAGTTCTCGTCTGGGGTTTACTTTGGGTCACTTGATCATGAAAGCTACAGCTGGCCTTGATGGAAGTGCCATTCATTGTCCAGGGTTCACAAGATTAGGGCTCATGAAGTAACTACATTAGATTTCAAGGCTCATTTTGGGTGCATATTGAATATAGCCCAGATGGAGGATGCAATTTACACATGATGTCTGAGAGACAAAGAAGCACACTGGGTAAATAATCTGTCTTTTAATATAGAGCACCATCTCAACAATAAAAATCAAAATAAGACAGATTCCTGGAATTTTAGCCATGTTTAAGACTATTGACAGTTTAAAAAATGCATTTTCTACAGTCTCTTAGAGCTAACTGTGGCCAGGAAGTTAGGTCAAACAAGTGAAAATCTGATATGGAGAATGCAACGTCATATAATTTGTTAGGTAAACCAACTATTATACAAAAGACTGAACTGTGTTTCCATTAGAAGGATTTTTTTTTTATGATTCTATAGCCACAGTTTTACTTTTCTGATGAAGTTACATATTTTTCTAAAGCAATAAAAAGTATATTATGCTTCATAATTACTTCCTTATGGAGTTTTTCTTCAGATAAGTTTTTTTTAATGGAAATTTTATTTACATTTCAGATGTTCCTCTCCTTACCCCATTTCCCCCTCCCTCCAGGAACTCACTATCCTTTCCCCCCTCCTCCTGCCTCCACTTTGGTGTACACCCCACCCACCCTCCCTGTACCTCACCTCCCCAGCCTCGAATATCCCCCCACCACGATGTCCAGCTTCATGGACCAAGGATCTCTTCTCCCACTTATATATAGCTTCCCTTGCATATATAGCTGGAGCCATGGGTCCCTCCCTAAGCATTCCCAGGCTGGTGGTTTAGACCCTGGGGGCTCTAGTTGGTTGGTATTGTTGTTTTCCTCATGGTGTCTCGAATCCTCTCAACTCAAATACATTTTTGTTACACAGTGACTGAACATCTGTGACATTCTATTCCTTGATAGTCACAAACTATCAAAACATTAAATAAAAAGTTAATGCAGTGAATAGTCCTATATTTATTAAAGATCAACAACCCACACATACCTATCCAACCTCCATGGAAGAAATATAATTAGTTAAAACAGTAAAAGACACTGTCAATATACACATGATAATAAGTGAATGGTGAGAGTGTGGGTCACCTACCTGGGACCAAAGTAGAGCACAGTGCAGCTGCAGTAGGTGACACGACCAGAGGGAGCCAAAGAGAATGGTTACTGTACTTGAGAAGTCAGCCACTATTATGTGGCATAAATACAGGGTCTAAAGGTAAACAAAACAAATGAACAAACAAACCTGAAGACTGACAAATGTGCATAAGAAAACCTGTCATTGAAATTTGAATTTGAACAAGAAACTGTCAATGGAGATGAAGGGAGAGAGATGGTGGGTGTGGTGGTTAGGATCTGGAAGGAGTTGGAAGAAGGGAAAGAGTATGATCGAAATATATTCTCTGAAAAAGTTAAAATATATATGAAGAAAAAGAACATAATATAGGCTTGCACAGCTGTACTGAAAAGGTTAAGAGACACTTAAGAAACAGAAAGGATTTAAGAAAACAGCAGGGGCATTTTATATCATCTCATTTTCTTGAAATGTTCAGAACAGGCCATCCCACAGAAATGATAAGTAAATTAGTGGTTTCCAGGGACCAGGGAGAGTGCATGTTAATGGGCTAAAGGTTTCCTTTGTAGTGATAGAAATGTTCTGAGGTTGCTGATAGAGACTGCAAACTTGGAGGGTATTATGAAACTGTAAGATTAGATTCCTTAAATGAAATTCCAGCATCACTGTGGAAATCATGCCATGGGGAAAGGAGGCAATCCTGGAGCTATGACAGCTGCATAGTCTTAATTGGAGACTGGAGAACTGAACTGCCTCACTGGCCAAGAAACAGGATGAAAGTAAACTGGGTGAGACAGGATGTTTCAGCCATCATACTCTTGTTCCTGCCCATTAAGATCCTGGGAGAAAATTTAAAACATTTATACTTTTTTTTTTAATGATTTTCAGCCTCAATTGTAAATTTTTCTGACTGGTAAAATGTTATCTGTGTAGTCATCCTTCATCTGAAATGCTGTCACTGCCTAGAGAACCCTGTTTTGCAGTCGAAACTGAAGCCTCTACAGATATTCTTAAGTACTAGATAAACAGTCTTCATTAGACAGAGCTGGTCAGGCTTTATTGGTTTTTCCATTCTCTAAATTAAGGTCTAAGTTCAACCAATCTTAATTCTATAATCAAACGAATATCTTGTATTAGCAATCACTACCAAAACCATCCAGTCATTCTCAAATTCCCATTAATAAAAAGCCCCTGAATTTTAATAAAATATACAGCCAGAGGATAAAATAACTTTTAAATCTTATTTACCAAAAGTACCTTAAAGTCAAAATTCGCATGTTCATGTGTTACTACATGAGAAATTATTTGTTTACGTATAACAGTACAATGACCACGGAGGAACCACGTGAATATGATTCATATAGTCCATCATAACAATAAGAAAGAAATACAGTATAACAAATAGATCTGTGTCTATCCTTCCCTGAATGGTGACCACAGAGTCTGAACTATAGTCATATCAGGAAGCTTTACTATGCGTGAATATAATGTCAACTTTTCTCTTTCCATGTTTTCATGCATGCTGTTATCTTTGAGGGCAGCACACACTTCTTTACTGATTTTCTAAATAACGATTTCTGAGCCTCAAATAGTGCTATGTCCTTGGTAACCATGTCTGAATTTTTTTCCCTCTGATTACAATGGGTTGTTAATTATCCTCAATGTGTATGCAATAGCCTATATATAAGCATTCAATTGATATGTATTGTTATATAGATATTAGTTTAAAAGTCATATTAGTAATGATTAATTGAATTGTTCCTATAACAAATAAATTACACAGTCACTATAGCATGTGTCTCCTAGGATACACGCAGAAAGAAGCTTTATGGATGCAATCCCCTATAGGTGTTGACATCTTTAGATGCTTAAGCTCCTTATATAAAACTATATAGTGCTTTTATATCATTTGCACTAAACTCATATGTATTATATTTCATATGTAAGTTAGGGACAGTGTCAAATACAATGTAAATAATATGTGAATCTTAATACTTATTGTATTTCTAATACAAATAAACCAGTATACACTTTCAGTACAGATAATTTCTGTCTAATATTTTGACTAGTGTTTGGTGGATTCTGAGGGGAAGAGTTCATCAATATAAAAGACTGTTCAGACAGTTTTTTCTACCAATATATGAGTTGCTGTGCCTCACATATAACTAAGGAATGCATGCTTCTTTCATTTTTTTCAGCCTTACCTTCCACTAATTCTTTGACAAGAAGCAGAATAGGTAAGGCATGGATTTTTGTTTAAAATGCTGGGGAATGGAAAGGTGGATCAGCAGGTAAAGGCTTGTATCTAAGCGAGAAAACATAAATTTAATTTTTATGGCTCACATGGTAAAAAGAATCAACTCCTGCAAGTTGTTCTCTGGCCTTCACATATACATTTTGAAGTGAAATTGCATGTGCACATGCACACATACATACACACACAGACAGACTCAAACACATACACATACACACACATACACAAAATAAGTGTGATAAAAATCAAATAAAAATTGTTTCAGAAATGAGGTTTATAACTTTGGATTGATTTCTAGTACTAGCATAGGAATCTTGCTGTGTACATTGAAAATGGCACAGTGATTTGTGACCAATCAGCTCATAAGAACAGTAGGTAAAAAGGAATTAGACTAGCTGAGTAGCCAAGAGTTGAACTTATATTTGTTGAGGACAGTAGGCAACACATGATGGATCATTTTGAGTTACCATGCTTATGTGGTTAACATTCGATATTTGGAAGCAACATTTCTAACTGGATCCTTTTTCTTGTTGCTAAATGCTTAGCTTGAAGCTGATGCACACAATACACACAGCCCATGGCAGTGGCATTAGAAGACCAGTCTCAACCTAACAGACCAGTGCTTTCAGATTTGATTCTAAAGCTAAACTTTCAAAATGGATTTCTTTTCTACAGGCTTCTTCCTGAAATTTTCCTTTGTCTTATTACTTTCCTTTATTTGAGTTTTCAGGCCTCATACCAGTAGAGAAGAGATTGTGGCTCTCAAATTTATGCTTAAGTGTTTTGTGGCATACAGGAGGTACTGAACCAGCAAGAAAGTTCGTTAAAGAACTCAAAATATGTTTCATATTGCACTACTCATAAATGTGACTTAAGACCACAGAAACACTTTGCTGAATGTAATTAAAATGGCATTATGAACAACAATCCAGAATGATATATAGATGTGTCTAAAATATAGAAATAAACAGGTGAGTACATGCACACATATTTGTCCTTCCACAGTTTTGAAAAAGCATACATACAATGATACATGAGTCATGAAGAGGATAGAGTGCCCAAATGGTTGATTTTCAATATCGAGAGCTAGGTCTCCCTGAACAGAAATGACTGAGTCAGTCCTGAGACAGAAGGAAACACAGGACAATCAGGGGCACTCTGATCTGTGGGAGCACTCAGGGATCATATAAAATAGATTCAGAGCCTAGTTTGAAGCATATCTTCCAATCAAAGTCTGGGGAAGTTTGAATGGCTAGTAATGATTTTTCTTCTGAGTTAAATAGGAATTCCTGAAACACCACTAATAAAAAAGTATATAAATGGATACACAGACAATCTTGGGGAAAGAGATTGCTTCCAGGCAGGCTAATAAATCTGAAGCTAATAATGGGATTAGATGATCCCAAATGAAAATCATTATGAGGATGGCTGATTCCCGCAAAGTTCAATTGACATGTGGAAGACAGATGCAAAACCTAGCATTAACATCATTATCGAGCAACTTCACATTAGATATATGTTATTTATTAGCTAATGAATGGCATAGTTATTACTTTCTTATAGGGAAAATTGACTTGTTATCAATCAGATGTTAAATATTAAAACTGATAATGGTACTAGTAAATCTCCTGTATCTTCTGATGCAATGCTCTTAAGAGAGTATCACCTCCATGGCTCTGCAGATCTTAGTTTCCACATGTGTGAAATGTGGTTAACATTGTGACAACCTACTTTGGTTACGGTAAGAATGAAATCATGTGGTAAGCAAATCATGCCTCCCTTTCATTTGTAGAGAGTTACATTTAGCCATCAGACATCGTTTTGCATAAATACTCAGGTTGAAACAAGCACAGAGCTGTTTGTGAAATTGCTTATTTGTTCTGTTAGTTCCACCTATTTGAGTAGTTAATTTGGTAAATTTAATGATGCTTTAAGTGAAATGATTCTAGTTAATGATTATTGATTTGAACCTCAAGAAGAGGAAAACAAAATTGATTCTGAGGCAATTACAACCTAAAATACATATATTGAGTGGATGCAAATGTGGACTGATTAAAGATAATGACTAATTAAAAATGATATAAAATTATACCCAGATTGGTCAGAGGCATATTATTGTTGTGAGAGTTATTAAAGCAAAAATGAGAGATGACTGACCAAAGAGTAAATGGGGTTGCCTGTCAGATGTTTTCTTTCACTACTGAAGAGAAATGTCCATGATAGTATTATATGACCAGAAGTTGGATGTTGCTGTGATATTTTTTTTCTTTGAGAAAGAAGTTACAATAAATTTCGAAGGTTCTTAAAGTTTGAAATTGTAATTTTATTGCATCTAAAATTCTCTCCTATTTATGCTTGTTTTCTGTATAATCATATATTTAATATAAAATTATTTTCTCAATTATGAGCTATTGACATGTTTCCAGCAAAGGACTTGTCTTTAAGGATGTGTTATTTAAGAGTTGAGAGTATATTATTAGGAATTGGACTATAATTTTAGCCATAATTTTTCCACTTATGGATTATGTAACATGGAAAACTTAAACTAGTAGGAAAAACCACAGTCGAATCCTGACTGTTTTGGTAATAGACTTCTTTTGGAGTGACTAGAATAAAAGGCAAACTTTGGTGGAGGGTGCAGGCAATGCTTTCTTTGGGCTAAGCAGGTGCATCATTGTGTGACTAACTTAATAACCTTATTTTTAATATTTCTTTTTGTGGTGGGTATAGTTCAATACATAGTCTTGTAGAGACACTTTCATCTAGCAACATGGCTGCTCTGATGACATTCAAAGACATTCTATGTCTCTCTGATCCAGCTGGAATGCAGACACACCCTCATCACACACCTTCAATCCCAAACAATGAAGGTAAATTTAGTTTGTAGCAGGAAACGCCTATGTTTAAAACTGATGTCTAACTGACAAAGTGACAAATAAATTTGACAGAATAGGATATGCCCAACTCTCATGAGGCGATGGAAGAAAAGCTACTTGGAGGAACAGTGCAGAGAAAAGAAGGAGGAAGTTTTACTGGGACAGTTGTTCAGAGACAGGTTGCAGAGAAAGACAACAAGCTAGATGCAGGTGAAGACAGAATCTTCCCAAGAATGAGAAGAAGCTAGATTAGAATAGATTGTCGGAGTTAGTTTGAGGCCAAACGGAGCAATTCCATCAGAGGCTGAGAGAGAAATCAGATTGAATCAGTCATCTTGGAGAGGAGCTTGAGCTAGAACAGAACCAGAAAGCCAGAGTTCAGAGAGAACTACAAAGTGTGAGCTTATTCATAGTAGTCTAGAGGATGAAACTATTGTAGATTAGATTATATGAAAACTTGAAGCGTCTAAGACTAATTCTAGGTTAGCAGATGGAGGCAGTAAGCCTCTGGGATGACAATTACAATAGGAGAATACAAGTTAAATTTACAGGGTCTCTCTTAGTAGCCCTAGCTATCCTGAAACTTTCTCTTTAGCCCAGGCTGGCCTCAAACTCAGAGAACTACTTGCCTCTGATTTCCAAGTGCTGAACTAAATGTTTGTGCCCCTCTGTCAGACCAAAGGAACAATCTAGGGAACTTTCCTTTTCTGCCCCTTTCTTCAATTTTTACATCTATTACTTTCTAAAAGAAACTAATCAAAATTTTAGTGTCTTAATGACTGGAAGTAATAATAATGCTCGATTCATAACAAAGACTTGACAGACCAAATGATGAAATCACAATTTAGGTAATAGTACAGATCCTTCCAAACCCCATTTAGCACATTTGTTCTTCAGTAGACATTAGAATTGTTTCTGAAATTTAAAAGATGAGATTTCCTCAGTCTAATTGGCTCTATTGGAAACAATTATCCAGTTTCTCAACTAATTCTAGAAGAGCAGAGTTTGAAACTCAGTACTTAACTAATAGATTTGCCTTATAGTGGACCTGTGAAGTGTGACTGAACTGTGGACTTCAGTTTCATACCACTAAATACAAGAGTGGACTTTGCTGAACTACATTCACATAGCTATACCGTACCATGTTACTCCATTCTGGTAAATGGACCATATACTTTAGCATACACAAAGTTGAAATAATACAAAAAAAAAAAAAGAAGAAGAAGAAGAAGAAGAAAAAAACAAATTCTTAACCTTGGTTAGTACTTTTCAAGGTGTTTCTCTATACTTGAAGAATTATCCAAATAAAGCTGTAAGCACTTCATCCATATACCATCTTCAATTCACAGATATTTATTATACAAACAATGAAAGCTAAACAGCATACATTTGTGACACTGGATAAATTGCCAAGATAAACCTCACATATTGCCAGAATATTGATGCAAAAGCCCACTCCTGGGCCATGTCAAATCTGGGGTGCTCAAAGATGAATGGGTTAGGGAAGAAGGGAAATTCTCACCTGTAGACTTCAGGCTATTTCATTCTGTTAAAATTCAGAGGGGCTTATAGGCAGTCTAATTTTCTACTTTACTTGTCTTAGATGTAAATTAAGTTTTCGGGTCCATGTCACACTAAAATAATTTCATTCCATAATTAATCACTCTTACATCTACAGGGATCTGGCTAGTTTGTAACTAAATACATTCCTCTAAATCTCTCATTATTTGGTACAAAATACACCAGAAAATGTCATTTTAATGTAGTGAAAAACCTTTAAGCAGACAGATGTTACAGTGGTAGCCTCAGCGGAACTGGAACAGAGCCATGAAGGGAGAACAGCTAAGGAGGGTAAACATAGCCAGGATCTTAACACTTATTTTATTTACCCTCTCAAAGGAATTTTGAGTGAGTGGAAGGATCAACAGGTAGTAAACAATATTAAGAGACCCCCCCCCAAGGGCTTTACTAGTTAATGAAGCCTTCCATCACATAAAGCAAAGGCAGAATATAGGAGCTCTCTGAGTACCTATAGAATCAGAGACACTGCACCCAGAGAAATTTTACTCACTAAATGAGATACAGGTTTCCAGTAGTAGCTTCTGTTTTATTAGCAGGAACACCAGTTATCATCTACAGCATGAGTTAGCCCTTTGTGTTCAGATCAAAAATGCACTCATGGTTTAAAATTCCCCTTGATGAAACTTTACAATATTAAACTCCCATGGAACAAATTAAAGTTTTTATAGTAGGTATGGGTGGAAATTTAAAGAGTGTGTTTTTAAATTTAAAGAGAGGATAATACTATATGAAATTGAGATTCTTATTAGGAATTTACTTCTTCCTACAGACCTTAAATACAAACTGTATATGTGTGTTGATATGTGAGTGTCTGCATGCTATGTAAAAATAGTTGCACAAATATGTATATGCATATATTTATCTCATGTACATATAAAGGTAAATTTTGAATATAAATGCACATAAGTTTGCAAATAGGAATCCTTTTTTATTTTTACAATCATATAATATCTATTTGAGTCTTTCATCTAAGGAAAATTTCATCACCTGTGGGACTTCATATATGTATCTTGGTTCTTGGCTGGCATGGGTCTGGAACCCTGAGACTCCAAGGGAGAAACGGCAGGTGTTTGGCCACGTCCCCAGAACCCAGGTCCTGACACACAGTCTAGTCTCCATGGACCTACAAAGTTCAGTCATGTAGGCTATTGCAGCCACTCCAAAGTGCACAGGTAGAGGGCATGACTACAGGCCTCAGGCCCTAGAGAGATTTACATACTAATGAAGGTCAGAGGCTGGAGCCAATTAAGCATTCTTACCAAAACCCTCACCCTTTCGCCCTCCCTATTTCATTCAGGGCTGCCCTGAGTTTCAAGGGGGTACATCCAGATCCATCTACATCTGCCATGAAAATAAACCCTTTTGGAACCAAGGACTTCCTCATGTCATTGGGGCCTGCAAAGACTTCCTCGTGTCATTGGGGCCTGCTGTCACCAAAGCTTCTAACCTTTGAAACTCCAGACCTTTCTCCTGTTTGTGGGACCCACTGTCATGGAAAGCCTCTGGGGCACCACTGCGGCTTTTTTTTCCCCACAATCATCTAATTTCTTAAATTTTCTTCCTTAAACTGAGATCATCTTATCAAGGATTGGAGATCAGTATTTCTGGCATAATCATGGCCATCATAATGATGGTCATTAATCAGTTCTCCTTGAAGTAATCTTTCTACTTTCTTCAAACTTATCCTGTATACTGTACTTTTGCAGCATACTTGGTCATTTTCCTCTGAGGCATGAAGGAGATTATGTGGATTGTTTTAAAAGGAGAGTCAGTGGATCTTCAGTGCCACAAGGTGGACTGCTCATTATAAAGAACAGCAGGAAGAATGACAATAAGCACTGGCATTTAAAAGTTGCCTTCCAGTCACTCAGAACTACAGTTCACAGAGCAATGATGGAATTTGTCAGTCCTTTAAGCACCTACAGCAGTAACTTTAAAATGCCATGCATGATTCAGTCTCAACTATAGCAAGTCAAAATCTTTATAAATCCTTACATTTTGAGAATTTCATACTTGTGTATGTAAATATATATATTTATATCAAATAAATCTCCATTCCCTCCCCTTCATTTTCTCCCTACCTCCTTCCACTTTTCACTCCCAATTTCATAATTTCTTTGTTTTAACTCACAGAGTTCACTTAATGCTACTAGTATGTGCATGGATGTGTGAAAACAAATACTGGGATTTTTTTTAATTAGAAAATTAGAAAGCTGCATCTACTTATTTCAATTATGTTTGTGCATAATATATTTTAAACTAAAATTAAATATAGTATTATGTCTGTAAAATTCATCTCATAAGAGGAAGCAGAGATAATATTGCAATTTTAAACTCTGTGGAGAAATAGACCTGTCACTGCTCTAAATTACAGTAAGCTGGCCGTGTGATGGTTCATGGAGGTCAATTCCTTTCACTTTTTTGTGAACCAATATTTCAAATTTAAATGGAGTCAGAGAAACTTCCTTCTGGGTTATTATGATTATTATAGAGACCAAAGGAAATGAGCCATGGCACACAGTGATCATAGATACTTGGAAGGTCAGGGCAAGAGGAGGAAGCATTCAAGAGACTATCCTCAGAGACTAGTGGCATTCTGTACTACATGGCAACCTGGATCTGAAAACACGAAACAAGCAAATGAAAGTAAAGTAATAAAATAAAAAATTTTAAATTTTAAATTTAAATGTTAAAAAGGGTCATACATGAAAGTTATGTAACCTGTGGTGTTCACTCAATAAATGATATACTCACTGTTGCTGTTTCTAGTATGGTCAATAGAACAAAATTTCAAAGAAGTGAATTTCTTTCAACATGAACAATATTGAACCTGTACAGTATCTAAATAAGTATTTTAAGTGACTATCATGATACAGTTAGGTTCAGAATTCATTGATCACATCATTCAGGTTGTCCTCTATTATTACTATGTTTGTCTTGACATTTAAATAACAACATTACCAACTACAATTTCATACAGGGAGTTGAGACATCAAGTTTTACAGAAAAAGGCAATACAACATCCCATAATGTTTAAAATAAACTCACAATGCTGTTTTGGGTCACATTCATAGCTATCCCCGGCCACGTGTTACTTTTGATGGATCTCTGATTAAACATCCCTGAACTTAAAGTGAACTTTCAAATCAACTAGAAAATCTAGGGGAAATGCTTCACAAACACACACTATGAAAAATGCTGATTGCATCTACAGATGAATTAAGGCTCAGTAACAAAGCCAGGCATTCTAAACTGGAAATTGAACTCTTTTTTTATTTTTAATTAATCATTCTATTTGCTTACATATCAAAAGATATCCCACTTCATGGTTACCCCTTCACACAACTCCCCTAGACCACAACCTTCTTCTCCTCCCTCCCCTTTACCTCTATTAGGGTGCTCACCCACCCACCAACCCTCTCCTGTCCCACCCTTCCAGCATCCCCCTACACTGGGGCATCAAACCTCCACAGGACCAAAGGCCTCCCCTCCTACTGATATCAGACAAGGCCATTCTTTGCTACCTATGTATCTTGAGCCATGGGTCTCTCCCTGTACATTCCTTGGAACCTGAACTCTTAACAAGTATGTGATCCAAATGTAGATTTGCAATGAATTGCACAACTCACTATCAGCATGTTTCTTACCATTGGCAAATCTGTTTTGACTTTATCTGAGTTTTCCATTCCTCATTTTGGCATCTTAAGTGGAATGGTATTAGGAAAATTTGTTAAATGTGTTGCCAAAATCCAGACATATTGGGCTTAAAGAATTTTAGAAATTTGCATTTCTAAACCTCTAAGTTATAAAAAGACAAGAACTTTACTTATTTTTTTCAGCTTTATCTATTTTTTTTAATTTATTTAGTTATTTAAATCACATCATAATTTACTTATTTACACAGGGGCTATAAACACAAAAAGGCAGCCCTACATATACACTAAAGGCCTAAAATCAGCCATAGGCCTAAAGTCAGCAATAGTCCTGATATACCTGCATGCTAACACCAAGTCTTGGGTCTCTGTGGAAAAACACTGAAAGAGCAGGCTATAAGCTATTGTAAACAGGTGGCTTCTGTGGAAATTTACCAGCCCAAGTAGTCATACGTCTTATAAATAGGCAGCCTCGGTGGACAGTACCAACTTAGATAAGGACAAGTGAATCATAGGCAGAGTCATAGTGACCTGTCCCCTGAACCTACAACTTTACTTATTTTTTATCACTGTTTTTTTTTCATGGTTGTAGATTTAAAAACATGTTCCTACATTCTTGTTGAAATATTTTTTGGTCTTATAAACTGTGATTTCTCTCATTTATTGTTTCTCATTGATATAAAATTACATAAATTCTCCCTCTTTTTTTTTCACTCCAACCAGTTGCAGCAACTGTTTCTGAACTCCTCTCTACCCACTCTAAATTCTCATTTGATAGCCTCTGTCACTTTTATTATGTATGTTACATGGAAATGGTAAAATTTCATGAAGTCTCATCTCTAGACAAATAAATACATCAACTATTACCTGTTGGGAGAAGGAGAACTAGCCCCTCTCAGTGATAAGTCCTTATTGTTTGTCCAGTGAAGAGTGGTTAGCAGTGAATATATAATTTCAAATCTTTTTTGTCAACTCTACATTTTTCTAAAATAGAAAGTAGATAATCTGAATATTACTCTTCAAAGTCCTTGCCTCTATAGCTAGTAAATATAGATGATTGGATTTAGTACAGAATATTTAAACATATATGTTCTGGTTTTCATTATATACATTCATATGTATATAATGTGTTTTGAACAAATCTACCCCCATTCCCTTCATTTCAACTCCTCCCCTATCTTGCTGACTCTTCCCTCCCAATATCATGTGATCTTTTTGCTTAAACCCAGATTACAAATGATTCCTCTATGTGGATGTTTACATGTCAATCTACTGGAGTGTGTGTGGTTTTTCAGGGATAAAATTCCTTTGGAAGCTGACTCACTTCCTACGGAAGCCATGAATTGTCAGTTGTCTTTAGCTAGAAGTAGGACTTCATGAACCTCTTCATGCAGGCTGGGATTTTAGCTGTTTTGATGTTTCTGTAAGTGTACACACATTGATACTGATGGAAGCAGAGGTCAGAACAAAGTACCTGGTGTCCTGGAAGTAGAGCTACAAATGCTTTCCAGTTCCCAGACATAGAACATGCGCACTAAACTCCAGCCCTCTGCAATAGCAGCAAGTGTTCTCACCCACCAAGCCATCTCTGTAGACTTGTGAACATATTTTAAAATGAAAGTACTGAATACACAAATTGACACAAAACCAAACAAGTAACAGCTCTTATACAAACTTTAACTACAGTAAATGAATCTATTCGTTTATAGCACTGTGTTCCTAATGTCAAATACACAGGCAATGCTTAGTACACATTTGTGGACTGGGACATCCAGAAGAGCATCCTCATTGCATGAGTCACATGCATCCCCAAATTTCAAGTTTAAAGCATGCATTTTAGAGGTAAAACTAGAAGTCCTTAAGACCCACAGCTGATAACTACTTCCACCAAAGGTGTTTTAGAAGCATATAAAAATAATTAAGCATGGTTATTCTTTTTCCTCTATGCTTATCTATTTCCACTAAATTAACCTATTTAGAATGAGAATAAATGAATAAATTCATCTGTACCAAACTAATCAATATTGAAGCAAATCCTCTCAATTTATTTTAATTTTCTAATAGAGTGAATGAATACTATTTCTAGCATAAGCAGAATTAGATTCCAGAAATAAATTTTAGGTAATAGATTCATTTGGAAAGATTAAAAGAACCTTTGTATAAATGAAAGAACATTTTTAAATGGATTTGAGAATTTCATCTTAGATGTTTTCAACATATAAAAGTTTTAAATATCTGAGAATTCTTAGTAGCTAGACTTTATCTGGCTAAAGGTGTCAATTATTTATGAAGCTACATTCAGGATGTAAAGATTTTAATATCACTGATGTCATGATCTTGTTCTCAGAAAGTTGTGAGTATCTGATGTATCAGGTAAGAGGAAGAGGTCTGCTTTTTAGTAACCTAGTGGGTGTGTGTATGCTCTTCAGCTGTGTAGGCGTTTTATCTGAAGTTAACATATTTGTTTGTCTCATTCCTATGGAAGGGAAACATCCATATGAAGCCAGATACACATACACAGCATTTCCTCAGAACTGTAAGACTCTAAGTGCCAATTGAAGGACTTGAAAATGTGCTAGTGAAAAGGCAAAGAGAAGGCAAACTCCTCTTGCATGTCAAGCTCCATTTACAACGTTGGCATGCAACTCAGAGACCTCATTCTAAGTATTCAGCATTTCATTTTTTTATTAATCATTAGGTGAATCACCTATGTGTCTGGCACTGTTTATAAACATAAACACCTTTTCTTGTAGTAGATCACTTTCCAGTAAACAGGGAATCAGGCTTCCTCACAATTTATATGGCTGAAAATGGAAGATGATCAAGTTCTAGGCATCTACTATGTAACAAATGGTATACAGTTAACAATGGTGTATTATATGACACATAATTTGCTGGTAGGAAATATCTCATGTTTAGCATCCCTATCACAACATGCTGATGATAATAAATAAGAACGAAGGATGCAAGTCTTGAGTGTGAGAGATATGCTATGGCACAGTATATTGTAGAGGTTGCAAGGGTGCATTCTTATCTACATCCAAGCTCATGAAGGTATATAGTTAGGAACACTGTTCGATATGTGTGATGGTTAACATTGATTGTTGACTTAAGTGGATCTAGGACTCATTTGGGAGACAAGTTTCTGGACATATTTGTCAAGGAATTTCTAGGCTGAGCCAATTAAGGTGGAAAAATCTACTCTAAATGTAGCTGCTACCATTTCATGGGATAGAGTCCCAGACTACCTAAAAAGGAAAAAGTAGGCTGAGCCCTAATATTTATCATCTCTGCTTCCTGAATGCAGAAACACAGGAATGATGAGGTGACTAAATAGTTAATGTTTTTGTAATATAACCTGCTGCATTATGCTCTTGCCACCTCATGCCTTCTGCACCACGATGAACTGCACATTCAAATTGTGAGACAAAATATACCCTTTTATTTTTTTTTTCCTAGACAGGGTTTCTCTGTGTGTAGCCCTGGCTGTCCTGGAACTTACTCTGTAGACCAGGCTGGCCTCGAACTCAGAAATCCACCTGCCTCTGCCCCAAGTGCTGGAATTAAAGGCGTGCGCCACCACCGCCTGGCATACCCTTTCTTTTTTAGGTTGCATTTTTTTTAGGTATTTTTTCACAGAAACATACAAAAAAAAAGTAACTCAAATAATACCTTAATCATTAAGGTAAAAAAATATTCAAAATAGTATATAATGTTGGCATTCCAAAGGATAATGAGCTACTAATACTCTAAATGCCTCATAGGAGCCATTATTATGTAAAAGATTCTACTTGGCTTGCTGATGATTCTTTCTCTATGAGACAGATTGATATATCCAATTTATTGAAGACCGACCAGTATCAGGGATGGTAGGAAGTCTGCTAAATCACATACTCATTGAGTGGAAGAGATGAGAATAAAATCAGGATTCATAACTTCAGTTTACATTCAATATTGCAAAATGTTTCCTGTGTGATAGAAGACGTGAGCACTACAATAGGCCTTGACATCCTTTACTAAGTTCCCATCTTTTTTAAAGCAACCAAACTTTCATAAAACCACACCTCACAAGCATACTTCATTCTTTGTCAGCTTATTCAGGCTAATGAATGACTTTCAGTGGGGCTAAAATGCACAGGAAGAAAAGAGAACTGTTTTATTCCCAGGAGCAGGAACTGTTTTATTCCCAGGAACATGCTCCTGTTTTGCTTTCCAGGATCGATTCTCATTGCCAGTATTCCATGGCACTAGAGGATTCATTAAACTTTTAATTCCAGAAAGAAAATAAGTACTTCCTTGTTGTTATCTTGTTTTGTGTGTTTTTTTTTTTTTTTTTTTTTTTGCGGTGTGTGTGTTTTATAATTTAATATATACATACATATATATATATTACAGTAATTAATGTTTTGTAATAGTTTTGTAACTTGGACATTACCTCAAATGCATTTCCAAACAGATATTTAAAAAGTTATTAAGGGATTGAAGGAAAGGCCATCCAGAGACCGCCCTTTTTTTAGGACCCATCACATCCACAGACACCAAACCCTGACACTATTGCTGATGCTAAGAACTGCTTGCAGACAGGAGATCAGTAGGGCTGTCCTCTAACAGGCTCTGCAAGCCCCTTACTAAAACAGATGCTGACACTCACAGCCAGCCATTTAACTGAGCCAGGGGACCCCAGTGGAACAGATAAGGAAGGACTAAAGGAGTTGAAGGGGATTGCAATCCCATAGGAAGAACAACAATATCTACTAACGGGATCCATCACAGCTCCCAGGGACTAAACCACCAACCAGAGTATACATGGGTGAGTCCATGGCTCCGGCTACATAAGTAGCAGAGGACTGTCTCATCTGGCATCAATAGGAGAGAAGCCACTTGGTCCTATGGAGGCTTTTTGCCCCAACAAAGGGGGATGCTAGAAGGATGAGGTGAGAATGGGTAGGACGCAAAGGGGACCGAGGGAGGTTGCTGAAGAGAGACCGGGAAGGGAGACAACATTTGGAATGTAAGTAAATAAAATAATCAATAAAGAGAAAAAGAAAAAAGTTATTAATCTAGTTTGGATAATAAACTCCTCTTGAGAGATGTGTGATTAACGCTGCTCCTCTTTAATGATCTACTCAGTTTATATAGATTCAAGGCCTTTCATACTTTTACCCAGCTTTTGGCTCTGCCTCACTTTGCATTCCTGACCACCCATTTTGTATACTCTTTCCTCACACTTGGGTCTGATACTTGTGTTCCTCTTTCTGCTGATCTTCTCAAAGCTACTGACGGAAACATTTCAGGCTCAGTTTTATAGGAGTCCTTAACAGTGGAGTTTAGATGGAGATAAATGAGCTACCAAGCAGAGACATTAAGGATAAACAGGCTTGCACAATTTTCTGCAGCTGCTGCTTTTGAGATGGGTCATCCCAACTGGAGAAGTAAAAGGTGAGGACAATAAATAAAATCTCATCGATACATAGCTATGAAAATTTCAAGACCTGTATGTTAAGACATTTGTGAAATTCTGGATTCATGGTAATAAGGACAAAAGTGAAGAGAAGGTAAAATTATCCCACATTTTGGATTCTGCTGAAATCTCAGTCAGATAGCCTTAATTCAAGTGGTTAAAACAGTGATTCTAATTCACTTAAACACATCATTAATAACAAGCAGAATATGTTAGGACAATTTTTTAATGTGATCATCCGGAATCTTGCTGAGTTTATTTTCTAAGCATTAAACAGGAATGAAAACCTTTAAAGTAAGTGACTACTTGATACAAATTCACAAAAATATGAATTGAAAAGCTTACTTCCAATAGAGTAAAGGGATTCTGATAGTCTCAGCAAGGTTCCATCACAAATAAAATCTTCAGTTTGGTGGTTCAGTTAGTAGTATTGAATTAATGTTTCTTTTTGTTTCAGCCAGTGTGATATAACAATCTAAAATGGTATTTAGTATGAGAATGAATTAATTGATACATATAGGAAGCCTTTATAATATCTTTCTAACTTGCCATACACTTAAATATTCCTAAGATTCAAAAATCTACTTTACATATATAGTTACATCTTGTTCATACTCCATTTTATTTGGGAAATAATCCAGAAAGTTCAATTAATTTAATATTATGGTAAGACAGTTTTGCCTAGCTTATCTTTTACTCATATGAACAGTATTTTGTTGCATTTAATATAAAAAAAAACAAAGAAAAATAAATATGCAGTATGCAAATTTACTCAGAGATGTTTGTCTTTAAAAAAGTAACATATATACATGGACTTCTGGCTTCTGGATTGTTCAAAAAAAATCAATCCTACTCATATTATCAAAAGAACTATCATCTGTAAAATATTATTTTACTGTATATATAATGTCTTACTCAATTTCAACCAAGATATTTAATAACTAACAAAAGCTTGATTTGGGAGAATTTCTTTTTTTTTTTTCCTTTCTTCTTTGTACTTGTGTGTTGTGTGCTGTGTAGTGGAATATAGATCCAGAGCCAGTTGTCATATTTGAGAACTGCTCTTCCATTGAGTTACATAAACACATAAGCTGGTTTTATCTTCATTATTTGAAAATGTGTGCAGTAGGTTAAAAATCATATTACTTATTATGTATATAGTGTTCTGCTTACATGTATTACTGAAGGCCAGGAGAGGGCACAAGATCTCATTATAGATGGTTATGAGTCACCATGTGCTTGCTAGGAATTGCACTCAGGACCTCTGGAAGAAGAGCCAGTACTCTTAACCACCAAGCCATCTCGAAAAAACTCAGGTGACAGCACATGTTGGTGGGGATTGTGGAGAAAGAGGAAAACTCCACTATTGCTGGTGGGATTGCAAACTGGCACAACCATTTTGGAAATCAATCTGAAGGTTCCTCAGAAAATTAGAAATAGATCTACCTGTAGACCTAGCTATACCACTCTTGGGCATATACCCAAAAGATGCCTCACTGTGCCACAGGAGCACATGTTCCACTACGTTCATAGCGGCCTTATTTGTGAAAACAAAAACTGTAAAAAACCCAGATGTCCCACTACAGAAGAATGGATACAGAAAATGTGGTTCATTTACACAATGGAAAATTATTCAGCTATTAAAATCAAAGACATCAGGAGATTTGCAGACAAATGGGTGGAATTAGAAAATATCCTGAGTGAGGTAACACAGACCTAAAAGGACATGCATGGTATGTACTCACTAATAAGTGGATATCAGCCAAAAACTTACAGAAGACATAGGATACAATTCACAAAACTCAAGGTTAAACATGCTGAAGGGCCCAAGTGAGAGTGCCTCAATTCCTCTTTGGAGGGAGAAGATAAAAATCAAGGGACCAAAGAGAGAAAGGGACCTCGGTGCAAAAGGAAGGAGGGGAGAGAACATGGTCAGGTATTGGGATGGGGGAGAAGAGAAGTCCTGAGGGTCAGCAGAATGAATGGAAATATGCTACAGAAGTTTTTAGTGGGAAGTGGGGGGACCCCCTAGAGTGTATCAGAGGCTTGGGAGGTGAGAGTCTCTCAGGACTCAAAGGGAGGGATCTTAAATGAAATGCCCAACAGTGGGGAGAGGGAACTTGTAGAGTCCACCTCCAGTAGAAGGACAGGGTATCAAATGGAAGGATGAAGATGCCATTCAATAGTCAAAAACTCTAACCCAGAATTGTTCCTGTTTAAAAGAACTCCAGGGGAAAAAATGGAGAAGAGACTGAGGGAAAAGAGGTCCAGTGACCAGCCCAACTTAGGCTCCATCTCAAGGGGAGGCTCCAAGGCCTGACACTATTACTGATGCTATGGTGTGCTTACAGATAGGAGTCTAGCATGGTGGTCCTCTGAAAGCACCAACAAGCAGCTGACTGAGACAGAAGCAGATACTTACAATCATTGGAATAAAGTCAGGGACCCCTGTGGATGAATTAGGGAAAGTTTGGAAGAAGCTGTGAAGGAGGGCAACTCCATAGGAAGACCAGCACTCTCAACTAAACTGGATCCTTGAGATCTCTCAGATACTGGTCCATCAACCAGGCAGCATAAACTAGTTGGTCTGAGGCCCCTGACCCATGTACAGCAGAGGACTGTCTAGTCTGGCCTCAGTAGGAGAAGAGATGCCTAACCCTAGAAAGTCTTGAGGCCCCAGGGAGTGGGAGGACTGGTTGGGGAGTGGTGGTGAGGTCATTCTCTTAAAGACAGGGGGGGGGAATGAAATGAAACTGTGAGGCAGATCAGGATGGGGGCAATGACTGGACTTAAAACATGAATAATTTTAAAGTCACATTGCTATCAAATTTTGTAAGGAAGTAGGATGGTCATATGAATTGTAAAGGAAGTCAGAACAATCTGAAATTTCTCACCTTAAATTTCTGTAGTTTTTTTGCTGTGAATGTTTATAGTCATAGTCTCTAATATTTGGATTTCATTGATTGCATTTATTTCAAGGTATTTTCATTTATTCTCAATATAGACTTGTGTGTCTCTCTGTGTGTATAATATAGGCAATCTCTCTTTACACTTACTTAAATTTACAGTGAAAAACTTCTACATGATATGGTAGCCAGAGACTGCAGCATACATCTATAATCCTAGTTATTACAAAATTACTCAATGTCATAAATTTGATGTCAGCCAGAGCAATGAAATAAAACTTCACTCTGTCCCCTCAGTAAAAACAAATAAACAATAAATAATGTTTGGTGCATGTGTATGTCCTACATATATATTTGCATAAGTGTGTACATAATTTCAATATATCTTCAGGGGTATGTGAGCTAGAGTGTGAAAACAAATGAAATGACATTAAATGCAATATATGGAAGCACAGTAGTCAAATTCTGGGCAGTCTTGGAGAACAAAGATTCATGAGTCACTAACGTAGAGATTAGACTCATTTGTCATCTTTTGAAAAAAAACCTGGCATATGGTAATTTCTCATAAATATTAATTTCATTAGTTGATTGTAGTGGACATAATTTTATATCTTTCTCTAGTGATTTCTTTCCTACAAAGAAGTCATTCAAATGCCTATCTTTGCAGTTATGACATACCTTTCCTTCTAGGTTTTTCTTTTATGTACCATTCAAATTTATATTTTATCTCTATGCTCCAAACAGACAAGCTTTGAATTGATTAATCGTGAACTTTTCTTCCTTGTAACCATAAACATGATATTTCATATTCTTCTATACAGAAAGAAAATTTTTTCATAACCTGGGTTGTTTTAATATTTTATTCATTTATCACTTAAATTTTCTATGTGCATAGTTCAGGCAAACATTACAGAATGAATTTAAATAAAAAAATATATATATATATATATATATATATATATATATATATATTATATATATATTCTGAAATCTGAGTCAGACAGATGCATGGTGTGGGATGACCTTATAAATGAAGGAGTAAAAGCGAACTTCAAAAATAACATAGCTCCACAACATTAGCAAATTTTGAACTATTTACATGCAATTCAGAATAATAAATACAGACTTTCTACACTGATATAGATCTAGATGGGTATCAATGAGCATGAAAATGGACCTCATGATTCTTCCCCCAAATATCAAAGAAGAGTTTGGAAGAAGGGGTGGAAATATTGCAAGAAGACTTAGGTAAATGATATGTTCTGGACATGGTAGGGGCAATTGTTCCAATAATTTGACAGCATCTGTGGTTACCTATTTGACCTGCAAAAGATCAAATCACTCAAAATCCAGCATAGATGGCAAGCTCTCAAAGGCCCATTTCAATTTAATAATTATTGACAATGGATGGATTCTGAAGAGGAAAAGTAAGTTTTCTTATGATCGTGGCTACTAATACCTTGACCATGCTTCACTGGATGGCCTTCAATCAATTACTAGAGATATTAATTGAACTCAGTGAGGAAGAGGAGAAGGAAAAAGGGGAAGGAGTAAACAAAGTAGGAGGAGGAAGTAGAGGAGTAATAAAATTGAGAAGGGGGAAAGGGAGATCTTCTAAGGAGAATTGGAGAGATGCAGTGGAGGTGGATATAAGACAAATACATTTTAGTCATATATAGAATTCTCAAAGAATAAGCAAAAATTATAAATTTATTGAAAAATGGATTTCAATAAAACAATATATACACATATTCAACTAAATAAATGGCTTAAGTGTGAAATACGAAACTATAAATTTTTTACAGAGCCAAAACCAAATTTTTCAGTATACAAAGGGAGGCAAAATATATCTGGCCCACATAACCCACATAAACCAAAAGAAAATATATTACTGAACTTTGTCAATCTTTGAAATGATTATCAATGGAACTCCATAAGAAAAATATGAAAAGTCAATATTTAGATGGTGGGATTATATTTGTAAACAGTTTTCTAATGAAAAACTAGTGAATAGAATGATGAAATTCAACAATAAAAACCACATGATAGAAATCTTGATATGAAACATATGATGGATATGAAACACTTACTGAAAATAATATGTACATGAAAGTGAGCACATTGGCTACACTGATTAAAATATACAAAGACATTAACAAAGATATTTACTATCATGTTCTATCAAAATTTAAATTAAAACCAGGAGTTATCATAGCAAAACTATCAGAATGTCTAGAATGAAAAATGGAACCAACAATTTGTACAGTGCTAAAAGTAGTGTGTAATGGCTCATTCAAATTGAAATAAGTATTGAGAGTGTCTTTAAATATATTTATGTGTATACATGCATATATATTATACAAATGTTTGTATATATTCATAATAGAGATTTCAGTAATATGTAAAATATAAACTTCAATAATTTTTAATTTCCTAAAAAGAAAGTTTAGTTATCATTAAAATATTTATGAAATATTTATTGCAGATTTATTCACCATAACCAGAAAAAGATGCCTAAATCTATATCTGCCTCCTAGAAAATTACTCAGTAATCAAAAAGAAACATCAGTAATATATATGGCCTTCTAGACAAAACGTCCAGATAATTACAATGAGTTAAAGTTAATATTTAATCATTAGCTATTATATAATTATATATGCAGTATTTGAAATAATTAGAATTAAAGTACTCATTGGGTGGTTGGCAGGAGTCAGACAATAGTGGGAAATAGTAGAAGAGTACATGGCTACCCAAGGGAAACAAGTGATCTTAGTGTGTGGTTCCCCACTGTGTCTTCATGGTGATATTTCTCTATAGGGTTACAGGTCACTAACATTGACCTGGGTAATGAGTGCAGGAATATTGAAGTATTATTTTGTACAACTTCTTGTAATACTACATATGTTGTAGAACTGGATAGTTAATTGGCATATTGTCTCAGAGTGTGTCAGTGTTTTTGTCAAGTGTCAAGTGCTTGCAGTGTGAAACTCTCCATGTCCCCATGAAGAGATACAAGAAGTCTGTCCCCATCTCTGGGCATCAAATCCTGCACTCTCCTGCTTCCTGTGCTGAGCCAGAACTGTTAGTATTCCCTTTCCACCAACCCCAGCACAGATGCCTCTAGCCTTTAAAGGGGGCAGACAAAAGGGAGCCCAACCTGGCTCCTGAACATTGCATTCCCTTTGTCGTGATAGCACTCTCCTGGAGCAGATGGCTCTTGTCTTTGAAGGAGGCAGGAGTTCCCATCCTTGAAGTGATAAAAGCCCACGCTTGAGCTATGGAAAAGAGACAATTAAGTATTCCCAGGCAGCTGTGACCATGTACAATAAGTTACTTCTTTCCAGGTCAAAAAGGTCTTTCTCCAGCTCCACTATTGCCCTCCCTGTGTGAACAAATTTATTGGACACACTACTTTTCCCTATTCCAATTATGTAATGCCAAGGCTCCAGAGTCCCCAGCTTATAATCTTCCTATATATATCTCAAACCTCTAGACTCAGGGGTTGATCTCCTAACCTGCAGAGAGGGAAGGATGGCGATCTGTGTTCAGTCTCATATAATAAAAACTCTCTAGTTCCATCCATTTCTCTGCAAATTTCATGAAGTCATTGTTTTTAATCACTGTGTAGTACTCCATTGTGTATATGTACCACATTTTCTGTATCCATTCTTCTGTTGAGAGACATCTGAGTTGTTTCCAACTTCTGGATATTATAAGTAAGGGTGCCATAAACGTAGTATAGCATGTGTCCTTGTAATATGTTGGAGCATCTTTTGGGTATATGCCAGGAGTGGTATAGCTGGGTCTGTAGTTAATACTATGTTCAATTTTCTGAGAAACTGACAGACTGATTTCCAGAGTGGTTGTATCACCAACAATGGAGGAGTGTTCTTTCTCCACATCCTCGCCAACATCTGCTGTCACCTGAGTTTTTGATCTTAGCCATTCTGATTGGATGTGAGGTGGAATCTCCATCTCTGGATCATTTTGATTTGCACTTCCCTGATGATTAATGATGTTGAACATTTCTTTAGAGTTTCTCAGACACTTGAAATTCCTCGATTAAGAATTCTTTATTTAGCTCTGTAGTCCACTTTTTAATAGGGTTATTTGGTTCCTGGAGTATGCCTTCTTGAGTTCTTTGTATATTTTGGATATTAGCCTCTATTGGATGTAGGGTTGGTAAATATCTTTTCCAATCTGTGAGTTGCCATTTTGTCCTATTGATAGTGTCCCTTGCTTTACAGAAACTTTTCATTTTATGAGGTTCTATTTGTCAGTTGTTGCTCTTAAAGCATAAGTCATTGGTGTTCTGTTCAGGAAGTTTTGCTCTGTGCCCAAACATTCAAGGTTCTTCCCTATTTTCTCTTCTATTAGATTCAGTCAGTATATGGTTTTATGTGGAAGTCCTTGATCCACTTGGATTTAAGCTTTGTGGATACTAATCCAAAAGCTCACAATGAATATTATACAACCTACAGACTATATGGAGCATAGAAGGAAGGAGGATCAGGGGTGGATGTTTCAATCCTGCACTGAGAGGAGAATAGGTTGATTTTGGAGATAGAAGGAGAGGGGACAAGGGAGAGAGAAAGAAGAAGGAGGAATTAAGGGTGTCAGTATCAGAATCTGGAGGAGACTTGAGAGAAATACAGAGGGTCAGGAAATCGAATAAAAATAGGTAGCAAGAGGGATGAGGAACTGGGGAATAGCCACTGGTGGGTCCCAGACACTAGAGAAATGTTAGGTTCCCAGAACCCAATGGGATTGACTTTAGCTATAATGCACAGAGAAGGGGGAGATAGAACCTGTGGTGACCACTTCCAATATATAGGCACGAAACCCTGATCAAGGGATGGAGCCACCCACACATCTCTAAGTTCTTTGAACCCAGAAATGTTTCTATTCAAAGAATAACATGGACAAAAAAATGGAAGAGACTGAAGTAAGGGTCAACTGGGAACACCTTCACCTGAGGATACATCATGTCTGCCAGTAGATAGGCGCAGCCCCTGATCAAGGGATGGAGCCACCCACTCTTCTGAAAGTTCTTTTAAATCATAAATGTTTCTGTCCAAAGAATAATGGGGAAAAAATAGAACAGAGACTGAAGGAAGCAAAATACTGGGGAACGGCTCCACCTGAGGATATATCTATCATGTCTTCAGACACCAAACCCAATACTGTTGCCATGGTCAAGAGGCATTTGTTGACAAGAACCAAGTGTGGCAGTTCCTGGGGAGATCTGGCCAGCAGCTGACCAAATCAGAGGTGGATGCTTAGAGCCAACCATCAGGCAGAATGCAGGGAACATGGTGGGAGAGTTGGCAGAAGGACTGGAAGAGTGGAGGGGGACTGCAACCCCATGGCAAAACAACATAGGCTGGCCTGACCACCTAGTTCTCCCAGAGAATAGACCATCAACCAAGGAGTGTACCTAAAGGGATCTTTGGCTCCAGATACATATGTAACAGAGAATGGCCTTGCCTGACAGAATGGGAGGCCCTTGGTCCCAGGGAGGTTGATTCATTAGAGTAAGGGGATGCTGAAGAGGTGGGACTGGAAAATGTGGGTGGGTGGAGGAGCACTCTCATACAGGCAAAAGGAAGGGAGGAGGGCAGATGTGGGATGTGGATGGTGGTGGAGGGTTCACCATGAAGTGGGATATCATGGGATGAGTGGGTTGGTGGAGGTGGTAACCAGGATATCATTTAAGATGTAAATGGAATAATTAATAAAAATTAAAAAAATAAAAAGATTAAAAATAATAAAACAACAAAACAAAACTCTCTTTGTTTATTACATTGGTATTGAAATTTCTGGTGGTCTACTGGGGTTCCCCCAAGTTGTGCATAACACTTCATTAATTAAATTTAGTCCTCACTGTTTAACATCAAGACATCATCTCTACATGATAAATAAGGAATGTTGAATGACAACTTACAAAACATAGAATAATTTAGCCAAGTAACCAATCATGCAAATAGCTAGAAGAAGTAATTCTGAAATGAGAGAGTAAAGTAATTTGGCCAAAGAATAACAGGATTGGGCAATTTAGTCTTCAAGTGGGTAAAATTACATAAGAATAAAGGTGATTGAATTTATATCAGAAAGGAAAACTAAACTTTTATTGTTACTTGGTAGAAATAGTAGAATTAATAAAGAGTGGACTCTCTACATACAGATCTAAGAACAATAGTGAGCTATGTGGGGAGGTGATCTTTTCCTACTATGACAGAACTACTAAGTGAACTAATAGATATCCCTATGATTTGTACTGACAATAGTAATGGTTTTAATAAATTATTTTTAAAATGATAACATCATGAAAAAGGAAACACCAATAATCTGTTAAATGGCAGAAGTTGCCAAGGACACAATTCTATTAAATGCTACATGATACCCAAATGGAATTCTGAAGTAGAAAAAAATGTGTTAGTGGAAAATTGTTGATATCAAATAAAGACAGTAAAGTAGCTACATCAATAATAACACTTAGCATTAATGTCTCATTCTTGACGGATGTGGTACAATTATAGATGATGTTAACAGCAGGGAATTCTGAGTGATGAATATTTAGGTGTTCTTTCAGTCCTAAAATTTTCACTGTTTAGTTTCTACTCTAAACTTTTCTTGTCAATGACAAGGCATTAGATTTGGGCATTTAAGAAACGGGGGAAGGTGGGGGGGGTACACCAACGTGGAGGCAGGAGGAGGGGGGGGAAGGGATAGTGAGTTCCTGGGAGGGAAGGGGGGAAATGGGGTAAGGAGAGAACATCTGAAATGCAAATAAAATTTCCAATAAAAAATATAATTAAAAAAAAAAAAGAAACTATTAGTTCCAGCTTCTGCTTCTGTTGCCTCATAAACTTTATGCAACTGTTAATATAGGAAACCTTGCAAATTTTCAGATGTGTCTCTCAGGGACATCTGTAATCTATTTCCTTTACAAGGTTTGCCACTGTGATAAGAACTGACATCTGTTCATCTTACCTGACAAAACCATTAGGTTTAAACGTTCAGCACAGAGAAAGACTTTGTCACAAGCCTTTTCTTGACTCTCTCAACACTGTTGGTAACACCTTTGTTTCCATCAATGTAATTTATGTTTAGCGTTTTGCTCAGCTGTCAGCAGAACCTCATAAGCATCAGCATGAATTCCTTTCTCAGGAAACATGAAGAAGTATGTAAGGAGGAGACAAGACACCTTCTCCGTTCCTGCATTTCCTCATTGTATTTGACCTACAATTCAATACATGACACTCAACTCTAAGATACTTACTTCATGGAATTTCTATGGGATCAATTTCTATATAATCTTTTTATTATAAAATATTTAGCTGCTGAAAGATTAAATATATATTCACCTTGTGAAATGATATTTCATGTTACATTAAGGAATGAGCATCACATTCAAAATCATTTAACAACTATCATCACCATGTGAAATATTAGAATACAAGGAACTTGCTCATCCTATGCCAAAATATCAGTATCTTTCAGTGACACGCCCCCCCCCACACACACACACCATTTTTCTACCCACCAGTCTTTAGGAATTACTGTTCTTTTTATTCACTGCTTCTGGCAATTAAAAAAAAATGACTACAAATAGTTTGCTTGTATTTATGTCTGTACACCTTATGCATACATTGTGTTCAGGGCCAGAGGAGCGTGTCAGATTCCCTGAACAGGAGTTTGGTGCTGCTATGTTAAGTGTTGTGAATTGAACACTGGTCTTTTAGAAGAGAAGTCAAGGTTCTGATCTACTGAGGCAGTATTCAGCCCCTGCTCTGAATATTTAAGGTTATTCATACGGTGAGATCACACAATAATATTCTTCGTATTTTTGGCTTATTCACTTTGACAAACCCCCTCCAAATTTTTGTACATTGTTGCAGATTGCAAAACGGCCTTCATTCTTCTGTATGAATAATATTTCATTACCTAGTGAGCTATGAATTTTGTATGTATGCTTACCTTAATTGACACTTAAACTGTGTACCATAAATACTGGTATACCACATTTTTATAAGATGCATAGAGAATGATATATTTAAAAGTATTAATTATTTGAATTATTGATATTCTTTTTACTTGATAGGCTTGACAAAGAGCCACTAAATGAAGTCAAGTGTCCAACATCTAATCAAATATTGTATTGCTGTATTTGACCAAAAAATAATTGTTTTCTAGGACTCTGTCAAGTGGAGGCATTATGTACATGGTTATATTGGGTATCTCAGAGAACCAAGGAAACTTATATCAAATGGGGCCTCAGAATTGTAAATTAAAGTATTTTGGTTTTACTTTTTATAATGCATAGCAATAACCATTATAAAGATTAATCAAGGGAATCAAAGGATGTATTTGTATACTGTCTGTGGCAGGTTTCTATTAATAGAAATCAGAAGATACATAGAGAAGAAAAGGAGAGAGAGAAAGAGAGAGACAGAGAGAGAGAGAGAGAGAGAGAGAGAGAATATCAATGACATTTAGATAGTTGCAATATTTGAAGAATAAAACAATGGACAGCCAGGCTTCTTTGACTGGCAGATATAGAATGATAAAGCAAAACACAAAACACAGATGCATCATGTAGAAAAATGTGTTTAGTAACAAAGCATGAAAGGAAAGAGGGGTAAAAACTGAATATGACTTATGTCTTAATTTTGCATGGATAAAGAATACAGTCTTTGATATAGAATATGGAATTTAAAAAAGACACAAAAAATCCTACTGCTTTCAATAAAGATATTGTTGACTCTGTCTTAGATATTTAGTTTGTAGTATAATGCAGAAATGTAAATATAAATGTAGTGTAATGCCCATGATTCAAACGTGACTGACTAGAAATCAAAGAGACACTGGCAGGAGTGATGAATGGCTGGGGGAATCCATATAAATTCATATCCCTTTGAGAGGAAATGTTGTAAACATCCTAAGACAGAGTTTGGTAGATGGTTCATCAGTTAAGAACACTTGACACTCATGTATGGCCCCCAACAACTACATGGTACTTAAAAACTTCCCATAAGTCCAGTTGCAAGTAATCTGACATGCTCTTCCGGCCTCTTTGACCACACACACACACACAATCTGCACATACTTACATGTAGGAAAAAAACTCATACAGATGAAATAAAAATAAATCTTAACACTAAAAATCCAAAAGATGGACATATATTGTGAATAAAATACCCTGAAATTCAGCAGTCCAAAATCTGACCTGTTACTTCAGATAAATACAAAGTTATGTTAGATAATTATTCTTTCAAATGACAAGTTCTGAGAGTTTTCACTAATACTTTAATAAAAGATCATGAAGCGTAAAAGAAATTAAGACTCTAATAACATGACCTAAATAATGACATAACAAAAAGTTTTAAGATGATAAGATTCCATAAGCTTTCTAAATGGTTACTTCCCATAGGTCATATGACCTCTTGGTTGCTGGAAACTATTTATAGGAATACCGCCCATCATTGGACAGTGAAATTTCATTGGACTTGAAATTCCATATTAACATTGCGACACTGACATAGGTCTTTTTTCATTGTTGGTGCTGAAGGTTTCATATGTAGTCAACCCTCCACCATCGGCCAGTGAAACAACATTCTTCCACAGACTCTGTTTCAGTCCTTGTCATCAGAGTACTACTGAGTGTTACTTTGGCTTCTTTTGGTGACATAATATGATCATGACACGTGTGCTGAAAAACCCTTTCTTTCCTGGATGCCTTTTGGCCATGCTGCTCATTACAACAATAAAAAGCAAATTTAGACAATTAAAAAAATCTGTTAACTATTTACTTTCTCAAATTTTTATGCATCCTAGGGAGTAATAGTTTGTTGAGTGTATATCCCCAAAAGTGTCAGTAAAGACCATAACAGGCATCTGCAACTGCTACTGAAACTCATCAGTGTGAGTAACTCACCTGTCATTCTCAAAGGAGACCAGAGGTAAATGTGGGTTTTAACTCCACCTGGCAACAACAAGAAGCCATTTATGCCAGTGCAAAATTAATGTGGATAAGCCTAATTAGAATGAGAGCTTCTTTGATAATTACTATTATATTCAATATTTAATAGCAAGTTGCTCAATCATTCACTAAAGAAAGAAACTAGAGAGATGGTTTAGTCATTAAGTTTGTTGCTGGACAATCACCAAGACCTGAGTGAAGTTCCCAGAACACACAGGAAATGTGAGCATGACAGCATATGCTTGTAACCCCAGAATTGGGAGCAGATCCCAGGGACTTACTGATCAGTCACCAGCCAAAAAGGTGAGTTCCAAGTTCAATCATTAAAAACTCTCACAAAATAATGAAAGTGATTGGGAAGTCACCTTAATGTCAACATGTGCTTCTACACAGGAATACACAAACATACACACATATCCACACAAATTACTGCACACAGATACATATGTTCTAACATACACAAATACATACCCATATATACACATGCACACATGTACAATCAGAGAGAGAAATAAACAGGAAAAACTATTTCATATGAAAGAATAAACAATAGATAACAATATCAATATAATCATCATATTAAATTGTCTATACAGATCTTAAGTCTTTCAAAATGTGTTTCTGTATTGCTCAAATACAAAATTTTATTGTAAATTTTAGAAATATAAACATTTATTAGAAAGATTAATTTAAATACTTCAGCAAAACATCAAAAGATAAAAGCAATAACATATAAATTTTGGAATTAAAATACATAGCCAAAAATTGATAAGAAAAGAAAGACCTTTTGATTTATGGAATAATCTGTGAATTATATAATAGAAACACAGAGAGTACTCAGTCTGAACAGAAGAAAATGTCTCCTTTTAAAAACATGAAAGCTACAGGGATCTGTGAGACTAGAACAGAATTTCTAACACTCATCTCATTGTCTTAAAGGAGAAGAGGGTAATGTTGAATTCAAGAATATTATCTACCTCTGCCCCTAGATGCATTGCAGCCTAGAATGATTAGTAGCCTAACAGTCCCTGAAAAAAAAAAAAAAAAAAAAAAAAGCGAACCTGAGATGACCATCAGTCTGGCTCTAGAGGGCCTGGACAGGAATATAGCCTGAAGCAATCACCAGTCTGATACCAGGAAGGCCTGGATGGGCTCCCAGGACAGGGGCCATATTGGAGACTAGAAGAACATCGCCTGGGACCTTGGATAACAGGCTGGAGTGAGCCCGAGATAGATAACTTTTGAAAGGAGTCACTCAGGTGGGCTGGGCAAGAAGTGAGCATGAAACTACCACCAGACAGGCGCCAGAGGGCAGAACAAGTTGCTAGCCTGAGATAACCACCAGTCCGCTGGCAACACACAAGCCTGGGAGTGAGGGGCAGATGATGGCTAAGATGATCTCTGTTAAGTGCCATAGTGCATGAGCACACCTGAGAAAACTGAAATGACCTCAGGCAATCAGAGACTTCAGGTGCCACTAAGAGGAGCAAGTAAGTTGTGGAAAGAGAGAAAGAGAAACAGAAAGATGTGGGTACAATGAAGAGAGCAGAACTGGAGACCTAAGGGTAGTAATGGATAATGATGTCAACTGAGACCATGGTAGGGACCTGGCCTGTGCCGCACTTTCCAGCCATGTCTAGGTCCATGATCCTAGAGCAGGGTTCAGTATCCACCAGAGGTCTTAGCTGTTGCTCAGGGACATGTTCATGTCTGAGAGCTGTGCAGAACTGTCCCCACCCCTCACCTGGGCATTGTGGGAGATCTGTCCCTACAGGACTGAAAGCAGCAGAACTGGCTCACCTAGACAGCTGCAATTTTAAGGGAGAGTGTGCCCTGCACATTGCAAAAGTTGCTGGTGAGCTGGCCCTGAGGATAATGTGGAAGAAATTGGCACTTCTTTCCTATTTGATGATATGGACACAGGTGAGATACCTTCGTTCCCCTCCCCCTTGCCATCTGCATAGCCTGGTCATGACCTGTGGTCATGAGAGCAGGAGAAATGGCCCTGCTTATCACCTGTAGCACTTAGGAGAGTGCCCTTCATCAAGCTGGGCATCATAGTAGAGCTGACCCTGGGTCAGGGGCATAGGCTAGACAGCCAGAGGGCATAAATATAGGCCCCACCACTTGTCTACAGTGATATGACATGGTGAGGTAAGGAACCAACCTACGGCAGGCAAGAAATCTTGCCTCAAGGACAGCAGAGCAAGAGAGCTGGTCCTTCCCCTCCCTTTCTGCATTATTCTGGAGAGCTGGCCCTGCACCTCACCCAGGCATCAATATAGAGCTGACCATGGATCTTGGAGTTGCTGGAGAGCCAGCCCAAAGGGTATGAAAGTGGGAAAGCCAGTGGACTGACCAAATTAGAAACCCTCAGACTATAGTAAAAATGGCCATTTTGCCAAAAGCAATCTACAGATTCAATGCAATCCCCATTAAAATATCAACTCAATTCTTTACAGAGCTAGAAAGAGAAATTCTCAATTTATTTGAATAACAAAAAACCCAAGATAGCAAAAACCATTCTCAACAATAAAAGAACTTCTGGAGGAATCACCATCCCTGACCTCAAGTTGTACTACAGAGCAATAGTGATAAAAAACTGCCTGGTATTGGTACAGAGACAAGCAGGAAGATCAGTAGAATAGAGTTGAAGACCCAGAAATGAACCCACACACCTATGGTCATTTGATCTTTGACAAGGAGCAAAACCATCCAGTGGAACAAGGACAGCATTTTCAACAAATGGTGCTGGTTCAACTGGAGGACAACATGCAGAAGAATGCAAATTGATCCATTCTTATCTCTGTGTACGAAGCTCAATCCAAGTGGATAAAGGACCTTCACATAAAACCAGACACACTGAAACTAATAGAAGAGAAGGTGAGGAAGACCCTCGAACACCTAGGCACAGGGGAAAAGTTCCAGAACAGAACACCAATAGGACTCTTATAGAAGAATAGGTGAAGGATTGAGGGCCTAAGGAGATAGGAACTGCACAGGAAGATCACAGAGTAAACAACCTGAACCCTTGGAGCTCTCAGAGACTGAATCACCAACGTGGAGCATACCTAGTCTACACAGATCTACCTCCATGGGTGAAACCTAGGCTCCTGCACATATGTTGTAAATGTGCAGCTTGGTTTTCATGTAGGTCTCAAACATCTGGAGTGGGGCTATCCCAAAACATGCAGCTGTATATGGAGTACGGTCTTCAAAAAAAACCATTGTTCAGTTATTCATGGAATATTATTTTTTTATATCCTTGTATCAGTTGCAACTACTTCAATGAGAATTTTTGTATGTATATTCATGAGGGATATGGACTATAATTTATATATTTTGTGGTCTACACTTGATTTCACTATTTCAATATTATTGCTTGTGAAGGAGCTTATTGTGGTTCTGAATTTTTTTAACATAACTCAAAAGTGTTGCTTTGAAGGCCTATAGAATTCTTGTATAAGTTATCTGACCCTTGGTATTTGCTTGTTTGTTTATTTCATTTTATTCTGTTGAATGTTTTTTAATTTTTTTTGATTTGCTGAAATAAAAATTAAAAAAAAAAAAAAAAAAAGAAATGTTCAGCATCCTTAGTCATCAGGGAAATGCAAATCAAAACAACCCTGAGATTCCACCTCACACCAGTCAGAATGGCTAAGATTAAAAACTCAGGTGATGGTAGATGCTGGCGAGGATGTGGAGAAAGAGGAACACTCCTCCATTGTTGGTGGGATTGCAAGATGGTGCAACCAGTATGGAAAACAGTCTGGCGGTTCCTCAGAAAATTGGACATATCACTACCTGAGGACCCAGCTATACCACTCCTGGGCATATACCCAGAAGATGCTCTAACACATAACAAGGACATATGCTCCACTATGTTCATAGCAGCTTTATTTATATAGCCAGAAACTAGAAAGAACCCAGATGCCCTTCAACAGAGGAATGGATACAAAAAAAGTGGTACATTTACACATGGAATATTACTCAGCTATTAAAAACAATGAATTTGATAAATTCTTATATAAATGGATGGAACTAGAAAATATCATCCTGAGTGAGGTAACCCAATCACAAAAGAACACACATGGTATTCACTCACTGATTATTGGACTTTAGCCCAGAAGCTTGAAACACCCAAGATTCAACTCACAGACCACATAAAGCTCATGAAGAATGAAGACCAAATCGGGGGGGGGGCTACAGTCCCTCTTAGAAGAAGTAACAAAATACTCAAGGGAGCAAATATGGATGCAAAGTGCAGGACAGAAACTGAAGGAGGGGCCGTCTGCAGACCATTCCACCTGGGTATCCATCCCATGTGCAGTCACCAAAGGTATATGCTGACGTGGGTGTCAGGAGGTGCATGCTGACAGGAACCTAACATAGCTGTCTCCTTAGAGGTCTGCAAGAGTTTGACATATTCAGAGGTAAATGCTCAGAGCTAACCATTAAACTGATCATGGGGTTCCCAACAGAGAAGATAGAGTGAAGACTGAAGGAGTCAAAAGGGTACGGGACCCATGAGGAGAGCAACAACACCAACCAACCAGAGCCCCCAGGGTCTAAACTACCAGCCTGGGAGCGCTTAGGGAGGGACCCATGGCTCCAGCTATATATGCAAGGGAGCTATATATAAGTGGGAGAAGAGATTCTTGGTCCCATGAAGGCTGAACATCGTGGGGGGTGGTATTCGAGGGTGGGGAGGTAAGGTTCTGGGGAGGGTGGGTGTGGGTACACCATCATAGAGGCAGGAGGTGGAGGGAAGGGATAGGGAGTTCCTGGGAGGGAGTGGGGAAAGGGGGTAAGGGGAAAACACCTGAAATGTAAATAAAAGTTCCAATAAAAAAAAAAAAGAAACCCACAGGCCCAGATCCAGGACTTGCAATTGGCCTACCCCAACATCTACTTCATCAATGAAGTGCATGAAGTAGCTAGTCCTATAGATCCAAAACTACAGGATCTTCATGATACGGGGTAACAAAAGGAAACCTGAGAGGAGTGGCAGTGATGTTTCAGTATGATAGAGTAACATAAGCCAGAATTCTCTTCCTAAGACCAACTAGTCATTGCAATAAACATTTGCAAGCATAGTTGTAGAAAAAAAGGGTTAACTGTGGGACACACTGTGACACACTCCAGCTTCTACAACATGATTTTTTCTCCATTGTGTTGCAAGAGTGAAGGGTGGAGACAGGTATGAGGATTGGACTGTATGATGTGCAATTCACTAAGAATCAAGAAAAGGAAAAAAGTAAAAATGAAGTAGGTGAAAGGTTGACATTTTCTGTTTCAAAATCAGCTAACATAATACAGCTTATTATGTGATCATATCAATAATGCCAACTCAAAGGAGATTTCCTCAATTTGATAGTAGTTATCTGCAAGAAACAATACAATAGCTGTAATTGAGATTGAACAATTGAATGTTCTCCTATTAAATTCCAAACAAGATGATTCTATGCAATTTTCCCATTACTATACACCAAAGTACTAGACATTGTAGCCACTGTAACAGGAAGCAACAGTAAACAGGAGGAAACCAAATAATGTCATTTCTTTTAGAAATGATGATTGTCTCAAAAGAAAATCTCCTGGAATCTGTGACAATGTTTCTGAAAACTCAGTGAATTCATGATGGAGTAGGAGGCTTGACATACACATACACATATCAAATATCTTTTAGCAGTGAAGATTTGTGAATAGTAAACACACACAAACAAAAAAAAAAACCCGTCATGATTAAAATTACTCAGAAATTGAAGAATTTGAATATAAATATGACAATATATAGATTTTTGTAGACATAGACAATATTATTCTAAAATGTATGTGAGTAAAAGGTAAAATAATTAGAATACAAAATAATTTTGAAACACAGCATAAAATCATTTTTTTTGGTTCCAGACTTGCCTACTCTTGTCAATGCAATAAATGACGTTTGCTTCTGCTAGGTGTTCAGACATGGACACCAGGATATCAGAGCAGAGAATCAGAGGGATTTCTCACATTTTCTTGATGTTTGCCAAATATACTAAAGGAGTTTAGTGGAAGTAACATTCATTTCAACAAATGATGCCAGAGAAAGTGAGCATCAGACAAAGAGAGGAGATTAAAAACAACAACAAACAAGACAAGACAAGACAAAAACAACAACAACAACAAAAAAAAAACTGACACACACAAACCAGTGGCTTTACACAGAAAATGTGAGATTGAAGATATTTCAGTTTATTACAAGCAACTATACAGAATTATAAAAAAAAAATGCAAAATGATTTTTGTCCTGTAGAGCCATGAAAAGTGTTAATTTGACATCAATAATGAAATACATAGAGAGGAAAATTGGTGAGCTTAGCTTTATTAAAATTAAAAATTGTCCTGATCAAGACCTTATTGAGAGGGTTACAATAAACAAACAAACAAAATCAAGCTACAAGTTAGGAAATATTTTCACCTGAACTTTCAACCAACTATTACTTCCTAGCATATATAAAAATTCTCAAAAGTCAATAGCTGACAAATTCCAATTGTCCAACTCAGAATTTGCTTTTAATTCCTGTAACAAACACATAGCCAAAAGGCACTTAGGAATGAGAGGGTTTATTTGGTTTCACGTGTCCTGATCAGTCAGTCAAGAGAAGCCAAGGCTGTACTCACTCAGGGCAGGAACCTGGTTGAGGGAATTGAAGCAGAGACTATGAAGCAATGCTGCTTACTGACCTGCTTTCCATGGCTTGCTCTATTTGCATTCACATAGAACTCAAGAACACATGCCAAGGAGTGACATTGCCCACAGTGGGATGGACAGTTCCCACCCAAATCAATCTTTAATGAAGAAAATGCCTCCACAGACTTTGCCTAGGCAATCTGGTAGAAGCAATTTTTCAGTTAAGGTTCTTTCTTCAAATATGACTTTAGTCTGTATCAAATTGACAGAACAAACCAATACCCTGCACATACACAAGTGCTAGTTTTAATACAAGCAATGTTCTGATTAGAAAATTAAGCAATGCTAATATACAGATACCAAAAGCCACATATAAAACTTCAAAAGTATTATCCACAAGGGAATGCAAACTAAAGCAACAATGAGATATCACCCCACTTACGAAAATGACCAAAATAAAAGCAGGACATTTCTAAGCATTCATACAGTCAGTGCATTATTGGTAGGAAGTAAAGTAGCACAGTGTCTCTGGGAAGAAATTTGACAAGTTTCTTTGAGAAACAAATACCAAAGTAAGTTTTGTGCTATCATACAACCCAGGAACTGTACTTCCCATATTGATTCTGAAGAGCTGAGAACAGAAAAAAAAAAAAAAAAAAAAAAAAAAAAAAAAAAAAAACAAACTGAGAAAAATCCACAAATCTCCAGAGAGCTATGGTATGTGAAAGGGCAAATATTCCCCAAATCATATTCTGTGTGGTTCTTTTTACTTACTCCTCTAAAGATGAAGAAATTATAGAAATAGAGATCCTGCTGCATATATATAGTGGAGAGTAGGGAAATGAACGCTGCTATTAAAAGTAAGAATAAGAACCTGCTTGGTGGTTAAGCTGGTGTATTTCTCAGCTGTACTGCTGTCAATGTTCTGTTCTCATTTGCATAAACTGTTGAATAATACTGGTAAACTGGTACTCATGTGTGGCTTCTTGATGTACAATTATCTTAACATAAATTTTATGACCAAAACCCACCTAGCATGCTCTATTTGATATCGTCTAAAGACTATAACACCAAATTATTAACAATAAAATTAAGAAAAATAATATATTTTGACCAATTGTGATAGAAAAGGAACAAAACATTCTGAATCCTTTTTGTTTTTAATATTCTCATCTCATACTATATTCACATGAAAAGAAAAGCACCTATACTCCTAGGCACTCTTGACTTTTCTTTTCCCTCTGAATTGTTATTTAAATTGGCCAATAACACTCCTAAAAGGTATGTGGCACAAAGCTTACAGAGTCTTTTAAATATCATGGTCTAAATTAATTTCTCTTTCAAATTGAAACATTTTTGGCTTATACCTTCCCTATCTGTATCCATGTTAAGAAAAATGCAGTTTTAAACCTAAGTAGAAGTTGAGAATTCCAAGCCAATATATTTTTAAACAAAGTCATGACAAGCTGAAAGATTTTATCAAAGTGAGTAGGCTGTTTGCATCAGAGAAAGAGCTGCTGGGTATATTTAGCAAACCGGATGTTCATTGAGCTTGCTATTCAAGAACATTAGGTAAAGTACACAGAAAAAATCCTATTTTGGGTTCCTGCTTCCTGAAAAAATATTCAGAGATGAGCAGCTACTAACATTAATAATTGTTGCTGCTGATTCCTATTGAATCGCAAACCTATTTTGTAATGGATCTGATGTGCCACTCTCTTGATAACATGTCACTGAAGTTTATTGGCTGCTTTATTCATGCAAATGTCCCACCTGCAGCAAAGGTAACATTAGTTTGTATGTATTTCACATCAGTAAAATGTAGCAAAACAACAGAAATGATTACATAATATATTTATCCATTGCTCATTATAGTATCAACTGAGTTTTCACAGACTTCATTATCTTAAGTGAAATGGAATAATATGACTCCTCTTTCCTGAACATCCCAAGAGCTTCTCTTCACTCACAAGGACATCACACTGGTCATCTAATCATATCCTGACTCCAGCTACCTCCTACTTCTATGCCTTGTCCATTCACTGAAAGTCTTTCTAAGAAAGCCTTGCTTAGGGGTTAACATTTAGAATTTGATCTAATCCACTATGCACTAGCATATTTTAGGGTTTGTGTATTTTAAATCTTCAACTTTGTTAGTAGAATAAAAAATAAAATGTGTTTGATTGATGCTCCGTCCTTGACACTTATCTGAAGACCAGACCCCAAATCTACACACACACACCCCACACACACACACACACACACGACACACATACCACTATGCATGCACACACCTGCATACTCATACACATGCATGTTGCAGTACTGCTTAGAGTGACAATATTCTTCACAAGAACTATACCCCCCACGAGAACTAGATAACAGCAAATATCCAGTATCAAGCAAAAGAAACCTTCTTTTAAGGTGGTAGTAAGAGTAGAGCAAATAAGTTCCAAAACAAAATAGGCTATTGCTATTGCTATTTGTTGCCTTTCAGAAGTTGAAGATAACCCTTATTTCTATAGACATCACACACTTAAGACATGGAACTGGATTACTTGAGCTGGAACTAACTGAATTCCTCTTTCTTTTAGTCAGTTTCTATGACACTAGAAAATATCTTTGTGCCAAGCAAAAGAAGCAATGAATAACTATATCCAGCTATAGCATCTATGAAGGACAGTAATGACTAGTGTAACAAGATCTTCATAAAGTATAATAGCAGCACTCATTTGTTGGTTTACTCAACAGCTTTATAATTAGACTTGCACTTGACAGGAGGGAAATCCTGCCAAACTTCCCAGAGATAGTGAGTCATAGACTTAGATAAGAATCTACAATTGCCACTTTGTTAAACTAACATTATACCATACTTCATTCTAAACCTAAACTTTATACCCAAAGATACATATAGACTCCACCCCTTATTAAATAGAATTTTAGTACAGAAAATGGAAACCATCACTGTAAACCACAACTGGACACAATGTCATGATCAAAAAATCATGAAAAGCCCAGTTATATCTATGTAACTGTGTCTATGGTTCAGAATTATAGAAGAATGGCTAGAAAGATTCTAAGATCCAAAATACCAGGAAGTATAATTGAAACATTCTCTCCTAAAAATGTTTGCATAAATAAGACCTGAACAATGGTAGTATCAACAAAGAACTAAAGTAAAAGAGAACAAATTTCACAGGGTTCCATTCCAAGCCAATTAATGACTAGTGAGAGAGGGAGAATTTTCCTCTCCTAGCAATGAGCCCAGTTATTGAAACCAAAGACATATATATGTATTTGTGTATGTGTATGTATGTAATGTATGTATTATATGTATATATATTGTGTGTGTGTGAACATGCATTGATTGTATGTATATGTGGAGGAGAGAGGTTGTAGAGAAAGAGAAGGAGGAAAGTGATGAGATCATATTTTAATTAAAATATATTAAACATTTTGTTTAAAAGATATTTTCCAATAAACAGAAGACTTATGTTTGTTTTGACTTGCCATATTTTGTGTTGCTACAAATGTATCTGAAACTGGCTACATTATAAGAAAAAGGGGTTCATTTGGACCCATAGTTTTTAAGCCTAGAAAGTCCAAGCTTGCATGGCCACATCTGTCAGGCACCTCACTTGGATGGAGTAAAATGGTGGGCACATAGAAGTATAAAGTAGGCCAAACATGTGCTGAGACTAGTCATCCAGAATAGCATTGTATGGCTTCTGAAGGTGCAGGCTGCACACCTTTACCTCTGGGTCTCACCTCTGCTTGGCCCCAATACTTTTCAATATCCATTACATTGGAATTTAGCCTATATGTCCTTGATAACTAACCTTATCCAAACTATGACGTGTTCCTCTCCACAGACAATTGTACAATATTTATTATGTTCCCAGGAGAGTGCTAATACTGGAAAAAAAGTCACATGTTAGACATGACCCTGTCCCCCATGACACTGTGGTCTAGTGAATGCTATCAAACTCAGTCAGATCACTACAGTGCTATAATAGAAAATGGATGGATTGTAATGGTAGGCTTCTTGAAAACTCTGGCCCTGAAAGTAGTTAAGGCAGCATAACCCTGTTAGAAATTTTAAATATCTTTACCATTAAAGATATAATCATCTAGTACAAAAATGGAATTAAGTAGAGGATTGAAGAGATAAAATTTTAAATGTAGTATGATACATCATGCAATGAGATGAATATATAATATGGGGATTCTTGGAACATGGAAATTATCTAGATGTCAATAAAGACTCAAAAATAGCATTTGAACTAGGTATTTCATAATTAATGCCAATATTTTAATACATTAAAATGATAAATATAAAATAAACTTCAAATGCAAGTACCTGAGATATTAACTTTGAACATTTAAAACATTTATTCTTTAAATATACCAATCAGTTCAGCCATATGATATAATTTGAAATGATGTATCTACAAGAGTGTATTGGTAATACCTCCATTATACACAAATTATTACATTTTACAACCTGTGTAGCTAATAATGTAGCTCTGTCTCTCTAACAAAATATATTGCCACTGAAGTTTAGATATTGCATAGGTAAAAAATGATATTCATGTGTTATTTCTTTGAATTCCTGCAAGTGCATAGTAGGTATTATTGCCTACAGTGTTTAGTCCACTTTGTGGTGCTATAATTTCATGATTTCTTAGTAAATGAATTTTAATATTTATCAGCAACCATTTTAAAAAGCTATGTAGCTAGTAAATGATAGACCTAAGTAATCTGTTCACTTTTTCTACCCACAAGTCATGCACAGTGATCTCGTTAATATCTCAGTCCTATTACTTGGATACATTCCATGAAGACAAGAAATGTCCGTAGGATTCTAATACCAAAGATCTTGTATTTACTCGTTCAATATGCCCAAGTATGCAGTAATGTATTTGTGTTAAAAATCAAAGGAACTTGGTAGATCTGTTAATTAAAAAAAAAGATAATGCCTAATTTTCATAATCTTTCTAGGAAAACACAATCAAGATGATGGTTGAACATAATTAAAATATTTTCTGATGCCTGAAAGAAAATCAGATATGAATATATCTAATGTGAACTTACTAACAAAACATTATTCATTTTGCTCAAAGGATATTATTCTTTCAAATATTTGTATATACATTTGAAAGAATGTTATTTTGAGCATTTTTCATCTAGGCAATTGTTTCAGTGTCCCATGTTCCATAAGCCTTATATTGTGTTTTTATCATTTCTTATATGAATATGATATTATGTATATATGTATATGCATGTGTATGTTATATATAATATCCAATTATTATCATATATAATATCCAATATATTACATATAATTATGCAATTTATGTGCATATATGCATATTATATATACTTATGTATACATACATATATAATAGATGTGTTCACTTTAATCTGCATTTCTAGGGTCAAATTTAAGTATGACATTTTGTGATTTTTTTAGACCTAATCTAGTGATGAAATATTACTTATTCTCATTGTTCAAGTATGATTACCAGGAATCCATACAAATAACAGCTTACAGTAAACAACTACGTAGAATATGTCCATCATGATACAGACATGTAGGTTTTCCAGGTACTTCTAATACGTTTCTTTGCTTCTTTTTCACTATGTTTTTGCCATAATTTTTAATTGACAAATTACATGGGATACCTGTTCCTAAGACTGATTGAAATCATAAGGAACTACACTCCTTCTGCTTTTAATGGTGTATAAGAACATATTATTGCTAAACACTTTTATTAGCTCTTTTTCCTTAGCCTCTTACTTTAATAAACAATAAAAAACAATGCTTGTATTTAGGAGAAAATTGTAGTTTATAAATTAATATTAGGGGCCCAAAAGAATAAAGTTTTAGCTAAGGTCAGTTGACAAGTAGGCTTAGATAAATAAGACATGACAAACTTAATATTTGCCTATAGGTCTATATGTAGGGTGAAGGAATTGTGGACTTTACCCCAATCTGATTTGAAATGTCTATTTTTGTTATCCTTGTTCAGCTCATGTTTAGGAAATTATGTTGTTAAAACTTATGGATGTAAATTCTGACATTACTAAAGTACATAGTCTTACACCAAACTCATTAATTTTCTGGCTCTTAAAATCTTTCTGCACCCCACCCTCTCTTTCAGCAATGATGTTTGAGCTTTGGTGAAAGAGTGTTCTGTTCCTGTATTTATTGGGATTAAGGCCCACAAATCCATGTTTTTTGAATGGCTGTGGCTTTCTAAATGGTATTATCTATTGTAAAGCAAAATTTTCTTTAAAAGGGGTGAGGGCTACAATTATCTGTGGTACAAGTTCAAATATTTAGGGTAGTGTTAGGAATATGTTGGTATAGTAACATGGTAGTAGTATATTCTATTTAAGATACAGAACCTCACTAGCTCTGAAAAGTTAGCTACTTTTCTGGTACCAGATATAGTTTCCCTCTTATTTAGTGTGTCATAAGTCCAATTGAGTGCTTTTAGATACTGCCCATATATGTATGCCACTACTGCAACATTGGGTATATGCCATGCTTGTCATTGTAATGGTTCATAGGCAACATAGCTGGGTAAGAATTTTGTTTGCTCCAATTGTTTTATTAACAGAAGAGAAGAGGAGCAAAAGGAGGAGAAGTGGAGGAGAGGAGGAGGAGAAGGAGGAAGGAGGAGGAGATTGTTTGCTTCCCTCTTCTCTTTTTCTGAAATTTACATGGAACCACAAAAACTTATTTCTCAGGAAGGAAGCATTAAGGTCAGTCTCAGCTCAGGGTCCTCTGGGCATTGTGCCTGAAATGCATACTTTTTTCAGCAACTGAAACTTGCCTTCCACCTTTGAAGTGGGTAACCAAGTTCATCAGTAATAATGTGTACATTTTGGGAATTCTGTATATAATAATAAACCTGACCAACTGTATTAACTACCCAACATTGAAAATATTTCTTCTTATGCCTGGTGTTGAACTTTTCATTAGATGATTTTTGCCTCTTGAAGTAAGCATTGCCAAGACATATGAGATGATTTCATTTCAACTATGCATGTATATACTTACAGATACTTACAGTATAATATATTTGTTAAATCACATTGCTAATAGTATGACTTCTAATGACTTTTTCAGACATAGTTACTGCTATCCTCCTCTATCCTTCTCCTATATTTACCTCTCCCTGTAATTAGAGTCACAACTCCCTTCCCCATTTTCCCTACAGTATAAAAATACAGGTATATGCATACAGTAAAAGAAAGTTTGGGCTTTTTTTTTTTTTTTTTAATATCCTAAGGTAAAGTAGAAGAACTAACCAAGCTAGGTCTACACCTAAAATACCTGCACTTAGGAGATAAAGGTAGGAAGACCAAGAGGTTCAAGCCATCTTGGCTACATAGAAGCATCTTTGGCTGCTTAGAAGGGGAACAAAATATTCACAGGAGCTAGAGGGAGCAAGGGACCTGGAAGGGAAAGATGAGGGGGGAAGAGGGACAAGATCAAGTGTGGGAAGAGATGAGGGAGAAGTACGGAGAGTCAGTAAATTGAACAGAAGTATGTATCAGTAGGGGATGGGGAACTGGTGTTAGCCGATAGACAGTCCCAGTCCCAGATACCAGGGAAGCAAGAGGTTCCAAAGACCCAACACGAAAGACATTAGCCAAAATACTGAACAAAGGGGTGATAGAATGTGGGAAAAACTGGGCGACCGCAGCTGGCAGCCCCTGGGCCCACGTGCAGCAGGCCCCAGGCCCAGGCAGCAGCGGCCTGGGACCTGCGGGGGCAGCGGCCTGGGGCCTGCACGGGACCTGCATGGTGGAGGCTGCCTGGAGGCTTCCAGGCAGCCTGTCTCACATACGGAGGAAGGTCCCAGGTTCCAATGGCTGGAGGCTTCGGTGGCGGCAGGCCTGGCAGGCCCCAATGATACGAGGAAGTCCTTGGTTCCAAAAGGCTTTATTGTCATGGCGGATGGTAGATGGATCTGGAGGTACCCCCCCAAACTCAGGCAGACCTGAGTTAAGTAGGGAGGGAGAAAGGGAGAGGTTCTGGGGGCTGCTTAATTGGCTCCACCCTCTGACCTTCATTAGTATGTAAATCTCTAGGGCCTGAGGCCTGTAGTTACACCCTCTACCTGTGCACTTTGGGAGGGGCTGTAATGGCCTACGTGACTGAACAATGTAGGTCTATGGAGATTGGACTGCTTGTTAGGACCCCGAGTTCTGGGGACGTAGCCGAACTCCTGCCGTTTCTCCCTTGGAGTCTGGGGTTCTAGGCCCATGCCCAGCCAAGAACCAGGATACCCTTAACGCAGTCCCACAATAGAACATGTGGATACCATATCCTGTGAATAGGCATGACCCTGGTTTGAGGTATGGGGCTACTCACCTATCTCAAAAATATTAACCCCTAATTGCTCTTGTCTAAAGGAAATGCAGGGACAAAGTGTGGAGCAGAGACTGAAGGAAAGGCCACCCAGAGACTGTCCCACCTAGGGATCCATCCCATCTGCAGACACCAAACCCAGACACTACTGCTGATGCCAAGAAGCACTTGCTGATGACAGCCTGAGTGGCTCTGCCAGAGCCTGACCAATATAGATGTAGACCATCACAGCCAACTATCAGCCATTGGACTGACCTGGGGACCCCAATGGAAGAGTTAGGAGAAGGACTGAAGGAGCTGAAGGGGTTTGCAACCCCATAGGGAGAACAACAATATTAACCAACCAGATCCCCCAGAGCTCCCAGGAACTAAACCACCAAGCAAAGAGTACACATGGAAGGACCCATGGCTCTAGCTGCATATGTAGCAGAGGACTGCCTTCTCTAGCATCAGAGGAAAGGGAGGCTCTTGATCCTATGGACCCTCAATGCCCCAGAGTAGGGAAATGCTAGGGCAATGAGGCAGGAGTGAGTGGATGGGTTGGGGAGTACCCTCACAGAAGCAGGTGGAGGTGCAAAAGATAGGGGGTTTATGGAAGAAAAACTAGGAAGACAAAAATCATTTGAAATGTAAGTAAATAAAATAACCAATAAAAACGAAAGTATGAGGATCTTCAATGAGTTCTGTAATTCCAAAATGTAAGCTTTTCCATTATAATACCATATAAACATGACCCACATAAATTATGTAAATCATTCAAATCTTCCAACAAATCCAAAGCTGTAGAAAGTAAAAAATGGATTTAATCCCTGACTCAGAAATCTGGCCTAGAAACATTTTACATATATTTTTCTCCAAATAGTATAAGCTATTTGAGGAAAAAATGCAAATGTCCAAAGATCAGAGAAATGTGAAAGTAGGATGAAAAATATATATTATACAGAATAAGGGTTCTCAGTTTAAGATGCATACAATTATACAAGCCTTGGTATAGTAGAGAATGATTGAAACTTCATATAGATATATTCATAAAATTGTATATGTCCATCACAGTATCATAGCATTTGCAAGACTTGAGGTTTTCAATAAGATGATGATGATGATGATGAAAATAAATAAATAGATAGATAGGAAGATAGATACATAGAGAAATACATAAATACATAAATAGATAGATATTGATATATGAGTCTCATGTTCTACCCAGGGAGCTAACTGTGCATCACATTTTTTAGTTTATGAATTAATGATATAAAAGAATTCTTTTATACATGATTAAATGGAAACAGACAGGATTTCAGTGACTACTGAGGACTCCATCCAGGTATCATAGTTTGAATACAAAACTTTTCACAACTGTTATGTTCAGGGCTTGGTCTCCAGAAAATGGAAGTTTGCTAGGAGTTTGCACAAGCTCTGTGAGGTGGGACCTCCCTGGAGGAAGTAGAGATGTGCCTTTTCAGGCTAGCTGGGCCCTGACGCTTCCTGTCTCCTGTCTTTTACTTCCCAGTTGACACAAGATAAGAAACTGTCTTTTATGATGTCCATCTGCCAGCAGATTCTTCAGTCTTCTCATAGGGTCCAAAACAATGAAACTGCAACAGTGAACTGAACATTTAAAAAAAAATAAGCCAATATAAACTCTTACTCCATGTGACTATTTTATAGGGTATTATTAGTAAGTGAAATACAAAAGTAAAAAAAAAAAAAAAGAGATTAGATAGAAAGGAATAGATATTTGAACATGGTTTTTATTTCCTACTTCAATTTTCTTTCCAGTTGTTAACTACATCATGATGCTACATGTAAGCAAAAACTTACAAATACCTCCATAGCAAGGACACATATATTAACAATGGGTGGAAGAGGAAATCTGTGTTAAATATACTTTGAAAATTGTATGGGCAAATTAAAAGCATGTGGACATTTAAAATAAACTTAGAAGACAAAAATCTCCAAGACTGCTTCACAGCAAAAGACATGATTAAAATATATGAACTGGGAAGAAGGACACTGTGTAATGAAGGTGAAAGAGACAGTGTGCTACTTGCTTTTCAAGATGCTGAGAAAAAATATCAGTCAAAAGGCAACTAAAGAATGGTTTATTTGGGCTTAAGTTTCTGATGAATATATCCTATTATGACAGTAAGACATGGGAGCAAGTGCAAGAGGTTTCTGATTACAGTTCACTTTTGGAAGAGGAGAGTGATAAATGTGACAAATGTTGGTATTTGTACTGGCTGGCTTTGTATGTCAACTTGACACAAGCTGGTGTCATCATAGAGAAAGGAGCCTCTCTGGAGGAAATGCCTCCATGAGGTGCAGCTCTAAGGCATTTTCTCAATTAGTGACAAGGATGGGAAGCCCGTTGTAGGTGGTGCCATCCATAGGCTAGTGGTCCTGGGTTCTATAAGAAAGCAAGCTGAGCAAGCCAGGGGAAGCAGTCCAGTAAACAGCACCCTTCCATGCCCTCTGCATCACCTTCTGCCTCCAAATTCCTGCCCTATGTGAGTTCCTGTCCTGATTTCCTTTGGTGAACAGCAATGTGGAAGTGTAAGCTATATAAACCCTTTCCTCCTCAACTTGCCTCCTGGTCATGATGTTTTGTGTAGGAATACAATCCCTGACTAAGACAGTATTTACCTAGATATTTTTATGGAATGTAGCATCCCAGTTCACAGAATAGTGCTGTCCATAAATTAGTGTGGGTCTTCCAACATCAGTTTACCTGATCCATATAGCCTCTCCAAGATAAGTGCAGAGGTTTGTCTCTGCAGAAATTCTTGATCCTATCAAGTTGACCTCCACAAAATGAGCTCCTGAAAACAATGGTGTTATCTCTAGAGTATGGCACATAACTGTAAGAAATTGTGAAATATTAATGGTATTGATTGTTTTGGGGAAGTCTTGGCTTTGCAAGGGACTAGTAAGAAAATCTATGTTTAAGTTTAGATGGGTAAATTGAAGAAACACGATTTGCTGTTATATTAATAGTGGTGTAAGATAACTAAGGCTATTTTGTAAGAAAACACAGTGACCTGGAACCTGCTAACCTGCCTGAACAAAAGTGCAGTGAGCTATAATTAATGCCTACAGTGAATGCATCTGCTTAATTTTCTTAACAAATCAGTCTCTTCTGAGCTTTCTTTTTAATTCTTATAATTATTATTAGCATTAATTAAACAAATTCATGGTCATGTTTCCTATCTTATTTTAGAACTGTAGTTCTTTGAGAGAACAATTAAGATATGCAGTATTGAAACAAATGGATCAATTCATCAAGGTATTCAAGCATATTGTGATAACAGCTATGGGAGGGGATGACGTTTTCATTATCTATTCAGTGGTGTGTGTTAGAAAAATACCTTTATTTCACCAACACACACACACACACACACACACACACACACACATGACAGGAGATACTGAATAATTCTCCAGCTTATTCATATGTAAGAATTGGTCCTAACTGATCACTAAAGACAAAAATTTCCACATCATCTTTTCAGCTGCATGCATCCTGTCCTTTAAGCTTTAGGTCTCTGGTGTACTTTAAAAGAAACTGAGCATAGTGGGGAGGGTTGATGCAGTGTGATGTCTATTTCTGCCTTTAATGTCTTTCTAACATGCACTGTGCTACTTGTGAAAGCCATTAATGTCTATGTATAGATTGTTTATTCTTATTGTAGCTATAATGCATAAATATTATTTCATAGATAGTTTTCTCCATGAAGTAATTTAGATTTAGAGAAGTTCAATAATTTTACCTTAGTTAAATAACTAAAAAGTGGAAACGTGTGAATTTGATTTCATATTACTTGATTCCAAGGTTATTTCTATTTATTCTTATTTATTATCTATTTCTATGTATTCCTAGAATTTGTGCCCTTGTTAATATAAGTGATGGCTAACTCTATAAACATGATTTCTATATAGATTATAAAAACAAATAGAAACATATATAGAAGATAAATCAAGAGAGAAAAAGGAAGGGAGAGACAGGAGAAATAGGAGAGAATAATAATTTAAAGTATCATGAATAATAAGAAAAATAGAAACTTCATGAACAGAGAAGAAGAAATTTAAGATCAAAGACGAAGTGGGTGCTATAATCCTGTGGGGGCAGCATGCACCTGCAAGCATTACATGCAAATGAAACTCCATAAGAACAGCAAGTGCTTAATACAGCAGTAAGTGGGTGTCCAGTAGGAGGGAGCTGCTTCTCATTCTTTAGGCCATAGCATTCTGATATAATTCAGTGAGTTTCTAAGAGCAAGCTAGCCATAAACACAGTGTATAACATTTAACTTTGATACTCCGTGGTTACATTGCTTACTTCAAATCTGAACTGATTTTGTTCAATCTGTGGTAAGAAAAAATATAACTACACTGTATTTCTACTTTAAGTCCAAAAACTATTCTGTTTAAAGACTAAAGTTTATGTCAGAATCTAATTTCTGCACAAATTTCGTCAATATTTACTCTATATGATATTTACTCTATATGATATTTACTCTGTATATGATATCTGCATAAATTTACTCTATATGATAAGGAAAAAATATAATAGAGCCACTGACTCATAGTTTAAACAAAATGGCACATGATTTAAAGGTACCAGGTGGAACAAACACTAGTATTTAAAAAGCTACAGCATGGCATCATTTCAGCCAGCTCAAACAGCCAAGTAAGGCTCTGGAACAATGTTAAGAAATAATTAGATATTTTGTAAATGATTTCATTAATTCTTTTAGTCCTGTAACTATTCTAAGACACAGTATAGAGAACTTGTTTCCTTCTACCAGTGGCATGGATTTTGTAGTTTGCATCATATAATGTCTTGAGGAAAGTCTATGTTTGTAAATAATTGCCCATAGATAGCAAGAGAACATTCATTATGCACTACATGTGTCATTACATATGTAGTATCATCCATTCTTCACTGAATCCAGATTTTGGTGAACAAAGTCAATATATAGCTTAGTTTCTTCTCATTTCAGATTAGTTGAGACGATAGGATGGTGTGTCCAACTATTTCGTGTAAATTTTTTCTGAATTCAGTAAGATTATTGACAACTGTCAGAAGCAGAGCAGATACGTTATTATTTCCCTAAATTTACCTACAGAAATAATTATTTAAATGTTCACTCATATTCCTACTGTGGTCTACAGAGAATGCTGCCATTCTACAACTGTGTGTTCTGGGAATATTAAAGGGAAAATCATTGTGCTTTCATTTCCTTTATTCTTAGAAACTCAGGAAGAAGTAAGATACTATACCATTCTTTATACTGTGCTTAAGAAAGCTCCACTGGGGTTATCAAGATGACCAAAGTATCTGAGCCAATTTCCCTGTCCTAACCCAAAGTCAGTTTCATGTCTGAAGCCCTAATTCCTTGTTCTAGTCTAAAATTTAGATTCCTGCCTGAAATTACTTCTTTGTTCTAGCCTAATGTCAGATTCTTGCCAAGCAGCCCATTTCCGTCCTTGGCCCATGTCAGATTCCTGCCAAGCAGTCCTCTCTGCCTCTCTCCCATTTTTATAAGCCCTTAGAAACAGTGATCACAGGAGTGTTCATGGAACTTTGTTTGTTGCCTTGCTTGTTCTTTGACTATTTGTGTTTATTGTCTTGCTTGTTCCTTGACTATTGCATCTATTGGATTGCTAGTTCCTCAACCTAGAACTGACCTTGATACTTGCATGTAATTAATATGGTATAAAAGCATAAAGAGGAGGAGGATGGCAAAGGAGGTTTCTAGGGAGGGGAAATGGGAAAGGGGAAAGGGGAAAGCATCTGAAATGTAAATAAATAAAATATCCAATAATAAAAAAAGAAAGCTTCACCGGATCTGGAGTGATGGGTCAGTGAACAAGAACACTTGAAAAACAATTCTGAGAGTGATAAGATCTCAAACATCTACATCAAAAAACATGAGTGCATCCCTGTAATCCTTACACTACAACAGGAAGACACAGAAGAATCCCAGGGGCTTGCTACCAGTCTAGCTTCAGACTCAAGGAATGATCCTATCTCAAGGGAATAAGATGGAGTATGATAGCATAGGCTACACAACCTCTTCTGCCCTTGGCATGTTTGTGCTCAGATAGGAGCATATACCACACAGTAACCCAGTAAGTAAATCAAGTCATTAAAAACACTGAACTATCGATCTATGCATGGACTTTATGGATATCATATTTTGGATGGAATCTTGCTGAAAGAAAGAGCATACATAAAAGTCAAATGCCAGCCTCCAATATAATCCATATGAATTCAAGGTATTCTGAAATACTGTGAAAACTTTGCTCCATGGGAGCATTCTTACTCCCAAACACCTTGAGATAAAGATCTTTTACTCTAGCTACTGTGAACTGTGAATGCTGCTCCCTGTATTTCTGGTATCAGTATCACTTTTAGGAGAAATCATCAAATGTCATTCACAACTAAGAAGTGGTGCTTACAACCTACCCATAATCTAATATTCCTCCTTCTTAAATCCTTAGCCATTAGTATCACAGCTCTTACCACACCCTGACCTTTTATAATCATCTGACAGGTTATTATAAAAGTTAATCATGTATGCACTTTTGCTTAATGAGTAGAGGGCAAATTCCTTGCAATTAGGCAATATTTATTTGCGTGACCTGCTTATAGAAAGCTGCAACTGAAATGAATTTGCAAAGTTTATGAGTTTTCATACTATTTCTCACAAGACTATGACTTATATTTTCAAAGCCTGACTTTTTAAATTGTTTATTAGCATATTTAGAACACACATGAGCATATGTACACACATTACAAATGTGCTCTTGCATGTAGAATTTTGATGATAATGGATATAAAGAAGTACAGAAAACATACATGTGTTTTCATAATTGTTGCTCAGTCTCTATTCCTAATGAAAAATATCTGACTCAAGAAAAGAAAATAGCAAAAAAATTTATTACTGGCAATTGGTGCCAGCACATCACAAAGTCATGGGAAACCTTTCTGAGTTGAATTGAACTTGACTAAGAGGATACTAGGTATTTTATTTATTTTCACAGACTAAACTACATTTCTTTCTATATTTTCTTTAACTGGCTTTTATGCTTACTAGTTATATATACCCCATCCCATTACATGATCTTACATTGCTGTGCCTGGTGTGTGTGACCAGAGTGTCCATGCCTCCTATAGGTGATCAAGAAGACTGCATTGATTTTAGTCTATCATTGCTAGATCTAAGGGTAGTTAGAACCCTAAGGAGCAAAATTACTATGTATTAATGTTAAAATAAAAAGATGACTAAGCACATGAAACACAGAAAATCATGGAAAACTGAAACACTAGCTGTCAACAGTCTCAGCTTCTGTAACACTCCCAACTTACTATTTATTTGAACTGGTTACTTAACATGTCTAGATCCCTAATTATTAGTGAGATGACTACATATTTTATCATCTATAGGATAATTTTACAGATTTATTATATTTAATGATGTTTAAACTATGCATGAATATGCCAAACCTAGTATGACGACTTAAAAGTTATAGGAAAATAAAATTTCTGCATCCTTCTAGTGTGAGATAGTTCATGCTATAATTCTCAAAAAATATGTAAGCTATATACATCATTATGCTTTTATCTTCCACTCAGAGATAGTGACTGAGAAGAAAAAAATGGGAATCTCTTGACAGGGTTTTGAAAGGCTTATTTCTTAGATAATTGAGTTACTTACTCATGGAGAACAGAAATTATTCTGGACATAAATATGTCCATTTGAGGATATATTCGGATTTCATTCTTCATTAGGTAAATGTTAGTTCTTATTTTTCCTGAAGCTACACACAGAGAAATATTTTTACCTCTGTGTATTTTAAGAGCCGAGATAGTACTAAATAACATTTCCAGAACAATATGTAAGTACTTCGGATGGTGTATATGAAACTTTTCATTAGAAATGATGTTTTCTTTGATGCATAAAAGTTATTTAATTAAAAATAATTTCAATGTCTTTCCTTGAACATCTAAGAATGATATCATATGTTATAGAAGGACACTAGGCGTGCCCTAGCTATTCACACCTTTAGCTATCTTGTTAGCTAACAGTGCGATTCAAGTGGTATGACCTTTAACCTCATGCCTGTTGCATGAAGCATTTCACTACCCTGCCTTAGTTCTGGGAATGGGCCATGCTACCAGCCCCTGCCCAGCTTCCCTTGAATCAATGGATAAAACACACACACACACAAACACACACACACACAGTTGTTTATTTTCAACTTGCCTTCTACACTCAATACCTGGGCACTACTATCTCCCACCTGGAAAAATGTGCCCGGATCATTACTCTTAGCTCCATATCTCCTACATGCCCTAACGTTATCAGGTCAGTTGAATCTAGTCCCTACTAAACATCTCTGACCATTCGCCTATAGTAGCAGCCACAGTCCACTGCTGCTCCAGAGATCACACATGCTGCTTGGCTCTCCTTTCTCCAAAGCCTAGCAAATTGCTTCTCCTGCCTTGCCTCTTTCTCTTGCTGGAAGTCCTGTCTATCCCTTCTGTCCAGTAAGTCCCTGGCTTTCCTTACTGATAGATCAAAAACAAGTTTGGGAACAGGACCTTAACATCAGAGCCACCCCTACACATAGTTTTTGCTTCTCACTTGAAACAGAAGACATCTGAGCTCCTGTTGTTTTTGATAATGAATCCTGTATAATATTGTTTGCCTTTATGGTACATATATGCTTAGAATTGCAATAGTATGATGGTAGACTTTTTTCATTAAGGAGTCTGAAGAGTCTGTCATCATCTCTTTAAATTTGGTTTGAAATAAACTTTGTCAGATATTAAAATAGCTACACCTGGTTGCTGATTGGAATAGCTTTTCCATCCTTTTCCTCTAAAGTAGTATCTATTATTGATCACAAGTTGTGGTTTATAAATTCCTGAAGTTGAAATAGTCAAATCTAATTGGAGGGGCTATAGATATAGCACATTACAGCAGGATAGGACTCAAATGGCATATGCAAGGACTTGATTTAAAGAAGGAAAATAATCCAAATATAGCAAACATCTAGGGGAAATTTTTGCTATTTAAAAAAAATATATCATTTAGCTTCTTAGAAGTTGAGATTAAAAAGAACATTGCTTACTTAATTATCAATATATCTATACAAAACAATATCTTAAATTTGATGTTATATATTATTTTGTATTTACTTACAAATAACATACATTATGTTGTAAAATTATGTGTATATGCGTTTCATATACATATATTAAAAAGTTAAAACAGTTTTTAAGGGAAATATATTTCATATGACTTGTTCCAAACATAACTTTTATTTTGTTATTACTTTGTACAAGACCTTTAAATACTATTATGTGCAGATTTTAATAATTATCTTTTTAAAAGAAGCTAACATTAAGTTTTCAACATTTTGAAGTTATGTTCACTGATCAGTGTGTGTGTGTGTTATTTCATCATCACTTAAAATTTTCTGAAAATAAAATTATACTACCCTTTGTTATTTGAAAGAGCAGAGACTAGTATATGAAGAACTTGAGAGATTTTTTTTCATAAATATTCAGATTAAATACAACATCACTCTTTCTATGCATCAAGGTATAATCAGTTGACATGCCCATGTTGATGTCTGAGCTTGGTGATATGCATATCACGTTCTACCACTCAGAGGATTAAATGGTAGCATTGTCTTCAGATTGTTTTTAGAAATCAAAAGATTGTTTCCTAAAAGAATCTAAACCAATAGGAATGCCACAAAAAAGTGGGAGAAAGCCTATGAAGCCTCAACCCCACACAAAAAACTACAGGCAACTAAGAAATGCTGAAAGCAGAAGATACAGTCTTCCCTAGGGAAGAGCACACCAACTAGCTATCCAGTATCAAATGGTCAGCCCTAAAAATATACATACAAGTAAAAACAATTAGTGAAAAATAGGCCATGAATATGAAAGAGAAAAAAGGAAAAATACATTGGAGGGTTTGGAAGGAAGATATAATGTAATTATTGTAGTCTCAAACATTAAAAAAATACATATAGTTTAAGCTTAGTTTTCCCGAGAAAAATATGTATTTATTCACAGGTAAACTTCAAAGGGGACATATGATGAATATACTTTAAATTGTATGTAGAAAGATAAACTACTACAGGTACAATTCTCAAGGCTGTCATTATCAAAAATATTTTTTAAAAAGTATTCTGGAAGAACGTCAAGTAATATTAACTGCTAAGCCATCTATCTCTCCAGTTCCCCTCCTACAAATTTTTAAGCAATTTTTTTCTATCTGTAAATATTTGATTTATATAAATACATATTCTTGGGTGTATTTTTTACTGCTAGGTAAAGTTTTCTCAGACAATGCAGAGTTGTGAGTGCACAGAAGTTGAAGCAGCTCTCTCCCTGGCCAACATGGGAGTTTAGATGTTTATAATATAACTTAGTGTCTTGCTACCTACATATAAGCATTAAACCCACAAGCTTTGTGCTATGTCTTTCTGATACAACCCTCAACTGCAGTCAAAAGTTGCAAAACCTGCTACAAACTAGCACTTGAGAAGCTTCTCCTTATGAATGATTTCTACACAGGGAAAAATCAAAGGGCTACAGCAAGCTGATTTGTCAAAATGAAGGTGTTTATGAAGTATAATGTGAGGATTACAGGGTTATACTACTAAGCCCAGGTTTCATTAGATTCAGCACAGTCAGCTATGTTCAATCAGTTTCTCTCAATTGTAATTGCCTTAAGGTGCAATAATCATTATGTGTGTGAATAGATTTGAGTTCGATGCCTATACCCACATGGCAGCTCACAGATGTATGTAACTCTATTCCCAGAGGACCCAATACAGTCTTCTGGCCTCAGTGGGCAGTAGGCACTCATGTACACAGACATACACGCAGGCAAAATGTCCATGCACATAAAGATAAATCCTCAAACATGTTCTGAATATTTAAGAAAATAAAAATTGTTTGGGACACACGCTTATACTCCTAGGCAAAAGGTGAAAGGAATCAAGCATTGTAATGAAAACGATTTGCTTGTTTACTTTTTAGATAAAATTAAGTCATGGTTGAGTGTTTGACACTGCAGAGTAGAACATCTGCAGTGTTTTTCAGAGTTGATATTTTCATTTTTAAATTTATTAGTGTTGAAATGACAGTTTCACATAACTATATAGTCTTTTAAAAGCTGCACAAACATGTTTAGGAGTGAGGAGGCTTGGGCATCTCACTGCAGATAAGTGGTGGGGATAGCTCTCTCATACTCACTCATGCTCTCAGGGCAGGCTTTCCTGTACCCCAAGGACCAGATCTATTGTGCTACCCATGCTAGGTGCCTGGCTAGTGAGGGCTAAGGCCATTTGTGAACAGTCCTTGGACATAGCATGGTCCCAGACCATAACACAGACCACCATATTACCTGTGATGGTAATATGTGCCACGGACGCTTGCTGCTGCATTGCCATAGACCCAGACATGGTCCTCAGGGACAGCATGGGCTGGAACTTCATTACAGCCTCAGTTGGCAGGGAAGCCTACTCACATCAGGCTGTCTCTCCCCACCCTTGCATGTCTAGTTCCTTGTATTTTCATAGTGTTCAAACCTTTCAGCTTTTCTTTCTCTCCCATATCTTTACCACATACTTACACATTGTAGTGGCTCCTGCTGCAGGCATGTCTTCTCTCATGAACTGCAAAGCTGCCCACTGCAGCTGCAGCACTTGGGAGAGCTGGCCCTGTTCCTCATCTGGACAGCACAGCAGAGCTGGACCTCGTGCTGCGGGTAAGCTGGCCCAGAGTTCATGAGAGTGGGAGAGCTGTCCTTGTCCCTTTCCAGCTGCAGCACCGGCTGAGCTAGGCGGATCAGTTCTGGACAGCCTGCCCTAGGGGTGTGGGTGTGGAAGAGCTGGCTTTCTAACCTACTCAGCTACCTCCAAGGCTTTCAGTTGGCCCACCCCAACCTCTAACCCATTATTAATTGCTGGAGCATGTTACAGAGACAGTCCTGCAGATCAAAAGCTTGAGGATCTCCAGATCACAAGGCAACAACAGGATATCCAAGTGGAGTCCCAGTGATGATCTAGTATTGATTGATACTGCAGGAAAAGCCAGAGAACTCCAGTGACAATGACGTATTGCAAGAATATTTGCAAGCAAAGATGTTTGGACCAAAGTGTAAACTATGTAACACATTGCAGATTCCACAACACGATGGGTTTTGGGGTGATAATTTTGTTTGTTTGTTTGTTTGCCTTGCTTGCTTTTTTGTTTAATTTTATTTTGTTGGGGAGATTTCAAGGGCCTCCTGAGGATGGATATCAAAGAACAGGGAGATCAGTGAGACTGAGGAGCATGGTGTGAAATTCACAGAGTCAATGTCAATTTGTTTTTAAAGAAATCTTTTTAGAGGCAAAAAAATCATTAATTTTCTCTTATAAGTGAGTGCACAGAGGTGTGTCTAACAATGAACTCAGTGAATTCTCAGTTCCATCTCACTTAGGCATTCTGTTTCTAATGGAGATAACGTATAGACTGAGTGTGTATGGCAGGGTAGCATGGCATTTTGTTTGCTTGGCTGGCTGGTCTTCTCTTTAAAATCGAATTTCATATAACCCTGGCTGGACTCAAACTTAGTCGGTAGACATGGAAGATTTTTAACTTTTGTCATCCTGCTGTACCTCTCACGTCCTAGGATTACATGTGTATGCCACCACACATGGCTGTATGTGTTTTAAGTCTGTTGAAAATAAAGAATGTATTAGCATTTCCTTGTTCTGTTCTGCTCTTCAGACCATCAAAGCTGAACTGCTGGGATTCTAAATTTAACTATTAGTGTAGTCTGTTAACCGTGTTTGATGAATAAAAGATAAGTGGGGCCATCTGTTAATTTTATTGGCTTCCTACAATGCAAACTCTACTGATAATGTTGTTCATAGGTCCAGCTTATACAACAGGAAAAAATTACAATAAAACCCAGAAAAGCATGCAGATATTAAAAGCTAACCTTCAACATACTTTCTCTTTCCACTTTCTACTGTCTTTGTTCCACATGCATAATATGGCTCTTAAATTCCCCAAGTACTTACCCTGTTCTCAGTGTTGGATCCACATTATTAATTCTTTTTATAGTTTTCCATGAGAAAAATGAAGATTCCCATTTACAAGAATAGCATTATAACAAATGGTTAACCTAACAAACATACACACAGTAGACATGGTATCCCAGTCCAGCTCTTTCTGATGTCAAACCTTAGGTGTTTAATAAAATGACACTTTCTCTTAGAAATGCTGTATTGAAAATGCAGTGATCACTGAATATTTTTGGGGGACTCATTTGCTGTTGCGAAAGAAAGAAGATTAAGAAGTAAAGCTAAAAACAAAACAAAAAAAAAAGTTTGGTTTTTTCATTCCTACAAAGGAAAAAGGAAAAATGATCCAACTTTCCACATCAAAGTTCAGATTAGTAGGTTCATTAGCAACATCATTTTTCTTTTCTTTTTACCACATCCATTCCCTTACTCACTCCTCATTTCCACTATTTCAGTTGAGTATCCAAAGATCAGCAAATAGTAGACTCATCATACATAATAAATGGAATACTTACTCTTTTCTGCCTCAAATTTCTAATTTATAAAGTAGGACTAATAATAGTTTGCAACATAGGATATTAAATATAAACACTGGTTATTTCAATATGTGAACTACAGTCCAGCATGATATATGATACGTTACTCCACTAAATGCTAGTTATGGAAGTGGTCATCATATTATACATATATTCAATGATAATAAGTGACGTTCATATGCAGAGTATATGCAATGTCTATGGAAACAAGGCTTTTGTTTGCCAATCACATAATCTTAGAACTGTGTCTCTGGTAGGTTGAGTGTGGTATGCTTCTGTGGAATGCCACACATTTGCGAGAATACAGACAGCACAAACTGTGTTTGATGGCCTTTGAAAGAAGAGAGGACACAACGTTGGGTGGGTGAAGAAAAGGGGTAGATCTGAGGGCATGAATATGATGAAAATAGGTTATATAATGTTCTCAAAGAACTAATACAAGGAGAAAAATAAGTTGTCTTTGAAATACAGAAATATGTGTGTGCTCATTATAATACCCAAACGGGAATATTATCCTCAAACAAACTATTCATAAGTAATGGTGTCATCAATGATAAAATATATAAATTAGCTATGGTGCTCTTTTCCTCTAGTTCTTTCCATATATTAGCTCTATAATCATATTTGACACCATCTACTTTGCTGCCTAGTTCACTTGAAATTTATTTTAAACATGTTCTAAGATCAAGATTTAATTATTTCATATTTATTCTACTCTTATCAATGTAACTAACATGCTCTTGAGGAACATTTGGTAAAGTGAAGCATTATCTAATGTGATATGGACCGAATGAAGAGGCCAATCTAAACCTATAGTGGCAAGAAGTAGATGTACAGGAATTATCAAGTACATACAAGGCTCTACTTCTTATAGGAGTGGCTTGAATGTGAAGGAATAAATAAGAATAACAATGTCTTTCATATAAGCTTTATATTTTGAAGTATTTTTTCACAATATTATTGTGAATCTAGTAGAGTCTGTGCTTAGTCAGCCTCTCCTGGTATCAGCAACTAACTTTAATTTTGCTCATTTTCACAAATCATGAACTAATGTTGATATATTATTATGAACTGAAGCTCATGTTTTATTTACATTTCCTTAGTTATCACTATTATCTTTCTTTTTCTCCCTTAAGATCACTCCCTGGAGGTCAGCACATATTTAGTACTTAGACTTCTTAAAACTGACTCTCATATTTTCTTCTCTCTGTCCCTGTCTTTCTGTGTCTCTGTCTTTGTCTCTGTCTCTCTCTCTGTCTCTCTCTCTCTCTCTCTCTCTCTCTTCTCTCTCTCTCTCTCTCTTCTCTCTCTTGTGTATGTGTTTCCTTTTGTCTTTTTGTCTTTTTGACTGCCTGCTTGCTAGTCTTTTTATCTTCCTTCATTCTGTTCTTTCTTTCTTTCTTTTGGACTACATGGAGTTTTAGTAGAGCTGAGATTTTTGATAGAATCCTGCCACTGTGGACTATTCCAGGTTTTTTTTTTTTTTTTCGTTATTATTATTGCACTGGTAATTGTTCATTTTGAAGAAAGCCCACAGCAAAAATCCTCACTGTATCATATCAAAGACCCACAGTGTCCTAAGATGGAAAGGTTTAAGTGGGAAAGGATAGGAAGGTACCTAGAGCAGATTTGGTAGGAGGAGGGATAACTAACACTGAAGAGATTGAGGAAAAATTCATGGGATTATAATATTTTATAAGCTTTCTTTAAAAGACACTTTAAAAATAGTTTAATTAGCATTATCTCTACAAAGGTCAGTGTTCTTTTCAGAATCCATAGGTTGTCTGGCAAAAGAAATCCAAGTGCCAGGTGTGAGATATTCCTTTCAGCTGTTAGCTAGGGGAACCAGATGCCCCAAATCATTATAAGCTACTGACATTACTCTCCCACTACTACTTGATGACAAGATCCTATTGCTGAATATGCTATACACTTAAGTTACAAGACTTGGAGAAATAATTATTTTAATGATCTTCTTTAGCACTGCTGAGTAGCTACAATAGTGCTTTAAGTTGCTTTACAGACTGATGGAAGAGAAAAATCATCAATAGTCTACCCCATTCCAATCTGAACTCTATGAGTTACAATAAGGATCAGACTAAAAAGATAAGCACATTTGTGTGATTTTGTGTATTGATGGTATAAATGCTACGAGGGTAATCAATGGCTTTCTAAATGAGGTTTAAGCTGACTCCACATAAGGAGTCAGGTAAACTTAGTTCCTGTGGTCCTGTGGTTGCAAAGGTCATACACCCTGTGGAAGAACCTACTACATTATTTGAAATATATATATATATATATATATTATATATATATATATATAAATTAAACTCCTTTCTATATATTCATTCTAATAATGAATTAAAGTTGCTTTCACTCTTCATCAGAGAAGGATATTTCATGAAGACTGAAGAAATTAATTTCTTCAGGATATGACTAAAGTGTCACACTCCTACAACAGTGGTGGCCATATACACAAGAGAAAAGCAGTCAACATTTTAGCATAAATGGGTTAAGATCTCAAGAGATTCAACTTCTAACTGAGTGTTACTGGCAGTTGGTGTCTGTTGGGAAGGGGAGTCAGTTTTCTTTGGTGCTGTGGCTGCTGATAGGTTGCCTATGTTCCAAGAGATGGGGTTACTCCCATCTTGTTTACAGGCAGCTTTAAAGATGAAAGTGCTATTAAGTTAGGATGAAGATGCAGGGCACTCAGGTATATAGGATCAAAATATATTCTACAGATCTGTGAAATTCTAAAACAAATAGATAAATAGTATAAAATTAATTTTAAAAAGAACAATCCATTTTTTTTTTGCTTATACTTATCACTTTGTGGTAGATAATGCTTTTTATTTTAGGTTCTAATTTTATTAGGCTATTTCTTTTTATTATCTCATACTATTTAGGCTTGCTAGGTAGAAAAATTCAATCTCAAAAATATTCCATTTCATCCTATGTTCTCCCCTAAGAGCAGAGAAAGGATCATTTTCAGTCTGAAACCATCTGAAGATTTTCCTACTATAAAACAGAGAAATGAATCAGAGACGTTTAGTTCAACAATTCATATTATTCAATGATCTACGATGCTCTGCCTGGAAGAAGTGTCATAGATCTGCAGGCACCTTTTGATGTCTATTTTATGTGATACAGCGGCAGCAGCCTTAGGATGTGCTTTATAACCTCATCATACAAAATCTCAGCATGTAGAAAGGCATGTGTAGCTGTCTGTCATTTATGGATGGGGAGGCAACCAAAAGCATTAACAATTGTTAACCTATAATTTTTAATTTATGTCTCCCAATAACCATATGAGGTAGACTATTCTGAGTCGGCTTTACAGAAAAGCATTGAAAAACCTCTGCAAATGTCATGTGGCAAGCTTCAGACATGAAGTATAAAACCACATTTTAGGATTCTAATCACATATTTACAGCATCAAAAGATATTTTAAGCAAAGGGCCAGTATTAAAAATATACTCACCACTCTTGCTCCCTTTCCTCTATAGAAATTATAGAGCATGCTCATTTGGGGCAGAATTATTGAGCTAAAATTTTCCATGATTACAGAAGCAATACAGATCTGCAGTGAGAATGTAGAACTTTATGGAGTGTAGTGATAGGGGGAGAATTCAGGACGATTATGGAGGTTGGTAGTCAGAGCTTCCAAATATCATATTATTTGGATAGAGAAATAAAAACCACAATAAAGTATCATGGTAATTATCACTCAATTATATTGCCTCCTAATAGTCATTAACATAATTTAATTTATATGACCTAGGCACAGAACCATAGCAACATCAGTTCTGGCTCATTCCAACACTATTCAGTCATGATAGACTCTGGATTTTCTGTTTCCTTCACAATCACGAACAGAAACAAAATGTTAAGGAAGAAAAATAAAGAAAATCTCACCAAGAACAAGGCAATTCCATCAACTGCACAGTCCTGAGTTAAAGCAACACATGGTCAAGGTTTCTGATGTCAGCTCACTGGACTGACAATATATTGGCTAACTGCTTCTGTAATCCTATTTTTCTACTTCTTTGAGTCAACACAAACTGACTTTTGAGACAGTGCAGTACCTAGGAAAGCTGTTACCAAATAAGTTTGTGGCATACTAAGTCTTTTAACTGGAGGAAATAATAGTTTCCAACCTCGCTACCCATCATTTTGAATAATAATCGAAAGCTGGCAATCTGTAGTAACTCACAAAGCTTAAAGTCTTTTACAGTCTTGAGAAAATGAATAAATAATGCTAAATGGAAAAATCATGTAGGGATAGACCATGGAGCTAAGTAATACAAGCACTAGAGGTGGAAAGTGTTGAGTTTGAATTCAAGGATTGACATTTCTGGACATAGTGCCTAACATTTGCGTATTGCTTTCTTTACCTGTAATGGAGATTAAATGCCTTCTTATAATTCTGCTTGTGTTTAATGATTCACCTATTCAAAGGCATTTTTGATTATGACTGAATTCTCCCACTTGGCATAGATGACTAGCTAGTTTTGATTATCTACTTGACACAATATAGAATCATCTGGGAGGAGGATGTGGTTGGCCAGTGAACATGCCTATGAGGAATTTTCTAATTGGGATAATTGATATGGTAGACCCACTTTGAATATGTGTAATATCATTTCATGGGCTAGGCTTCATTGGACTAAACGAAAAGAAGAAAGCAGCCTAGTGCTAACATGGGTGCATTACTTCCTCTCTGATCCTGATTCCTAATGAAAGGTGACCAGTTCCCTCGAGCTTCTACTGCCATGACATCCCCAATATAAAATTAGTTCTTTCCCCCATAATTACCTTTTTTTCAGAATATTTTGTCACTGAAACAGGAAAATAAAATATACCAATATATGTTTATGACTTCATTTTAAAATCTCCATCATAGTGTATTTGGGAAGGGAAGTAGAAAGGGAACAAAGAGAGACACATAATTGTTTGAGGTAATGAAAAATGTTCTCATTAAAACAAAACAAATTACGAAACAGATTATGTTTTACAACTTGCAGTATTTGAAAATAATGACATAGAAGTGTGCTATGGAAAAAGCTACCAAAGAGATTACTTTTCTTAAAGAAATCATATAATTATTTTCCTTAGCAGATTGTATAGTGCCTTGTTTAAAATAGACATCTAATATGTTCTAAGTAAAAAATGTGCCTAATACCAAGGATGTATTCATTCATGATTCTCCTTTATGTATCTTAATTTTTAATGACTTAATTATTATGTCAATCGATGTGACTCAGATTCTGATATTTCATTATATTTCATTTCATTTTCTCCGTGCTTAATATTTGCAGTTATATAATTATTGTCATAGTCTACAACAAGTTAGGAGCTATGTGTATAATAAAGTAGGAGAATAGCCACACAATATCTATCTTTCTTTGCCTTCCATTTTATAGAGTATGGTTTTATATATTACTCAGTTTTCTTACTCCCAGTGGCAAGTTTTTTTCTATTTCTCATAATGATAAACTAATATAGCATTTTTTATAGTTGGAGTAAAGGTCCATTAGGCTTGTTAAAATCTCCCTGGCCTCCAAGTGAAACATAGTAATTTATATTTCAAGTTTCACACATATCAGGGTCTTTCTTTTTTTTATTGGATATTTTATTTATTTACATTTCAGACGTCATCCCCTTTTCCCATTTCCCCTCCCTAGAATTCCCCCATCCCATCCCACCTCCTTTTTTGTTTTTATACAATTTTAATTACATGCAAGTATTCAGGTCAGTTCTAGGTTGAGGGACTAGCAATAAAATATATGCAAATAGTCAAGGAACAAACAAGACAATAAACACAATAGTCAAAGACAAGCAAGGCAATAAACAAAATTCCATGAACACTCCAGTGATCACTGTTTCTAAGGGCTTATCAGGATGACCAAAATATCTGAGCCAACTTCCCTGTCCTATCTCAAAGTCATTTTCATGTCTGAAGCCTACTTCCTTGTTCTAGCCTAAAATTTAGATTCCTGTCTAAAATTACTTCTTTGTGCTAGCCCAATGTCAGATTCCTGCTTGAAGTCTATTTCCTTGTTCCTTCTCCAACCATAATGTGGCATCCACTCCTTGATGGTAGGTTACTAAGATGGACTCCCAATATACCTCTTTTAAAATGATAGTGAAATTTACTTATTAATCACAATGTGACTTTTTTTTCCCTAAAGATACTGATTGATATGTTATGCAAAGAAGGAAGCTCTGACAGCTTCTCCTTCCATGCAGAGATACAGAGGATGTTCTGGGAATCGGGCTGTCCACTGCACCTAAATTAGGTCACTAAACCTCAAGTGTGTCATTGACTATAATGTCTTAGAAGAGGATCGTGCAGTATGAATTATTATGCCAATACATCAATTAGAAAAGCAGCTACTTTCAGCATTTGATTGCTTAAAGTTAATAATTCTGGACAATAAAATTTTATTGTTTATTTATCTTATTAAGCCTAATTAAATACAAAATATGATCAATGATATATGTTCATCTACCTTTTAGCAGGGATATCTCAAAATCATAATAATAAAAATATTTTAATTTAATCCCAATATATTCTAGTCAATGGTATTAAGAAAATATTTTGTTCAATAATTTAATGAAATATTTTTATTATTTATATTTATATAAATGCTTTGCACCTTGGCCCAGCTTTGCATTATAGAAGACTCACTAAATCACTAGAGTTGGATTATCTACAGATGAATGTATCAGGTGGAGTATGATCAAATGGCTTCTATGAAACTAACAGGCAAGTTTTCTAGCAAGGGTATCAACTTTCTTTTCCTGATGAGTCTCTTGGAGCCAAAAATCTAGAAAGTATTGATAGGTAAATCTGAAAAGTCAGAGTAATGGAAATAAAATTCTAGAAAGTCTCCTTTGAGTTACATGGGCTATTCATTGATGCACCTACTGTTGTGTAAATGTTCATGGAGTACTGGTATGTGGGCAAAAAAAAAAAATATTTTACTGCTCTGAAAAGAAATAGTTGATTGTGTGTATAAATTCTAGCTAGAACTTTGAACTCTGTAAAAGTGCTAACATGTGGCTGTTTTTGCCCTGTGGCTGAAACAGAATTTTGAGCTCAGTAGCTTAGATGAACACAGACATGATACGTATACTGTTATGGAGAATAGTAAGAGATAATGGTAAAAAGGAAACAAGTGAGTCAGATGTTGAAGACCTGACCTGGAATGATACTCTGAGAGAGGTCGATTAACATATAAAGATGCAAAATAGATACAATCATGGAGGAAGTGTACAGTCAGAATGGAAGATTGCTGGACCAGCAAGGGATTTATGTGTAAAAGTGGATCATCTGGATGTGAAAGGATGTTTATTCTATGTCTTAATTTATTTTAAAACTCAAGTGTATTATCTAATACACAGGATAAATAAAAAAAGTATACCTTAAAAACAATAAAGAAGGGTGGATTTTGTTGAGTAAATCAAATTTGAAAGGTTCTAGAGAAAGATAGAATATCGCATATGAACTGTGACAGTAGTTGCTTCCAAGAGTGGAAGCTGAGAGCCAAGTTAAACTTCAGGCAGTTTATATGTCATAGCATCTGCTTTTGAAACTTTGCATATGACATGGTATGTTGGAATGACTTTGAAATTAGTTAACACCTAAAATTAAAAAAAAAAAAAAAAAAAAAAGTCCCTACCACACTGTGAACTTTAAAAATTACTATTGTATCTATTTTCTTACTTCTTGTAAATGTTCAAAATATACTGCAAGTCAATATGAAAATAGAATGAGATCCCATCTATGAAAATATAAAACCAGGTGAGACATTTAATGGGAGTAACGTATCTTATATGGTGAGACCTTGACAGGAGCGAGAAAGAGGGTTATGAGAGACTAATCACCCTTTGCCTAATGGTTGAATGAAACAAGGACAGGCGAAATCCAATGGGTGATTAGAAGTTCATCTAGGGAATTTAATTTTCTGACTTGAGTTTTTCACAATGTGTTATGCTTTGTTGAACAACAACAACCTTACCATGGGGCGGGGTGGAGGTCTTCTAGTAAGATATAAACAAATGATGCGAAGGCAGAAAAGGGAATGTGCTTTTGCTGTTCAGGAGTCGGGGCTGTGGTCCTTCTATTTCTCATCCCTGTCATTCTCAGGGCTTGATCATTCCTCATGGCCAGCAACCCTTTCTTATTTCATGTCACAACTGATGATCACACAACCACTTGAGACAATTGTAACTACTTTACATATCTAACCAGGAGGATGAAACAATTAAGGCCAGGAATTTTATAGCTGGTCAGATTAATTAGTTAATGAAAAAGCATTCATAATTTTTTAATTCCATACCAAGTAAGAAGTCAAAACCCAAAGGGAAGAACAGAATAGGCCATAGTCTAAAATTAGTCTCTCCGGTTTATACTGACAAAATAAGGATTTTCTAGATTCAAAAAAATATTTGTGCTCACTTAGAATATATAACCATAACTAATTTCAATTTCATGCACATTTAATTCCATAAGAATTTGCTTCTAAATACTCTCAAATACAGCAAAGTATATAAAAGATAGCAAGAAAATAAAACTATTTGCATTGAGAAGTCTCCCACCTCATTTCATGAATTACACCTTATATTTATTTATTTATTTTCAACAATTCTGTTTCCAGAATGTAATTGTCATGTTTTACACTTCACATGACCAAAATGTTTTGTGGTATCAAACACAGTTGTAAGGTCATAAATAAGAGACTGACTAAAGAGAACAGAAAAAGCAAAAGACAAAGAGACAATAAGTTAATAAAAGAAGGAAGGCTGTACATTATTTTGATGAAAAGATTATTAAAACACATTTTGGATTAATTTTTAAATGCATTTTGAAAATCATTTGAAATGATTAAAAATCCAACTGAAATTAGTGGCCTGTTTTTATATTTGGTGTACTTATTCATAATATTCATAATTAATTCATGAAGTGAAACAAACCTCTTGTAATAGCTAGAGATTTGTTCTTAAGATCTATTGTAGTGAGGTAGCAAATCATGTACATATTTCATGAAAACACATTGTCAGTCAAATATTTATATGTATTCTGTCACAATCATTAATATTTCACTTGTTGCATGGCTTTAGTAATGTAAAGGTTCTTGCCACATAAGGGCAAAAACTTGAGCTACATTCCTGAACTCTTAAAAAGTACAAGGTGAAAACTGACTCTGGTAAACGGTCCTGTGACCCCCATATGTACATCCCTCTACACACACACACCCCACACACACACACACACACAGGTACACGTGCAAGTATACATGCATGCAAACATGCACATACTAAGTAAACAAACAAATACGAACTCTTTCATTTTTGTGTTGTGTAGATATTTTGAATAATTAAGTGCTTCTTGAGTTTCGGGTCAGCATATCAAGAGAAAAAGAAGAGTTTACACACATTTGTAATCATAATAGTCTGGAGAAGGAAAGGAGAAAATCATGCATTTTACTGGAGAATAGATGAGCTAAAGAGACTGTTCAAAATTACAGGTGGATGGCTTCTGGGGAAGGATGCATATGGGTAAGAATGACCAAATGGCCAATGGCATCAACAATCCCATACACTTATATGCAAGTACACCCACATACGTGAGAACCCACTACTTGCACCCAGACACATGATCAAAGACACAACAATAAACAAAATGAATGCATGATAAAATAACTTTAAATGTTTAGTACATTGAATATTTTTGCTTTCTTTATGTGCTTTATTTTGTTCTTCTCACATCCAAATTGTATGCAGTTGAGTGTTTCCAATGTGTCTATGATGATATTGTGGAGAGGGTATGGCATGGTACACAGTGATCTTGGTTTATGAAAATCATTTTCTGGGTTTCTATTTTCTGACTGGCCCTTGACTAAGAAAACCCTACATCAATCATTTAGTATTTATCTGCTGACTCTAAAACTTTTTGCCAAATAAGAGTAAACAGCATATTGTATTTTTTAAATATCCTATGTCCATTTATATGTAGTGTGTATGCACTTGTATGTGTGTTTATATCTTCATGTTTGTCTGAGTATGTGCACACATACATATCATGGTACACCAATAAACGTCAGAAGCCAGGCTGCTGCTAAATATATTTTTCTACCATGTAGGTCCTAGACACCTAACTCAGATTATGACACTTGGTAGTAACCATATACTTACTGGTTAACACATCACCCAGGTGACATGAGTATCATAGTACTTAGCAATTTTGATTCACTCCAAATCTTCTTTACAGTTTATGATTTTCATTTAATTATACTTTGCTCTCTTCTTCCTTGAAGAGTGACATGGTGTTATTAAAAATCTAACACACACAGTAAAGTCATAGAAAATGCTATGTTTGCTACAAATATATCAACAAAAATTCATCTTTCTCAATGTGATAGAACTATTATGGTTATGAATAAGCACTTCTTACTGATATTCTTCAGCTGACTGTCATATAGTTCTTGTATAACAAAACTTGGATATTATATTTTATTCCTTCTAAAATGCTACTAAAGTTTTCTATATATGTGTCTGAAGAATAGCCTTCAAAATACCCAAATGATTTCTTTTCTTGAACAGCTTATCCTGTCTGTTTTATCTTCACATACTGCTAGAGAACTTTGTGGCAATCTCAAAATGTCAGCACACATCTATCCTAGAGAAGCATTCTCTCAAGCAAAGGAAGAAAAACTAAAACATGTGGTTGACATCTTCAGGGAACATTTTGACAAATATGTTCTTTTGCTATTTCTTTGTGTTCTCACCCACTGACCATCTGTTAAATGGTAAACAGTATTTTATTTAACTCATTATAATTGTACGAACTAGATAAAAAGACTGCAATGTCTGGAATATAGTAAACACTCTTTTGTTATTAAAAACAGTAACAATCACAATGTGGTGGTTAATCTTTATCAATATAACCAGATTTTGAATCACCATGGGAAAATACGTTCAGAAATTTAACACTATCAATGTTTAACAATGATTTATAAAATATAAATGTTATATGAAAAATAATTTAACTTTTTCCTCTGACTAAATCTGTCAATCCAAACATCACAATTTTTAAAGTTGCAGAGACATCATTAATGGAATTTAGATTTGTACCCAATTTTCACAGGAATATGCTCACTATTTTGCAATTTTATTTCTTAGTACGAATGTCTGATTTTGGGACATAATGAGTATTCAATTATTATTTAATTAATTAATCTATCAGACAACTTTAGTTTATAAAGTACATTTACTAATTATTCAATTGATCATCAGAACACATTAGTACATAGTGTACAGGTACAGATTCCTGTCCTCTTGCAAAGAAAGATATTTCAAAAGGTCATAGAAAAGTGAGGAATGAAATACAGTTGCCAGAGGAAATTTAAAATTAATACTGTGTATGTGTGTTCACAGTAAACATATTCACAAGTATTATACTCTCTTCAACAATTTTAAATATTCTGTGCACAGTAATTTTCCATCAACTGATAGTGTAAAGGTAAAAGCAAAGTCATGTGACAAGCTTGAAGGCATTAAAAAAAAAACTTTTCTGCCAAAGAAACCCAAATGTTGTTCTCTAACATGAAAAACTGGTACAGCCTCTTTCAAAGACAGTACTTTCTATATAACTAAAAAAAAAAAACCTCAATGCAATCTTCACTCACCTCTCCTAATTATTTAAATAATGTTTTTATAAGAAGAAACCCTAACTGCTAGAAATAATAGAGGGTGTTGAGAAGTTCAGTAATGAAGAAGAGGCAGATACCAAAACTTAGTGAATCATCTCAGTAAGAATATTAGTTAAATTAGTGCCAGGAAATATACCTTGCTGTTAAAAGAGATGAAATCTGTGTAACTTTCTCTAGAAACTTGCTATTTCTCTAGAAGCACATAGATAATTTAATTTTATCTCAATTTGGGTAACCATCCAGGTGCTTTTGCCAGGAAATATACATTGTTGTTGAGAAAGATGAAATCTACGTAACTTCTCTAGAACCTTACAGTTTACCTAAAGCACATAGACAATTTAATTTTATCTCAATTCGGTAATGGTCCAGGTGCTTTAGCTACTTGTGGTTAAAATCCTTATTTTTATTGGTTAAAATTAGCCACAATTTTTGTTCATAAAGCTGACTAAAATCTCATTATGTTATAAAATGTCCTTATTAGGGCATCGAACATAGATGTATTATCTTTTTTTTTTTATTGGAAATTTTTTTTTACATTTCAGATGTTCTCTCCTTACCCCATTTCCCCCTCACCAGGAACTCACTATCCCTTCCCCCCTCCTCCTGCCTCCACGTTCATGTACCCCACCCAACCTCCCCCATACCTCACCTCCCCACCCTCGAGTATCCCCCCCCAACAACGTCCAGCCTTCATGGGACCGAGGATCTCTTCTCCCACTTATATATAGCTCCCTTGCATATATAGCTGGAGCCATGGGTCCCTCCCTAAGCGTTCCCAGGCTGGTGGTTTAGACCCTGGGGGCTCTGGTTGGTTGGGATTGTTGCTTTCCTCATGGTGTCGCGAATCCTCTCAACTCCTTCAGCCTTCACTCTATCTTCTCCATTGGGAACCCCATGATCAGTTTAATGGTTAGCTGTGAGCATCTGCCTCTGAATATGTCAGACTCTTGCAGACCTCTAAGGAGACAGCTATATCAGGCTCCTGTCAGCATGTACATCCTGACATCCACATCAACCTCTACCTTTGGTGACTGCACATAGGATGGATATCCAGGTGGAATGGTCTGTAGACGGTCCCTCCTTCAGTTTCTGTCCTGCACTGTGTCTCCATATTTGCACCCTTGAGTATTTTGTTACTCCTTCTAAGAAGTACTGAAGGCTCCCCTATTTGGTCATCATTCTTCATGAGCTTTATGTGGTCTGTGAGTTGAATCTTGGGTATTTCAGGCTTCTGGGCTAAAATCCAATAATCAGTGAGTGAATACCATGTATGTTCTTTTGTGATTGGGTTACTTCACTCAGGATGATATTTTCTAGTTTCATCCATTTATATAAGAATTTATCGAATTCATTGTTTTTAATAGCTGAGTAATATTCCATTGTATAAATGTACCACATTTTTTGTATCCATTCCTCTGTTAAAGGGCATCTGGGTTCTTTCCAGTTTCTGGCTATTATAAATAAAGCTGCTATGAACATAGTGGAGCATATGTCCTTGTTATGTGTTAGAGCATCTTCTGGATATATACCCAGGAGTGGTATAGCTGGGTCCTCAGGTAGTGATATGTCCAATTTTCTGAGGAACTGCCAGACTGATTTCCATAGTGGTTGCACCATCTTGCAATCCCACCAACAATGGAGGAGTGTTCTTCTTTCTCCACATCCTTGTCAGAAACTTTACTAAAGCTCAAAGCACACATTGCACCTCACACAATAATAGTGGGGGATTTTAACACCCTGCTCTCTCCAATGGACAGATCGTGGAAACAGAAACTAAACAAAGACAGATTGAAATTAGCAGAAGTTATGGACCAAATGGATTTAACAGATATCTATAGAACATTTCATCCTAAAGTAAAAGAATATACCTTTTTCACAGCACCTCATGGTACCTTCTCCAAAATAGACCATATAATTGGTCACTAAACAGTCCTCAACAGATACAAAATGATTGAAATAATCCCCTGCATCCTATCAGATCACCACAGACTAAGGCTGGTCTTTAATAATGACAGAACCAAGGGAAAACCCACATCCATGTGGAAACTGAAAAATGCTCTATTCAATGATGACTTTCTCAAGGAAGAAATAAAGAAAGAAATTAAAGACTTTCTAGAATTTGATGTCTTATCTTAAATTTAGTAATATTTGCCATCTTGATTCTAGGCCAGGGACATTCATTAATATATACACTTTTTAAAATTGAGACATGTACAAAACTTTTTCAATATCATAATAAACATATTATAAGATGTATGACTTCTTAGAAAGTTTAAACATACGTTGAATTTTAAAACACTGGGACAGACATTTTAAATTTTAAGCAAAAATATCCATCTCTTCATAAAGGTCAGGTGTGAAATTCTTTCCTAGATCATGTTTGAAATCTTGTTTTCTAGCTGTTTACACTGTTGGGACCCTTGTGCAACATTCAGGAAGTAGAGTCTTCTAGGAGAAAGTGGCTTCTGAGATTTAGAAATTATAAATTTCAAGAGAATCTTATACAGTTTTCATTTCATTAAGCTTTTGTCGCCTTTAAGGCTTATAGCCCTGTCCAATAATCTGTTTGTTACTTCTTCCTGAATGCTAAAAAAATCAATTTTTGCTTGCACACCACATCCTGCTCCTGGACCATGCCTTCTTAGCTATAATAAATATATCCCTTCAACGTATAAGCCATGTAAACCCCTCTTTCTTAAATTGCTTTTGTCAAGTAATTTGTCATAGCAATTATAAAAGTAACTAATATTCCTATATTGCGTACCTTCAGTAGATAATATTCCACTATTGAGGTCACCTATTTATTTATATTATTTGATGAAAATTGCCTTGTTGAAACTTTTGTCATGTGTGTGTGTATGTGTGTGTGTGATATTTATAACTAAAACACACGTTTAATCTGTTCATAATTGCTCAAACTATATGTTAATAAAGTTTTTCCCTTAGATTAATTACTCATCCATGCCAAATAAATATCTCTTTGAGAGTTCCTGCTTCTATATAGCCCTATTTTGTAGCTAAATATGTTTTACATTAATGTGAAACCACAGCTTGACACACCTCTGAGAAAGATAAGCTCCTGCAAAGTTTTCCTTCTTCATTATTTTGTTGCTCATAGGATGTAAGTACAAAATATATTTCAACGTTTGTAAATTAATGATTAATTTCATTAGTGTCACATGATCCTTAAGAGTGTTGAGCTTTACTTTAATTTGGTTTACTTTAATTAGATATCCACTGAGAAATGTTGCATTTCATTAAAATACTTATTTTGTAAATATTTATTGCAAGTCAACCAAGATATTGCTATCATTTTTCAGGTATTTTAATGACTTCAAAGATTTGGACAGTGAGAAGTACTATTATATTCCCAAATGCTTCCTTGCTTTGCATTTTATTGGGTATAATAATGATTATTATCTTCAACTTATAAAATACAAGGCCATATGATTAATATTTCTAGCTGGAATGTTAAGATATATTTAAAATAAAGTTTAGACTTGAAACATAAATTTTAATAAAAATAGGTCATTGCAGATGAGTTTTATTTCTTCTGAGGAAAACTTTGAGAGAGGGATACTGATGGGAAGAAAGGGACTGATATAATTTGATAACTGAAAATGAATTAAGTTTGATTAGAAATAATGAAGCCAGATTATTTATTTTTGAATGCCTTCATAAGTCTTTTTTCCTCTCAAACAAATTCAGTAAAAACATATTAATTAACAACTTAATTTGTAGATTATTTTTCAAATTTTAAAGCATTGAATTGAATTAATGTTAATTTTACCTCTTTCCAGTTTCTCTAAAGGATAAAATGTTGTAATGCAACCATGTTAGAGGACATTTTTATTAAAAGAGGTTCTGTAGTCCCATTCTGACAAGAAAGGTTCTATTTCTAACCCAAAACCACAAAATATTGTAAATACAACACAGAAGAAAAATATATGGCAAATTATCACTAAAGAATTTTTTTTATTTTCTTTTCTCATATATTACATCCTTATCCCTGTTTCTCCTTCTTCTTCCCCTCCCAATCCCTTCCCCCACATCACTCCACCCAGATACACTCCACCCCTTTTCCCTTGAGAAAAAGGCAGGCCTCCCAGGGACATCATCCATACATGGTATATCAAGTTGGAAAAAGAATGGATGAGGTAACCCAGTAGGAGGGGAAAAGGTCCCAAAAACAGGCAAAAGAGATATTTCTTTAAAGAAATTTCTAAACATACAATCAATGTTTCTTGAAGCCATTGAGAAAGGAATAAAGACATATCTATCCATTTTCACTGTAGCTATGGCGGGAATTTCTTTTTATTTCATTAATTTATTTATTCAGTTTACATCCCAATATCAGCCCTGCTTCTCCTCCCAGTCCCTCTCTGAGAGATCCTCCTCCTATTTCTCTCCTCCCTTCTCTGAGAAGGAAGAGTCTGCCCCCAGGTATCATCTCACCCTGGCACATCAAGTCATTGTAGGACTAGACATATCCTTTCCCACTGAGTCAAGACAAGCCAGCCCAATTAGGGAAATGGAATCTCTAAACAGGCAACAGATTCAGGGACAACTCCTGCTCCAGATGTTGGAGGACCCATATGAAGACCAAGCTGCACATCTGCAACATATATGTGTGTGTGTGTCGGGGGTGGGGAGTGTCTAGGTGCAGAACATACATTCTCACTGGTTGGTGATTCAGTGTTTGGGAGTTCCCAAAGGTCCAGATTAGTTCACTTTGTTGGTCTTCCTGTAGAGTCCTGATCCTCTTTCAGTCCCTCAATTCCTCGCCTAAGTCTTCCACAAGATTCCCTAAGCTCTGTTCAATGTTTGGCTGCGAGTCTTTACATCTGTTTCCCTTGGCTTGCTGGGTGGAGTCTCTCAGAGGACAGTTATACTAGCATATGCTCAACTATGTTCATAGCAGCTTTATTTGTAATAGCCAGAAACTAGAAACAATCCAGATGTCCCTTAACTGAAGAATGGATACAGAAAATGTGGTGCATTTACACAATGGAATAGTACTCAACTAATAAAAACAAGGACATCTTGAATTTTGCAGGCAAATGGATGGAAGTGGAAGACCATCCTGAGTGAGAGTAACACAGAAACCAAAAGGACATACATGGTATGTACTCACTTGTAAGTAGATATTAGCCATAAAATAAAGGACTACCACACTACAATCCACAGACCAAAGAAGCCAAATAACAAGGAGGACCCAGGAGAAGATGCTTGATTCATCCACAGACTGGAGGGAGAGAGCTGGGTGAGAGAGATGATGGAAGGGGAATGGGATGGGTTGGGGGGAGAGATTAGATGTAGTAAGAACAGACAAGATAGAATGAAAATCAGTGTTAGGGGGTGCATCTCTAGAGTATTTGGACAGGGAGTCTATGAAGATTACTGTAGCTGAGACTCTTAGCAGTGGCGAATATGGAGACTGAAGTGGCCAACTCGTCTAGTCAGGCAAGACTCCTAATGAAGGAATAAGAACAGCAACCCACCCACAAACACCTTCAATTCAAAATGTGTCCTATCTATAAGATGTGCAGGGATAAACATGGAACAGAGATGGGGAAGTTAGCCAACCAACTGGTCTAAATTTAGATCCATCCCATGGGCAAGAACCAGTCCCTAACACTGTTAATATTACTCTGTTATTCTTGTAGAAAGAATTTCTAAATAATAAATAATAATAATAAATAATAATAATAATAATATAGTACTACTGGAGTTGAAGAGGTAGCTCAGTTGGCAAGTTGACAATGTAAGGACTTGATTATCCATCATAAAGAACATCGAGTCAGAGAGTGAGGCATAGTTATAGTTGCAGTGCTCCAATAATAAAATGGGAAATGGAAACAGAATTCCTGAAAACTCACAAGCCAGATCCTCTACGAGCAAGAAGACTATAGCAGGAATGCATTTACACTAACATGCAGATAATATAAGTAATATACTATAAATATAAGTAATATAAATATGAATAATATGCACATATATAAGCAGCATATGTCACACTGTCACACACATTACATATTTGCATATATATATATATATATATATATATATATATATATATATATAAAATGTTTTACTAATCAGACATTTGCCAGACTCAAACTGTATACATGTCAGTGCACTTATATTTAGTGAGCATGGTCCTTCTTCCTTTTTCAGCAATGGAGTGGCTTCTTATACTTGTTATGTAATTCTTTTATTTGTGAGTTGTTGGGAGCTGACTTCTAGCAGAGAGCGGCTATCATCTTTGCAGCCATCTTAAGCCATATACCCTGACAAGAGACTTGTTTTCAACAGCCTAAAACAGCTGAGCACACTCTGATAAACATCCTGTTTTCCTTCCATATCTTGTTTTGCTGCTTAGTGCCTCCAGCTGCAAGGCGCACGTGGTCTCCACACAGCTAGCTAGGTGCACGTGGTCTCCACGCTGCAAGGCACATGACGTCGTGCCTTCAGCTGTGCTTGTCCACGGAGGGAAAGGCACGTGGTAAAGGGTATAAATACCCAGAATTTCCTTTCAATACAAGAGACTTGATCAGACTCTGTCTTGTCTCCATTCTTCGCGTCTCTTGCCCCTCCTCATTCTCTCTCTTGTTAGACCCTGACCAGCGGACCAGAGCAGCAGACCGGGCCGTTACAGTGAGTTAATTATAATAAATGATTTTTTAAAAAACAAATATCTATAAACACCACTAATAGTGTTTTTGTAGCATGCCATTGATTATAACTGTTTTATGATTTTGGACAACATAATGAGTCCTTTTAGATAGCTATCTCTATCGTTGCTGTTATGTGGGTTACAATAGTAACAGATCTATTACTGGAATTTGTCTAATTTGTAAGGATCCATATTTTTCATTTGGGTTTGATACTTACAGCTAGCTTCTTTTAAGAAAGCATTCAGTTACAAAGTAGCAAATGGCCATGAGGTTCTGTAATTTAAAATCCATGAAAAAGTAATATAGGTTATTTTTTTTTTACCATAAACATGCTCATTTTAGCTGAAAAACTAAAAAGTAAACCTAAAACTGAAGACCAATTGTATTTATTTTCTTTTCTGAATGATCTTCACTCCTGTACTATCTTCAACAAAACGAAAGCAGAGATAGGCATGTTTACACTCCAGCTCTGAGCTTCTTCTAATTATGCTCATCCTATGACTAATGGAAGCAGCGTTTGAAGTGAATTTTTGAGCTCCCATTGTCATACAGGTTGTTTTTCTTTTAGCAGAGACTGATTTTTTTTATTTCGTATTTTTCCAATTCTAAAATATTAATATTTTTCTTAATCTTCCCTGTCAAATAATTAGAAAGTATTATCATTGATTAAATGTACTGACCAGCGTAAGTATTAAAATCTTCAATTAATATCACTAAAAATATTTGAAAAAAGAATAGGTGAGGAAAGGAATGAGAAAATGAAGGAAAAGGAAAAGTAGAGAGAGAGGAGAGCTGGGAGGAGGAAAATAAAACAAGAGGAGGGAGAGGGTAAAAAAGAGGAGAAGAAGTAATTTGCTGAAGAGAATAAAGAGGAGGAGGCTAAAGGAGGAGAAAAGAGAAACAGAAGGGTAGGAGTTAAGAAGATCCAGAAACCAAGCCCTGTAGTTTTGTGGATCTCAATCTTTGTTTTTTTAGGTTCTTTCTTTACTTATGTGACATAGTGTTTTCTGTGAGGAACTATATTTTGTATTATGCTTGTATGCTTCTGATGATAAACTGCAATATAATACTTTATACCATGCCCGCCGAGGCTCCAGGTTCCTTATTCAAAAGTAACCTATATAGCTCTTGGTAAAATATTAATAACCTATAATTTAGTAAACTAATTATGATTCCTCAGAGATCTGACATTTAGAAGGTTTTAGTAAAAGAGATACTGAATTTTCAGAACAATCAATTTCTAAATAATATTGCTTTTATAGGATAGGAAATAAGATTTAGCTACGGAAAACACTTGCATTCAATTCTAAATCATTAATTCTGTTCATGCTAATTACCCAAGAAACACACAGGTGATCCTTAGATATAGGAAGTATATGAATGGCTATTACTGTAGCAGTGTGCACATTTGCACAAAACTAGAGAAATTATTTGTGAGTGTTAACAGCATAATGCAATTGTAGCCTTTCTGAACATAGTCATGTGGACCTGGAGAATTTGGGAATGGCATTCTGTAATCTTCGTTGGTGATAGAGGATAGTGATGCCTGAGAAATTGCTGGGATCTCATGTCTGGCACAAATCCTTTATGTCTAAGACAAAATCAAAGCCAATAATTAAATAGTCTGAAATAACCTATAAACAGAGAAGATACTACCCATGCAACAGTTAGGAGTGAATTCTAAGTTGCCCCCCCCCCCAGATAAACAATAATAATTCCACCAGCAGATACTGGCAAACAAAAATGATAAAATACACATTAAACTAACACTTTTTATGTTCTAATGGCCTATTAAACTCATAGTAGTTTGCAAATCTGAATCATTACTATCATTACCTTAAAGTTTGTCTGAACTTTTAACACATCCCAATCCCTAGATGATAAAATAGAAATGCTTCAGGGTGATTCCAGCAATCTTGAGCATGTCTATATCTCAGCAAATGGTAGAATACTGGGCCCTTCAGGAAAGCCCTTAAGGCTGTGGGAAAGAACACTGAAAATGTGAGAAAATATATAGTTTTCAACTATGCAAACTATAAGGATGGAATATGAATTTTATAAGGAGCTTCACAGATCCAAAAGCACAGAAGCAGCTGTACTATGACCCATCTTGTAAGAAAGATAAAGAAAGACAGATACAAAAATCAGGCAGATTCCTGAGTTCAGGTCAGCCTGGAACAAATAGAATTTAGGTTGAGGTATGGTTGGAATGATAGTTCCAAGGTGAGTGCCCACCCAATTATTCTCTATTGAAGGGCTAAGGTCATGGAATGATGATTCCTGTGATGGTCAAGAAGGAACATAGAATAAGTGACTGAACTGATATCTAAGTATTAAACTGGGCTTTTGGTCTACATGAGATGAGCCATCTGTAACACTTCTTTATTTAGAATTACTTTTTCTAGTGAAAGCTGAGCTGTCTGGAGATCTCTGGGAATTGAACACAGTTCTTCATGAATGTTTTCTAACAGAGATTCTGATTTTGGTCAGAAATTCCATGGAGAGAGAACACAGCTCTTTTAGAATTTTTCATAGCTCTTTTAGAATATTTTCTAACAGGATTTCTGATCTTAATCAGAAATTCCAAGAATTACTTGGAGAGCTAACACAACTCGTTTAGAATGTTTTCTGGCAACTATCCAGAGAAGATTGCATGAAGAGCAAACACATCTTTTGTTAGAATATTTTCTGGCTTTCTGATTTTGATCAGGAAACCCAAGAATTACTTTTAGAATTTTTCTAACAGAATTTCTGACTTGGTCAGAAGATCTAAGAATATTTTATTGCAGCATTTCCGATTTTGGTCAGAAAACACATGAACTATCCAGAGAGATATTAGATTTTTTTTACTAGCAGAGAGAGCTGTCTCAACCAGAGAGAGCTGTCTCAAATCTAGCTGTCTCAACCAGAGAAATTTTTAGTATAGCCCTCAAAAGGAAAAAGGAAAAAAAAAAGCAGTCTCTCTGAACACACAGAAAACAATATAAAAATCTCTCTGAAGCAGACTACAGAGCCTAAAGCCATCTCCAAAGAGCTGTTTAGGGAATCATCTCCAGGAAAACATAGCCGACAGCTTGGACCCACAATTTGACTTTGAGTCATTTGCTTCATAGCTCTAAACCACTTCTTGTCTAAGGAACCCAGACCTAGCTGAAGCTGGTCCTTTGTACTGATGGGTAAGAAATACGGAACATTCTCACGTCGTAAAGGATAAACACTCATCATGTGTAACAAAATGTATCTGTAGCTCATTATGTTAAGTGAAATAAGCCAGACAAGTAAAGACAAATACCATTCTTTCCCTCTCATGCATGTATGTAAGTAATAAACAACTGACCTGAAAGTAATTAGCAATTGCTAGATGTTGTAAATGGTGTACAGGGACAGAAAAAAGGACTGGTTAGGGCTTTTCACCACACACTGCTTGGATATATAAATATCACATTGAATTCGAATTAACAGATACAAGTAACCTGTTACTAAACATTTTTAAATGTTTAACTAAACATAGTTTATAAACATTCATAAACTGTATGAATCATACAGTTAAAATCTTTAAACCAAATCTCAATTATTGTTATTTGTTTTCATAATTATCAGAAAGCTGTATCACAAGTATGGGTGCTGTATTGCAGTATATAAGCTAACTTGACCATGATTCTGTTTTACCAGGAAAGCTTATTGATATTTTTTCCCCAGAGCATCACTGACTTTTTTTTTTAGAACAAATTAGCATCTTTATATCATTAGACTGGAATAAGAACCAGTGGGAAAAAAAGGAGTGAAGCATAAACAGTATTTCACAATTAATCAAGGGAGGTACTTTTCCACCTTGTTTTTATAAAAAAGCAAAACTGTGAAAATTATAAGTGCTAGCTATTTATCCACATGCCATATATTCTTACATAACATGTCTGCTACTACTATAAGGGGAATTCATCCATTCATCAAATCACTATGCAGCTGGCATAAACTAGGCACTCTAATGTGTACTGGGGGCACACTTTAGAATCCCACAAAGGTCAGGAAAGGTATGTAAGTGTAAAACCATAACAAACAACATATAGAGTATGATACAAGTAGTTTTCTAAAAAAAAAAAAAAAAAAAAAAAGTGCCAACTCGAAAATTAATTTTCTTGTTGACAATTTGTTATATCATTAGAAAAAAGTGTAATAATAAACTACTTACAAGCATATTGCATTTTATATGCAATATGAGCTACATTTAAAAGTAATCATAGATCCAGTTTACAAGAATAGAAATAAAGTACTTTATAAAGTACTTTTTGCCTGAAACATTTATTCTATTGTATCATATTTTCATGTCAGTAATATTAATTCATATTAATATATATTTTAGGTGGTGATGAGATGGCTCAGCAGGTAATAGTTTCTTTGGCAGGGAGGGGATACAAAAGTTTTAATATGGCTTTGATATTACAATTGTGTCCAGTGAGATTAGAATCTCAAGTGAGTTAGGTAAATATGCTTTATTAAACTCTATCCTGAAGACTTTCATTATTACTCACAATTGTGTTTGTGGTTTGCTGAATAATGTTCAAGCCCTCCACTACATTTACTTATGCAATTGCAAATAGTTTTGTGTCAGGAGGCTGTGTATAGATTTCAAATGGCTGGTGTCAAAAGTCTATGGTGCCATCCTCTGAAAAGTCTGAGGAGTCAAATATTATACATTGCGGCAGAATGTTACAAGGAAAACTAAGAAGAATATCTGAACATCATCTACTGGTGCAAGCTTATAGCATCAGCAACTGTGAAGGCTGAGGGAGGAGGATTGAGTTTCTAAGCTCAGACTTTACAGTTTAGTGAGATCCTATCTTAAAAAGTAAGCACGACTTGGGATACAGTTCAGTGACTGATGGTTTTCCTATCGTGAATGATGTCCCTATTAAATTCCCAGCACTAGTTGGGAGATGGGGAGAACAGTCCCCATTTTAAGCATTCTTAAAGAAGCATTCATGAAGTCACTGTTTTTTAAGAGTAAAGGGGAAACAATATACTTAGAAATTGAAGGATATTAATTCAGGGGAAAGTGGCTGGATACAAAAATTAATTCAAGAAATCAGTAGTCTTCTTTCATATAAAATGGCCTTCACAGTAGCTGCAAATAATATAAAATACCTTGGTGTAACTCTAACCAAGCGAATGAAAACCTCCAAGTCTTTGAAAAAAGAAGTTGAAGAAAATCTAGGATCTCCCATGCTCATGGATTGGTAGGATTAACATACAAAAAAATGGCAATCTTATAAAAAAACAATCTACAGATTCAACAGATTTCCCAACAAAATTCCAATACAATTCTTTACAGACCTGAAAAAAACAATACCCAACTTCACATGGAAAACCAATAGCTGAAACAATTCTGTATAATAAAAGACCTTCTGGAGGCATCCCCACTCCTGATTTCAAGCTGTATTACCGAGCAATAGTAGTAAAGGCTGCATGAAATACTTGGCATTGGTATAAAAACAAACAAGCTTGATCAATGGAATCAAATTGAAGACCAAGAAGTAAAACCACACAATTATGAACACTTGATATTTACAAAGAAGCCAAAATTGTAAAATGGAAAAAAGAAAGCATCTTCAACAGATGGTGCTGGTCTAACTGGACTTCTGTGTGAAGAAGAACACAAATATATGCCTATCTATCACCTTGCACAAAACTTAAGTCCAGGTTAATCAAAGATCTCAACATAAAACCAGATAAACTAAATCTGAAAGAAGAAAATGTGTGGAATAGTCTTGAACACATTGGCACAGAAGACAATTTCATAGTAAATGGAATCTCATGAAACTGAAAAGCATTTGTAATGCAAAGGACACTCTTTCTCGATAGGACAAAGCCACAGTCTACAGAATGGGAAAACATCTTCACCAACCCTACATCTAAGAGAAAACTGACATCTAAAACATATTAAAAAACTCAAGAAAAGAGACAACAAACCAAATAACCCAATTTATTCCTCTATGGCAATCTCTAATGGCTATGAAACACTTAAAAAATGTTCATTGTTTTTAGTCAGGGAAATGTAAATCAAAATGAGTAAGATTCCATCTTACACCTGTCAGAATGACTAAGATAAAAACCTCAAATGACAGCACATGCTGGCAAGGATGTGGCGCAAGAGAAACATTCCTCCTTTGCCGGTGGGAGTGCAAACTTGTACAAACACTGGAAGTCAATTTGGTGGTTTCTCAGAAAACTGAGAAAAATTCCACCCCAAGAACCAGCTATACCACTACTAGGCTAGGCATATACCCAAAAGATGTCTGCTATACTACTAGGACACTTGCTCAACTATGTTCACAGCAGCTTTATTTCTAATGAACAGAAACTGAAAACCACCTAGATTTCCCTCAACAGAAGAATAAATAAATAAAATGTGGAATATCAAGTAGCTATTAAAAACCAATAACACCATGAAATAACACCACACTTCTGAGGGAAGTAACCCAGACCCAGAATAACAAGCATGGTATGTACTCATTTACAAGTGCATATTAGTCATAAAGTATAGCATAAGATGCTACTACCATCTACAGACCCAAAGAAGCTAAGCAAAAAGGAGGGCCCAAGGGAGGATGCTTGAATCTCTCTGAGAAAGAGAAATGCATTATGGTAGAGGGAGGAGGCAAACAAAGTTGGGGCAGAGGATTGGGGTAAGAAGGGTTCCAATCTGGAAAGAATGGAGGAAGAATTGGGAAAGAGAATTGGAATCAGAGAGGGTGCATCTCTGGGACAAACTAGAAACTTAGGACAATGGACACTCCCAGGAATCTTTAAGAGTGACCCTAGGTAAGGCTATTAATAATAGCGAATATAAAACCTGAAATAACTGCCTCCTGTGGCCAGGCAAAACTTCCACTGGATGGATGAGGACACCAACCCATCCACAAAACCTTTGAAACACAGTTTGTCCAGCCTACAATATGTGCAGGGATAATATTGGAGCAGAAATTAAAGGAATAGCCAAATGATGACTGGCCAAACCTGAAATCTGTAACATGGAAAAGATCTCGCTCTGGTAGCATAATTTTAATCCAGCAACAAAGCTGCTCTCTGATCACATCCATAGACTTTTAGGTCTGTTTGATTCAGCTGGAATGCAGGCCTGCCCTTAGTACACACTTTTAATCCATCTGACTAGAATTGTTTACTACACACCTATAATTAGACAAAGTATCTAATTAGAGAAATTTGACAGAATGATCCAGAGATAGTTTACACCCAGTTCTCAGTAAAAATAAAAAGGACTATTCAATATCATTTCATGGAGAGTCAGTTCTGTTCAGTTAGTTGAGTCCAGATTATTTGTTAGTGAGTTGGGAGTTGTATTAATTGGGGTCAATGCAGTGATTGCAGTGTAGTATAGTGAGTTAGGTCATTAGTAAGTTCATGCAGTTCCATGCAGGTCAGCAGAGGCAGTTGAAGCCAGAGAATAAGAAGAAGCAAGACAATTAGAATGAATTGCCAGAGTTAGTTTGAGGCCAAGCAGGGCAATTCAGTGAGAAGCTGAGAGAAACCACTTTGCATCTGTCAGCTAGGAGAGGTGTTTGAGTGAGAACAGCTGAGTTCAGAAAGAACTAGAAAGGGTAAGCTGATTTAGCAGTAAGCCTCCAAGGTAACAATTACATCTGTGGTGAATAAAAGTATTTCTACACAGTTCTGACACTATTAATGATATTCTGCTTTAGTTGCAGACAGGACTCTAGCATAACTGTCATGTAAGGCTTTACCCAGCAGCTGATGGAAGCAGATGCAGAGACCCAGAGCCAAACATTAGGCAGTGCTTTAGGAATCTTATGGATAAGGAGGAAGAAGGATTGAAGGAGTCAGAGGGGTCAAGAACATCACAAGAAAACTTACAGAATCAACTAACCTTGGACCATAGAGGCTCACAGAGACTGAACCATCAACCAGAGACCATTCATGGTATAGACTTAAGTTCAACACACACACACACACACACACACACACACACACACACGCACGCACGCACGCACGCACCACACACATACACACACTATATATCTTTGTCTTTTGGTGAATCCACTAGCAACAGGTGCAGAAGCTGTCTCTGACTCTGCTGCCTGCCTTTGGATCCATTTTCTCTAACTAGACAGCCTTATCTCCCAACAATCAGAGAAGTTGCACCTAGTCCTACTGCAACTTGGTATACCAAGGCATGTAGGTACCTATGAGAAGCTTCCTATTCTCTTCAGAGAAAGGGAAGATAGGACAGGGAAAGGAGAGGTGAAATAGAAGGACTTGTAGGAAAGGACGGAGGGAAAGCTGTAATCAAGATAAAATGTAAATAAATTAATTACTTAATAAAAATTTCAGGGAAGTCTTTAATTGGAGTTACCAATGAAATCAATCTGTCACAGCCCTAAAAAGGAAAGTACCATCCATTCTGTGTCATATGCGTACATGTGCTTAATTTTGCAAAAGTACTGAGGCAAAAGGCTTCTCAAATTTTCTCAGAGCAGAATGGGTACTGGCTGGATTGACTCATTTAAGAAGAGTGACATTTCTCTTCTGACTCACAGCATCTTCTTTTCTTCTGTAGCTCTGAAGGACTAGTTTGTCTTGCCCTTCGAAAATATTGTCTTTATCCTCTGTTCACTTGCTCCCATTGCCTAGAAATTCTAGGTGTAGTTTCTTATATATTGTAAGTAACTGGAAATATTAATTCTTGTGTTTTATAGGCAGTACAAATCACAGGAAATAGAAGTACAATCACTTAATATTAATCTGAATCCTTGGTTTCCTGTGTTTCCTCTGAAAGCATGGATAACATTTTCGAGAGAGAACATCTTGTGATTGTTGCCAAAGAGTTTGGTGATACAGAACTCTTATGTTTTAGTGGAAAGCAACTTGATAATTTGAAGACAAGGTGCTTTAAAAAATAGGAGTTTATTTTTTTATAATTGATAGATCCCCTAAAAGCATTTGGAAGATTTTATATTTTCAAAAAGGGAATAGTCAACCGAACAATAGGGAGAGTTATAAGATCACCAGAATAAATGCAGGGGTCTGGAGAGTGATTGGTCTGGAACTACAGGAATTATCCGAACTTAGTGAGAGATTGAAATTAAGATGCATACAGAGAGGTTATGGGTAGATAGATGACAGATGGATAAATGAGTGTACACGTCAGTAGATAGGTAGAATAAGGTATGAACTGATATTTTCATTTTATGTAAAGCTCAGAAGTTCTCTAACGAGCCATGTAAAATAACAACAGACATCACATTGGGACTTTCCACACAATCCCATATTACTGTATCTTATTTGTCTTAAGAAGATTTTCTTTGACAGCAACTATACCACTCCACTTTTAGAAAAAAAAAAAAACAATAACGAATCATGACAAATATGCTCACTACCCAGATTCTTGTTTTGTAATCAAAGTTCATTCTGAAATCATGTACAAAAAATGTACAGTACAAAAACGAATATTCAAACCTACAGCTGCTAAATCCTGTTCGTAAAATATCATATTTTATTCATACAATAGAAATTGAAAATCAAAGAAAATACTTTATTCTAAATAATATATCACAATAGCCAATTTATATATCATAGAACATTAAATGACCATATACAAAATTTATCCATAAAATATATACATATCTTTTCATCCCATAATAGCCCCTTATTGACTAAGATTTATTCTAAGAATAAGATTATCTAAAATTTTGTTACTTATGATTAGCACTTCTATGAAAACATAAGCAAGTGGTTCATATAGAATTCCAAATATGAAGAACTGCACCTTGTTTTTTAACTTAAAATGAGCTTAGAGATGAATTATTATTAGCAACACAGCATGTCATTCATTTTAATAGATGTATAACAACGTCTTTATGAATATATTATCATGTGTTTTATTAGATTACTTATTTAGTATTATAGTGCCAATTTATACTAAAACAATAACTGAAGTTTTTAAAATATAAAGGTAATAATTAGTTTTCCTAGGAGCATAATATTGAATTACCCTCTCCTTCATGGTGTTCAGACCTTACATTTTAGAAACTTGAAGTGAGCTTCTAATTTATCATGTCCTTGATTGAAACTCATCAATTCTTATGTTTGAATTTCATTATTAAACAAGCATCAGTATTCTCTCTGTTAAAATTAGAACAACAAATTCTCCACCAGGCTTCCCACATCACAGAACAGAAGATAGTGTTACCCTCCATCAATGTCCTTTAGAAACATTCTTTGTAATCTTCTGTCACACTGAGTTATGGATATTTGAGCATTTGTATATGCTTCATCCTCTTTGCCAGACTGAAAATCTATAGAAGATTTTGATATACAGAACTATCCAAAGGACTTGCAGATATTTGCTTTAACAAACGCATGTTACATGAGTGTATCAGGAGCATTAGAGCATTGGATCCTTTTAAATTATAATGGTATATAAAACTCTAAGTTAGTAGCTACAAGTTATAGTCCTGGCTTTAAATTACTATTAGGTATATGCATAAATTAGTTATTCAAACACATTAAAGATTTACCTCTTAAAATTGGAACAAATATCTAGACAGACAATATCACTAGATTGTTGTGAGAATCAAATATAAATGAAATTTTTTACATGAAAAATATCAGGATTGTAGGAGAGATAAGAAAATGTAAGGTATGTTGGTTGACTTGACGGATATTACCTAGAAACAATTTGCAAAGCATAAGACTCTGAAAGTAAAGAAACATAATGTCTCTCAGAAAATGAAAAATAAAAATCAAAGATGTTCCAGTTCAAACATTTAAGTACTCAGATACATCAACATATCTACAAATAAACTATCAATTTATAAATGAAAACTTCTGGAGGTAAAGGGATATCAATTAGTCTGGAAGCCTAGTTTACTGCTTTTATTTGTACTGCTCTCTATATAATGCATGAGGGGCTGTACAGTGAAATGCTGTTATCATGTTACTTGATTACCAGAATCTGCCATATCTTAATTGGATAAAACTTTCAACTTAAGCAAATTCCTACAACTCAGTTCACTAATTTCTGAATAACTAATCACCATATCTTGTATTGCATGAAAGTTTCTGCCCAACTGATATGTTATTAAAGATTCTAAGTCTTCTCTCTCCGAAGTGTTTCCATGGATTTAAGAAGTATTTTCTGTCTTATTCAGCATTCTAGTGTGCTTAATATGTGAACTTCCTTTCCTTAGGAAAACTGTTACCACAATATTTAGATCACACAACTCCTATGGTCAATACAAATGTATTGCAATAGCCTCAGACAAACCAAAAGTTAGAATAGTCACATATTTGAAAGTATTGCAGGGTGCTGTTTGTAACAAGAATATAATTGTTACTTTATAAAGTATGGTTTAGATATTTACCCTTATTACTGTATTTTCCATGTAACAAAGCCATAAATTTCAAAATATTAGTATTCTATAAAAATTATATGTCTCAAATGTATTCTATATAAGCATAAAATTAAATCACTTTTATTATTGCATATTTGATTATTTAATCTAATTAAAAAATATTTTTAAGTCTACATTGTTTGATAATTCTCTATAACAACATACTATGCTACATTCCTTACTGTGCCTATTATCTATCAAAACAAAGGAATATCAATGATAGAATATTAAAAATGTGAGCTGCTCACTGAAGAGGCAAAAAAACCTGAAAACATATTTATAAATAAATATCAAAAGATATTGTCAGCAGAATTTGAAATTGTACAATACATGTTGAAAATGTATCTTACTATTTAACAAATTAATAGACACATAAATGATTAAATTAGCTTAAATATCATTAGTGTTATTCTGGTGAAATTGAAGCATATCAAAAATACCTACAATGGTGAGGAACATTTTAACCTTGCAAAAGCTTAATATTTAGCTGAGAAGTTGGAAAAGTATCATAAAACATTTAATAGATGTAGAGGGAATCACATACCTTCTGTGTGCACAGCTGAGACATAAGTCCAGTTGTATCTCTTCACTATGTCTACCATGGCTCGGGCTTGCTGGGCATCTGAAGGTACAACCCTCATGAAGTACTTGAATAGAGTCTTGTCACTCAGATCCATGCTGGTTGCAGAGTAAGCAATCTGAGGTATGTTGAAAAGCTGGAGCAAGTTCTGGACTTGAATGGCCACAGAACTCGAGCCAGGCCCAATGACTCCCACTATGGGTTTCTTGGAGCGGAAGGAAGAAGAGCCATCTACACAGCGTACCAAGCCTTCTTCCTCTTCTGAAGAGATGAGGGAATCCCTTATAAACTCAATGCTTTGCTCTAGGGCCACAGCGGAATGCCAGCAGGAATCTCTTATCTCACAGCCAAGTGTGATGTTGGGCAATAGTGTAGGATCTGAATTGATCCTTTCCAGGGTATGAAGCATGGCCTCCACTCTCTGAATGCCATACTGCTCACGGACTGCCCCACACTTCCTCTCATGAACTTTGTCCACAGTTGGTTGGTGGTGGACTGAGAAGAGAGCTCCAATAATGATGTCACCTGGCATGTGAGCCACCACCCTCCTCTCACTGGACTGCGCGCTCCCTCGTACATCTTCTTTCAGAAGTAGGACTGACAGGATCAACAGAAGGACCATTTTAGGAAAGGAATTCAAGCTAATAAAGACATCATGATGGAGGGAACTCAGACTTCCAGTAGGTACAGTCAAATGATGCCTTGCGTTGAGTGGTTCATTGAGGAATTCGACAGCAATTTAGATATTATCCTCTAAAAAATAACAAAGTCCCCAGCAAATGTTGAGTTAGATGCATCCATGTGATCACAATATTCATAACCTGAAAATGAAATGAGGAGCATGAGTTTGAATAACGTACATACTAGTTCAGGGAGACAATGCAGAAAAACAGTTTTCCCACTGAATGAATTTTGATGATATGTGCCATGCTGGCCTTATGATCTCAACATAAAATATCATGGAGAAATATGTGACTGGTATTATAGACAAAAATAAAGAACTGAAAAGTTTGGGAAATTTTTACGCTTTGTTTTGTCACCAGGTGAAAGTGTCTTAACTTGACTATTTTACATTAATTTGTTGTTGTTGTTCATCTGGAGTAGAGAAAAGCAAATGTGATATTCAGCAGACATACCTGTGAAAGAGAGAGAGCTTCCTAGGATCCAAACTACTCCATGAAGTAAAAGTCCTCCAAACACAGAACTCTAAATACTTCAGAAAATTAGTGAGTAACCTATGGGTGCTGGTATTGTGCCCAATTTTCATTTTTATTTTAACTTTAATCAGACTTCAATTTCTTTACAAATTTTCATCACTGAGCATCTATTAGTTATTCAGTTATAAAAGCAATCTTCTTTAAAGAGCCGATTTTAGCTCAGTGGTACAGTAGTTGACTAGTTCATTACAAGACCCTGAATCAGATCTCCATAACAGCCCACAAAAAAAAAAAACATAAAATCTTGTACATTCCTTGCCTTGATGCAATGTAAAGCAGATTGTATAAGTTCTCTGGGATATACAAGTTTTGTGAAATTTTATATGAAATATATTTTTCAAGGATGCGTGAAAAAAATGTTTGAACATTACAAAGCAAAGTGTTACAAGCAAGCAGGAATGACAGGCATACAAGTTTGGCAGGAAATAATTTACAAGTTCTAATATTAATAGTTATTAGTAAAGTGCTTAACAATGCAGAAAAACAATTTTCCCACTGAATGAATTTTGATGATATGTGCCATGCTGGCCTTATGATCATCAACATAAAATATCATGTTTTCAAATATCTTAAATTGAATAGGGATATATGTATTCCCAGCAGAATATCTTTTGTTATTGAAACTCAAACAAAGCCCTATAGTTAGGTGAAGACAAAGTATTCTCTGGCATTCTTCTTGGTACTCCCACAGATTTTTCTAATCAATTTTGGAATTTTTTCAATAAAATTCATAGTACTCATCCCTTTATCTCTGACCTAGAAATAAAATTACACAGTGACATGGCCCAAAAGGCTGGAACTACTCTGCTGAGAAGAAACTTGGTGTAGCTATCAGTATAGTCATTTGTTACTGCTTAAATTCCTAGGATGAAGAAAATTTATCTCAAGATTCTAACAGCAAATTCTGTGTTAGTGGTTAAAAAAACCCTAGCAAATTAATGGTTGTTTTCAGTCATTGGATTTACTTTGGATGTCACCATCATGGCCAACCAATAGTTTTAAATTGTTTGACAATGATTAACACCCAAGAACTATATTGATAATATATGTCTTTAGGAATTTCTGCCATAATTTTTCATCTTTAAGAAAAATGATGATTTTAGACTTCATCAGAAATTGAAAAACTGTAGTTTGGACACACAATGAACATACCTTGAATTACATTTCTCACCACAGGTACTTTTATTACACTGTTTCCTTCAACTGTTCCCATAGCTACAGAGAAAGAACTCTTTGCCTAGTACCAAACACTAAAATTAAAATTTCACCAATAGCTACATGTTCCAGAATAATGAGGTACTTGGATACTTAAGTTTTTGTGTGTGAATCATATGTACCATATTTTATAATTTAGCATTTTAGACAAAATTGAAGGGAACAAAAGTGTTAGTTAATTTTCTCATGGTGAAATTTCTGAACACTCTTTAAATGTCTGTTGGATCTCCTAAGATCAAAGACATGGAATCAGTATTTATTCTTATGGTCATTAAAGAGTGATCATGAAAATTAGTAGGTAAACTCATTGACAAACATGGCTTTCTTTTATTCTAGAGTATGAGTCTAGAAATGACCTATCAAAACTACGAAGCTGAGCATTCAACTTAATTTTATAGGGTTGTTTTAGGAATGTCATATATAATGAGATATGGTGTACATATTTAAGTACTCATATCTCCATTTTATACATGAGATTAATTACTTGACTCTTTCAAACTAAATTTGTCTACTAGGTGGGAAATATGTGAAAAGATTGCACAATGATGCACATTAGTTTTATCATTGTCTTTTTTGAAGAAACCATTATAACCCAATAACTCTCTCTATAAATGTTATCTATAACATTATAATGATATATACATATATATCATTATATATACAAACTATTTTCTCTTGAGAATTGAATATTTAAGACTAAAAATGATATGTATATTCCAAATATTCATAGACTTTACAAGTCAATATATCTATGAACACTTAATGAATTAAAAAAATGTTAAAAAGTAAAACAAAAGATATTTGTGTGGAAAGTTGGCTAGGACATAAAGATTGGGGGAGGGATAGAGACATAGCATTGGCTTATAAAGCTCAAGAAGAGCCAGGTTCTGTTGGATCTCCTTATGTTTAATGTGAATTGCCACTGAAAGTCATTCTGCAGATGTAAGCAAATGATAGACAAAATTTAACTTTAGATTCATTCATGCAGCAGAACAGTCTAGATAACAAATTGAAGAACTCTGATTAGAAGACACATAGTAATCCAAACTGGAATGACAGTATCTCTGTCATGACTGGTAACAGTAAAAATAGAGAGAAGTGGACACAGATAGATATAACTTGAAATACAGTTCCCCATGAGTGTTGATGAATGATATATGAGTAGAGATAGAAGAATTTTAATCTGTTCCTGAAAGTCTAAGAAACTAACTTATTTTAATATTGTGAAAAGAGATGATACAGGCAGATATGTGAGTCAGTGAGCATCAGAAGAAAATAATAATTTGCTTCTAAATATTTTAAATTTTAGATGCTTTTAATGTGTCCATGAACATATGATAAACAGAAAATTGATGTATGAGGCATGGCTTAGAAAAGAAGTTTCTCTTGAGACACAGAGAGCAACCAGTATATAAAATCTTAAGAATGCATGAAAACACCCAAAAAGCAATATAAACTTGTCAAAAATGGAGCTAAGAAATGAGCCTGTCAAGGCCAGATTTCAGAAGAAAAAAAAAATCAACTTAGGAAAGGAAAAAACCTATAGACTGAGAGACAAGGAAGAACAGGTGATAATAAAGGTGATAATTATGAAAATATGGTGGTCATATATTCAGAGACATATCCAAGGCTTCTATGTTGAACAAAAAAGAATGTATATGGCTCCATTGAAGATATATTTATAATGTGTGTTGTACATCTTGATGATATTTGATTAAATAGTTGTGTCCTATGTGTTGTATACATTGCAGATTATATCAACATTGCTTATAAAGATTTAGATGTTAAGACATTATTTTATTTCCTCTATCTCACAAATATATATTATATATGAGTTTTGATGTTAAAAACTAGTCAATAAATTCTAATGTGGTAAAGAATATTATATATGTATGATGAGTCTAAAATATGTTTTCCTGTTATCCTTATGACCTTATTGTTGCCTTAGTACCCATTCCTATAAAAGATATATTAACAATATATTAAAGTCCAGGAAAATGTGTGGGATCATACAGACACATCTTTTACTTTGTAGTGATGGAGAAAAGAATAAAATTGCTTTGCAGGATAAGTAGTGAAGAGTCCTCTAGGCGTAGGGGGCAATGATGATTCAATAAAGAAAAGTCATAGATGTATATAGTGTGTATTGTGTCTACTACTCAGAAGTACATACATATACTTTTCCTTTCAGGCTTAGTAGATAAAAGTCATTTCTTTACAAGCATAATGACTTTAGTTTAATTCCCAATGCTCATAAAAATCTGGGCATGGTCTTTCATATGCTTAAAACCTAAAGGGCATATATAAAAGGTTGCTGGGACAACAGCCAAGCTCCAGTTCAGTGAGAAATTCTATCTCAAAGGAATTAGGTTAGAAATGATAGCTCAAGACACCTGACAGTCTTCCCTCTGGTCATATCTCTGCATACACAGATGGTTCCCTCTCTACATACAAACACATTGTAGTTTTGAAATTTAGCAGAAATGTGTTATCAGTTTACAAATCTCACAGAAAAATATCCTTTATACTGTCAAAATATTATAAATTAGTAGAGATTAAATTACAAATACACGGGTAGAGAACATATCACATAGATCAATATCACTCCTTTGTCCAATAAATAGTTATTGAGTGGTTACTTTGGACCAAAGATTCTGCTAGATCTGGCGGGCTCCATTTTAGTTAGAGAAAGCTCATGCTCTTTTGGAACCTACACAAAACTAACAGAGAAAGGAGTTGTTATATGATAAACAAGATAAGTACGTGAAAGTTCCTATACTATAGAGTGCTAAACCCAAAAGATACAAAAAAACCAGCATGAGACAATGGAGCAAGATATGAAGTGATAAGCATGATAATTTAAAGATGTTGCCAATGATATAAACTTTAAAGGTATTAATTAAATATAGATGTAAAGAAGCCACTCAGGATAACATCAAGGAAAAGTACATTTTAGGTAAGGATTAAAGCTAGTATCATGTTTATGACACGGGATTTTGTCTGTTTTTTTGGGCAACACTAAGGAACCAGTGTACGTGCTGTAAACTGAGAGAGAAGCTGAGACTAGTTGTGAGGTCCTGTGATGGTGTTAAACCTGTTTGGACTTCAGGAGATTTTGTCTGTACATTGTTTTGGAATGTTTTCCTGAAAAGCTTCTCAACAGAGAAGGGTTAAACCCTGGCTCTCATTTAAACTAGAGAAGCAGCACAAAGGCAGATGCTGGCAAAGCAAGGAAGAATCTATGGAACTCAACCAGGTGCTAGAGGTTGGATGGTAGATGCCACATCTATATCTATGATGGTCATGACAATGGTACTGTGTATATTTCGAAGGTGAAATGAAAGGGTTTTGCTGTCAGGTGAGTCAAGATGAGAAGATAAGGAGAATTTGGTGAGGGTGAGGGAATTGTTCTTTCAACCTGGGCAGGTGAAATCAAGTCTTCATTGTGTTTGAAGAGGGAGGAGCAGCAAATTTGGATAGAGACGTTTTGTATACTTACTAGAATTTATGAACATATGTGGACAAAACAGCTGGATATACTAGATTGAGTTTCTAGAGAGATGTCTGAATTGTTGAAAAAAAAAAAAAAAAAAAAACATCTAAACCAACTAGGAAGCAAAAAAAAAAACAAATGGTAGTTACATAAGCTGCATTCCATAGGATTCTGAGGGTGAAAATATCTAGAAATGACAACAAACTAGAAAGGAGGCAGTATTTGGCTCAGAAACTTTCAGTCATAATTTAGTTGAGTTGTGTGGAGAATGATATATAGTATAGTCATAGTGTATTGAACAGAGATGAAAAGCCTGTATGATTTAGTTTTCATTAAATGTCATAAATGGGTGTGAAGTCACATACAGAGTTTTATTTCTTAAAAAAAATCTAACTTTATTGGTGTATTCCAATAGTTTTGGGGTTGAGGATTACAAATTCTTTCTACAATTCTCCTGGAGTCTCTCTGGTGACCTTAACTCCCAGCCATTCACCTCTGGCCACCTGCTGGCACATTCCTCCTTGGAAGTCTGCTACTCAGTCTTACTTGGTTCCCATAGCTTTGTTCATTCTGGCTGTGGTTTGTTACAATGACCTTTATCACAGAGTTGAGGTAATAGGCTTAAAACCAGTAGAGGTTAGAATGAATTCTAGAACTGTCCTTGGCCAGTTGGTGTTGCTGAGACTTCCAATCTTACTAACAGAGGCATAAATTGTTACCTGTATTCAAATGTTATGACTGAATGAAATATTTTAAAATATTTCCATTTCAATATCTGAGATGTGTACTGTGGTATGCTTCCTATGGCCTCTGAGCACATGTGGAAAACTTTATTCATACTTCATTTTCTCTTCCCAGCCATCTCTCATACTTTTCTTATGCTATTTATTTCTAAGCTAAAGTGATAGCTGTTTACTCAATTTCCCAGTTATGTGCTACCCTGAGCATAATTTGGTTTAATCTTTGCACACAATTAAATGTTGTGATAAATCCTAAATGTGAAAATTTTGAAATGAATTGCCTTTATATCATCTTCTTTTTGGCTACCTGGCCAAGATTCCCTCTCTTCCAATTCCTAGAAGACTAAGGACACCCTGTGCGGTTGGACTTCAAAGATGAGAATTGGACTAGAGAAACGAGCAAAGAATCTTGAATATTCTCCCATGTTTTCAACAAATTAAGTAAAACAGGATCACAAAACTAGAGAGTATCCTGCATTTCATGCTATGTAAATGACACCTACAGAGATTAAATGATGTATACCAGGCTGGGATATGGGAGGGATATGCCAATAAAGACAAAGGTGGAAACCAGCATTTGATAACAGGTTGTTTTCCTTAATCACTCTTTTGTGCACTTTTTGGGGGGTATAAAAGGTCTACAATTGAACCTTGGAATGAATAACTATTTCTATTAGACTGACTGGACTGTGAGTCCCTGATATCTACTAGCCTCTGACCACCAGGGCAGGAAAGATGGAATGACATGTAGGAATCACTGTGCTAGGCTTTTGATGTTGGTTCTGGAGATCCAACCTCAGCACCTAATCAATTTTATATATGCTTGAAATTCTCCAAGAATATCAACAAATTATAAAACAATAACAGACTATCATCACTTCATATAAACTACCATCTCAAAAACAAATTGATGTATATATGTATGTGAGAGTATGTGTATGTATTTGTGTGTGTATGTGTGTGTGTGTGTGTGTGTGTGTGTGTGTGTGTGTGTATTGTAATTCTTGATCTGTAGGGATGGCAAGTTGGTGAGTAAAAAGTAAGTTCTTGATATGGTTAATGGGGAAGTATTACCCTATATAATGATCTAAATGATAAAATAATGTAGGCCTCAACTCTAATAACATGAAGATCTTTAATTCATTCAAATTTATTCAATTTATATAACATGTTACTTTAACATGTTAATATCAAAAGCAATCAAGTGCTTTAATCTCATTTACATTTCTGGATTCATTGTGCATTATAGAAAGCATTAGACACAGATATAATGCACAAATATGTATTTTGCCTTAATTAACTATGCAGCCTCATTTCCTATATGAATATAGATAAAGAGAAGCTGGTGGGTACCATTTGCTGTAAATAACAAATGACGATGTGATCAGACTTGAAGCTTACATTGTCTTTTGTTTTCAACAATCTTCTCACTGCCCAACCATCTTTCTGGCACAGATGTCTCTTATATAATTTAATCCTCACAGAAGCAAATCACATAGCTCAGGATGTCAACACTAACAAGATTTATTTTGCATAAGCCATAGTCTCATCACAAACAGGGTGTCAATATTCTATGTGCTGTCTGCCTTTGGTAAATTTTATTTATAGAAACAACTGCATATATAGATAAGAAACACTCAGTAAGATAATGGTATTGAGATCCATGCAATGTAGGAAAGCTTTTCTGTCATCTATATCTGATGCTTACATCTGTGACCTTGTAAACAACAGAGAACAGCATCCTCTTTGTTTAGCTGAAGACAAAGAATAGGCCATATTTAATCCTCCCAAAGCCATAAATGGCACCGCAAAAAGATGAAATCTGTAATTTTATGCATTAGCTAAAAAGTGCTAGCTGTAGACTGAAGCTCACTAAAACACTGTAAATCATTTAAACAAGTGGTTTAGTAGTCCATGAAGACCTGAAACTGTCTATTCCAACAAAGAAAAAAATTCACCATTTCTAACGTCTCAATTCAATTATCAAGCAGAGATTTTAAACTTAAACCATTTTATAGCCCCCAAATGCTTTCTTCAAATTTATGACATACCTGTAGAGACTGTAAAGAATTACTATTCCTGTTAGAATATCAGTCATCAGATACTTGAAAACATATTTCTCATTTTTATAACTTGATTATATTTGCTTACTAATTGCTGAATTTATTGTATTATGAAAACATATAAATGCTTCTTCATATAAGCCTTGCAAAATCCTAAAAGGTATTGTAATTACTAACTACATTAATACCATTCACTATGGAAACTTATAGGCAATATTCTTTAGACTATTTCTTGCCTATCAAAAATAACTGTCAGAACACAATCCAACTATCTCTGACGTCCACTTTCTTATAAACAACTGGCAGCACCTTGGGAAGAACCTCGTGGTTTGGTTATTTAGAGTTCAAATAATGACAGGGCATCTTTCTAGAGACATAGCTTTCCACTAATTGTTTGCCTGAAGTTTGTCCATTAGAAATCGCATTAAATAAGTCAAATTGTTAACTTTGTTTACCTGCATCATTTGAAAGATCACTTTTTTCTTAATTCTAGTGAAACAATGGTTGTCATTTAGGACTAGATAATGTTGTAGCAGGATATTGTCTTGTCTGTTGGAGGATATTAAACAGTGTCACTGTTCTCTGTCTACTGAGCCAAAGGACTTGTAACACAATTTTTTATTTATGAAGCCAAATATACCCTTAGACAGCACCGAATGCCGTTACCAGGAAGAAGCACTTCCAGGTGAAAACCACTGACTCACACGGAAGTCCTCAAAGTATTGTCCACTTCACTAGTAGTAACAGAAAGTGCAAGTAAGGGCAAGATTATTAGATTCATCATTTCTACATAGCTTTTCTCTGCAATTTCCAAATGATACTAAGGAGGTTAAGTTAGCATGTGTGTGCTTTTCTCACTTTGTTACACATTTTTATGTGATCTTGTTGCTGAGAATGCTAATTCCATTGTGGAAACACAATTTTAACTGAGATAATGAATGGTTTCCTTTTACATTCACTAAAGCATGGTTCTGAGTATCCACACATTACAATAAAAGAATGTGAGAATAGCCTAGGATATAGTTGCAGTATCAAAGGCTGCTTCACTCTAGTTATAGAATTCATTTTGACTTGAACAGAATATTAAATGCTATTTAATATATTATTTTATGTATAATATTTTCAAAATATCATTTAATTAATTTTTAAAGTCATTAATAATGTATTACTTACTTACTCCTAAAGGGTAATATTACATTAAGACAGATTGGTCTTAAACTTATTTTTATCATTGTGAAATAACATGATATGTTATTTGAACACATTAGTGCTATTGTGATTATATTTTTTTCATTAAAAAATACTTATGGTGAAAAGTGTAACACACATAATCTTCATTCAAACTACTGTGACAAGTAACCATTAAAGAAATCTTTCATAGCTGACATTTTGTAATGCCAGCATAATCATGTCTATTTAAAATATACTTTTTGCTTCAGTTTTTTTCTTTTAACTTTCTTGAACAGTTTGGCTAAAAAAGGAGATATTTGAAACTGTAATTATGTACCACTTTGATTTCTGATTATCTCACAAATTTGCATATCTAATTTTAAATATTCTTGAATGTTTTAGAAAAAAATGGACACTTCCTTGTGGAAGAACATGTTGCTGACTCAAAATTAGTAGAATTGAAAATCTTAATTAATACATTCAAGTTACAAGATAGCATTCATGTCAAAAGCTAGAATTTGGGAGTCAAATATTCCTGAGTTTACACTCCTGCTTTGTGATGGTATTAGCAGTGACACATCAGACAAGTAAAGTAGTCCCCGTTACCATTGCAGCTGTTAATGAGAGAGAGAGAGAGAGAGAGAGAGAGAGAGAGAGAGAGAGAGAGATTTGTGTGGTTGTTGTGAAAATTAATAACTTGGGCAGCATCTTATGTCCTGAAGACAACAAATTGTCATATAGTACTTTTATATACTCATCAACAACGGATCAGGTAAACCTGTTACTCAGATTAGACAATTAATTTCTCATACTCACTTGGTTGTATTAATATCATTCTAATTTGTCCTATCCATTACAAACAAGGAAAGTTGGGTATTTGTTTATATAATAATATAAAATGAAATATATAAAAATCATATATATGATTTAATTCTGTTTCGAAATTCACATACTCAACAAAAGATGAGATCTACATTCATGTAATCTGGTGCCAAATCTTCACTAAAATACACTGCAAACCACGACATACTGAGAACAATCATGAAAGAACCTCCACAAATAGCTGCACTGTAGTTGATGCTTAGAAACAGGGTATGTTCTATTCATGCTGACAATTTTATAACCACACACACACGATGTATGTATGTATGTATGTATGTATGTATGTAATGTATGGGGGGGTTTCTTGTTCCCACTTTCCATATTCTGACAATGAAAGAAACACTTCAGTTTTCACAACAAAAAAAATTAAAAGCAGGATTTTGTGTGACTCATTTGATGAATAACAAAATAACACATCTAGTACTTGATACAATGCCTAATGTGCTCAGTAAATAATACTATAGCAAGCAGTGACCTGCAATGAAACTTTTATTGGACGCCCTATTGCCAAAGATATGTGTGTATTTGTCTGTCTGTCTCTGTCTCTGTCTCTCTCTCTCTTTCTGTCTCTCTCTTTCTCTCTCCGTGTGTGTGTGTTTGTGTGTATGTATGTGTGTGTTTCAAACAATAATATTAGCATTAAAATATATATTTATTTTTCCTCTGCATTAAAACTGGAACAATAAACCTTTGGCATATCATTGTATTTAAAACCTTTCATTCAAATAAAATGAAGGAACATTATGGAGGCACTTTGTGATTTATAAACAGTTGAAAATACAAAAATTGAAATATTCCATTCTTGTGTTATATGCGTATAAAATAAAACTACTTCTTTGGATGTGTCTATTTTGTGTATCTTCTAAGGATACAACAAGAAAGGACATAAAGAGATGGTTTAGGATTGAGATTAATATTTCCAAAGAAATAATTTCAAATCAAAGAAACTTCTATATAATACATAGTCAGGATTTCAAAATCCCAAGCAAATCTAGTTCACATTAGCATACCACATATACTAACATATAAAAAAAGAATCCTCATTTTTTCCACAAAGTTAGTTTCAGCTGAATGTATTTAAATAGTATGAAGAGATATTTGACATACGTAAATATCTAAGTCCAATATGTATCCATATATCCAATAGCAAAAATTTATAAAGAAATATGCCTCTTCATTCCATGAATGTAACAAAACTTGAATAAATCATGTATACATATTTTACTCAAATAATACATTAAGTACATATTTACAATTTATTCAATCTTACTTTTTCTGCTTAGTTGTCTTTCTTAAGTAGCACTTGATTTTTGTCTTTTTGTTATAAGGCCTCATTTAGCTTCCTACATAACTACGGATTACTTTGAACTCTTGTGCCTCCTGCCTCCACCTCTCAAGGGCTGGGATTTAAGTTATACATCACCATCCCCAGTTTTAACTTACCATTTCTAAATATAGCAATATTCCCAACACTCTTCAAAAAGATAATATAGCAGTATTCTTGGAAAAATCTTCAATATTTTTGAACAAAATGAGAATCATGAAAGTTATTTACTCATATATATAAACCTGTTTAGTGAAGCCAATTAATTTAATAGGAAACATGACAAAATAACAACTCAGAAAAAAAAAAGAAAGAAGAAAAGTATGTTATTACCCAAGTGTTCTAAATCTTAGATAGCTTTAATGTGGATAAATATCTATAACTGAATTTTTCTGTGTCCCCTGGGTATCTGTCTGCATGATCATGATGTGTACTAAGATGTAATGGTAAATGTCTGTGTCTACATTTGATAGCAAGTAAAAATTTAAGCAAGTACATGGTCTATCCAAATGCCATTCTTCTCCAAATGACCTCAGAGTGGCCTATAATAAATAGGCATGAAAATTTCCTTTTTTTTTTTTTTTTCTATTTTGTTTCTTCTTCTCTCTCTCTCTCTCTTGGGCATAGAATCCACAGGAAAAACACCACTACTATGTAATATCATGAAGCTCTAGAGGTTGCAGTTAAAATACATGAATTTTGCATTTAGTCATAAAGTGTAAGGGATGAGGAAAAGTCTTTTGTCTAAGTAGTGATTAGGTTGCTCAGCAAGTGTCCAGTGAAGTCCAGGGAAGAGAATGAGGACCTGTCCAAGGTGCTGAAGAAGTTCCCAGGAGAAGGCTGCAGACTAGGTGGCATGCATGTCATTAACCTAGTGAGTTTGGCAAGCAATCTTTTCTACTTCTAAACCTAAAGATACTTCAAAATGGAAAGTTCCACAAATGATGAAATATTCATAACCGACTATTCAATATGTAATTAAATAAAATTAACAGAGAAAGTAAAGGAGAAAATTCCCTGCACTCCTAAGGGAAGAGCACAAAGCACACATAAAAAGGACAGCACACCTATATCCTCTGAAACTCAAAATAAGGTATAAAATAACTCAGAATAAATCCTTGATAGATGAAGAGATTTAGTGTTAGGCATACTCTCTAAGCTGTTCTAGGCACCCAATCTGCTACCAGTACTAGGAACACAAGTGATCACTATCCCACTCCTTTAGCAATTTAAACAATAAAATATAAAGAGAACACAAAGTTCTCTTTATATTTTGGATATTGAAAGGAATAGAGAAAGGTGAGTCCACCATTCCACTTGTTAATACTAGTTTCTTATGAAGAAATAAATTGATGCATACTCCCTACTTGTTTAGATACCCATGCTAATTCAGGTAAAACAGTTCCACGATTCTGACTAAATAAAAGCAAGAATCTGTTATCATATCCTTAAAGTCACTTTTCCCACATCACGTACTCTAAAGAGAAATATGAACAGCCATAAATCCTAAAACTAGGTGGGGAACTCTCAAGGTAGACCATTACTTCCTGCTGAAATGTCCCGAAGTTTAGATTAGGCTACTGCAAGCATCAGCTAGAGTTTGCCTTGGTAGGACATTCCTGGTTTCTTGTCTCCATGTCTCTGTAACGTGGGATCCCTCTTCTGCACACTGCCCTGCTGCCCCAGGGTAGCTTTGTGTCTGGAAGGAAAGGAAAGCTATATCCAAAGAAGAAGAAAGCATACCAAAGTTGAGCGGGGGTTGGGGATGCTTAAAGGACATTGGGATAGAAGAAATACATCCAAGATGTGCTTTCAGCACCAACTGCTGTCCCCCCTCTCTGGGCAGTCAGAGCTCTTGCCAGAGAAGAAACCAATCTATTACCCAGAAGTGATTCTCCTTCCTTCCCTTCTCTACCTTTGTGTTCTCAGTTTTGAGTTCTCTAGCGGATTGGGTAAGCCAGTTTGCATTCTAAATCATGTTCTCCTTTCCTCAGAGCTCAGGCACAGGGATCCGAAGGCATGCATAATCTCTATTTTAGACTTTGCATCCCTTCCCCCTCCCGTCCCCCCGCCCCCCCCCCTTTACCCTCTTGCTCGCGCCTTTTCCACCAACAGGTTTAATTAGCGATGGTCTTCTGTAAAAGAAGCAGATGTAAACCTCTTCAGCTCTGGCCACCCTGTATCCATCTATGTCCCCTCCTCCAAACCACACTGTGAGCTGATCAGCATGCTTAAAGCTCCTAAATCCTTGTCAGGTCTGGTATAGACACCTGAGCACACAGACATAGCAAGCTTACCCCCTGTCGGCCACGCAGCAGGCAGTGAGATGCTGTCTAGCTAGCCCCCCTGGAGTAAAGTTGGGCAGCAGAAATCAATGGGGTTGAGCCAGCTTTTCCTGTCCTGGGCTTTTCCCCACCCCAAGAGGATCTCAAGCTCATCCCCTGTGCTCCGAGTGCTCAGAACAGCCGAGCTGAGGGCGGTATGTGCAGCAATCTTCTCCTCTACGGAGAAAGGGGAAGGGGAGAAGGGGAGAGAGCGGAGGAGGGAGGGGTGGTATTAGTATTTATAGAGAAGAGACTTCTCTGCGCAACTTTTTGGTGCCACCAAGTGGCACAGTGAGTTCCTTTAGGAACACAGACTCCTGGGCAGATCAGGATGGGTAGACTAGTTTCATAGCCAGACATTCACAGGGATGGGGGGAGTGGAAGACACCCAAGGAGATGAGTTTGTGAATGCACATCATCTCAGCATCTGCAATGTAAATCTCCAAATTCTAAAAATGAATATATATTGACGGGGAAAAAGGCTAGAGATGACTTCTTCCATCAAGTAGAAGAGGAATCAACATGGTAGGTTCCAGCTGCCTGCTCCCCACTAGGCTATAGACATGCATGTTCTAAGAGAAATATCCCTTCTCTCTTCCCTCCCTAACCCTTCTGCTCATATTACAGAACATTCCCGTCTCATTCCAAAACCTCTTTTGCCACACCAAGTGACCAACCTTGAAAAGTGGGATGTCATTTTCTTTATCATAATCAATCCTAGATAACTTCTCAAAGCTTAAATTAAAGAAAAACTTCACAACCTATCACCAATATATTTTTCAAATGCTATTTAACTAGACAATAAAATAAACAAATAAACGAAATGTAACTTTATGTTTTGTGCATCTGAAAGTCCCCAAACAGCTGTCAAAACTCCAGAATCTGTGTATGGAGGCTGAATGTTTTGCTGGATTCACCCTTTCCCATAGACCTTTCATGGAACCAGCATGCATTATTCCAATAACAGTGAGAATGTTACAGCTGTTTAAGGTACTTGGAGAGAGAACATCTTTCCAATCTATTCACCTGTATTTCTGGGTATCTCTTTTCCCCCTTTCCCTATGCAATTCTTCAAGCTTATACAAACACACACTATTTTGTGAGACTTCAGTGTCCTAAAATGTAGTATTCTTTCCACTTTCCTGATGGAGAGAATAAGTATACAATGCTTGGTAGTCTTGTTCAAGGTCACATATTTTCCTAGACAATGGCCTAAGAACTTCTCAGGGTGTGACTGAATGAACATTGGTACCAAATCTGACAGACACAACTCTTCTTGCTAAACTACCACACATAGCTTATGGAGTCTATTCAACACCCTTCTCTTTCCTCTTCTTCTCCATGTTCTCCCTTATCATCCTTTATAAAAGTTGCATCAGAGAATTAAGGGTTAAAAAATACCTTTCTTTCATTGCTAGAAATATATAAACTTAGCTTTAAGGGTCCAGATGTGCTGATACATCTCATAAATGAGTTAATGATTCCAGAGAACCTCTTGTTCCTGGTGTTGCAGTCATCCAAGTGTCATTTTAGAATTGTAATACAGTATTTAAAACCATTCCATAATCTAATATCTCATTTTGGGGTGTAGCATCAGCAAGTGCGCTTACTATATCCCAAACATCTAATATCCTCAGAGATCTAAAATTCTCCTCCCTCGCTAAATGCATGCTTTATCATTGCACATGTACCAGCATGAGACAGAAGCGGGGAGGCTTTATTGGTTTTATTTTTTTTCTGTCACTGATTATTTTAGTTATTTTTCTATGGAAACAACCCCACTGAAATCCTTCAGTTAGGTAAATGAAAACAAAAAGATATTAAAAAACCTCCCATTTAGCCATACCACATTAGCCCAGGCTCCTGACTCTAAATTCATGTCTAATTTACAGAGCACATGTCCTTGCGGGGTGACTTTCTTAAACTTACAGGACCTTCTAACATCCCTGGCTTCACCTGTCGTCCACCTGCCCACCACCTGCCCTCCTGGGTCCCTTTAGTCCAAGCACCCGCCCCTTGCTCGCTCACTCTCCATCCCTGCACTGGGGGAGGGGCTCCGGCGGCATCCTACATCCCTGGTAACTCTACAGCTGATAGAAAGAAAAACAGCGCTGTGCTTACCAGGTGCGCTCCCTGAGCCTTGTTCCTCTGGACAACCGCTCCTTACAAGCTCCCTGCGCTTTCGTAGCGGCCTTGGCTGCTGCAGAAGCGCTAGTGGCAGCGATCGAAGCAGTAGTGGCAGCCAGCAGAACGGCTGCGGGCCCGCGGTGGTGGCGCTCGCTCTCTCGCGCCAGCGCCTGGAGCACGTGCTGCGCCCGGGCAGACGCAGCTGGAAGCGCAGCGCTGGGTTGGCTCCTATTCCTGCAGAGTGCTACTGGGGTCCGCTGGCTTGCCTTGGATCAGTGAGTGAACACTGCTCCTAAAGCCTCATAGTCTTAGGGTTCAGGCCAGGGCAGTCTTGGACTTCCTCTCTAGCTCATTCCCACCCAGAGATGGAGAAGAAGCAGGAGCTGTGCTAGGAGGCGTGGGTGGCATGTCACTCAGAGAGAAGCTGGGGAGCAGGTAGACAATCAGCTTCTCTTTGAAGATAGTACTAAACTCCTGACAGTTATTGGGAGAAGCTGGAAGACAGGGAGAGGAGTGGGACAAACAGAAACAGAGACTGAGAGACACACAGAGAGAAGAGAATGACACAGACTGTACACACACACACACACACACACACACACACACACAGAGACGAGAGAGAGAGGGGAGAGAGAGAGAGAGGAGGAGAGAGAGAGAGAGAGAGAGAGAGAGATTTTCAAGGAACTCCAAGGATGATATTCAGAAGCCTGAGTGGTTAGAAAGACCACTGTATTTAATGGTCTTGGATCATTAATAATGTCATTTTGCATTTGTCTGCACTTCTTAAAACTGTTTCTTCCTCCATGCATTACAAGTCTTCCCCTGTGGGACTTAAATGTCTTCTTCCAATGACTTGACATCCCTTTCCCTGCTACTCACTAGTACTGCCTATGACCATCAAAAATGCTGAGGTTACCTTCACATTATATTTTTAAATAAAAGAATAAAAGGGATCCCTATAAATTACTTGCATGGCTTAATTTAAACAAATGAATAATTGAGCAATACTATTGTTGCCTAAGCAAATTGGAGGAGCCAGGTACTTTCAGTAGCCGAATTAATGATTAAAACATGGATGATACTGAATTCAAGGACATCAGTTATTAGTAACTACTGATGCTGGATAGTGGTCCTTGACAACAGAGGCAGTGATTCTTTGATTACTTCAGTGATATAACAGTTAGGAAAGGAAAAAGAAAGTATCCATTTAAAACACCATGTAAAGCATTACAAGACATTTGCACATACATGTGTTTTATAGCCCATTTACAGCAAGGTATTAGAACCAGACTCTAAATTCAGGAAGAGAAAGTCAGTATGTTCTCTCTCATGTGTAGATCCTAGCCTGTAATATGTGCATGCATAAATGGCTATAAATATAGATAAATCTTTAAAATATAATCAACAACCTCCCCTCCCCCCCCCAAAAAAAAAAAACTAGAAAGGAAACCAAAGGAAGGAAGAAAGGGGGAAGATGAGGTCAAAGGACACATTTGCTATGAAACTGAAAAGAGAGGGATAGGTTATCAGAGGGAGTGGGAAGTAAGCAGAGAAGAAAAAAGGGGTGAGAACCTGCTAAAACACACTTTCTTTCTCTACTATCTCCAAAGCTAATGGAGAAAATGCCATCCTAAAGCATCTGAAAGCGTCAGAGAAGACAAAGCTGTCCCTAAATGTCACATGTGGCTTAGCAAAGTATGTTCACTTCTTGTGCTATAAAAGTTGACATGCAAATGCAAGTGCTTATCAATAGCAGTATGTTCAGAGAAGAGAAACATCATCAGATAATCTTAAATTGCTCAATGATATTTAAAAATATAGCTTATTCTAAGCCTTTGCACTGTGTTTTCTAATGATTGCTATTTATAAGTTATCACTAAGTTAACACTTTGCTCTCCTGCAATTATTTTTAAAATCTTACTTCCTTCATTTTAATCCTGTTTACTGTGTCCAAAATCTCAGTTGCCTCATGTCTTTACCTCAGAGTTCCTTCCCTTTGTCATTGTTAACTCAGCCTAAAATATGGTCTAATTCAATTAATCATTACCATCCATTTGTTGTCCATATTTCTTCTTTATTAAAATGTAATATTTTAAGGAAACATTTTATATAACACATTGCAAATAAATTTGCAGCAAATAGTGGACAACCAATTATTATTTTAAATATTTAAATGAATACTAAAAGAAGAATACCTTCCACAATCTTTAATTGTTCAAATTGGGAATGCTGGTAATAAACCCCATAAATATTTGCAGAAAGTCTGGAAAATAACTGTGTGATAGTCTCTTTGCGAGCTTAGACACAACTACCTGTGGTATCATGTTTCTCAGTTACCAAAGAAGTTGTAATCATTCTTTACAACAGTACTGTTATTGATCCACTGAATAATAAACATGTAACTTTTCTAACAACATTCTAAAATATGTTTCATTAGTTAGCATCTTCATAGAGGGCTGTACAGCAGAACTTGAGGGATTTTCATATTAAGTCATCTTCCAAAGAATTTTGATGCAAAATCCAGTCATAACATGGGTTTTAACTCAAAGGAAGTATTATTTATTAGTCCAGGTCACTTATCACTCCTCCCAAAGGAAAACAGTGCATAGCTTTCTAAATTTCTGAATTTTTTTCTAAATACAGAGTAAACAATGAGGTAGAGTATTAGAATTTCAGTACATGGAAATCACTGTAGCTTTAGTCTGTGTTTTCTGCAATAAAACCCTGTCCTAGCAAAACACTTGACACACATAACAAATACAGAAATAATTCTCATTGCATGACCCTTGGTCACTCTTAGCTCTCTTATGCCAACAGACTCTGAAAGGCTAGGTGCAGGTGCATTTATCACTGTAGTTACTCTCCTCTCTCTCTCTCTCTCTCTCTCTCTCTCTCTCTCTCTCTCTCTCTCTCTCTCTCTCTTTCTCTCTCTGTCCACCCACACCAAACACACACAACCACAAACAACAGAGAGAGAGAGAGAGAGAGAGAGAGAGAGAGAGAGAGAGAGAGCATGTTCCAGACTATCTTGCTGAATATCAATCAACTAGGCAACTAGACTGGCTTCTGAAAACTGATTCTTAAATTCTTTAATGTAGGTCTTTGAAAAACCTACATTAAAACCTTTAATTCCAACTGTTGTCTATAAACAACAAAAAAAAAATGTGTAAGAGAATTTCTAAAACGCTATTTTTTGGAGAATGTGTATGAGTTCACTTTACAAACAAAAAGTGTTGTGTTCTCAGAAAATTGTCATTTTTCCCTCAGGTTCCTTCATATCTATCGTTCTAATACAGCACTTTGTGTAGGTACAAACTTGGAGAATAGTGTTATTTAATTGGGATCATAGGATAACAAAAGACAATTCCTTTTGAATTGTGGTTTTATATTTACCAGAAATTTCTTGTTTTGTATCTCGGATAGCACCTGTATTGAAGGTGCTGCTAATGTTGAAAAAAAGTGGATACAAGAAAAAAAGTTGCACAGTTCCTCACAGCAGCAGGCACACAGTATTCGGTGATGCCAATGGTAAGAAAGATAAGTCTGGACATTGGAGTGGCTAAGGTACTCGATGTGAGATTCTCTTCTCAATCTTTGGGAATCTGAAAGTCAAACCTAACAAATGATTTTACTGAACTGTAGATATACACCTAACTGCTTATTTTCTATCTAACTCTTATTTTGTAAGTATAATTATATAAATAGATTTTCAAAATAAATAACTCTAAACATGTGTTCACTTAGCTAGTTAGAGTATTTAAGAAATAAACTATTTTACAGTTATTATCATCTTAGATCTCAATGTAATGTCTTATTTTCAGGGAACATTCTAAGAATAAAAAAGGCTGAGGATATTTTCTTCAAAAATTCTCTAATTTGTCCAAAAGTGTCACTAGAATTTATTTTGTCCCATAGAAAGTGATTGACAGTATAAAAAGGGGATAAATAAATTTTATTAAATGTGGGATAAGGGGTGAGAGAAAGGGAGACAATGGAGGAAAGAAACAAAGAAATGGGAAAGCAGAGAGAATCAACGTCAGATATAAATACAGAGCAAAAAAAGAGAGAAAATGGAAATGACCACAGGATAAAATTTTAACAGAATTATTAATCTTAGGACTGTGTAATCAAAAAAGATATTTAATTATTTAGTTTTTTGAAATGCAAAGGCTAAAATCTATGTCAATATTTAAATTTAAGACTCAAATTCTCAGCTCAAGACCTCTCTTCTGATCTCTTGGTGTTTTATGGACTCATGTCTGGTTTCCATAGTGACTGTTTTCATGAATCTATTAAATAATATTAAAACTGAAATTTTCTTATCTCTTATTTTCAAAATCATGGAATTAGAATCTTACTCCATTTCTACACCATGCCAAAAATATTGTCTGCAACTTCAATACATTTAAATTAGATAACAAAAACATATTTCTCAATAGAGAGTAGAAAAGAAATGATAATTTTTAATACAAATTCAATATTTATAATATTTGGTAGAACTGGAGATAGGTAAGTAATTATATAGAAGACTATGATAGATAGCCTTGTCTTGATTCCTCTGATGGAATAGGTAATTGCTTATTTCTTCTTCCATGGAGTCTGTACGAGAACAATGGAGACTTAGTAAGAAACAGAAATGTGTTGGAAACAGAAGCTCCGTGCATGAGAATTAGCTTGATAACCTTTAATTGATTCTAAATTTTATTCAAAACCTTCTAAATATAGCTCCCTTTCATCAGACTAATAGAAGAAATACAATCAAGAATGATCTCTAGAAATCTTAACTTATTTTATGTTTTTAATTTTTATGTAAAAATTGAACCCTTAATTTTGTCAGATCTATCATTATTCATCCAAATTTTAACCTACTGCTCTTGTTTGATCATTGTGCATCACATTTTAGACACATCTAGTTCATTTGAAACCAGCAAAGTATGTACATAACAGGAGGCACTGAGAATCTTCTTTATATAACTTTGTTATGTCTTTCTCGCTCATGCTGTGATCTTTCTTGCTGTGAAATACATCTTAGACATATATGCTTCTAAGTAATGCAATTATCTGTAATCACAGATTTTCATATATGACAATTGGATATTGTTTCTATGAGAATGTGATAATTTTCTTTTATTTTTCTTATTTATTTATTTACACTCCAGATTTTATTCCCCTCCCCTTTCACCCTCCGACTCTACCACATCCCATACCTCCAACCCATTCGTTCCCCTGTCTCCATGGGCTGTTCTCACTTCCACCCCTCACCCCACCAGACCTCTAAACTCCCTGGGGCCTCCAGTCTCTTGAGGGCTAGGTGTATCATCTCTGATTGAACACAGACCTGACAGTCCTCTGCTGTATATGTGTTGGGGGCCTCATATCAGCAGGTGTATGCTGCCTGGTTGGTGGTCCAGTGTTTGACAGATCTTGGGAATACAGGTTAGTTGAGACTGCTGGTCCTCCTAAAGGGTTGCCCTCAGCTTCTTCTAAGTTTTCCCTAAGTCAACCACAGGGTTAGCAACTTCTGTCCGTTGGTTGGTTGGGTGCAAATATCTGCATCTGACTCTTTCAGCTGCTTGTTGGTTCTTTCAGAGGGCAGTCATGATTTTGTGAGCACTCCATAGCCTCAGCAATAGTGTCAGGCCTTGGGACCTTCCCTTGAGCTGGATCCCACATTGGATCTGTCGCTGGACCTTATTTTCCTCAGGCTCCTCTCTTTTCCATCTCTGTGGTTCTTTCAAACAGGAACAATTGTGGGTCAGAGTTGATTGTAGGATGGCAAGCCCCTTCCTCATTTGATGCCCTGTCTTCCTGCTGGAGGTGGGTTCTATAAGTTCCTTCTCCCTACTGTCAGGCATTTCATCTAAGGTCCCTCTCTTTGAGGCCTGAGAGTCTCTCACCTCCCAAGTCTTTATTGCATTCTGGAGGGTCCCTTCTACTTCCTACCTCTTACCTCCCTAAGTTGCCTGTTTTCATTCTTTCTACCTGCCCTCATGGTCACACTACCATCATTGACTAGGTCATATGTGATAGAACTGTCACATCTTACTCATAGGTGGAATAAGTTCACATACTAGCAACATGGTCTTCACTGAATAACTACATGAATTGAAATTATTTCCTTCAATTCATGAGAAAACCTGATACGAAGACCTACTAAAAAATAAATTTTAAAATACATAAGTTTAATGTATACATAAATATTGATAGAAATATATAAATTTTATGCAAACTCTAGTAGATGATAATAGAATGAATGGGTTTATTTTTTGTCATTGCTAGTAACTTATTTTTTTCCTCATTAACAATATGATTTCATGGCCATGGTGCAGTTAGCAAAGTTCTTCCTGCACAATCATGAGGCTATGAGTCCAGATCCCCAGAACCTAAAATGACAAAATGTGAAGCCCTATGACACACATTTATAGTCTTAGAACTGGGAAAGCAAAGAAAGAATCCTCAACAGAATTTGCTGGCCAGTAAAGATAGCAGAACCATTTGAGCTCCATGTTCAGTGAAAGACCCTGTGTCAAAAAGAAAAGGTAGAAAGTTATTAAGGGAGATATTGCATGTACTCCCATACACAGCACACACACACAACACACACACACACACACATTTTGAAAAAAGATAAAATTATAGAGTCTAATGGCTATAGGACATACTTACAGAAAGATTTTCAGAAAATAAAACAGGAGTCCTTGTTAAATTTTAGTAACTTTTCTTTATAATTAATATTGCCAATATTACCAAAGTTTCATGAAATATACTTCATTTTGTTTTTGTTGTTTAATAGATGTGTTGTATTCCTAAAATCTACATTTGTCTGGGTGCTGTGTGTTTTAATTTTCTGAAATTGGCAATCCTATACCTAAGCTCTCAATGGATACTTATGTTCTATAAAACTTACCTTCTTTCAGCTACATAGGGGAGAAAACAGTAACAGCTGATGGCCAGAGCCAGCCAAGATCTGGAATGCATTCTTACATGAGAACTGTTATAATTATGTTGGCAATATCGTTGAGACCAACTTAACACTCTAAGATGAATTTAGAACTTATGAAATAAACCATGGTTATACACTAGAATTATAACTAGGAAGTAAGAGTAGAATCTCAAAGAAAGACAATAGTAAAAGTCTCTTCGGGTATTTTGAGAAATCACTTTGTCTTAGGCAGCCCCATGGGCCTACATTTCATGGTATCAAAGCCTCAAGCCTGAAATAGTTGTTCTTACCAGATGTCAAAGAGATATCATCAAAAAGCAATGTTCAAACTAATACAACATAGTCATTGACAAAAATTTTAAAACACTTGGAAGCCTCAGTTGATGATGCCTCTGGCAATCTCTATGAAAATTTGAAAATGATTTAGAGTAAAGCAAAAATATTAGAATATGATAACAGCAACAATTCAGACTTGCTGATTTAAGTATTTATAATATTTAACCCAGTGTCTGGCAATAGTTTAACATGAGAAAAATATTTTTAGAATAAATGAATACCTCTTCATTCTACGAATCTCCCCTTTAATTTCAACTTTATTTCGAGACCTACTTTCTTCTTCAGGATAATTGGGGATCTCTCAGCCAAGAGACAAATTTATAGGGACTATGGAAAGTGACCAAATTCCAAATCTTCCCTGCAAAAGAAAATACAACTAGAATCTCTAACTACATAAAAAATGATAACAAATTATCTATATTTAAAAAGAAGTCATTTTCTAGGGGAAGGAACATACACAACAAGGCCATTCAGTAGCTGATGATCTGTCTTGAGTGTTTTACTGAGTATTTAAAGAATAGGAAATCTACTCTTTTTCTCTATGTATACAATGATGTCAGAGTTAAATAGTCCTCATTATGAAACAGTTATGTCATGGTTCATAAGATTTAAGCCTAGCAAGAAATTGAATTGCATGTATTACATGGATTGTTGATATAAAACTGCAGAAAATGAATGCACACGATACATGAAATTCATTGGTCAATAGGAAATATGTACTCTATGATGAATTAAGTTCCTAAAATTCTATACCCCAATAAAGGAATTATTATAAGCCTTCTCATAACACTAAAACTTTCAGTAAAAGTTTAAAAGAAAATCCTATAGTATTTTAATTGTACTTGCAAAATGTTCTCTTCAACATATTCAACCATATAAACATTTTAGAGTATAAATATAATATGGGTAACAACATTTAATAAATCAAAAAATAGTCTTGAAGCTGCAGAGATGGCTAAATGGTTGATAGCTCTCAGTGCTGTGGACAAAGACATGGGTTCGTTTCCCAGCACCAACATGGAGTAGATCATAACTGCCTCTAATTCCTGATTCAGGGAATATAATGCCCTCTTCAGGCATCTTTAGACACCTATATACATATGTGGTGCACATACATAAATCATAAATTCAGATACACACATACTAAAAGAATCTATACATATGAACATACATGCATACAAAAATACTTTTAAAAGAGAGGGAAAGGTGACTGGATGGTATATACTTTAATTGTTGAATTTGGCTGTTTTTAATCACTATGTCTTTATTACATTTTACATTTTCTAAATTTGAATACCTTACAGATGCATATGGTAGAATTTAAAAGTATAAAAGGTTGATGCATGATGGACAGTATCCCCCTTACTTTGGAATATTGTTTCAGGTGTAATTGCTTGGTGTTCTTAATTTCAAACAACAAATTAAATACTAACCACAATGTTGCCTGTCTTGGTTATTCTTCAAAAGAGAACAAGTAGAGTGCTTCCATTTTCATTGTGGAATACAATTTCCTTACAGAAGCACTGAGTTTCTCACTTTTCCCCATAAACACAGAGGGTGATTCTAAAATCTTTGTATTATTGCTTATTTTATAACAAACATCCTCATTGAACATATCCTTTTGAACAATATGGATGTGTATGTAGAATACACTCAAGGTGCTTTCAGGCACTGTGTAGAAAGATACATTATTATTTACAAGCGGATAATCTGGTACTTCAGCAAGAATGCATGTAGTTTTACATGTAGTAATCATGTCATTCTTTTCCTTTCCTAATGAATACTGGTTTTGTAAAAGGTATATTTGCATCCTTACACACTCTTTAGCACAGTATATCACCATAGGTTATGCCATGTCTAGGAAAGTGAATGATGTTACTGTGGTAAACTTTTAATGTTTTATTAATTATGTTTTTAGAATTATCTGTATACGTGAATCTGTATTATGATGTTATAGGTTCAGGTCCCATGAAGGATAGGAGATGGTTTAGGATCCCTTAGGACATGACTAATGACTGTAAGCTGCACAATATGAGTTCTGGGAACTAAGTATGGGGGTCCTCTGCCAGCTCCCACTGAGCCACCTTCCCAGTCCTAACTATAAAATTTTAATCAATATTAACTTTATTATGAGAAAGTCAAATATTTCATGTGCTTTTGTCAACTGTTACTGCATCTGTTGGCAATTTCTATCTTTTACTACTTTTAAAATTATTCTGCTTTTCTTATTGATTTGTAAAAATATTTTCCATAACATGAAGAGTAGCTATTTGTGATATGAGTTGTAATTACTTTCTATTTTTATTCATCTATTGAACATTTACAATGCTAAAATCCTTAAAATTTTGCATAGCTGGCAGAATGCTAAATCATTCTTAATTGTTGATAGACAAACTTATACTACACAGTGGAGAAACAGCAAAAAATAGTTTTGGCCACATGAGTTTATTTAAATAGTCCCTTGGAATTCTTTTTGAACCTGTTTGTAACTTAAATAGTTTATTCAAGAATATGATAAGAAAGTCTTAAACAAATGATTTATTCTTAAAAATAATGTAAAATACAGTTTTATTCTTGTAGTGTTTTGATGATTGTATTGCATTATATTTTAATGTTGCCTTTGTGAATATCAAAATTTATTTTATTCTTAAGCAAGAAATGTAAATCTAATTTAACTCATTTTAGAGTGTCCCATGGTTCCAACTGTAAAGCTAAACAATTATTCTTACTTCTCAGACTTGAAGGCTTATTTTATAAACCAATTAGCCAATTATATTTAATTTAATATATTATATCAGCTGTTTGAAAAAAAAAAAAAAAAAGAGGCACCTTTGCCTCCTGGGAACATTTCTTAGAGTCTGGAGATGTTGCTATTATCAGAACTTCAGATATTTACAGACACTTTTGCTTGAAGGACATGAATGTGGTTAAAGATCCCAAAATGTGCTCACCAACCCCTAACAAAAGAAGATGATCTGTTTCCATAAAACACTAATGTTGTGGTTATGCAGATTTTAGATACTTGATGGTATTATAGATTTATACCTATGTTGGTTAGTGTATTCCTATCATGTAGACAGCTACTCACGGATCTATGATAGATTTCAGATACAATTAATCCATCTCTTCCCTAGTTGCTTCTGGGCAGATTGATTTCATTTAATATTTTTATTAATTAATTGATAAAAATGTTTGCTAATATATTTTGATCATGGTTACCCATTCCCAACTCCTCCCAGAGACATCCACCTTCCTTACCTAACTACATTGTGTTCTCACTTTTCCTGAAGCTTTAAGTCCAATTTATGCTACCTAAATATTCTTTGAGTTAGAAATAGAGTATTATCCTGTCCCGGTCTATGGTCCATCCCCGTAATTGACTCTGACTCTCTCTGTATCTGTCTCTCTGTCTCTGTCTCTGTCTCTGTCTCTGTCTCTCTCTCTCTCTCTCTCTCTCTCTCTCTCTCTCTCTCTCTCTCTCCCTCTCTCTCTATCTCCACATGTAAATTACTTTTGGGGGTAGGACTTCTTGCCTATGACCCCTCCATACTGGAATTTTGTCTGGTTCAAGTCTCATACACATGCCCACAACCACTGTGGTCTTATATGTGTAACTTGTCTATTGTGTCTAGAAAGCACTGTTTTCTTGGCACTATTTACCACCTCTGGCTTTTATAATCTTTTGTTCCAATCTTCCTCAATGATCCCTGATTCTTAGAACAGTGATGTATAACATAGATTTCCCACCTGGGACTGAGATCTCCATAGCCTTATATGCCTTGCATGTTGACTAGTTGTAGATCTTTGGGTTTTGATTACCTTTTAATTACTCTCTAAAAATAACTTTTCTGATGAAGTTTGAGATATACCTGATCTATGCATGTAATAATCGTTTTAGGAGTTGATTTAATGTTATGTGTATCGAGCAGAATAACAACAATAGATTCTCCCTTGGAGTTAATGGCCAGTCTAGTCAACAAGGTCTTAATGCTGACAACCCCATAATGGTGGCAGTTATGGGTTCCATCTTGCATTTTCTTACTCCCAGGTTATTCATGTCACTATTGTACCAGTGCAATTCAAAGGGAGAAAGACTGATGATGCCTTTCACTTCAAAAGCTAGCCAATAGGAATGTTTTATCACAGCAACTCAAACTAGGACAATTCACTTTTAATTTTATTAATGTTTGAAAATGATTAGTTTCTTTAAATTAATTTATAGGTTAATAAATGTCAATAGACTTTGTAGATACTTTACCCACAAATTAATTTTTATAAAAATCAGTTGATGTTTTTAGTGCATGACCTCATGAACAAAGTCAACCCCATTGTTCTATACTCCTTGCACTGACAACGGACTCAACTCCAAACGCATTGAGGAACTGACTGAACTGCCTTTACTTACCCTATGCTGCTCTTAAATAGCTTTTCTCCTGAGAGTTGGCCATGTCCTATCTCTGAGTGATTCAAACCTTTCTTACTTGGTCTGCATTGTATGGGATTAATGCTGTGTTCTAAAGAATTCCAGAGGCATTAAAGGACATGTCTGTATTTCAGCCAGATCACTTATACCTAGGTCTTTGGATTTGATCAGAGCAACCATGTTGTTGGATTCTTCTACAAGAATCAAGAGGGGAGGTATCATTAATTTGATCAATAACCAAGAAGCTATTGGGAACTGATCATGCAGGGAGAAAGTAAGTTGATTTTCTTGTTATTTTTTAATTTTTTTAAATTCACTTTATATCTGGATCATAGACCCTTTCCATCCCCTCTTCCCACTCCATTCCTTAAAATATCTCCCCTAATTTCTCTGTCCCTTTATCTTTGGAGAAAGGGAGGCTCCTTGGGTACCACCCTACCCTGGGATATCTAGTCCCAGTAAGTTTAGGTATATCCTCTCCCACTGAGGCCTAACAAAGCAGTTCAAGTCGTGGAGAAAGTGATCCAATGGCAAGTAACAGAGACCTAGACAGCCTATGCTTCACTTATTAGAGGACCCACATGAAGACCAAGCTGCACACCTGATATAAATGCATATGGGGTTTATGTCCAGTTCTTGAATGTTCTCTGGTAGGTGTTCCAGTGTCTATACGCCCCCATTGGTGCCAGGTTAGTTGACTCTGTGGATCTACTTGTAGTGTTCTTGACCACTCTGACTTACTCATTTCTATTCCCCATTCTTCCATAAGACTCCCTGGTTCCACCTGGATGTTTAGTTGTAGTTCTGCATCTGCCTCCATCCACTCTTTGATGAAGCCTCTCAAGAGACAGCTGTGCTAGATTCCTGTCTGAAAGTACAACAAATTATATTTAACAGTGTGAGGGGTTGGCTTTCTCACATAGGATGGGTCTCAAGTTGGGACAGTCTTTAGAGAGCTATTCCCTCAGTCTGTGATCCATCTCTATTCCTACATGTTTTGTAAGCAAGACAAATGTTGGGTTGAAGGTTGTGTGGGTATGTTTGTGTCCTTTATCTCTTCTGGAAGTCCTACCTAATTACAGGAGGTGGTCACTTTAGTCTCTATACCCCCCTCTGGTAGCAATCTAACCTATGGCTGTCCCCATAGGCTCCCTGTCTTCTTTCCCATAACACGCCTTCAGCTAGTCACCAGAGCTGCCCTCACCCACAATTTCCTTTCCCACTCCTAGCCTCTCTCACCCCAGGTTCCGCACACCTGATCACTATACCCTTTCCACTCCTCATATCCACTCCTACTCAGTTTCTTCTCTTCATCCATCTCTGATGACTATTTAGTTTCCCCTTCTGAATGAGATATACATACCCTCCTTGGGACCCTCTTATTACCCAGTTTCTTTGAGTCTATAGATTGAAGCATGGTTGTCCAGCACTTTATGGCTAATGATCACTTATAAATAAATACCATGCATTTCTTTCTGGCTGTGGTTACTTCACTCAGGATGATAAACTCAAGTTCCATTCATTTGCCCGCAAAATCCATGATGTCATTGTTCTTAATAGCTGAATAATGTAGCTGTATCACATATTCTTTATCTTCAGTTGAGGGACTTCTAGGTTGTTTCTGGTTTCTGGATATAATGTATAAAGTTGGTATAAACATGGTTGAGCACATTTCCGTGTGTTGTAGTGGGGTGTCTTTAGGGTATATGCCCAGAAGTGGTTCATGAGAGAGAACAATCCCAGTTTTCTGAGTAACTGCTAAATTGATTTCCAAAGTGGTTTTACAGGATAGCACTCCCACCAGCAATGGAGAAGTATTTCCCTTGCTCCACATCCTTGCTACCATGTGCTATCACTTAAGTTTGTGATATTTGTCATTCTGACAGGTGTAAAATAGAAAGAATCTCAGGGTCCTTTTGATTTGCATTTGCCTGATGACTAAAATCATTGAACATTTCTTTAAGTGTTTCTTGGCCATTCAAGATTTCTCTGTTCAGAATTCATTGTTTAGCTCACTGCCATTTTTTAAAAATTGGGTTGTTTAGATAGTGTCTAATTTCTTGATATATATATATATATATATATATATATATATATATATATATATAAATATATAAATTTTAGGTATTAGCCCTCTGATGTAGGTCTGGTGAAGATCGTTTTACAATTTGTATGTTGCCTTTTTGTCCTATAGACAGTGTCCTTTTCCTTACAGAAGCTTCATGAGGTCCCATTTATCAATTGTTGATTATAACCTAGCCATTGATGCTGTCAGGAAGTTGTCTCCTGTACCAATGAGTTCAAAGCTATTCCCATTCCCCACATTCTGTTCTATTAGATTTAGTGTATCTGGGTTTACAGTGAGATCTCTGGTCTACTAGGACTTGAGCTTTGTGTACAGTGATAGATACGGATCTATTTGCATTTTTCTACATACAAACATCCAGTTAGACCAGGAATATTTGTTGAAGATGCTTTCTTTATCCTAGCATGATTTTATCTTCTTTGTCAAAAATCAAGTGTCTTGAGTGTATAAGTTTATTTCAGGGTCTTACTTGTTTGTTTCTATACCAACACCATGCAGTATTCATTGCTGTTGCTCTGTAGTACAGCTTGAGGTCAGGGATGATGATTCCTCCTGAAGTTCTCTTACTTTTCAGGATTGTTTTAGTTATCTGGGTTTTTTCCTTTTCCATATGAAGTTGAGAATTGTCCTTTTGAGGTCTGTAAAGAACTGTGTTAGAATTTTGATGGGGATTGCATTGAATCTGTAGATTGCTTTTTATATGATGACCATTTTCACTATGCTAATCCTACTTATCCATGTGTATGAGAGATGTTTCCATCTTTTGAGGTTTTGAGTCTTCTTTGATTTCTTTTTTCAGGGATTTGAAAGTCTTGTCATACAGATCTTTCACTTGCTTGGTAATAGTTACACCAAGATATTTTATACTATTTGTGGCTATTGTGAAGGTGTTGTTTTCCTAATTTCTTTCTCAGTCTGTTTATCATTTGTATAAAGGAAGGCTACTGATTTGTTTCAGTTAATTTTATATCCTGCCACTTTGCTGAAGTTGTTTATCATCTGTAGTTCTCTCCTGGGATTTTGAGAGTTGCTTATGTACATTATTACAATTACTGATACTTTGACTTCGTCCATCTCAATTTGTATCTTTCTGATTTCCTTTAGTTGTCTTACTGCTCTAGTTAGAACTTCAAGTACTATACTGAATAGATAAGGAGACAGTTAAGAGTCTTATCTTGTCTTTGAATTTAGTAGAATTGCTCCAAGTTCCTATCTACTTAATTTGATGTTGGATATTGTCTTGCTGTATATTACTCTTATATGTTTACATATGTATTTTGTATCCCTGATCTCTCTAAGAATTTTAACATAAAGGATGTTGAATTTTGTCAAAGACCTTTTCAGCAATTAATGAGATGACTGTGTGAGTTTTATTTCAGTTTGTTCATTTGTTGGATTATGTTGATGGATATTTGTATATGAAACAATCCTTGCATCCTTTGGATGAAGCCTACTTGATCATGGTAGATGATATTTTTTAATGTGTAATGTGTTCCTGGATTTGGTTTTGAGTATTTTAGTGAGTATTTTTGCGTCAATGATAATTTAAGAGAAATTGGTCTGAAATTATCTTTCTTTGTTGAGTCTTTGTGTAGTTTAAGGATCAGGGTGACTGGAGCCTCATAGAATGAGTTTGACAGTGTTATTTCTGTTTCTATTTTGTGAAATAGTTTGAGGATCATTAGCTCTTTGAAAGTATTGTAGAATTTTTCCTGTGTACCACCTGGCCTTGGACATTTTTGTTGTCATTATTGTTGTTGGGAGACTTTAATGACTGTTTCTATTTTCTTACAGGTTGCAGAACTGTTTAAATAGTTTATTAGATCTGGATTTAACTTTGTTAAATGGTAACTACCTAGAAAATGATCCATATCATTTAGATTTTCCAATTTAGTGAAGTACAGACTTTTGAAACAAGACTTAATGTTTTTTTTTTTTAATTTTTTTGGGGGGTCAGGAAGTTTTTAGATTTAACATTTTATTTAGTATATCAGTTTCTTCTACCATATCTTCTATATCTAAGATTCTCTTTTCCATCTCTTGTATTCTTTTGGTGATGCTTGTGGCAATCTTTCCTTTTCTCTTTCCTAGGTTTTCTGTCTCCATGATTCCCTCAGTTTGTGTTTCTTTATTGCTTCTATTTAGATTTTCAGGTCTTGAACAGTTTTATTTATTTCTGTCACCTGTTTAACTGTATTTTCCTGTGTTTCTTCAAAGGATTTATTTCTTTTCTTTTTAAAAGCCTCTATCATCTTTATAAGATTGGATTTACTGTATATGCATTGGGGACCTCATATCAGTAGGTGTATGCTGCCTGGTTGGTGGTCCAGAGTTTGAGAGATCTCAGGAGTACAGGTTAATTGAGACTGTTCATCCTCCTTCAGGGTCGCCCTCCTCCTCAGCTTCTTCCAACTTTTTCCTAATTCAACCACATGGGGTCTTTAGTTTCTGTCCATTGGTTGGGTGCAAATATCTGCATCTGACTCTTTCAGCTTCTTGTTGAGTCTTTCGGAGGGCAGTCATGATAGGTCCCTTTTTGTGAGTGCTCCATAGCCTCAGTAATAATGTCAGGCCTTGGGGCCTCCCATTGAGCTGGATTCCACTTTGGGCATGTCCCTGACCTCTTTTCCTCAGGCTCCTTTCCATTTCATCCTTGCAGTTCTTTCAGACAGGAACAATTATGGGTCAGAGTTTTATACAGCAGAGGACTGCTGGGTCTGGGTTCAGTCAAAGAAGATGCACCTAACACTCAGGAAACTGCAGGTTCCAGGGAGTTTAGAGATCTGTTGGGGTAAGGGGTGTGGGAATATCCTCGTGGAGACAGGAGGGTAGGGAGGAGGTATGGGATGTGGAACAGTTGAAGGGTGACCAGGAGGGAAATAAAATCTGATTGATAAATAAAAATAAATAGCTGGGAAGTGGTGGCGCACGCCTTTAATCCTAGCACTTGGGAGGCAGAGGCAGGTGGATTTCTGAGTTCGAGGCCAGCCTGGTCTACAGAGTGAGTTCCAGGACAGCCAGGGTTACACAGAGAAACCCTGTCTCGAAAAAAAAAAAAAAAATCAAAAATAAATAATAAATAATTAAAAAGAGAGAAACTTAACCATCCTCCCAAAAATGACTGGATTTAAGATCATTTTCTTGCACTTCAGTTGTTTTAGGATATCCAGGGCTTGCTGTAGTAAGATAGTTGTGATCTTAAGGTGGCCTATTGACCTAGATTTTGTTGACTGTGCTTTTTAGAGGGTCTTTACCCATCTGGTTATGTCTGGATGTTCTTGATGTAGCAGATATTGAAGGGAGGTTAATGTTAATAATGCTGGTGTGGTAGGCTTCTGCTGGGTATCCTCGGGCTAGACAATGAAACTCAGGAGGTGGTTCAAGTTCTATCACTTGGTTGTGCCCTTGGGGATAAGATGGGCAAGAGATTGGTGTGAGGGAATCAGTTAGAAAGGTGGCAGGACAATGGAGGTTAGGAGGACAGCAGGTCACTCAGGGTAGCTTAGGGTGCCCCAGAGAACTTGGAGAGCATGGCAAATGGGTTCAGGAAGGGGATGTAACCTGTATGACTTCAGATATACATGTCTGATGTGGGTGGATGGAGAAGTGGCTGGACAATTGAGGTCTGAGAGGACTGCAGGCTGCTTTGGGCAACTAGGCATGCTCCAGAGGCCTAGGAAATCAGGGAAAATGGTACGGTTCCAGTTCAGCAAGTCTGGGGAGGTTGCCAGACAATGGAGGTCCAGGAGACAGCAGCGCTCAGGGCAGCTGAGCATTGAGTTGGTGTTCTTTAGTAGTGTTTGCTCTTCAAACTCAGTCAATGATTGCCATCCATATAAGGATATGTAAACAAACACAAATTAGACTCAACTGACTTAAAGATTAAAGAAAAGAAAAAAAGGAAGTTAAATGTGTAGGTATCTGGAAGGAATTTGGGAAAAAGGGTACATAAGCCCAAAACTTATTGTAAAAAAAATTCTTAAAGAAATAGTAAAAAATGAAGGACAGAAATAGAGGAAAAACAGAAATATAAACTTCAATCAATCTTAGGAAATCATAAACTTGGCAATCTGACATTCTGACGGTACTTGACGCCAAGCAATAATATAAAGCCCAATAATTGAGATGTGGCATTTCTGTGAAGAATATATATATATATATATATATTCCAACAGAGTTTAATAGAATGCCCAGAACAAAAAAGCACAATTATGGTCAATTGGTCTTTGACAGGGTTCTTTGTTATATAATCAGAAACTGATGATTCTTCTACAGGGTTTTCCAGGAAACTGCCATACTGGAAATGGCCTCTTCTCCCACACCTTTTATGGAAGCTTACTCAAAACCTATTAGAGACATAATAAACATAATGCTTGAAAGTATATGACTTTTAGGGGGAAACTCAGAGGAAAAATTATTATTTGAGTTTGAGGTACTTGATAGGGCACTGAAGACACAGTCAAAAATAAAAGAAATTAATTACATAAAGGTTTAGAACTCCCACAGAGTGAAAAAATATCATAAAACACGTGGTGTATGAGGAAATATGTGCAAAGCAGTAATAATATACTATCCATAATGTGGAAAGAGAGTCTACATTTAATCATCAGAAAAAAATAACAAGACTTGATAGAAAATAAAAAAAGACTTTTAATAGAATTTATGTAGAGACTTATGCAAATGACCCTCACGAATAAAAACATTATCAATATTATTAACTACAAAATGTAATCCCAAATCGTGCTAGATTGCTGAGTGAATTTATCAGAGTTTCAGTGTTTATGTTTATATTTAACAGTGCAATTAAATTTAGTATTTTAGAATTCAGTATTAAATTCAGTATTTTAAAACCACATTTGAGGTTTAAAGTGTTAGTATAAACATTTTTGAAAATTAAATTAAAATATATATTGTACCAAATTGCTAAAATTCTTAAAGATAAATACAAATATATAGATTTATAAGATGAAAAAAAACATGGAAAGAATGCTAAGCCAAATTAATGACAGTTTAAGTTGATGAATATATATATATATATACACACACTTTATTCATCAATTAGGAAATAGGAGAAGCTCAGGGAATACTATGGAAGTGGAAGAGGAGGGAGCCAGAAGTCAAGAAAACCCATAGAATCAAGTAACCTGGGTTCATAGTTACTCATAAAGACTGAACTGACGATCAGGGAGCGTAATTAGATCTGAACTAGGCCCTCTGCATATCCATTATGATTGTTTAGCTTGGTCTTCTTATTGGATCCCTAACAATAGGAGCAAATGGCTGTCACTGACTCTTCTGCTTGCTTTTATGTCCCTCTCTTCCTACTGGTTTGCCTCTTCCAGCCTTAATATGAGAGGAGGTACCTGGTCTTGTTTCAACTTGATATGCCATATTTGTTTGATATCCCTGGGAGGCCTACTGTTTTCTAAGGAAAAGGAGGAGGAGTAGATAGGGAAATGGAGGTACTGGGAGGGGAAGATGGAAGAAAACTAAGGTCATGACATAATGTATGAGAGAATAATAAATTAATAAAATATTGCATTTAATTTCATCAGTCAGCAAAATTTTTCTCTGATCTAAACTTACAGATAGTATTTAAATTGTATTTTTGGAAAATAAAAAAGATCTAGAAAACTCAAAGACCAAACTAAGAGAATAAAGATGGCTGTTGTTAACTATTTTATACCAACATTTACTCTAAAATTATAAATCATGCAAATTCAATAAAGTATGTCAAGTTTCATTTCACTTACAGACATTGTAGAGATGTCCAAACACTAAGTATAAAATTGGATTTCATGTTAGGTATTGTATAGTGGTGAAAGTGTGTAGCTACAAAATAGAATATGACAATGACTGGAATGTTGATAAAAAATTTTTAGAGTGATGTTTCTCTCTGTGTGTGTGTGTGTGTGTGTGTGTGTGTGCGCTTGTGTGTGTATTTTCTTCTCATTCATGTGTATAAGGCTATATTTGGTATATGATGAACATTAATATATCTCATATTTTCCTTAAAAGAAGTTTATTCCACAAAGATTGTATTAATTAATTTTGTTGGAAGACTGCATAAGTGAATCTGATTAGCAGAGAATGATCAGGAATGATGCCATGATGTCACAGCAGTGTTTTCATAATCACTTATTTTAATACTCATGTTACTGTCATTAAGTATAAAGGATTCACATTTATATTAAACCATCCTTTTATTTGTATATTGAACAGATCTCCTTTACAGATGTACTATATAAGTTAATCATACTGTTTGATAGTTACAGGTTAATCATTATGGAAATTCTAAGGGGTAAGAAGACCATAAATAGCGAATTTAGAACTCCTTCAATTTGAATTATAGCTTTCCCCTGACTAACAGGGAAGCCTCAAAGTGATAAAGTATGTTTTCATCCTTTCCTATCTGAAACATAATAGCATTAATACTCACGTTTAGATAGGGTTTTTGGCACACCTTCTTAGACATATTCATAACAGATACTATTTTAAAATTCATTCTTCTTGCTCTTAATGCTAGTATTTTTAATACATTTTAAAAATATTGTGGGGGGTTTGTAGTCAGTTCATTTGTACGATATTTAATTATAACAATCATGCTGTTTGTGTAAGTAAATAAAAGAAAATTTAAATTACAGAAAGAGATAAAAGAAAGGCTTGATGAATAAGAATCCAAATTCTTTACCCTCACTATTATTTATAGCAAAATACATTCAATACACCTTTAAATGTCTACAACCATTTGATTTAACACAGCTATGCAGGCAAGTTGTATATGACCCTTGGTTGCCTCCATGATAACCACAGAGTGAGCAGGCATAATAGAGATTGTGTCTCCAACAGAATCTATACTGTGGTTCTTTATAGAAACAACTAACCTCTGCTACAACAATAATTAATGATATTGCTGCACATGAAGAATTTTGGGGTTGTAGTGCATAAAACAAAAAGAGAAAACATACTGTTAATTTTATTAGGACATTTCTAAATATTTATACAGTACCTAACATATATAGCATAGTTCTCATATTGTGAAATAAGTCCTGAGAGCCAATCTCTTTATCAATTATGTCACTGTTTATGTAATGATGTAGAAACAGTTTACACACCCAATGATGCAAAAATTACTGAGAATACTTTAAGGCATTACAGTTTATAGAGTTACTAATTGCTTATTTAACAAATCAATGTATGTATACCAGTATTTCTAAAGCACAACATTTTTCACTTCTGGCATCAGAATCACCTGCCATGCACTAAAACTTGGTCTTTAAAAATAAGATTGAAAAATGTACGTTCAAAAAAAGCACTGAAATTGGGTGTGTGACGGTGCTCTGACACTTGAAATCTCTATGTGTTTGTAGTCATTGCAGTCCATACTCCTACATAAGCATAATCTCCCGAGGGCGTCTCCAGACTCCTTAAGAACAAATTTAATCTGAAGAATATTTTGCAGTTTGCTTGCTTAGTATTGTCAGTCATCAGAGGATGTTTATTTTATAATGTAAATGGATACACTACTGAATATTCTAAATACATCTTGGGGAAATAGATTAGGGAGTTTCTTTATATTTTAAGAAATATTATTAAACAATTTTCTTGTGTGGTTCTAATAAATTTGCAGAAATTGAAACACTAGTCAAATTGCATTGATCATATGTTACCTGACTCACCAGTCATACATGTTTACTGTTACTTATCGTATCCACAATAACCAGCAAGAATTGAAATCCTATTTAACAATCCTGATTCTAGCTCCAACTGGAAGTCCTACTAAATAGGGACTGTATCCTAAATGGATTATTTTCTTATTCTAAAAATTTGATGACTAATACATGTAAAAACCCAATTCTTGAATATTCATAAAAAACGAAACCATACATAATTTCCTGCCAAATAACTTTAAAAATATGTATAATTTAAAAAAAAAATTTAATCACACATAGAATTGATATAAAAATCAGTTTAAAAAAATAAATTGAAATACAAGAAAATTCCTTCAATTGAAAAAGGCCACTAAAGATGTCCACCTTACCATACGGCTGTACTTCTAATTGTATTTAATAAAAGAAAAATCTCCCATTACACCACTATGTTTGTTTCCGACTGAAAACTTAAGGAACCACTAACTTCTCTTGACTGAGTGCCTAGCCACAATACCAAATTGTCCTTAGTTTTCAAGTCATATTCTCTACAAAGACTTGGTTTCCACAAACCTTCATTGGACTTTGCTGTACAATCTGCTCCCATGTCACTGTTAGCATGTCATCACATCTAGAAAGGATAAACTTGCCTTGTACTTGAAGGGTTAAGTGCAGTAATAGATTACAACCAGAAGAGGGTAGCAGAGGGTTGCTGAGTAAGAGCTAATGCTGTCATAGTTCTTCCTCCTAAAAAGGCTATACTCCAAGTACCAGCATAGTCAAAGTCCAGAGAGTAAATACCTAGAGTAAACCACCAAAATAGGAAGAAAATAGCTTATGAGTAAGAATAGTAGTCTATATAGCATATGCAATGGAAGAAGTAATAAGCTGATGGCATGGTAGATTAGGTGTAGAACCCTATCCTAAGAAACAATCTTAACTGCTATCAGAAATTTGATTTCCTGTCAGATGACCCAAATCTCCACACTTATGCTACTACCTGAATGTCTATTTCCTTATTGTTCCTGTCAATGTATTTGGCTTTCTCTGCTTTTATTCTCATCCACCCTGTGTCTGCTTAGGTTCTACCCAATCAAGAATACAATGGTGCCTAAATAGACTATAAGATCTCAGGACTCAAAGTTTCCTTCCTTAGAAATAAGTACTTATTCATCATGAGCCCCTTACTTAAGTTGTGCCTAGAAGTATGCCAACTGCATTCTTATAGCATAAAGGTGAAACCAAGACTTCGAATGTGATTAAGTCTGCAGTGCCTTCCACACCACAATACCGGTAGATACTCAACAATATTTTATTGGATTTCATCAACACGTTTGATAACACAATTAAGTCATATTTGTGCACTATTTGTATTCCACAATGGCAGCAGTTGGACAATATTTATTTCTACCTCATGTTCTACAGAACCCAGACAACACATCTTTTGTCACAGCGCATAGCAGGAAGCCTCCACCTACTGAAACCTTTGGGCAGTCTCCTGACAGTGATATCAAACAGATGAACTTAAAAATTCAGTCTAGGAACCAGTATGATCTTTAAATCATCACCCTCTATGACCCTCAGTCCAAAGCAAGCCAAAGGTCAGAGCTGTCCCCATGTGTTTTGGCCAGGTTTCAGCCACCTGTCATCTGCAGTAGACTTGCCAGCAGCTCTCTCTGGACAAGAACTAACAGAAATTCTGGGCAAAGAGCCAAACAATCATCCAGAGTCTTAGAGCCAAGTATATGAAGATGGAAAAGGAAGAAACACTGAGACTTTTTTCATTCCAACAATGCTGTAAAATCAAACAAAAATATTTTCCAAGTACTGTTTATAATTTATTATTTATTATTATTATTCCTACTTTAGAGTATTTGTCATTTTGATGAATGCTCCTTCATGCAGCCCAATTTATTTTCTGTGTAACCCATATCCTGGTTTATAGTTCCTAATGCATACTAATTTGAATTTTCTGATTGTACATGTAAATATAAATTATCTCATGGAACAGATAAGGATTTGAGGTCAGGATGGGAGCATAATAAATTTTCCTTATAAAACAGTTTAATTGAACAAGCATCTTGCCCTTATAATCCCATTCAGTTACCCTGAAATATAAATAAAGAGCAGACAAAAAAACCCCAGAACTTTGCAAGGTAGTATCGGATCTTTCAGTCTTAATTAGGTTACTTATATATAAACTTTTTGTACAAAATTTATGTATATATAACATTTCTACACAAAAATTATATTTTGTTACTTAAAAGAAAGCAAAGATGAACTTGCTAATTTAAAACACAAAGTTAGAACAGTCTCTTGAAAGAGAGAGAGAGAGAGAGAGAGAGAGAGAGAGAGAGAGAGAGAGAAGAGCTTATCACTTATTTCATTACTGGTAGGAGTGTAAACTAGTACAGATATTGTGCAAATCAGTGTGAAAGTTTTTCAAAAAATTAAAAATAGCTTAGTATGCAGCCTAGCTATATTACTTCCAGTATATGCACAAAGACAGTATCCTATCATAGAGACACTTAAAAAACATGATACTGCTATTTTATTAATGATACTAAAGAGATGGGAGCAAAACTACCTAAGCTGTCCATCAACCAGAATAGATAATGAAAATTATATGTGTGTGTGTGTTTTGTGCATGTGTGTGTGTATATGTGCACACATGTATGCATGCATATATATATACCCAGTTGTAAAAAAATGAAAATATAAATTTTCAGAAAAATGGATGAATCTGAAAAATAGGATTAACAAAGGTGACTTAAAATTTATGAGACAAAAATTTGCATGCTTCTTTAAGAACTCTAGTGCACATATATATTCTTAAGTTTGGATTGAGTCAGTGTGAGGCAACAGTTTAAAAAAAAATCTGCTATAACAATTATTCATTAAGAATAAAATTTAAAGAAGTGTTAAAATGAGAAGTTCAAAGTTTCTCCCAATTTCAGATTTTTCAAAGAAAACTCCAAAATATGAATAGGAACAGTCAATCTAGGACAATGTGGAAATCAGAAAGTAGGGAGAGGTTAGATCGTATGTAGATTGTACTCACAATCACATTGGCTAGACCACAATCACTGGACAATTATTTTATGACAGCTTTTTGATGAGTTTTCTAGCCCTGGTTTTGCAAGCTGACAATTTTATTAAGTGAGTTTAACAGCAACTGACATCTGAAAATGAACAATAAGTCTTGGATATGTTGATTATTTTCTTATAACCCATGGAAAATAGAATCAGATTGAAGGGTGTATCTTACCAAGTGTTTGTGACATTTAAATTACTCTGATTCAATATCTGAAAAAATCAGGTACAAAAATATTAGATAACCTAAAAAATTAGGATTTATAGCAAAAACAAAACAAAATAAACAAGTAAACAAACAAGCAACAACAACAATAAAACCATTTCTTGTCTTTGAGCTATTCATTAATTTTTTAAGTATTGCCACATGGTTAACACAACTTCCAAGGAGTGTGATTGTATAGGCACAGATCAGGATGCCTCAGTCTTACCACTTAAATATACTCAAAGACAGGTATTCCTGTGAATTAGAATTAATCTTGAAGTTTTCAGGCTTTCTTCAACATACCCATGAAGCTAATGTGTTGTCAAAGAAATGCTAAAGTGGTGCTTCCTTTCAACTTTTTAGAGATTTTGACTTCTCATGAGAAATTTCTGTAATACATTTTTTTTTGACCATGTCAACTTTTTCACTTATATCTTTAAAGTGGAAGAAAACTCATATGTGAAGGAGGTTTGGGTAGGCAAAGATATTCAGAAATGTTCCTTTCTTTCTTTTCTTTCTTTCTTTCTTTCTTTCTTTCTTTCTTTCTTTCTTTCTTTCTTTCTTTCTTCTTTCTTTCCTGTTTGTGTCAACTTCTTGGTTTTCTTTTTTTTTGATTTATAGGAGTTTTATTGCATTCATTACCAAATAGAGCTCATGATTCTCAAAATGTACAATTTTGATAATATTAAATTTTGTAACACAATTATATATAAACAATATTATTATTTATATAACATTTTGCATTTGGTAATATCTAATGTGATAGCTAATACAAAAATCTATCAAATTCTTCTGTATCAACTTAAGGAAAACCTAGAGACCATAATTTAAAAAAAAAACAACCTTTGTGGTAATATTCACAGTAAGAACATATATTCATAAAATACTACATATAAGATAAATTAAGATTAAATCATTTTACCACTTAGTATTTTTTTTGGTTTCCTCATTTATTTTAGTTGGATATTTTATTTACATTTCAGATGTTTATCCCCCTTACCCCATTTCCCCACACACACCCAGGAACCCCCATCCCATTGCCCCTCCTCCTGCTTCTCTGCAGATGTGCTCCTACCCCAACCCCCCACTCCCACCTCCCCACCCTCGAATTCTCCCACACAGGACATCCAGCCTTCATGGTACCAAGGATCTCCTCTCCACTTATGCCTGACAGAGCCATTCTCCCTTACATATACAGCTGGAGCCATGGATCCATCCCTAAGTGCTCCTGTGGTTTTAGACCCTGGGAGCTCTGGTTGGTTGGTATTGTTGTTCTCCTCATGGGCCACAAACCCTTTCAGCTCCTTCAGTCTTCACTCTAAACTCCTCCATTGGGAACCCCATGATCAGTTCAATGGATAGCTGTGAGCATCTGCCTCTGGCAGATCTCTAAGGACACAGCTATATCAGGCTCCTGTCAACAATGTTTCTGTGTTTGTACTCTGATTGTTTGAGAGGAAGTACTGGGATTAAAGAACATCAAAAATAGAAAAATGAGGTAGGCCCCATCTGGAAGGAATTCACTCTTCAAAGGTAAAGTTATATATTGAGAAATAGAAAACTTTCAATGAAAGTCACTATGAGATAATAATTATTAGTGAATCAATTCTTTCTATTCAGTGGCTCTGTGGAACAAAGTTGATATCCACTGTTGTATTTTAATTCTCAAAACAGTTTTTTCAAAGTACATATTTACTTTCATTATTGATGGGGAAAAACAGACAGCCAAGCACATGTTTAAAAACATAGGGACTGTATGATATAGGCTTGCTCATGGATCCCTAGAAAGTGTTGATTTGCTTGCTGTTCCATCTGAAATTCATTACACTTTTGCATTAATATCTTCTAAAATAAATATATAAATTACATCCTTTGGTTAAAATCATCAGACTTTAAAGTTTTAGAATATCTTTTTGTTTGTTTGTTTGTTTTTTTTGTTTGTTTTTCGAGACAGAGTTTCTTGTGTAGTTCTGGAATTTATTCTGTAGACCAGAGTGGGGCTCAAGCTCAAAAATCCCCTGCCTCTGCTTCCCAAGTGCTGGGCATAAAGGCGTGCACCACCACTGCCTGGCGAACATCTTAGTCATCCTAAAAATCTTTTCTGTATGGTTAATATTCATTACAAGTCATTTTGGATACAGGTAAAGAAAAATCTATTAAATAGTATCTTAAAATACGTAACTACAATTCATATAACAAGTTAGTGCAGAAATGCTGCTGATGCGGGCCAGTAGCTCAATTATATTGCCCCATTGCTTCTTATCATTTCCTTTTGTTTTCTACAGTCAGTTGGACACTGGCCTCAAATTTTGGTATGTATCAATAATAAAGCCTATAAAAAGGAAAACAATGAAAAATACATCAATTATTTCCCACACTTCTCTTAACTACAGCAATAAAACTTAATCTAATCAATGTCAATAACAACATAATAAAATTTTAAATGCATCTGACTCTAGTTGGTTTTTTTCATAAGGACTAACTCTTATAAACACTTATAAGGTTATGAAAAAAAGAAAATTATTCTTAATTTTATGGATGATAAAAATTGAGAAGAAAATTAATTCTTTTTTCATAGTAAAGACCACTAAAATATTTTTAACCATGTTCCAATTCTGTACTTAGTTCTAAAACATGGTGCTTAATTTAAACAATGTTTATTCTTATAGTCCAATAAATGGAAAATGTGCATGTATACAAAACCTTTTATAGCCTGCTTCAGGTGCCTGCATCATCAAAAAACTGCCACAATTTATCACCATTCTAAATTTTTCCTTTTCTATACAGTAAACTATTGACATATTAAAGAACAGTAAATCAAGAAACATATCTTCCAATGTTAAAAAATCAGACCTTCAGCACAGATTATAAATGAAACCTATTCTAGGATGCTATGTTTTTTCTTTTCATCTCTCAGTTCCCAGCTTTATCTGCCTGGACACTGCCATGCCCTTTCCGCCATCAGATAACATACTAACCGAGAACCAGTAAACACAGCCTCAATTAAATGTCCTTTATATGGTTGCCTTGGTCAGTGCCTCTTCACAGCATAAAATCCCAACTAAGGAAAAAGTTGGTTACCAGGGAATGGGGAATTGCTGTGATAGGTTCATTGCTTCTATTTGGGTAATATGGATTTGGAGCGTTGGCTTTAAAAGGTATAAAACAAAAAGGGGGAGGGGGATGGTATGGGGGTTTAGGGGGGGAAATGGGGAAAGGGAAGCAACTGAAATGTAAAATAAATAAAAAAAGCCAAAAAATAATAAAAAGAAAAAAATGCAGTAGACTGCTTTAAATTTTTTTTTTTTTTTAAATCTCAATATTTTTTATTGTCCTTTTTCTCCAGGTTTTTTTTCCTTCACAAAGCAAATAATAAATTTAAATAGTGAAATCAAGTGTAAACCCAACAAAAATAATAAATTATAGTCCAGTATCCTCATGAGTATACATACAAAAATTCCTCAAAAAAAGAAGTTGCAACTGGATCAAGAATATAAAAAAAAAATATTCCCGAATAACTGAACAAACTTTTTTTTTTTTTTTTTTTTTTTTTTTTTAGAAGACCGTACTCCATAAACAGGCTGCATGTTTTGGGAAAGCCCCCACTCCAGATGTTTGAGACCTACATGAAAACCAAGCGCACATTTACAACAATGTTTCAGGGAGGCCTAGGTTCAGCCCATGGAGGTAATCTGTTAACAGGTATGCTCCACGGTTGGTGATTCAGTCTCGAGAGCTCCAAGGGTTCAGGTTCGTTTACTCTGTTGATCTTCCCCGGCAGTTCCTATCTCCTTAGGGCCCACAATCCTTTTCCCCCCTAATTTTTCTTTAAAAAGTCCTCAAGCTCCAACCACTGTTTGGCTCTGGATTCTGTATCTGTCTGAGTCGCTGCTGGTTAGAGCCTCTCAGAGGACAGCTTGCCCCTGTCTGTTCTCAGGCTGGAGGTTTAGATCCGGGGGCTCTGGGTTGAATCTTTTATACTCGTTCTAAAAAAAAGGGCAAAAGCACCCTCACTTTGGTCTTCCTCCTTCTTCTTGAGTTTCATTTAGGTTTTTGCGTTGCATCTTAGGTATTGTGTGTTTTGGGGCTAATATCCGCTTATCATGAGTGCATACCATGTGTTTTCTTTTGTGATTGGGTCATCTCACTCAGATGATATTTTCTAGCTTCCCCATCCATTTGTCTAAGAATTTCATGAGCTCATTATTTTTTTAAAGGCTGAGTAGTACTCCATTGTGTAAATGTACCACATTTTCTGTACCATTCTTCGTTGAAGGCCCTCTGGGTTCTTTTCCAGCTTCTGGCTATTATAAATAAGGCCCCCTTTAAATTTTAAAAATAGTGGGCATGTGCCCTGTTGCATGTTGAAAATCTTCTGGGTATATGCCCAGGAGGGGATAGCTGGGTCTTTTAGGTAACACTATGTTCAAATTTTTTTGAGGTATCGCCCAGACTGCTTTCCATAGTGGTTTTTACCAGCTTGCAATCCCCCAACAAACTGCTTTAAGTGGGGCTTTGCAGACTGGGCCTAGTAGGAAATGGAAGACATTGAAGTTAGGGTTTTTGAACTGAGGAAGTCCTGGCTCGGAGGTTTCAAAGGAAAAAAGTATGGGCCTAGAGACTGTTGTTGGATTTTTTGGTGGAAAATGTTGCGCTTTTTGCCCTTGTCTTTAAATGTTTTCCGAGGCTAAGGTAAAGAGACTCGAATTAATTGCATTGACAAAAGAATCTCGGAAATGGCCAGCATAGACTTTGCCCTGGTTTTACTCTCATGAAGAATAGTCCTGATCAACATAGCAAAATCACGAAAAAAAAAATGCCAAAAAAATATGGTTCAAGTAATAAAAAGGCACCAGGAAGTGAAATTGGAGATGGAGCTCTACATCTTGTCCCAAAGACAAACAAAAGACTCTTTTTTGGCAGCTAAGAGAAGGGTCCTCTCAGACCCACGCCACAGTGCATACTTCCTCTAACAAGGCCCATTTGGTGCCACTCCCTGGGCCAAGGAGCACCCCTCTCCACCTTTAATTATTATAAGGTGAAACATTATGGCATATAATCCCGTAGCCGACATGCCCTTTCTATTTACCTTATTTTAAGAAATATTCATTAAACAATTTTCTTGTGTGGTTCTAATAAATTTGCAGAAATTGAGAACACTAGTCAAATGCATTGATCATATTTTCCTGAAGTCTCACCAGTCATACATGTTTATTGTTACACTACTGGTCATCACTCAGTAACCAGCAAGAATGGGAGATCTCATAGTTTAACAATCCTGTTCTAGCTCCAACTGGAAGTCTACTAAATAGGGACTGATCCTTACAGATATTTTCTTATTCTAAAAATGTTTATGTAACTAATACATGTCAAAACCTATTCTTGAATATTACTAATTAAAAAACAAAAACCATACATATATACCTGCCAAATAACTTCTGAGAGAATATGTATAATTTTTAAAAAAATTAATCACACATAGTATTAATGATGATAAAAATCAGTTTGAAAAAAATAAAATGTAAATATAAAGAAAGATTACCCTTAGCAATTGAAAAAGGCCCACTGAAAGATGTCCACCTTCCCATTATGGCTGTGTGACTTCTAATGTAATTTAATAAAAGAAAAATCTCCCATTACTACCACTATGTTTGTTTCCTGACTGAAAACTTAAAGAACCACTAACTTCTCTTGACTGAGTGCCTAGGCCACAATACACAAATTGTTGCCTTAGTTTTCAAGTCATATTCTCTACCAAGACTTGGTTTCCATAAACCTTCATTGGACTTTGCTGTACAATCTGCTCCCCATGTCACTGTTAGCATGTCATCACATCTAGAAAGGATAAACTTGCCTTGTACTTGAAGGGTTAAGTGCAGTAATAGATTACAACCAGAAGAGGGTAGCAGAGGGTTGCTGAGTAAGAGCTAATGCTGTCATAGTTCTTCCTTCTAAAAAGGCTATACTCCAAGTACCAGCATAGTCAAAGTCCAGAGAGTAAATACCCAGAGTAAACCACCAAAATAGGAAGAAAATAGCTTATGAGTAAGAATAGTAGTCTAGTATAGCATATGCAATGGAAGAAGTAATAAGCTGATGGCATGGTACATAGGTGTAGAACCCTATCCTAAGAAACAGTCTTAACTGCTATCAGAAATTTGATTTCCTCTCAGATGACCCAAATCTCCACACTTATGCTACTACCTGAATGTCTATTTCCTTATTGTTCCTGTCAATGTATTTGGCTTTCTCTGCTTTTATTCTCATCCACCCTGTGTCTGCTAGGTTCTACCCAATCAAGAATACAATGGTGCCTAAATAGACTATAAGATCTCAGGACTCAAAGTTTCCTTCCTTAGAATATAGTACTTATTCATCATGAGCCCCTTACTTAAGCTTGTGCCTAGGAAGTATGCCAACTGCATTCTTATAGCATAAAGGTGAAACCAAGACCCTGAATGTGATTAAGTCTGCAGTGCCTTCCACACCACAATACCGGTAGATACTCAACAATATTTTTATTGGATTTCATCAACACGTTTGATAACACAATTAAGTCATATTTGTGCACTATTTGTATTCCACAATGGCAGCAGTTGGACAATATTTATTTCTACCTCATGTTCTACAGAACCCAGACAACACATCTTTTGTCACAGCGCATAGCAGGAAGCCTCCCACCTACTGAAACCTTTGGGCAGTCTCCTGACAGTGATATCAAACAGATGAACTTAAAAATTCAGTCTAGGAAACCAGTATGATCTTTAAATCATCACCCTCTATGACCCTCAGTCCAAAGCAAGCCAAAGGTCAGAGCTGTCCCCATGTGTTTTGGCCAGGTTTCAGCCACCTGTCATCTGCAGTAGACTTGCCAGCAGCTCTCTCTGGACAAGAACTAACAGAAATTCTGGGCAAAGAGCCAAACAATCATCCAGAGTCTTAGAGCCAAGTATATGAAGATGGAAAAGGAAGAAACACTGAGATTTTTTCATTCCAACAATGCTGTAAAATCAAACAAAAATATTTTCCAAGTACTGTTTATAATTTATTATTATTATTATTATTCCTACTTTAGAGTATTTGTCATTTTGATGAATGCTCCTTCATGCAGCCCAATTTATTTCTGTGTAACCCATATCCTGGTTTATAGTTCCTAATGCATACTAATTTGAATTTTCTGATTGTACATGTAAATATAAATTATCTCATGGAACAGATAAGGATTTGAGGTCAGGATGGGAGCATATAAATTTTCCCTTATAAAACAGTTTTAATTGAACTAGCATCTTGCCCTCATAATCCCATTCAGTTACCCTGAAATATAAATAAAGAGCAGACAAAAAACCCCAGAACTTTGCAAGGTAGTATCGGATCTTTCAGTCTTAATTAGGTTACTTATATATAAACTTTTTGTACAAAATTTATGTATATATAACATTTCTACACAAAATTATATTTTGTTACTTAAAAGAAAGCAAAGATGAACTTGCTAATTTAAACACAAAGTTAGAACAGTCTCTTAAAAGAGAGAGAGAGAGAGAAAGAGAGAGAGAGAGAGAGAGAGAGAGAGAGAGAGAGAGAGAGAGAGAGGAGACTTATCACTTATTCATTACTGGTAGGAGTGTAAACTAGTACAGATATTGTGCGAATCAGTGTGAAAGTTTTCAAAAAATTAAAAATAGCTTTAGTATGCAGTCTAGCTATATTACTCCAGTATATGCACAAAGACAGTATCCTATCATAGAGACACTTAAAAAACATGATACTGCTATTTTATTAATGATACTAAAGAGATGGGAGCAAAACTACCTAGCTGTCCATCAACAGAATAGATAATGAAAATTATATGTTGTGTTTGTGCATGTGTGTGTGTATATGTGCACACATGTATGCATGCATATATATATATCCAGTTGTAAAAAAAATGAAAATATAAAGTATTCAGAAAAATGGATGAATCTGAAAAATAGGATTAACAAAGGTGACTTAAAATTTATGAGACAAAAATTTGCATGCTTCTTTAAGAACTCTAGTGCACATATATATTCTTAAGTTTGGATTGAGTCAGTGTGAGGCAACAGTTTAAAAAAAATCTGCTATAACAATTATTCATTAAGAATAAATTTAAAGAAGTGTTAATATGAGAAGTTCAAAGTTTCTCCCAATTTCAGATTTTTCAAAGAAAACTCCAAATATGAACTAGGAACAGTCAATCTAGGACAATGTGGAAATCAGAAAGTAGGGAGAGGTTAGATCGTATGTAGATTGTACTCACAATCACATTGGCTAGACCACAATCACTGGACAATTATTTTATGACAGCTTTTTGATGAGTTTTCTAGCCCTGGTTTCGCAAGCTGACAATTTTATTAAGTGAGTTTAACAGCAACTGACATCTGAAAATGAACAATAAGTCTTGGATATGTTGATTATTTTCTTATAACCCATGGAAAATAGAATCAGATTGAAGGGTGTATCTTACCAAGTGTTTGTGACATTTAAATTACTCTGATTCATATCTGAAAAATCAGGTACAAAAATATTAGATAACCTAAAAAATTAGGATTTATAGCAAAAACAAAACAAAATAAACAAGTAAACAAACAAGCAACAACAACAATAAAACCATTTCTTGTCTTTGAGCTATTCATTAATTTTTAAGTATTGCCACATGGTTAACACAACTTCCAAGGAGTGTGATTGTATAGGCACAGATCAGGATGCCTCAGTCTTACCACTTAAATATACTCAAAGACAGGTATTCCTGTGAATTAGAATTAATCTTGAAGTTTTCAAGCTTTCTTCAACATACCCATGAAGCTAATGTGTTGTCAAAGAAATGCTAAAGTGGTGCTTCCTTTCAACTTTTTAGAGATTTTGACTTCTCATGAGAAATTCTGTAATACATTTTTTTGACCATTTCAACTTTTTCACTTAATCTTTAAAGTGGGAAGAAAACTCATATGTGAAGGAGGTTTGGGTAGGCAAAGATATTCAGAAATGTTCCTTTCTTTCTTTTTCTTTCTTTCTTTCTTTCTTTCTTTCTTCTTTCTTTCTTTCTTTCTTTCTTTCTTTCTTTCCTGTTTGTGTCAACTTCTTGGTTTTCTTTTTTTTGATTTATAGAGAAGTTTTTTGCATTCATTACCAAATAGAGCTCATGATTCTTAAAATGTACAATTTTGATAATATTAAATTTTGTAACACAATTATATATAAACAATATTATTATTTATATAACATTTTGCATTTGGTAATATCTAATGTGATAGCTAATACAAAAATCTATCAAATTCTTCTGTATCAACTTAAGGAAAACTAGAGACCATAATTTAAAAAAAAACAACCTTTGTGGTAATATTCACAGTAAGAACATATATTCATAAAATACTACATATAAGATAATTAAGATTAAATCATTTTACCACTTAGTATTTTTTTTGGTTTCCTCTTTTTTTTAGTTGGATATTTTATTTACATTTCAGATGTTATCCCCTTACCCCATTTCCTCACACACACCCAGGAACCCCTATCCCATTGCCCCTCCTCCTGCTTCTCTGCAGATGTGCTCCTACCTAACCCCCCACTCCCACCTCCCCACCCTCGAATTCTCCCACACAGGACATCTAGCCTTCATGGTACCAAGGATCTCCTCTCCCACTTATGCCTGACAGAGCCATTCTCCCTTACATATACAGCTGGAGCCATGGATCCATCCCTAAGTGCTCCTGTGGTTTAGACCCTGGGAGCTCTGGTTGGTTGGTATTGTTGCTCTCCTCATGGGGCCACAAACCCTTTCAGCTCCTTCAGTCTTCACTCTAACTCCTCCATTGGGAACCCATGATCAGTTCAATGGATAGCTGTGAGCATCTGCCTCTGGCAGATCTCTAAGGACACAGCTATATCAGGCTCCTGTCAACATGTTTCTGTGTTGTACTCTGATTGTTTGAGAGGAAGTACTGGGATTAAAGAACATCAAAAATAGAAAAATGAGGTAGGCCCCATCTGGAAGGAATTCACTCTTCAAAGGAAAGTTATATATTGAGAAATAGAAAACTTTCAATGAAAGTCACTATGAGATAATAATTATAGTGAATCAATTCTTTCTATTCAGTGGCTCTGTGGAACAAAGTTGATATCCACTGTTGTATTTAATTCTCAAAACAGTTCTTCAAAGTACATATTTACTTCCATTATTGATGGGGAAAAACAGACAGCCAAGCACATGTTTAAAAACATAGGGACTGTATGATATAGGCTTGCTCATGGATCCCTAGAAACTGTTGAGTTTGCTTGCTGTTCCATCTGAAATTCATTACACTTTTGCATTAATATCTTCTAAAATAAATATATAATTACATCCTTTGGTTAAAATCATCAGACTTTAAAGTTTTAGAATATCTTTTTGTTTGTTTGTTTGTTTGTTTGTTTGTTTGTTTTTCGAGACAGAGTTTCTCTGTGTAGTTCTGGAATTTATTCTGTAGACCAGAGTGGTCTCAAGCTCAAAAATCCACCTGCCTCTGCTTCCCAAGTGCTGGGCATAAAGGCGTGCACCACCACTTCCTGGCGAACATCTTAGTCATCCTAAAAATCTTTTCTGTATGGTTAATATTCATTATAAGTCATTTTGGATACAAGTAAAGAAAATCTATTAAATAGTATCTTAAAATACGTAACTACAACTTTCATATAACAAGCAGTACAGAAATGTTGCTGATGCGGGCCAGTAGCTCAATTATATTGCCATCATTGCTTGCTTATCATTTCCTTTTGTTTTCTACAATCAGTTGGACACTGGCCTCAACTTTTGGTATGTATCATCAATTAAGCCTATAATAAGGAACAACAATGGAAAAGATACATCAATTGATTTCCCACACTTCTCTAACTACAGCAATAATAATTTAATCTATAACAATGTCAATAACAACATAATAAAATTTTAATGCATCTGATTTCTAGTTGGTATTTTTTCATAAGGACTAACTCTTATATAACATTATAAGGTTATGAAAAAAGAGATAATTATCTTAATTTTATGGATGATAAAAATTGAGAAGAAAATTAATTCTTTTCTTCATAGTAAAGACCACTAAAATTATTTTTAAAGCCATGTTCCAATTCTGTACTTAGTTCTAAACATGGTGCTTATAATTTATACAATGTTTATTCTTATAGTCAATAAATGGACATGTGCATGTATACAAAACCTTTATAGCCTGCTTCAGGTGCCTGCATCATCAAAACTGCCACAATTTATCACCATTCTAAATTTTTCTTTCTCTATGAGGGTAGCATAATTGACATATTAAATGAACAGTAAATCATGAAACATATCTTCCAATGAGTTAAAATAAATCAGACCTTCAGCACAGATTATATAATAGAAACTATGTCTAGGATGCTAGTGTTTTTCAGTTTTCATCTCTCAGTTCCTCCAGCTTTATGCCTGCCTGGACACTGCCATGCTTCCCGCCATCATGATAACAAACTGAACCTGAGAACCAGTAAACCAGCCTCAATTAAATGTCCTTTATATGAGTTGCCTTGGTCATGGTGCCTCTTCACAGCAGTAAAACCCCAACTAAGACAAAAGTTGGTACCAGGGACTGGGGAATTGCTGTGATAGGTCTGACCATGCTTCTGTTTGGATAATATGGATTTGGAACGTTGGCTTTAAAATGGTATAAAAACAAAAAGGAGGAGGGGGGATGGTATGGGGGTTCTAGGGAGGGGAAATGGGGAAAGGGATAGCATCTGAAATGTAAATAAATAAAATAGCCTATAAATAATAAAAAGAAAAAAATGCTTTAAGTGGGCTTTGCAGACTGTCTAGTAGAATATGGAAGACATTGAAGTTGAGGTTGTTTGAACTGAGGAAGTCTGCTCTGGAGGTTTTCAAAGGAAAGAATAGTAAGTATGTGGCCTAGAGACTGTTGTTGTGATGTTTTGGTGGAAAATGTTGCTGCTTTTTGCCCTTGTCTGAAATGTTTGCCTGAGGCTAAGGTAAAGAGACTCGAATTAATTGCATTGACAAAAGAAGTCTCGAAATGCCAGCATAGACTTTGTCCTTTGGTTGACTCTCATGAAGAGTATTCTGATCAAGCAAGCAAACTTCACAAGAAAAAAATGCAAAATATATGGTTCAAGTAATAAAAGGGCACCAGGAAGTGAAATGGAGATGGATGCTCTACATCTTGTCCCAAAGACAAACAAAGACTCTTTTTGTGGCAGCTAACGGAGGGTCCCCTCAGATACCACTGCTACAATGACATACTTCCTCTAACAAGGCCATTTGTGCCACTCCCTGGGCCAAGGTATTAGACCAGCACACTCTCTCCACCTTTAATTATTATAAGGTGAGACATTTGGCAGTGTAAATCCCGTAGCCAGACATGCCACGTACTATTTTTCCTTATTTACTTATTTACTTGGGCTAGTAAGCCCCTCAAAGTTTTCAGTTTAAATCAGTTCATTATGAATTAATTCAAATAATGCATGAAGTGTGAGTATAAATAATTCAAAGAACAATACAGCAAATCCTTCCAGGATTCATACAGAGTATAAAGGATTTGATCACAATACATATATTGAGAATTCATGCATTAAATTCCCTTTACATTTTAAAATCAGGTGATGGAAAGAAGATTCAGCAGTTAGAAATCTCTGCTCTCCTAAAGGACGGAAATTCAGTTCCCAGCACACTATCATGTAACTTATAATCATCTGAAACTCCTGTTCTAGGAGATATGACACCCTCTTCTGACATTCTCAAGTATACACATGCACACATTCTATATACTCATACAGACACATATACTTACCTATAAAAAAATAAATATTATTCAGTTGTTCATATGTCAAGTCACAGAGCATGTAAACTGATAATCATTTAAGACATAATATATTCTCTGGTGAGCTATAAAGATAACTGAGTAAATGACATGCATTTTTGTGGCATACAGAATAGGCACATTTATGTGGCACAACCCTTTTAAGTCATCATGTAGCAGTGTGTCAGAGAAGAAATTTCTAAGAGGAGTCCAAAGAAAGTAAAACAAGCCAAATTCATTCTCACACTAAAGTCGAGCATGCCTAAGGGTGAACACACCTATAACATCTATGTCTTTTCTCCTAGTTTTTAAGTCACTAAAAATAATAACTCACAATTTGAAATGACAACTATGTAAAGCCTGTTGTCTTGAACTCCACCATACTCTGACACCAATTCTGAAACTGTTGAGTGCAGTATTAATATAAGTGACAGCACTTGAGATGAAATGACTGATTATATAGACACGCTACTTTAGAACTAGACATGTTTCTGGAGAATTAAAGTGTCACTGAAGTCAGAAGAACTTACGAGCTTGTGTAATGAAATCATTGATCTGATAACTTTTCATTTCTTGTGTAAATAGTGCCTTCAAATGACATATTTTTGCCATGGAGATGAAATTTTGTGCTAACATACACAACTTGCCAACTTTTCAGACGTGACATGATGGATCAAATCTTTTGGACCCCATGAAATTTATTTGATTTCATCAACTGTGGTTTGTCTCTCTATTTCAGGCTATTTTCCAACATACATTTATTCTATTAGTAACATTTCTGTTTACTTTATCTCTTGATAGCATGATAATTTTAAAATTTTAGCCATGTTCAAAAGAAAGATTTCCACTCATGCTTCATCTCTATGATGAGTGTAGCATCTTGTTTGATAAACAAGTCAATCAAGTAATGATTTCATTTCCTAGGCATAGGTGATGGGGTAAAAGCAATGGTAATTAGATTTAATTATCTGTCAGTATTCAGCACATCAAATGGCTAAATTATAAACCACCACAGTCCACAAGCATAAATAAGCCTGGACATGTTATAGTTTGGTTGACAATGGCTTTAGTTAATGAAGAAAGTTACAATTCTGTTCATGAGTAAAAATTCTTGAATCCAGAAAATAATTTAAGACTGGGGTCCGAATGTTTTTGTTTGTTTGTTTGTTGTTTGGATATCTGTAGGTTTGCAATATTTTCACCTCTACTAGTAAACTTTCAGTTCACTTATTGAACACTCAGGAGCTTCTACATTATCTTATTTTGCATTCACACTTCTAGCAAGCTGCCTTAATTTGGTACCTATGAGGGATATGACTTCCAAATATCCTTTTTGTTCTGCTTGGTTGCCACTTTCATAATAACTTTTAGATCTTTAATTGCAGTAAATGTTCCATGTACTCTTCCTCCTCTTTCTTTAAGTGTTTTCTTTATCCTCTTCAAAACTACACCATAGAATTCTTTCTACACCACTAAATCTTAGTACTTTCTAACAAACATCTTTCTTTCTTCTTTCTTTCTTTAGAATCTGACATTAATTTTTATTTTATTTTATCTTTGGATTTCCATTTGGTGTACAAGGTTTCATTATGATGCATGATCCAAGTATGTCATTCTTCATCCTTATCTATTCCTTCTCCAGTGGTTCCCTTCCATTTTCTACTTCTTTTTGCTGCTCTATTTCCTCCTCAGAAGCAACTGGTCATCTTCTTTCATGTCATTAGAATCTGAAGCTCTCATTTTTACATAGAACTAACAAAAAGAAAATTTTAAGTTATGATTTGTACAGTATAGAGTTTTATGGAAAAATGAGACCCAAAACACTTAGAGATTATATTTGTTTCCATAGCTGTTGTTCATAAAAAACTAGAAATTAAGATCATGCTTTTGAAATGCTAATTTATAATTCTGTCTATTATGATTCCAGTGCAAAATAAATTCTTAGAGTTTTAATTTTGGGGTTGGTATATGATAGAAGAGAAGAGAGTATGTAGAAAATAGAAAGAATATAACAGGATGCCATGAGACTTATATAAAGACTTGAAGAATCATCACAAATAAGGCCAATTATTAGATGTATTATTTATTTGATAAAATATGTAGGTACCATGTATTTTGAATGATTATACTTCTCCGGCTATAACAGACATGATTCTAATCAGGAGCTTCCAGTAGATGAACAACTTTACAGTTGATATGATCAGTAGACATGTAGTAGAGAGATTTATTTATACTCTATATTAGTTTTTGGAGATTTTTACTAAGATTAAGATGATGAATTATGATTCAATTAGTTGCTACAGTTTTGGCATTTCTTTAAGTGTAATATGAAAAAACTGGATTTATCAAACATGGATTTCTGAGAAGGTTACCTGTATTAGTAGTAGTCATTAGTATAGCACCGTACCCAGGAAAATCAACTTAAAAAAAGGAAAATCTCATTTTGGCTCACAGTTTCAGAAGATTCAGTTTATGGTCTATTAACTTCATTATACTGAGCCTATCAGCAGAATACTGCCTCAGTACAGACAGAATGCAGAGGGGTAAAGCTGCTTATTCATGGTATCTGGAAGGCAAAGCACAAAAAACAAGCAGGGTCCAGGGTAACAATGTCCTTAGTAAGGGATGTTTGTTATTACCTGACAACCATATACTAGGCCCAGCCTCTGAAAGTACTAACCCCAGCAGAACTTGACACCTCCTTAGGGGACAGAAAATATCCAGACTATTGTACTGTCATATAACTGGAAGAAAACAGTGCAATTGTACCTGTTTGGCTATGCACATCCTTATTGAAGATTTTCTTTCCTTTATGAAATGCTGAGGATAGCCTCTGAGCTACATAGAATTAGGTTACGGAGAAAAATATAAACATTCACTATTATTCATTACAGACAGACAAAAGTGGTTCACTCTTTGCATCTTTACTTTAAACATTGCCTACCACAGGATGTTGCTTTTAACTTACTTTTTATATTGTTATTTTCATAATGTTTTAGATTATGGAAGACAATAACAACTGGACCTTTGATTCCAAACAGTTTATGAAAGAGTTAGATGATTATACTCTGGTCATGAAAGAGGAAGGAAGAGGCAGAACAGCTTTTCCTAGGTTGTTTTGTTTTGTTTATCTAATCAGCTTTGACACAAATATCTCTGTTCAGTCAAGCAAATTAGGATAAGATATCTCTGCTCTTATCAGCACACTGGCAAAAACTCAAGTTTTGAAACTGCTATAACTAGCATAATGGTAATTAGTTAAATTCATTAAAGTGAAGAATGGTTTTGGGAGCAGCTTTTATAGCACCCAGGTGATTATAAGATACAGCAAATTTCAATGATCACCATAGTAAGGTAATGCAACCCATTCTTCCATTAAAGTCACATTTCCAGTGACATAGAACAAAGTATGTATGATATTGTTTAGTGGGGATATGTTTCTAACAATGCAAAGAAAAGGTTATCTACATATTTTTATTTATTAGGCAATATTTTTGTAGCCTTTATTCTTAAGTTGTTATTGTTGCATAATAACTATAAATATATAAATAAATCCTCTGAATCAATTTGATGTATATATATGTATATGTGGTTATTGCTGATCACCAAATGGGAGGGGACTATTAAACATTTTGACTGAAGTTCTGTTACATTCTAAAATGCATCATTTCAATAATGCTAATGTTTATACACTAATCCCCTAGCCTTTTTGGATTTACAGCACACAAAACTAAACCATTTCAACATCATATAAATTCCAATCCACAGTGTTTTGAAAATTAAGTATATTTAAGAGAAATAGAACAATATCACTTACCCCTTTCCTTTTTTTTCTCCAGCCCCTCCCACATACCTTGCCTCCAAAACCATAGCATGACTCCTCCCTTCAAGCTGGTAGCCATTTTGTCTTTAATTATTTCTGTTATGTACATGTATGTGTGTATCTGTTTGCAGAAATATATAATCTGTAGAGCCCATGTTTTGTTGCATGTGTGTGTATATGGTTTCACAATTAGCCGTGTTGTGTTGGCTAACCAATAAGAGAAATCATCATTGGTCAAGGCCAATTCTCTTTCTCCCAAGAGTCATTGGTTGCTTATAGTTCTTTGTCTTTGCATGGAACCCTGAGAAATTTTCCACCCTTCTACATGTCCATTGAAATTGCATTGTTCAGTATTTGTCTGTGCAGTCATTTATTAAAAAGACTGTTTCAAACAACTTTTGGATACTTTGGCTCTTACAGTCTTTCTTTGTACTGCACCCTCTTTTTTCTGTAATGTTGCCTGAGCCATAGATGCAGTAGCTGTGAAACAAATGTATCTACTGGACTGAGCTATGATTGGTTTATCTCTGTTTTATAGCAGTTGTTGCTTTTCTGATGATCTCCATTTACTGTCAGGAGACATTTATTTGATGGAATGATGATAGCTACACTTATCTATGGGTATAAATATAAGATTTAGTATGTAGTAAGGAATTATTCTGGTATAGTGATTCTTTTCTAATGCCCATGTCCTCACTAGTCTCAGGAACCTGGCTAGATTTTCGGTATCAGCATGATTTTCTTCCTTTTACAGTTGGCCTTAAGCCCACTTAGACAGCTATTGGTTACCACCAACAATGAGTGATACTTAGTGTACTTGTATGCATATCTCATCATGTTTAAAATGTATTGCTTCTGGGTGGGACTGTTAACTGTTTCTGTCCCTTGGTAGCTTGCATTGTATTTTCAGTAACATGGAGGCTAGAGTACAGGAAAGAGAATTTCTGGTCAGATTCATCTGGGAGCATCCAATTTTTGTGTCCTAAGTATGTACCTGAGCCACTAAAGGTAACAAAAGTCTACATCAATATTCTTTGTGGTTTTAAAGATCAATTTAACTACCATGATCAACCATTCGAAAGGAGGATTCTAGTACCAGGTACTAGGAGTTTTGTCAGGTTTTAATTCTTACAGGTCTGTGAGGAGTGTTGTCTGGCTTAATTTCAAGAGACACACACACAAACCATGCTTAATTCTCAGTAAATATAAAAATAATATGATTCCTTAAGGCTTTCTCAAACAACCTTAGTGTTGATTATCTCTTGTCTCCCGTTCATGACACCTTTTCCTCCTCCGACCCTTCATACTTTCTTTGGTTCTTCAGTTACTCCATATTGTATACTCATACCTGAGAGTTTGGAGCTACAAGATTCAATGAACAAACACATGTAACATCTGGGTCTTGATTTCCTCACTCCTATAATTTTTTCTAGTTCCATCTATTTGCCAGTGAATTGCATTCTTTCATTTGTTTTTACAACTGAATTGTTGTATAATGTATGTTTATCATGATCCACTCATCCATTGAAAAATATTTTGGCTATTTCCATTCCTTAGCTATTGTGAAAAGGGGCAGTGATGAAACTGCTGAGCCTGTGGAGAGATATGTTGAGTGCTTTAGCATATGCCAATGGCTGATATAGCTGTGTCATATAATGGGGTTTGTGCTTTTGTTTGTTTTTGTTTTTTAGTATTTTGAGAATTCTCCATACTGTTTTCCAAGGCAACTATACCAGTTTGCATCCCCATCAACAGTAAATGAGGTTTTCCCTACCCCACATCTAAAGTGTTTGTTGTTATTTATTTTGTTGATCTTTGCTATTGTAACGGGGGTATTTTCATCTGCATTTTTCTAATTGATAAGATTGAGAAACACTTTTTTAGTAACTCTTAACCATTTTTTACTCTATGTTCAGACTCTTAACCCATTTATTTAATTGAGTCATTGGTGTCCTTTACTATTCATTTTATGAATTCTTTGCCTCTATGATCTGGATATTAGTCCTCTCAGACGTATAGCTGACAGAATCTCTCCATCCTGTGGATGACTTCTCCACTTGATTGATTGCTTCCTTAGCTGTATAGAAGCTCTTTTACATACACTGTTCAGAAGCACATGGAAATGTCTCTAAAATAGATCATATTTTGCCATACAAATACAGAAAAACAAAATCATCCCCTTTATCCAATATTCAATAAAACTTAAAATTAACAGCAAACAAAAACTCAAATAACTGTATAAGATTATGGAGAGTAAATAACTCACACTGAATGATAAATAGATCAAAGAAGAAATCAAGAAAGAAGTCAAAATATTCCTATAACCAAATAAAATGAAAACATAGCACAAGAAAATTTCTAGTAAATATTTTGAAAACATAAAACATCAAAAAATCATCAGTCCAACTAACAAAAAGAAAGGAATATATAACTCAACATAATCAAGAATGAACAGGGAAACATTATAACAAATACCAAAGAAGTACAAAATAAGAAATGTTTAAATAGTAAAATTTGAAAAAGCTAAAATATTTGGTAAGTTAGGAAATCTAAAATAAATTTTTCAAATTCTTGATTCATCCAAACTGCCAACTACTCTTCTATACAAGAAGAGACCCATAATCAACACACCCATAACAAAGAAGAGATTGAAACAGTAACAAGAACATTTTATATTTTAAAATTCTAGGCCCAGAGGATTCATAACATAATTATATTATACCAGTTGTTCAAAAAACTACAGCCAATCCTTAACATCTTCAAAAAATAGAAAGAAAATATCATTTCCAAATTCATTTTATGAAGCCAGTAATACTCTAATTACACAAACCAATAAACACACACACAAACACACACATGTACACATGCACACACATACTCACGCACACAAGCACGCAAGCATACAAGCACGTGTACAAACACAAGCAGTCCAATATTGCTGATGAAGCAAACCAGTAGTCTCAACTACCTGAGATCTCTCAGACACTTTCAGCCACCAACCAGGCAGCCTACATGAGCTGGTCCAAGGCCCTCACCACATATGCAGCAGAGGACTCCTGGTCTGGTAACATTGGGTGTAGAGGCACCTAGCCCTCAAGAGACTTGAGGCCCCAAGGAGTGGCCGGCTTTGTGAGGGAAGTAGGGGGACATCTTCTTGAAGACAAGAGGGAGGAGGGTGGGATGAAGAACTATGGGAGGGCAGACAGGAGGCTGGCAATGACTGAACTGTTAAAAGAAAAGTATAAAACATTTACATATCAAATAGAAAAGTATATCAAGAAGATCATCCACTACAATTAAGTTGCCTTTATCCCAGAAATGCACATTGGGTCAACAACTTATTTAACTGAATAAATATAAATCAATATGCTTTCATGATAAAATTTTAGAGAAAGAAAACTGAAATAGCATACCACAATATAATAAAAGCTATATAGAATAAACCTACTGTGAATATTATCCTAGATGGATAAACACTTGAACCAATCCAATTAAAATTGAAAATGAGGGCTGTCATTTATCCATACTCCTTTTTCTAGCAATGCTAGCTGTTGCAAGAAAATAAGAGAATGTAAGTAACAGGATACAAATAGAAAAAGAGGAAACCCAAATATCTCTTTTGCAGATGATATAATATTATACTTAAGGGATCCCAAAAATCCTAATATAAAATTTTTAGAAATAATTAATAATTACAGCGGAGATGACAACAGTAAAACCAACTTAGAAAAGTCAGTAGCCTTTCTATATACCAGTAACAAACACATTAAGAGATCATGGGCACACTTTCATTTCCAACAGCATTAAAGACAATAAAACACCTAGGAATAAAACAAGGAAAGAGGAGAAAGAACTCTACAATGAAACTTACAAATCTTTGAAGAAAAAGGTTGAAAAAGACTTTAGAAAATAAAAAGACATCAACGTTCATGGATCAATAGAATTAATATAGTGAAAGTTACTATCTTGCCAAATACAATTTGCAGATTCAGTGCAATACCAACCAAAATAACCAAATATTCTTTATAAGACTGGAAGAAAAAAAATCATACAATTCATGTTACACCAGAAATGATCTAAATAGCCAAAAAAAAAAAAAAAATACTCTGAAAATAACTGGAAAAACTGCTATTCCAGATTTCAATATTTAACATAGAGCTATATGTTATATATAACATGTTATATATAACATGTTTCAATCTATGATATTATATATTATATATATTTCAATTATATATAATATGTTTCAATATATAACAAAAGTAATATAGTACTGGCACCACAAGAGACATGTATACCAATGGAATAAAATAGAAGACCTAAATATGAGTATTTGTAATGGCTGTTTAATAAAAGATAAATAATTTACAATGAATGAAAAACAGCATCTTCAACAAATGGTTCTTGGAAAACTGGATCTCCCAATGAAAAATAACAAAATCAAACCATTAACAAAAATAAGATACATTTGGATTAAATAACTCAATTTGAACCGAAACACTATATCTGCTAGAAGAAAACACAGGCAGTACCCTACAAGATACAGATGGAAGATGGGATTTTCTGAGCAGGACTCCATTTACCCAAAAAGTTAAAATCAACAATTGACAACTGGGATTTAAAACAATTTCCAAAAGAAAGAGGTCATCAATATTAAGGAGAATGACAAAATGTATATGAGAACATTTGAGAACAATCTCAAAAATTAAAACCAAGTAAATAGATTTGTTTCAGGAATCACAATGTTCACTGGTAGATACAAGTATTTAAAATCAGGGCATCAACATGAGTTGATAATCTAAATAGACTTAATTTCAATACTATACTAAGAGAGACAAAATTCAATTTCTCAACATTTTTTTCATACCCACAAAACCAAATTAAAAGGAAATGGATGATCTCCAAAAACTAACCCGTTTTGTGCAAGGAAATCACATTTCTTTTTAAAAGATGAACATTTCCCAGGATCTAGGGAGTGACAGCAATAAACATCTATTACAGTTAGAAAATTTTTCTGTAACAACCAAATGGATAATCAAATATTGCAACAACTCAAGTATTACTGAAAAAATGCATTCTACAGTATGCAGTGTTGCTATTTATTTTTATTTTATATGTATGTATGTTGTCTCTGCATCCATATATGTGTACAATATGAGTATCTGGTGCCAAGGGTTCAGAAGAGGGAATGAGATCTCATGGGGCTGGAGTTATAAATGGTTGTAAGAGAACTGAACTCATGTCTTCTGGAAGAGTAACATATATTCTTATACATTGAAACTTTTCTCCAATGCTGAAATATACTTTTTTTGGTTTTGTGGGTTTTTTTTTTTTCTGACTGACTCAAAATGACTAAGTCCATTTTGAGAAGTTATGTCATCATGTCACAGCAAACTACTTTTCTTATATAACACCCAGAGTCTGTCAATCAAATGAAAACATATTCTTTAATTGTCTCCCCTTCCTCACACCAGCTATTCCCAGCTCTTTTTCTGTTGCCTGGCTTCTTTTGCCCTTTTATTTCATAAACTGAATTTTTCTTTAAGCAACAAGTCTGTGTAAAGCCCTAATCTCTTTTTTACCAAACATGCCCATATTATCTTATGTTAATGTGTACTTTTTACATTTAAGATTATTACATTGGAATAGTTTTCTCTCCGCCATTATAGCATCAATCACTACTTTTCACAGTATATGACACTATGACCTTCCTCATGTGGTTGGAAGCTCCATCATTATTAGATTCAATTACTCTTTCATATTCAATTATTTACAGAACAAAATACACGTCAATTCTGAAAGTCTTTTCTGTACAACTTCTTTGGGAAAGAAAATGTTACTGGAAAGTGACAAGTCAGAGTCAAAATATAAGGACTGTGGCAGGTTATATATCTATAGTGTGACATGAAAGCTTTTGTAAGAAGAGGTAGTGATGATAAACTGGACAAAATTAAGATTAAAGGGGCTTTGTGAAAATCATGTAAAAATTTATTTAATCTATAGTAAATCTAATGGTTGCTGTTTTTAAAATGCCATTTTCTGAGCAATGTACTTGCACATATAATCTAACTAAAATATTGAATATACCAAATATGAAAATTTAGTGCAAAAGATAGTAAGAACAATTCTACCCTTTAATGGAGAGTCATTGACAGTAATTTAAATAATTCTGATCTGTTTACACAGTTTGTCCTCTACCATTGATTCCATAATGAGTGCAGTGAAGATTAAAGCTCAAAGGGCCTTAGGGATTACCTTGTTCAATGACTTTGATTTAACACAATAAGGACCTGGATTAGAGAGAAGCACATTAACAAGTCAGGCAATGAAGATATGGGGTGGGGGGAAATGCGACCATAGTATAGGACTCTAGCCTCATTCTACATTATTATTCCATATTTCTTCTGTGATAACTAATTTCCTTCCTTTTACCTATTTTTATTGCTCTAACTCTAACCTTGACTTTAGAAAAATCTCTTCTTTTTCCCCACATATAAGACAATTTTTTTCTGCTATAGAAGATTAAGATAGTTGGCATTCCTTTATGCTTATTTAGTCATTTCAAGCAATTATCTTCTTCCTATCAGACCTTGAGATTAAGCTGCCAGTAGTGACCTCATTAAAGTCCACACTTCTAATAAGCTTCTCTGCAAATTGTTGAGAAGGCCGTCTTGAGGTAGTATAGGGAAAAAATATGGACTCAGAAGCAAACATAGCAAAGCTTATTTGTTCCAGTCCATGGTTTAGAGGTCAAGTGACTTGGGACCAATTGCCAAAATACATTGTTGAAGAGATGCCATGCCAAGTTGTTATGTTTATTAAACTCTACCATGACACAGAGTTATATAATATATAGTAGTTATTGATATTGTATATAACCAATTGTTTTTTTTTATTAACTTGAAACCTACAGAAGGAATGGTTATTTAAGTGGATAAAGTTTAAACATTTATTACTCATATAATTAACAGGATTATTAAATTGCTGATGTTACTTGAAGTTGTCATTTAAAGACTTAATTTCAAACCTACAGAAAGGGGAAATGGTTATTTAAGTGGATAAAGTTTAAACATTTATTACTCATAATAATTAACAGAGATTTATTAAAAATATGACTGATGTTACTTGAAAAGTTGTCATTTTAAAGACATTTATCTTCTAATGCAATATAATTTACTACCAATCATTAGAATATTTAAGGCAAAGTAACCAAAATATGAAAATAAGACTTAAGTCCTACTTCATGTTTTTTCCATATCAAATTCAGAAACTAATACTTAGATCTTATACTTTAAATAGTATTTAAAAATAAAGAAACATAAAGTCAGGAATATAGGCTAAATAAATTTTCCAAATTGGATAAGTAAATTTCAGGGTTGCCTTACTTTCTACAAGAATATGCCTGTATTTGATTACTGATTATAACTTTGTTCATAGACTACATAAGGTAAGGTTGCAAACATATTAAATATTTTGAGACATACTTATTTACATAATAAAAAGCATTTGAAAATATACTTACTATTTGTATCTGAAGACTTCTTTTGTTTCTAAGGAACTTTAGTAAATGAGTTATAAGGTTGCTGCTGAGGTATATTGAACAGGTTTTCAGGTTAATAAGGTCTCTAAAAGTAAGTTTAAAGGGATCTAAGGAATTTTTTATTTGGTTTGTTTTTGGTTTGGGTTTCGTTTTTGAACAGGTTTCTTTATCTAGCCCTGTATGTACTGAAACTAGCACTGTATACAGATTGGCTTCAAACTCACAGAGATCTGCCTACCTCTGCCTCCCCAGTGGTAGGATTAAAGATGTGAACACCTCTTCTATCACTACCAGAAGGAATTCTTATTTATATAAGTCATATGAAGGAAATTATATGTTTACTGTAAACATGATTAACCATTTGGTTAGCAGATTTTCTCTGAAAATGGATGAAATTCCTTCATAGAGAGTTTGCTCCTGGATAATAATAAAAAAAAAAATTATATATACTCATGAAAAAATGGTTATCTTTCTAGACTCCTGTTCCTATTAATGAACCTGAATCAAAACCCCCCCATGAGACTTGCATACTTATGTATTAATGATTGCTGAAGTTACTTTCCTAAGGATTCTTTATGCATTACATGTTAAAAAACTTTTTAAACCTAAGATATTTTGGGATATAATTTAGTAAAACATCTTTAATGGTATAAGTGGTAACACTTAGTTTGGTGGCAAAAGCACTTTTGTTAGTGGATTAAAGTCTGCTCAATACTGGGAAAACACATGCTGACACACTTGACAATAGAAACTTAGCTAATTACATATGACTGGAAAGGCCATGGACACTATAGGAAAAACTACTATTACCATTTTCCTAACCCAATATAGCTTTTAACTATTCTAAACACTGATCATTATATCCATCGATAAGTTTAGATTAACCCTTTTCAAAGAAGATTCTGTTTGTAGTAGATGAGGCTTACCACAAAGATCCACAACTGGTCCAACTCCAGAGAATAGGTGAGCCTGTGGTGTTTAAGTACACTACTTAGTCCACCTACACAACCCATATAATTGAGTACTAGTGAACAGGATACAAAAAGAGGTATTGGGGAGAATGTAAGAGCCAGAGGATATAAATACATATTGTGTATATTTATGTAAGAGTAATAATTAAAGAAGAGTATGTATATGTTTGTATATTGAAAAAAATATTTAATAATTTAAAATTATTTTTCCTTTGGAAATAATAATAATGAGTATTGTTCAAGAAAAAGATAATTCCAGGATACTAGCCAATTTTGCTATTAACTTAGAAATATAATTATATATTTTTTTATTTTTGACTGGATAAACATGTACAAATGTTCTTTGAATATTTACAGTCTATTTGACTCCCTAAAAACAGTTATGATTTTAAATGTGTTTAACATATCGCTCTTGTGAAAGTCACTTTTTAGTATCACATTCAATTACATTTTAACCATGTAGACATTGACGGTGTTATTGCTATTCTAGAAACAAACCCTTAAATTTCTGCTCCAATTTGGGTCATATAAGGGAAGATGAATCAGATAGTGTACAGAAAAATATACATGTAACCATTTTGATGACTTTTGTGTTTATTAGTACTGTTTCCCTGCTACATATCACTGGGGAAAGGAAGTGGTGTACTTATATAATAGACACCAAGCATCCTCAGTAAAGAAATACATAGATTCTGGAGAACAAATTCTCTCCATTTAATCTTCAGTTTTATTAAAATTTTTGTGATCCTGTGGCATGAATTCAGCCAGGTTGAGTAATGTTGGCAAGCAGGTAGGGATCAAGGTCATCCAAGGGATACTGACTTGGAAGGGTCTGGGCATGTGACCAAGTTCTTCCAGAGTGAATAATTATTAAGAAAAAGAATGTTGACAAAAAATTCGCAAAAAGACCTATAGCTATCTATTCTCTTGGATACCTGGATCTTGAGGGAGTTCTCTGGGAAGAGCCACTCAGCACATTTGTTCAAATGAATACACTTATTCAAAAAAATCAAAGGAATACAGATTTCTGGATACTCCCAAGGAATCATGTATGAGAAGAAATGCAGACTTTCCGCCAAAATTGTCCCTGACTTCCAAATTTAGGCCATTTTGTTTTCTTAAATCCCATACCCTGAGAAGACCCTGTCTGATTAGAAGATGTGCAAGTCGTGAATAGTAAGACTAAAGAGCCAATGAACCTACAAAGTTCATTGCAAAACAAACTTATGTTTTGTAACAGAGAAAACAAGCAAACCCACAAAATCATTTATTTCAGAATGAGAAGGAAAGGCCACAGAATAGACAAATTACATTTCTCTTACTTGAAAGTAGATTGGACCCTCAGAACTAATTAAGTAGTAGAATGCAAAATGTATGCTTCAAGAAAAAAAGCTATGCAAACAGGTGGTCTATTTTATTTCATCCTAGCAACACTGGGGAAAGGATGAGATAGCAAGGAGATACACATAGTGAAGTGCCCACTGTGGATTTACTCTAGTTTTTTAGGTGGAATTATTTCCATTCAAAATAAATAAATAACTTTGAACTAACAGTAATTCACAATATCACACTCGTAACACAGGACATTAAATTTCAGGACATAAGGTCTCAGCACAGAGGTAATTAATCAAAATGAGGTGATTTGAGTGAACTTAAATACAAAACATTTGTAGATTTTTCAGAAAGAAGACACTAGAATAGACACACATGTGGGAAAATGGTATGTGATTATGAAAGTAGTGCTTGTAAACCTTAAACAAATCCTTAGTTACAAGCTTCAGGTGGAATCAGCCCTGCCTGATTCAGAGTTTTCATATCGTACTCTGAGAAAACTTTCAGTCGTTGGTGTTTGGTACTTTACTATGAAATTCTTAGAAAAATAATACTATGATTTGAGTAATTGGTAATCTATACATATGAAAAGACACAAACGTATAAGGAATTTCCATAATAAATAAATACTGTAGATTACATTATAAATAAGTGGTATATTTACAAATGTTAACTGAAATCCCTAGTTTATTGGTTGAGAACATTAATGCAATCATTAATCAAAAACATTTGAAACTTGGTTTTAGTATTATTGTTAAGATTTATCCAATAGTCTTTCTTTCAGTTCTTATCAGTAGAGACTAGTGTTTTGATACTTAGCTTCAAATAGCAGGGTGAGCATATATCAAAGTCTGACCAATCTATTATTCCATGCACCTAGTATCTATGATTTGTGGGCATAAAATAGGTTCAAAGAATAGGCCTCCAGCACCTTCCAAGAACTTCTCTCTCATTAATTTGATTTAATTTGTTTGAGACACAGTCTCACTATGCTTCAAAGGATAATCTTAACCTCCTGGGCTAAAATGGCTTCTGCCCCATCCACCCAAAAGACTGAGACTGCAGGCATATATTACAATTGTCTTGAAATTTATTTTCAATTATTTCTGCAACCTACTATCATATTGAAAAGACTTGACGAATACATTGTTTAAAATTGTTTTAATCCCAATGATTAAAAATGAATATATAGCAATACTAGATTTTTAAATTTAAATGTCTGGCTTTAAAAGATTTAACATCTGAACGCTCTACCATGGTTATACAGACATAATAAATATATTGCAAGCAAAGGTTCCTAGCTGGAGGTCAGAGGCAGAAACATAAGAAGATACAGGGAAAAGAACAGGTTCACCGTAGGGTATCTTGGGTCATGAACATATGGTTATGAGGTCTGACCTGATGTAGTAGGAGCAGCCCAAATAAAATATGGCACATAATATCTCAGAGATTTTGACAAAGAAGTAGACAAAATCGTATAGAGGCTTGATATCTGCCCAGCTCTAGTGCTATTTAAACCTTACCTAATAAATCTAAAGGTTTCTATGTCTTTTATTTGGGATCTATATGGTCTGCAGTGGGGGTAGAAACCACTAATATATATTTAAAGACAACAAAGGGTTGTCTTTATTATTAGCCACAGGATAATATTAACTACAACAGAGAAGATAAACTCATCTTTCAGACTTCCTAACTAGCTTCTCTTAACTTCTCTGATAAAATAATGTACTAAGAATTACACTTACTATAAGATATGGCATTCCATTATAATAGTTAACAAATGTTATTTACTTCTAAAATTAGAAAAGTTAAAGCTATTTCATTGCAGCTGTATAATGTGTCCCCCAGAGTAATTGATCTATTTTTCATCTAGCTTATAAATAGGTATATAGATGGACATTAAGTATACTTCATTTTCTTAATTGGAAGCTGGCTACCAAATTACTCATGAAAAATAATAAATAGCATCAATACTAGTGGTAAAATTAAATGTATTATAAGTTTTTTATCAGAACCATTCTGAAACTCTGAATAAACTACCCAGATAGGTGTCTTTGGATATAAAGATACCCTTTTTTAAAAGTGAGTTTTAAAAATAATCACAGTCCTTGTTTTCATATTTAAAATAATACTGTGAGGAGTACATGTGGAATTATTGCCCTTCACTTTAAATCTAGAATGTTACTACTCATTTAGGAAAAGTAATATCTAACGTGCAAGCATCTCACTAGACTAATTGCTCTTTAGAACTGTGTAAGATACTTAAGCATCCTTTTTTGTTTTGTTTTGTTTTTTCATATCATAGAACTCTTCAAAAAAAAACAGTTCTCAAACTGTTGTCATGACTATTGGGGGTCACATATTAGATATCCTATATCCAGATATCTATATTACGTTCATGACAATACTAAAATTGCAGTTATGAAGAGGCAGTGAAGCAATTTTATAGTTGGCCGTCACCACATGAGGAACTGTATTAAAGAGTTGTAGCATTAAGAAGGTTGGGAATCATTGCATTAAAAAGAGTTAGAAGTCAGAGTAGTACTACATCATGTGCTCATATAGCTTATCAGCTACAAGTCTGAGAACTTTATAGTTGTCTGTGCCAGATAGTCTTGAAAATCTAATTTCTGTTTCTGCTAAGGGAATAGAAGATCTCCTTTTGCATATCTCACACATGTCATTAGGAATGAGAATTTCTTTCTAGTTATAATTAATGAGATAGTCACAGAAAGCATAGAGTAATCTCCAGGCTTGACTTTAAAGGTAAGGCACCTCTACCTTTGGCAGAAATAATAAATAGTAGTGTAAGAAATGTCAGTGAGTGTTATAGAATGGTTGAAACAAAGATCAGAATAACCTTGCATTGTGGGCTATTTCAGAAAGCCTATGTACCATATAAGCTCAGAATTTATTTAAGAAAAAAAATGTTTGTTATGTTATCATGCCTGAAATACATTTTACTTAAACAAGGTTATCTATATCCTTTGTGTGATGTTACAGGCCTTTTCTGTTAAAAAGTAATGTCTGTGTGGTTTCCTTATATCATAGGATATTCCTTTGTTAATTTATGCCCTATGCACTTTGTCTATGGGGTCATGATTGCTGTGAAAATCATGGAAGGAACAGGATAAGTTTTACTTAGCTTCCTTATCACTGTCCATTGAAACAGAGAATAGAGTGAAACGAAAAGAGTTGCAAAGTCCAGGATCTTATGGTTGCTCTTAATTTACTTTCTTCAAACCGGACCACAACCCAAACATTAAGTGCATTGGATTCCTATATCAATCATAATTAGAGTCTAAGCTACCATTGCATAGGACATTTCTCACTGAGATTCCTCTTGCAAAGGTTCTATATTGACATAAGTAGCATCAACACTTGCAACGATTAGATCATGATATGGTAACTCCCTGGCAAAGAGACACCTTGTTCATGGTTGTGTTTTTTATGTCAGGGGCAGAACAGATGGTAGTACTTAGTTCATCCTAGCTTGATAACTGGCATGGTGGCCAAAGTGCATTTACACCTAGAAATTGTAAAATTAAAATCAAATAGAAACCAGGCAGAACAATATGAGACAAGGAAAACAGACAGAGATCTGAGAACCATTTTGACAGCCCATAGATCTATCCTCCAGCTCCAGTGCACAGCACAGATGGGCTTAGACACCCGCTTGCTGACACACTATGTAGTATGGTTGGATAGATGATGTCACCTCAGGGGCTGGCAGTTGCATGGCCAACTTGCAGTGAGAGCCTCCATAAAGTGCAAGTATGTGGTGGTCATATGGGAGAGAAAGAGAAGTGGAGCAGCTTGAGCATTATAAAGAGAGATGAAGCTGGAGACTAGAGGACAGGTAGGAGTAGCCTGTCGTAAGTGGCCAGCCATGTCATTTGGGGCCCTGGTGAAGTCCCAGTCCCAGCTATCACTGAGGGCCAAGTCTGGATCCATGGATATGGGGTCAATGTTGAGTCCAAAGAACATATTACCACTAGAAAAACATAGGGATGCATCTTGTGGTGGCAGCCACCAGAGACCACATGAATATCAGGGACTGTGCATAACTGGCCCTGCTCCCCACAAGATGTGGTGCTCTGGAAAGCTGTCCCCACAATTGGGATAATTCAAAGAAGTTGTCCTGTGCCATGCCCAGGCAGCACAGTTTACTACCCCTTGTGGCAGGGACATGGTTGTACTGGCCCCTAGGGCATGCGTCTGGGAGAGCTGACACTACCATCATCTGCCATGGTGTGACACAGGTTCAGAGATGATTCCTTGTCCCTCTCCCTCACACCTGTTAGTTAGTAGAAGTGTCCCTGAAGTCATGAGCTACTGAAAGTTAACACTGCCCATTACCTGGCCTGGACAGCACAGCAGAGCTATGGAGTTGGATATGAACCAGCCCAGAGAGTGCGAGCAGGGAGAGCTTGTCCTCCACACAGCTGCTATAAAGTAACATGTGGAAGAGAGAGATGCCCTCCTTCCCCTCACCCTTGGCCATCTGAAGCAATCCAGAGAGCTGACCCCAAGGTCAAGAGCAGTGAATGAACTGGCCCTATCCATTTAGGCTGCGACATTTGGGAGAGGGAGCCCTGGATCTCACCTGGGAAACACAGTTGTGCTGACCCTGGTTAAGGGGTACTGGGAGAGTTAGCACTGAAGACAGAGCTTGAGAGTGCTGGCCTCTCATTCTTCTGCCATGATGACCTCACTCTATCACCCCTAACCATCCTGCAGAAGTAGTTAGAACTGGCCCTAGAGTGCATAAGCTAGCTCTCCCTCTTGCCTTTAACTCATTGGGGTAGCACAGTACAGATGGCCTTAGTGTGGCAGGGGATGATGAGGTGGAAAGAGGAGTGGCAGGGCTCCAGTGATCTGGCCCTGGTACTCCTCTGGACTGAGGTGCTGTTCAGTGCAAGGGATAATGTCCTTCCCCTCCTCGGCTGCCACCTGCAGTAATAGGGAGAGCTGGCCCTGCCTTCTCCCTGACTATAGCAGTTGCATGAGTGGGCCTCTGCACCTTAACTGGGCAGCACAGTGGTGCTGTCTCTTAATGTGTGGGTGGTGATGAGTCAGCCCAAGGGCATAAGAGCAGGAGAGTTGACTTTGCTTTCTGATGATGATAACATTGGGTGGCCTAGATTGAGCAGAGCTGAGGAGCTCTCTCTGGTGGTGTGGATAGGGGAGAGCCAGCAGGCTGACCAACTAAACTGGGACATCCTGGCCCAGATCCACGCTCTGAGTTGGCCCATCCCCAAATTTATGTTATCTGCCAATGGTTGGGATGTGTGAAAGGTCCTGCTGGTCTAAAGTTGCAGGATCCCCATGATACAGAGAAACAACATGATGATCAGGAGGAATCCCTGTTAGGATCAAACATTGATGATATAAAATAAGCCAGAGATTTCAAACCAGACCGATAACACATTGCACTTAACATTCTCAAGTGAGTTATGTGGGGATATAGGGATATACTGTAGAATACACTGTGACATACTACAGCTTTCATGATGTTTTCCATGCTTTGTTTTGTTGTTGTGTTTATTAATTTGTGTTTTATTGGGGGAGTTTGAGGGTGAATGGTGGATATGAGAGGATGGAAAGACAAATAGGAAGATCAAAAAGAATCAATAAAAAGTTAAACAACAAAATCATTGATATAGTGAACCCACAAATCCCACTGAATGATGTGAATATTTTAAAACACTAATTGTGATTCCTAAATGAGTTACCTTGCTCTTTGTCTGCATCAACTTTCTTCCTCTGTGGATTATATTTAACACTGCACACACCTCTCACCTTATCAGTTAAATACCTATAAGTTTTTTACTATTTTATGCTGTTATAAATGTGATGTGTTTTTTAATTTTCTCTTCATTTTTCTTTCTTTCTGGGACTAAACTCAAGACCTTACCAGTGGTAACAAATGCCCAGCCTTCTTCTTATGTTCTTATTTTGTTTTTGTTTTTGTTTCCATATAGCTTGATGGTGATATATAACCTGAAATGTTACTGATTTAGTTCTAAATGTTCTAATTTAAGGTGATATCTTTAGAGTTCTGTCTACATAAACTCATGTCACCAGCAAACAGACACAATTCTACTTCTTTATTTTTTAATGTCTTTTGTTTGTGAGAAGAAAAGCATAGTGCACTCAATAAAAATGTAAGTTGTTAATACATCAATTATGTAATATAGTATGTACAACCTTCTAATACTGGAAATAAACAGCCATATGATTCAGCAATCCTACTGGTGGGTATATATCCAAAGAAAACAACATTAGTATGTTGGGGAGACATCTGCAGCACTACTCACCATAGCTAAGGAAAGGAAAAAACCCTTAGTGTCCAAAAATTGCTGAAGGATAAAGAAATGTGTTACATGTACACAATGGAAACTTTTTTTTACATAGAGAATAAGAAAAGGACACTAATATCATATGATTTTTAATATAAAGAATATGGTTTTTATTTTTGAGTATTGATATAAAGTTTTGTACATTAATGAAATATACTTTGATCATTCTAACTCATCATTACTACCTTCCAGCTCCATCTGATGCACTTTACCTGACTCTCCCTTACCTTCATGTCCTCTGTTCATTGTTTAAAATTATTCATTTTGTGAGATTATAATAAAACTACACAATTTTCCCCGTTCTAAAACACTTACTTTCTTTTATATACATAGCCTCTTTTTTATTATCACTGCAGATGTGTGTGTGTGTGTGTGTGTGTGTGTGTGTATTGCCTTCTCAGTCCGTGTAATGTTGCTTGCATGTATGTTTTCAAGGCTGACCATTGTGTTGGATAAGCAATTGGTGTGTTCCTACCAGGGGAAGACTATTTCTCCCACTCTCAGCATTCTTCATGATCTGTAGTTCTTTGAGTAGGAGTGAGGCCTCATGGGCCTTCCCCGTCGTCCATCTTAACATGTCTATCGTTGGCCCTCTTCAGCTCATGTTTTAGTACTTACTTTTTTAATTGATAAACTCTGGATCCATATAGTGCTATCCATATGCACATAGGTGTGGAGCCATCCTTTGAAAGATGGGCAAACTATTAGTAGCCATATTCCCAAATACAGCTGTTCTTCAAATCCTAAGATAGTCAGTGTCATGGAATTTGATACTAGAATAATAGTTATAGAGGATTAAGAGAAGTAAGGAGAGATAAGATACACAAATTCAGTATTTTATTGTATAGTAGAGCATTCATAGATTTAACAATGCTCTGTAGAATTTTTTAAGGCTTTCAAAAGATTTTTGAATAAGAATAATTTCTTGTGGAAAAAGTTGAGTAAAATTCTAGAATATCTGGTTGAGGCTCAGGTGTTTTATCTTATAGTTGTCTACAATGATTTCCTTTAATTATACTACATTGGGAATCGAGAAGATAAAAAATAGATGTAGTTGACTGGAGGGGAAAGGAAGGCAAAAACAACATGAAAGGAGCAAAAATAATTTTATGATTAAAAGAAAAAACAATTGCTTTAATGTCCGCCACTCCATCTTATTTATGAACAAGAATAGAAAAAAATAAGCACTTGATTAGAATGGGGCCATGAATGCAATTACCAACCTAAAGTTACTTTAAGTATGAAAACTTGTTAAGGGAAGAAAGAAAAATATCCCCATCAGTCATTTACTTATATCAAGAATAATTTTGACACCTCCTGAAACACAAAAGTTTCAGGTGGTTTATTCCTTGACATAACAGATTCAGGTTAAAACTTTCAATACCCCTCCATCAGTGTCATTTGGTCACTGGAATTCCTGAAGTGTTATAAATAGGTTTGGAAAAAATGGAAAGGTTAACTGTAAACATGGGAATTGTTCTTATTTTTCATGTTTGGAGTTATAGGACATTTAATTAGAAGCTCCAAGGAGACAAATATTAGTAAAGAACTCACCAGCAGCACAAGGAGACTACTCCTTTTCAGGGCATCTTTAAATAATCCAGTTATTTCATCTATAAAGGTAGAACCTTGCCTCTTCCTGTAAGCGGCCAGAGGTGACCTGTGAAGATTGTTCGCTACTCTCTTGATCCAGAAAACCCCACAAAATCAGGCAAATCAAGAGGTTCAAACCTCTGTGTTCACTTTAAGAACACCCACGAAACTGCCCAGGCCATCCAAGGGTATGCGTATCCGCAAAGCTACCAAGTATCTGAAGGATGTCACTTTAAAAAAGCAGTGTGTGCCATTGTCAGTATAATAATGGAGTCCATAGGTGCACCCAGGCCTAACAGTGGGGCTGGACACAGGGACAGTGGCCAAAAAAAGAGTGCTGAAGATTTGCTCCACATGCTTAAAATCTCAGAGTATTGGTGAACTTAACTGTTTAGATGTAGATTCTCTAGTCACTGAACACATCCAGGTGAACAAGGCGCCTAAGATGCGCTGATGAACCTACAGAGCTCATGGCCAAATTAACCCATAAATAAGCTCCCCCTGCCACATTGAGATGATCCTCACTGAGAAGGAACAATTGTTCCAAAACCAGAAGAGGAGGTTGCACAGAAGAAAAAGATATCCCAGAAGAAACTGAAGAAACAAAAACACATAGCACAGGAATAAATTCAGCATAAAATAAATGCAGATAAAGTTAAAAAAAAAAAAAAGGTAAAACTTTAGTGGGATAATCACCTAAATCACCAAAATCATCTTTAAATAGTATTGTATCAGAGGTTAAGATTCAACCCAGGAATTTGTGGAACATGTGAATTCAGGTAATGGGGCAAGCTGTTTTAATGATGTTCTTTATAGTAGCATAAAGAAGCAGTAAGTTGTTAAGGAATGAGTCAAAATCCTTGATACGCATGATTATAAGGCATGACTGAGAAAACTGTAATAAGAATAAATGCAATAAGATTTCATTTTGTGGTTTCCTCTATTATTACCGAGACCCAACAACATGGGCCGCATTCTCACCAAGACTGAAGAAGGCATCCAGGCTCATCACTGAGAAGTACTACATGTGCCTGGGTAATGACTTCCATACCAACAAGCCAACAAGCATGTGTGCAAAGAGATTGCCATTATCCCCAGCAACAAACTTCGGAACAAGATAGCCCGCTAAGTCACATATCTGATGAAGTAGGTTCAGAGAGGTCCTGTGAGAGGGATCTCTATCAAGTTGGAGGAAGAAGAGAGAGAGAGAAGAGATAATTATGATGTTGAGGTCTCAGGAGATCATTGAGGTAGATCCTGACACCAAGGAAATGCTGAAGCTTCTGGACTTTGGTAGTTTCTCTAACCTTCAGGTCACTCAGCCCACAGTTGGGATGATCAAAACACCACATGCAGCTGTTTAATCTGTGATGCCATATTTTCAATAAACCTGAAAACAAGAAAAAAAGTTTTCATTTTGTTTGTATAAAAATACTAGAAATTATATTGTTTTAGTTTCAATTAATCTAATTTCAAATAATCCCCATGAATCTATTAACTTTTTGTAGAAAATAAACAAATACTTCTAAACCTTATATGAAAGAAAGTATAAAATGACAGGAGAAGAGTAGCTAGCATATACTTGGAAAAGAACACTAAAAATCTCAGTAAGTCAAAACTTCCTTTTACAGAGGTAAAGTGATACAATATGACATTAGCACAGAAACACTGACACACTAATGGTGACTCTTAGAAAATCTGAAAAATGACTCACTTGATACTTTATTAGAACTCTGCAGAACATTAAAGAATTATTTTTAAAAGACTTTTTAAATGGTTGATAAATTATTTGAGAGTTTTCCACAATATATTTTTACATTTTCCTCCTCCTCCCCTCTTTCTCCTCCCAGATACTCCTGACTCCAGAACCCTACCTCCACTTTGTATTCTCATTTTTTAAGAATATATTGTTTAATTAGTATTGCCTATATACTCTTAGGTGCATGCTCATCTACTACAGAATTTTGGATTTATAAGTGCCTAGCATGTTGAATCTATCCTTAAAGGAAAATACCTTTCTCTCTGCAAGGAGCTATCACTTACCAATAGCTACCCAGCTAGGGATGGAATTTTATAACTCCCTACCATTTTCCTGCTTAGATTCTGTCTGTATTTTCCTTTTATAACACTTCCCAGTTGCTGTGAATTCACATGTACAATACTAGGAAACAGTAATAGTTTTGTGATCATCTACCATCTCTGAATTATATAGTCTTTCTGATACCTCTTCTACAATGGGCCTCAGAAACAGCAGATAGTATATAGATGTGTATTTAAGGCTGAGCACTCTACAGTCACTTTTTTTTATACATTGACCATTTTTTGTTTCCATGTCAAATATCATCTATTGAAAAAACAATGCTTCCATTGGGCTATTGTTTAACCAGATAAGAGAAGGGAAATCATCCCCAATTTATTCCAATCCGAATTGTAAAGATGAAATACAAAACACTGAGACACCTACAAAATACTTGAAAAGAGAATTGCTGTCGTTCTTACATAATTTTTACATAGTCACAGATATAAATTGTTGATATTATAATCCATAAATTGTAGCTCAGTAATATTCATCCAGCAAATTATTCCATTTTGAGAGCAAAAATAGAACAGTGAAAAGGTAATGGTTTTTATATATGTATCAGGTAAACAGGATGCTTAGAATGTTCCATGGAATCCATAAATCAAAAAAGTAAAACAGAAAACCCAGCAGGAACAATTAGGAAAATTAATTCATTTTGAAGGGAAGATATCAAAATTATCATTAAAAACAAAATGAAGTTTGAGTTCATCAATAAATAGTTTAAAGCCTGACAAACTGAAGAGCACTTTGAGTCCCAGAACTCAGGAGTCAGAGGCAGTGTGGGCTAAATTGTGAAGCTGTAAGAATTCTTGTGTGTTCCTTGTGCAGGCATAAGTGGAATTCTAACTTATATACACTGTAGATGGAGAAAAATCTACTCTTATACAAACTTAGAGAAGAATTGAGACTTGTGATCAAGACATTTTCATAATAACCAAATTCAAAAACAGTGAAAGATTAAGAAAGACTCATTCATTTTTCTAGGTAGCAGTTGATGTCAAGACTTCATAACAGAGATGGAGGAATAGCACTTGCTACTCTTCCAGAAGATTGTTATTTGATTCCCAGAAGCCTTGTCAGGTGGTCCACAACAAGCTCTACTTCCAGTTTGAGCAAATCTGATGCCCTCTGATTGCCTTGTGGGCATCCAAATTCATATGCTCACCCACATAGACACACAAATAAATAAAAATAAAGCAAAAATTCATATTTGATTAAAAACAAAACTTCAAGAATATAATAATGAAAGAAATAAAACTTTGGTGTGTGTGTGTGTATGTGTGTATGTTTAATTTATATACAGTATAAAAATGTAATAACTAAAGGCATGAACAAAAGAAAGACAACCAGATGCCTTAATGGTGATAGTATACTAGTTTGATGGAATGAGGCATTCCTTCCAACACTGTACTTGGTTGTTCTCAGTGGTGAATCTAATGTGTTGAAAACTCATCTATTCATTATTATTATTTGTGAATTTCCATGTATTTGTGCCATTTAAGTTAAATATTATTTGAAAGGCTTAAATTATCCTCTAGATCCAGAAGCCATGGAGAAAAGGGCCTACTTCTTGGTCAAATGGCTGATCAAAATGGGTACAGGTATGATTTTAGACCATGGGCCTCAGGTATGATCTCTGTGACCTCACCAGGATCCTTCAGAACCACCCATCCTGGTTTGGGGCAGCTCTACATTTACATGTACCCTAGTAACCCACATTCTAAATTATGAACTGAATTTAAGTTGGCTTGGATGATGCTACTCCCAAAACTTGTGAAGTGAGGTCTCTGGTACTGGTACTAGGGATGGAGGACCTTCTAAGACTCAACATTTGTATCAACCTATGTACATAATCTTAACAGAGATAATTTTGAGTTAGGTAGTGATAGTTGGTCTCTTGAATTCAAGGCCAGCCTGGTCTACAAACCAAGTTCCAGGACAGTCAGGACTGTTACACAAAGAAACCCTCTCTTGAATAACTAAAAAGGAGAGAAAATGATATAGGAGGGAAACTGGCTGCAGATGCTATGACACAAATAAGCTTGTCAATTTGTAATAATAGTAATAATAATATAATAATAATATATTGCATACTTAACATACTTAACATATATCCTATTCTCTCCCTCTATCAGTCCATTCTAGACACAATATTATTTGTCTTTATTTAATCACACCAACCTTATAATCTGTTATTAATTCTGTCAATTAATAATGCCATATGACATGTAAATGTAAGTTTTTGTCCAGATATCAATATTAATTTTCAAGAGAGTGTATGTGTGTATGTGTACATGTGAGTGTGTGTATATGAGAGAGAGAGGGAGAGAGAGAGAGAGAGAGAAAGAGAGAGATGGAGAGAGAGAGAGAGAGGCATGTGTGTTATCATCTCAATTATTTTCTATGTCAAGTGAAAAAGCTTTATTCCAGTAAGAATTAACAGACATTAGTTAATATACTATGTATTTTTCCTCCTGGCTCAACTAAATGGTCATGAATTGAACCAAAAATTAGAAAAAAAATTATCAACATGGTAAACCAGTTCCAAGACAGCATGATGCTTTGCATGAATAATGCCAGATTTATGTCTATCTACAGAGTCTATCTCTTTATATTCACCACTTACATAAACTAAACAAGAACTGTGGTAGTTTTTGTTCGTGTCTCAATACTGCTAACACTTTCTCAGTTTTCTCATTTATATGATATGAACGTTATTTAGTTTAAATTTGGTGCTTAGCAAGTCTTGTTATTGTATCATCATTATCATCCTTTCTTGTCTTTATAACTTCCAAAACGTATTCTTCATTAAGCTTATCCTCTTGCCATATGCTAATAACATTCTGATGTCTTCCTGATAGAGGAAAATGTCTCTATTAGGCAGATTTTCTATTCTCTGCTTCATAGCTCTTTTGTTTCTGGAAACCTTCAACATTGGCACAGTGTAACACTATTATAAAAGTGTGTGCATCTCTGGAAATGGTGCTTGAATTCATCTACTGTCAACACTATTGAATTCTACTGTTTTGCTCAGAACTGGTTTCAAAATCCAGACTTTTTTGCATGAATAGGAGAACTTTCAAGAATAAGATCCTTTCAATTCCTTTGAATTTCTTAAATAATAAATCTAAAAATAAAGACAAAATGAAGCCGAGGAACATGCATTTAATTGTGTTTATGATGATTCTCCTGCAACCTTCTCTGAGTTAAGTTATATGTGTTGAACACCACTGATCTAAAGTAATGATTCTTACTATTTTGAGGAGTGCTTTTAAGTTGAAGGTAGCTTTTATCTTCTCCCCACCCTCAGCTCGCCTGCATTGTCTTCTCTCCAAATACCTCTTGAATATGTTTCTTACTCTACCAGGCTTTTAACTAAGGAATTTATCTAACAAAAAAAAATATTGACTTGATTATATTCCTTTAACAAGTGTTTCTTCTAAAGGGTAGGGAGTAAGAAGGAAGAGGTTATGAGATCACTTGGAGAGGTCTGATACTCAGTGATATCTCCTGTTTTATAACTTCAAAATAGTATGGATCCAAAATCTAGTGTCACAAACTTGTTGATTATGACAGTAGAATGGCTACTGCATGCAATATGACATTGTTTTCTGGCCAAGATCTGGCAAAGAACAGAACAATTACTTGGAACACCTAAGAAGATTGTAAAGAAACAATTCAACTATTAAGAATTACAGTAGGAGCCAAAGGGAATGGAGGACACCAAGGAAACAAGGCTCTCTAAATAAGATGGATACACATATAACTTACAGAGACTGAGGCAGTATGCACAGTGCCTGAACAGGTGTGCACCAGATGGGGTCCTAGATCTGAAATGAGAAGTAGACATATGCCCCCATCCATAACCCAGAAATACTCTCCAACTTATAACCAGTTGCAAAAGAAACTTTCATTTTCTCCAAGGCAGTATCACTCAGGAAACAAGCTACTCTTAAGGGCAGACTTCATATCCAGTAGATGGCTGACAGAAAATGAACAAATGGGCTGTTACTTGCACACACGCTACAGCCTGTAGACCTCCCAGAAGGTCCACAGTAACCAAAGACACAGGTGAGAATCTCGCCCAAATACCTATGCCAGTTGGGACAACCACATGGACCAGCTGACAATAGACCACACCTTCCCTGACTTCTTGAGATCCACCTTCCCTCTGGTCTGCTTCCCACCTGGGCCAGATCAGTGGCCCAACACCCACCCACCCACTACAGCCTGTGGGCCCCCTAAAGGTCCACAGTAACCAAAGACACAAGTTCACTTTCCTTCCAGTACACTATGTGTGCCTGATACGCACCCACACAGTACAGCCTGCTTGCCACCCAGAAGGTCCACAATAACCAAACACACAGAGTCCAGCAAACACAGGGCCCACCCACCCTGCAAAGTTTCACTTACCTACTGGTCTGATTCTCCACCTGGGCCAGATCTAAACAAAGAATTCTCATCTGAGGAATCTCAAATAGACAAGAAGAACTAAAGAAATGTTCAGTATCCTTAGTCATCAGAGAAACGCAAAACAAAACAACCCTGAGAATACACCTCACACCAGTCAAAATGGCTAAGATCAAAAATGGAACAGATAACCAATGCTGGCGAGGTTGTGGAGAATGAGGAACACTCCTCTATTGCTGGTGGGATTGCAAGATGGTGCAACCACTCTGGAAAGCAGTCTGGCGGTTCCTCAGAAAATTGGAAATAGTTCTACCTGAGAACCCAGCTAAACCACTCCTGGGCATATACCCCAAAAATACTCCAACATATAGCAAGAACGCATGCTCCACTATGTTTGTAGCAGCCTAAAAGCCAGAAGCTGGAACATACAGATGTCCCTCAATGGATATAGAAAATGTGGTACATTTAAACATTAAAGTACTACTCAGCTATTAAAAACAATGAATTCATGAAATTTTTAGGCAAATGGATAGAACTAGAAAATATCCTGAGATAGGTAACACAGTCACAAAAGGACACACATTGTATGTACTCACTGATTAGTGAGTATTAGCCCAAAAGCATGGAATACCCATGATACAACTCACAGATCATGTGAAGCTCTAGAAGGAAGACCACAGTGTGGATGCACCAGTCATACTTAGAAGGGGGAACAAAATTAATCAGGGAAGGTAGCAAAAGGGAAGGACCTTGGAAGAATAGAGGAGGAGAAGGAGGGAAAAGGTGGGTAGGATCAGGTGTAGGAGGAGATATGGGAGAAAAACAGAGGGTGAGGAAATTGAACAGAGATGTGTAGAAGTGGGGGTGGGAAACTGGCAGTAGGTAGCCTCTAGAAAGTCCCAGATACCAGGGAAGCAAGAGATCCCCAGGACCCAAAGGGGATGACATTAGCCAAAGAAGCTGAAATACCCAACAAAGGGGAGATAGAACCTGTAGAGTCCATACCCAGTGGATAAGCATGCCCCGCCCCCTGGTTGTAGAATGGGGCTACCCACCCACCTCAAAAATTTTAACCCAGATTTGTTCCCGTCTAAAAGAAATACAGGGACAAGGAATGGCACAGAGTCTGAAGAAAAGGCCATCCAGAGACCACCTCACCTAGGGATCCATCTCATCTGCAGACACCAAACCCAGACACTACTGCTGATGCCAAGAAGTGCTTGCTGACAGGAAACTGGTATAGCTGTCTCCTGAAAGACTGTACCAGTGCCTGACCAATATAGATGTGGATACTTGCAGCCAACCATCCGTCTGAGCATGGGAATCCCAATGGAACTGTAAGGGGAAGGACTGAAGGAGCTGAAGTGGATTGCAACCCCATAAGAAGAACAATATCAACTAACTGGACTCCCCAGAGCTCCGAGGGACTAAACCACCAACCAAAGAGTACACATGGAGGGATCCATGGCTCTAGCTGCATGCGTAGCAGAGGAATGCCTTATCTGGTATCAATGGGAGGGAAGGCCCTTGTTCCTGTGAAGGCTCAATGTCCCATCATAGGGGGATGTTAAGGCTGTGAGGCAAGTGAGTGGGTGGGTGGGGGAGCACCCTCATAGAGGCAGTGGGGAGGGGTAATCAGGAGGATGCAGAGGGGAAACCAGAAAGTGGGACATTTGAAATGTAAATAAATAAAATAGCCAATAAAAAAAATTTAAAAAGTCTTGTTTGCGAAAGAAGTGTTAAAAAGTAAATTAAATAAGTCAAGGAAACAGTCTGTGACTCTCTATGCTCACATCTTACTACATCTTCATTATTTGCTTACACCATTTTGATCATATTTCTCTAAGGGTTGAAAATAAATTACTTTTAAATTGTTTTACCTTTAAAAATGTACATCTAAAATCTTAGTGATTATCTAGAATGACATTAACTTAAATATGAAATGAACAAGATCATGACACTATGTTCTTAGAACTGGGCAATACAATCTTAAGGAATTAATTGCATAAGCAGTTTTCCTTGAAGTTGACTGAAAGATATATCAACACTGACAAAGGTGGATATATGATAGACAGATGATGACCGACAAATTAGACAGAAATACATAGACAGACAGACAGACAGATGCTACAAAATAGGTTACCATTGCATTTGTGATATCTACCTTCAGAAATGAGACATCATCTTGGTGCATTTTTCCTTTGATAAATATGAAATCTCCCTCCCCATTTCTTTTTATTAATTTTGGTTAAAAGATTATTTTACTAGCTGTTAGAATGGCTTCTCCAGCTTGCTTTTGGGGTCCATTTGCTTAGAAAATCTTTCTCCAGACTTTTTACTCTAAGTTAATGTCTATCATTGTTGCTGAGGCATGTTTTTTGTATGCAGCAGAACAATGGATCTTGTTTTTACATTCTCTTTGCCTGTGTCTTTTTATTGGGGAATCATGTCCGTTGATTGTTGAGAGATATTGATGATCAATGATTGCTAATTCCTGTTATTTTGATGTTGGTGGTGATAATCCATGCATGCATGCGTGTGTGCATGTGTGTGTGTACGTCTGTGTGTTTGTGTGTGTGTGTGTGCAAGCGTGGTTCTCTTCCTTTGGTTTTCTGGCATGAGTTTATTTTCTGTCTATTCTTGGATGTAGTTTGCCTCCTTGGGTTGGATTTTTCTTTCTATTATCTTCTGTAGAGCTGTATTTGTGGGTAGACATTGCTTAAATTTGGTTTTGTCATGGAATAACTTGTTTCTCCATATATGATAATTGAAAATTTTGATTGGTTTACTAGTCTGCTCTCACATCTGTGGTATCTTAGAGTCTGTAAGACATATGCCTCAGTCCTTCAGTATTTTAGTTATCTATTGAGAAGTTAGGTGTAATTCCAATAAGTCTTACTTTACATGTTACTTGGCCTTTTTCCCTTGCAGTTTTTAATATTTTTCTTTGTTCTTTACATTTAGTGTTTTTCTGATTATGTTCTGGGAGAATATGCTTTTCTGGTCCAGTTTATTTGGTGTTCTATAGGATTCCTTTGTTTATAGGCACCTCTTTCTTTATATTTAGGAAAACATTATCTTGGCCTTGTGGCCGGGAATCTTCTCTTTCTTTTATTTCTATTATTCTTAGGTTTGGCCCTTTCATAGTGTCTCAGATTTCTCATATGTTTTATGTAAGAAACTTTTAAAATCTAACATTTTCTTTGACCTACATATTGACTTCTTAACATGTATCTTGTAAGCCTGTGTTCTCTCTTTCATCTCTTGTATTCTGTTGATGGTGCTTATATCTATAGTTCCTGTACTTTTCTCTTGGTTTCTCCAGGATTCCCTCAATTTGTGTTTTCTTTGTTGCTTATATTTCCATTTACAGTCTTGAACATTTTTATTCATTTCCTTTACCTATGTGATTGTATTTTCCTATAGTTCCTCAAGGGATTTATTGATTTTCTCTATCATCTTTATAAAAGTAGATTTATGGTCATCTTCTTGTGCTTTGGCCGTTAGGATATTCGGGGATAGCTGGGCTCTAGTGATTATATTGTGTTCTTATGCTGGCCTTTAGCTATCTTTGTTCCTGCAGTTTGCTAGATGAACCTAGTGCTATCAAGACTTCTGTGGGTAGGCAAGCATATCTGTGGTCCTAGATGTTCCTGATCCCCACAGGACTCCTCTGGAAATCAGACAGAACTATTGGCCAGATGACGGAGACCAGGGGACTGTGCACAGCTAACTTCTGCTGACGGTGTCCGAGGTTGACCAGGCAGCATAGATTAAATTTATACATAGAATACGATTGAAAAGACATTGTAAGAGATATTTGCATATGTGAATAAGATCTCAAAAAACTATTAAATGAATGAGAAAACACATTTCCTGTGTATTCTAAAAATATATAAAATACTTAAACCACATAGGATCATTTGTCATACTCATAGTCATCCACCATTGCTTAGTCTTGTTATTCACTCCAAGAGTTTCTCTAATTCTCCAGACTGGGGAGGATGGGGCAACTCCATGATCAAGACTTTATTAGCTCCTTTCATTTGTAATGAAATTATAGATTACACAGCTGTCTTCACACTACATTTTCCTCCTTTTGGGAGGAAAAGTAATATAATATTCATAATTATTTTCATGGGACCAGGGAGAGTCTGGAACATAATAGATAAAACTAATATATCATATGGGTTAATATTTTAAATCATTTGTACCAAGGAAGTTAAATAATTTTAATAAGGAGACATAGAAGAATATTTAATTTAAAAGTATTCAGTCCTGTGAAATGACAACTTAAGAATTGGTTTTGTTTGAAATAGCACTAACCTAACACTTCCAAACACACATGACCTCTTAAAATTACCAAAAATGGTATTTTAAAGACAGGAATAACAACAAATTGTGCACCATCTTTTAAAGTAGACAATAATATAAAGAAGCCAAAGATACCCACTTTTAATGTAAGTTGCAGAACTACTTAAAATAATTAGAAGTACAATGAAATACCAAGGAAGAGTTATGGCCATGAGATACCTTTTGACTTGAGTATTTCTATACATGTTAGCATAGTTATGAAATTACTTCTCTCCTTCCATTAATCTGGGATTGTCCTTAAGGTACACTATTTTTCTGAACAGGAAAATTGACAGCCATCTCTCTGTGAGCAACCATATCTGCATGGCTGTGTTAGAGATATAAATTTGCCCTTCCATGCTTATCCTCAAGTATAAAACTTACACAATGTGTTGTGGGTTTGATATTTAAAGCAGCAGAAGCACCCTATCTGTCTTGGGTTACAAAGCCGCCATGTTCTAGACTAGGCTAGACCTGAGGTCACAAGAGCGGCATGTTCTCACTGCTGCGGCTCAGGCCACAAGCTCAGTCCACAGGCTCAGGCAGCCAGAGACACAGGCCCTGCCACCCAGGAGATGCCAGCATGGGAGATGCTTGCAATCCCATGCTGTCTCCAACTGAACTAGCCAACAATCGCCATACTGGTCCCTAAAATGGACTATGCTAATGATTAACCAAAGGCTTTATAACTTTGATAATGCTCAAGTTAACAAGACGCTCACACAATTGGAGATGTTTCCCAATTAACTAACCTAGGTATAAGTTGTTACCCAGGACTGCTATCGGTACATGCATGGTCATCCATGGCTCCGACATCTCTGCCCACTAGCTCCTCCTCTTCCTTCTTCTCTTCCTCTGCTTACTCCTCCCACCTTAGCTCCTCCCAACTTGCAGGAAAATATGCCACTACAACAGTGATATTCTTGTCCCAAGGATATATTGAGGATGTTTTCAATACGTATTTATGTGTGCCACTCAAGTGAAATGAGCCGTGTTTGAACAGTTCTTCAGACACACTAACATATCAGAACTTAAGAATGTACTTAATTTAAAAAATAGATTATCTCTATTAAGTTTAATATTGAAGAAAAAGACAAGAGAATATTAAATTAGAGGCTTCATAATAATCCTATTGTATTCATAATGTTAAAACAATGTATTCATTGTTTAAATCAATGTTATTATTTTTCTTAGTAAAACTCTTTTTTAAAAAAAATATTAAGCTCAATTATATAATTTCCTCCAAATCCTTGCCTTCCTCAAACACCACTTATTTATTTTCTCTACTGTTCCAAGTAAAAGAAAAATTTTTACAAAACAGAAATTAAGAAGTGAAAAAATCTCTCAGCAGTTAAGACCACTTGTTGTTCTCCAAAGGACCCAGCTTGGATTTGCACAACCTAAACTGTGGTTCATAACTGTCTGAACTCCAATTACTGGCCATCTGATGCCTTCTTATTGCTTTTTTCAGGCACTGCACACATATTGTGCATACACACACCAACATTAATATACATTAACACAAATTAAAAGGAGAGAAAATATCACTGACTTTCATATCTGGAAAACAAATGTCTAAAGGCAACAAACATTTTTCCAGGTTTTAGCAGAAGGATAAGCCATAACTACTTCTACCTGGTCCACTTGTTGTCTATCAAGGCATGTTCTCACTCACTATCCTCTCCTTATCTGTTCCTTTTCTTACTAAAAACTGCTCCCAACATTCAGTGGTTTTACTTACTCCTGAATTTGGGTAACTGAAACATTTACTGGGGAATGTGAACATCTAGAAGGATATTGGGTGCTGTAGCCTCAATCATGGGAGACGGAAAGGATTCTTTAATTTTTAACACCAATGGTTCTTACTAGGGCTGGTCAGACTTCTTGAGGAAAATATTCTGCTCCCTAAAAGAAAAAGAACTAAAGCAAAGAAGCAAAGGATGGAAGGAAGAAGGGAAAGAGGGAAGGATGATCCTTAGAAGAAAGTCTTCTAGGAAGCTAGAAACAAAGTTTGAGCTGATGGTTGAGATTAGGTATTCATCTTATCATGTGATGAACTTTCTATAGCTTCTTTGATGATTTATAGTAGTCACACCCTCAACTAGCTTTGTGTCATTCCAAGGAGGAACTCAAAGAATACATTTTGTGCTTCTGGTGTCAGAATCTAACATCACATTCCATTTTTAAGAGACTAAAATGCATTCTGTTTTTAGTTTGTCCTCATAACTCACTTTTTGGGGTGTCTTTAAATTATTTTGCTAATTTCTGAGCTGTTCAAAATATATGCTGCTCCCATTGAGGTTTTCCAGCCTGATAATCTGGATGACCCCCTCTGTAGCTGGAACTATCAATCCCTGTACCCTCTGCCAGATCCATAGAGTAACCTTCTCCTTTTAGTTATGTGCTTAAGAATGTATTGATTTAGGAGTTCTGTTATTATTATGCTGAAATTTAGTAAGAAGCTATAAATTCACTTGAACTAAATTCCAATGATAGATTTTCTAATAATAAATTTTCTTTAACTTACTATGATAATTCTTTTTTTCATGTATTATTTTTAATTATTTCTCTAGTTTCTTCGGCTAAAATTTATTGGAAAATTGACATTTATTAACAAATATTATTTTCTGTTGTTTTTCTATTGAATACTTGTTTGATTTCATTCTCAAAGAAAGTAAACTGGACTCATAAAATTATATATCAAGGTATTCCCTTCCTTACAACTTGTTACAGATCAATATATAAGGTATATGTTATTGAAATCTTTTTATATGATGCAACTAACAAACCATCTGGATTTGTGGTTTATTCATGTATATATACATATATATAGTTGGTTTTGTTAGTCATCTCACAAGTATTCATGTCATCTGTTTCTTTTCAGACTAATTTTGTAAATTATATTTCTCTTATATGCAAATTTAATATGAGATTTTTATTTCTAAATGTAATTTTTAGTAGCATTCACTCCTCAATTTCATTTAATGTCCTTGTTTTTATGATTGTGTTTTTCCACTAAAAATGATATATATCCTTTTATTTATGTGTATGATTGTTTTGTCCCTGTGTATGTTTGTGCATCATGTTCATGGAGGCCAGAAAAGGGCACCAGAACCCCTGGAACTAGAGTTATAGATGGTTGTGAACTACCATGTGGGTGCTTGGAATGGAACTTGGGTCACCCATAGGAGGAGGAAATTCTCTAATCTACTCTGTCATATCTCCAGGCCCTGTTCCTGTGACTTTAACATTTTTTCTATCTTTCAATTTCAATTTCAGAGCAATGAGTAGATGAAAAGCATTTCATAAAATGACTAGGCTTCTGGTAAATGAATTAGTTCTTCCATATACAAGTGATGCTGCTTTTATTCTTAACTCTTTTAGTTTTAAATCAATTTGTGTTTTTTATAATATATATATATATATATATATATATATATATATATATATTCACTTCAGTTTTACCAAAAATTACATTTAGAAATAAAAATCTTATATTAAATTTGCATGTAAGAGAAATATAATATATATTTGTATTATATATAAAAATAAAACTATATATATGTAATTTTACTTCAGTTTTAAAATAAACAAAAGTTAGTATCAATCATTATTAGCTTATAGCCTGTGAATTCATAGTTTCCTAAATAATATATTGCCACTTTTAAAATCATGTAATTAAAGTAACTATAAATGTGTAGTTTTCTGTAAGATTTTCATGGCCATAAAGAAGGATGAAAAACACAGCAGAAACTATGACATATGTATGAAGCATGACACTCCAGTTCTGCATGGAATTTTTTTTTTTGAGTGGATGTCCAACATTTTTTTCTTTTTAATTTATTTAGTTATATAAATCACATCATAATTTACTTATTTACACAGAGGTTATAAACACAAAAAGGCAGAATGTGGGGAAGGGAATGGCACTGGAGCATAGGTGTTCAGGGGGAGTACAGATACCTTTCAGAACAGGGTATCAGCTGGGTGTAGGTTCAGGGGACAGGTCACTATGACTCGGCCTATGATTCACTTGTCCTTATCTAAGTTGGTACTGTCCGCCAAGGTTACCTATTTATAAGACCTATGACTACTCGGGCTGGTAAATTTCCACAAAAGCTGCCTGTTTACAATAGCTTATAGCCTTCTGTTTCAGTGTTTTTCCACAGAGACCCAAGACTTTGTGTTAGCATGCATGTATGTCAGGCCTATGGCTGATTTTAGGCCATTAGTGTATAAGCAGGGATGCTCCCTTCTCTAAGTATAAAAGGGCCTTGGCGATTCTATTCTTGTGAAGGCGGGGATAGAGGCCGACCTCCAATAGTTGAAGGGGACCTTGTAATGGCTCCAGTCCTCCTGTCGTTGTCCAGTGAGGCATGAGGGCCATACCCATCCCGATGTCTTTTTCCTGGAGAGGGGATACTTTTGACATCAACCCCTATGAAGTCAGGCTTGTCCCTCAGGGAATCCAGATAGATATTTTTAACTTTTATTTATATTCCCTTGCAGTGCTTAGTCTCACAGCCTAAGCAAGAATTCAGATCGCCAGTCAGAGAGGGTTCTGGGTAGCCCCTCTTTGCTTGGTCTAGGGGCAGAAGTCCCTCTTTTAGGTTGGGTGGAGATGGGTTTGAGGAACACCCTGGATAAAGTAACAACCTCATCTTGAGTCTTGTGGTCCTCCATAGCTAACTTACGATAATGTATCTGAATAGGTTTTGCTACTAAATTATCTTATCTGTTGTATCACGAAGTTAGTCAGCCTATTTAAGGCCTGGGACCAACAAAATCAGCAAAAATAACCCAATTAATGGTTCCAAGTGGGAGGAAGTGAGGTTGACAACCATGGAGAGCTTGAAAACCAGTCCTTGTACCAGCTTTCATCTTTCTTTTTCTCTTTCTGTCTTTTCTCCAGACCTTCTCTGACCTTTTTCATGTTCTCTTTAACCATCCCTGTCTTGTTTATGTAAGGGCAACATTCTTCTTTAAGGCTATACACAGTCAAGAGCTATACACAGTCTTTTCTATTGTAGAAGAGTAAATCAAGTCCAATAAAGTCCTTTGCAATTTTTGGAGGTCATTTCAAACATCAAAACAAGGAATTTCTTCAGATTAGTGATGTCAATCTCTAGCTGTTTGGTGTCCTTGTAAATGGCTCATCAAAGGTCTGAGCAGTATAAGTCTGGAGGCCAGCATCAGGATTAGAGCTTCTACCAGCAGACATCACGGATGTTTCATTTTTAGCTGGAAAGGAAAAAGAAGGGAATTCTCAGGGAGATTTCTCTTCCCTGGGGGTCAATTGTTATTTATCTTATTTATAGTTGGGCCTGGCTTTGTGGGGGTATCTATTTATTTCATTAAACTTAACAGATAAGTCTCAGAACTGAAGAAAGCCTATTGGGCTCATTCATGCTGCTTACTTTGAAATTGCAGTTGGCTTTTTGTGAACAATTGGACTATGGTGTCATTAGTATACAATAAAGACAACAGTATCTATGCAATTTACTAAGTTTAACATATATGGCCAACACTATTGCAAACTTATGATATGATACCCATCACCTCCCAGTTGCTTATTATTCATTTTTCTCATCTCTTCTCCTCTCTCCTTCTCCTTGCTCTTTCTTTCTTCCTACTTCTTTCTCCCTTTCCTGTTATCTCTTCTTCCCTTTCTCTTTATTATGGGAAACCGCTGTTTCTTCAATATGTAACACTGCAATGAGAACTAGTGTATGGTTCAGTAACCACTTTATAGAGTTACATCCAAAGTAAATTGAAACCGCTTTTTAGAGAAGAAGTGTTTAATTGGGCTTACTGTTTGGGGACATAGTCCATTGTGGTGAGGAATTGTGAGTACAGGAATTCAAGACAATTAGCCATACCTTATTGCAATCAGGAAGAAGAAATAGATGAAGGCTCTGTTCACTTCCTTTTCAGTTTTGTTTTCAGTTCAGGATCCCAGCCTGTAGGATTATGTCACATGTATTCAGAATGTATCTTCTTCTGTCAGTTAAATTTGAATAGATACATTACCAAAATACTGTTTCCATGGTGATTCTCAGGACCATCAAGTTGAAAGAGAAGATTAAGTATCATGACTCCACCCCTTGTCCTATATTCAAGCTCATACATTTAAATTTTAATATTCCAATCTTGGCCCATAATACTTGATTTTTCTCAAATAATGAAAAATGTACTCAGTCCATTTCCAAACGGTCTTATACTAACAATCCCAACACTGTTTAAATCCAAAGGTAAAAGTCTTTACAGAAAGCCAAGGCAATCTGATAACTGTGAGTTTCTATAAAAATAAAAGCATGATATGTACCCCAATGCATAGTGACACAAAATAAATTCTCCCCCCCCACAAAAGAAATTGAAAATGAGGCACACTAAAATATGATTCAACCAATACAAAACTAAAACCCAACAAAGGTAAATCCTGCAGCTTTGTATCTGGCATACTGGGAACATAATCATCGGGGCTACTAAGGGCTTGGGCCCCACTTACACTCATTCTCTGAAACATGTATCAAATGCATGCTCTCCACCATCTTGCTGTGCTCTGTGAAGGCAGCTCTCCTTGGTGGAATTCCTATGGTTCCAGAGTATCCAATATTTCAGGTGCTCCTTTACAATTTAGAATCACTTTCACACATTCATACAAAGAGTGGTCTCTTTGTAGAAATTCTGATATTCTACACATTTCCTGGCTCCAGAAGCTCTCTAGAGAACCTTCTGATACCAAACATCAATCAATGTCCAATCACTTAAGGATCATTAACCTATGGAAAAACCACGTCTAAAATACATGATGCTGCCAAGTTCTGCTGTCATTTAGACCCTGTGGTACCAAAGCTGACATACTCTTTATATTTCTAGGCATTATTAAAAACACTACTTTTCAGAGAGAACTGTGTTTTCATGCTTTCAGTAATACCCGTGTGATGAAAAGAGACCAAATATTTTGGCAATACAATGTTACACATGCATGTAGGGATATTATAAAACCTTTGAAAAAAAGAAAAAATTTCCATTTGTTACAAAGAAGGTCCCAGAGATTGCATCTATTTTTTTTTTTTTTTGTCTTTTTAAAATCCCTTTACAATGAGCTAGCCAGTTTAGCTTTTCTTTCATTGAAAACACTTTATTCTTAAAATGTGACATCTACATTGTGACAGTATGTTCCAATTGTATTTTGGACTTTTTGGTACTTTTCATAACTGTCTGTTTTTAAGAAGTAGCACTTGCCTTTCTGCATAGTTCTATTTTAAAATTGATATTTTCCTTTGGTTTTCTTGTTTTATCATAATGCTATTAAAATTTCATTTTATTAATTTTGTTCTCAGATTACAGTTTTTCTTAATTGAGAACATAGGATGTTTCTACTAAGGAAAACTTCAGTAGTCAGTGCCAACTCCCTAACTTTCTGTATTTACCAATTTGTCACTTCTGTCCAACTTTCACCTGAAGACCATCCTTGACATGTTCACATCCAGATGAGGTTTTCCACACTTGCCTTTCTCTTTATACTAAATCAAGGCCATATACTCAAATTAAGCTTTCAGTTATTATCTCTATGGTTACTAAAGTGGGTCAGATTGAGACACTAATAAAATGGCTTTTAGTTTTCTATTAATTGCAAGAATCCAAAAAATGCAAATCTTCCTTCTTTCCTTCTTTTTTTTACATGACATGAATCAAATAAATATATTAAATTGTATTTTTAGGTTCTAAATTTATTTTTAAGCATGGTATTAATCATGTGATCCTAATTTAGTCTCCTTGATGGTTAATACTATTAGGCTTTATTTTATAAAAATTCAAGTAGAATATTTTATACTTTATGTATATAATTTTAAGCTTATGGGTCATCCATATGCCTTCATTTTAGAAATATCTATTCAAGTCTCTTGTTTACTTTTTAGCTATATTTTTACTGTTGTTAACTCTTTGATGTGGATTGTGTTGACACTATAGAATGCTTTTGGTTGGGTGGCCATTTTTACTGTTAATTCTACCTATCCTTGATCATGGGAGATCTTTCCCTCTTCTGCTACCTTCTTTTATTTCTTTCTTCAAAGACATGCAGGTTTTTCTTTTCTTTTATTTAATCTTTTTCTACAGTTCAGGTTTTATCCCTATCCCAGTCTACCCTCTGACTATACCACATTCCTGCCCTTTTCTCCATGAGGATGTCCCCACCCACATCCTCCCAGACCTCCCCACTCCCTGGGGACTCCAGTCTCTTGAGGGTTAAGAGCATCTTCTCTCACTGAGGCCAGACCCCGGCAGTCCTCTGCTGTGTATGTGTTGGGGGCCTCGTATCAACTGGTGTATGCTCTCTGGTTGGTGGTCCAATGTCTGGGAAACCTCGGCAGTCGGTCCAGGTTAACTGAGACTGCTGGTCCTCCTATAGGGTCGCCTTCCTCCTCATCTTCTTCTAGCTTTTCCCTAATTCAACCACAGGGTTCAGCAGCTTCTGTCCATTGGTTAGGTGTAAATATCTGCATCTTTCAGCTGCTTGTTGGGTCTTTTGGAGGGCAGTCATGAAAATTTTATCTTTCAGGATTTCTGCTTGCTTAGTTAGAGCTACTCCAAGATATTTATTATTATTTGTGGCTATTGTGAAGGGTTTTGTTCCCTGATTTCTTTCTCATGCCATTTATTATTTGTATATAGGATGACTGCTGGTTTTTCCAATTCAGCTTATATCCAGCTACTTTGCTGAGGATGCTTATCAGCTGTAGGAATTCCTTGGTAGAATTTTTGGGGTAGTATATATATATTCTCATGTCAACTGCAATAGAAATTTGACTTCTTTCTTTCCAATTTGTATTCTCTTGGTCCTCTTTTAGTTTTCTTATTGCTTTAAGACTTCAATTCCTATGTAGAGTAGATATGGAGAGAATGGACAGCCTTGTCTTATTCCTAATTTTAGCAGAATTGCTTTGAATTTATCTCAATTTAATTTGATATTGGTCATAGGCTTGCTGTAAATTGCCTTTATTTTGTTTTAATATGCCTCTTGTATCCCTGAACACTTTATGACTTTTATCATGAAGGTTTGTTGCATTACTTGAAAGGCTTTTTTTGCATCTAATGAGATGAGTATGTGTTTTTTTCTTTCAGTTCGTTTATATGGTAGATTTTCATATTTGAAGAGTCCCTGCTTCTCTGGGGTAAAGCCTAATTGATCATGGTGGATGTCTTTTTTACATGGTCTTTGATTAAGTTAACACGTAATTTATTGAGTATTTTGTATCAATGTTCATGAGAGAAATTTGGTTAAAATTCTCTTTATTTGTTGAGTCTTGGTTTGGGTATCAGGATGATTTTGGCCTCATAAAATGCATTTAACAATATTCCTTCTGTTTCTGATTTTTGGAATGCTTTAAGGTGTTGGTATTAGGTCTTCTATGAAATTCTGGAAGAATTCTGTCCTAAAACTGTTTGGCTTTGGATTTTTTTTAACTTTGATAAATGATATCTATCAAGAAAATTGTCATTTCTTTTCCAATTTTGTGGAGTACAGGTTTTTGACATATGAGCTAATGATTCTCTGTATTTCCTTGGTGTTTGCTGTTAAGTTTCCCTTCAGTTTCTGGTTTTATTGATTGGAATAGTCTTTCTGTGTCTTTTAGTTAGTTTTTCTATCTTGGTGATTTCTCAAAGAACCAATTCTTTGTTACATTGATAATGTGTATTCTTCTTTTTGTTTCTATTATATTGATTCCAGACCTCAGTTTGATTACTTCCTACTTATACTTCTCTGTGTGTGGGAAAAAATGGCGGGCAGCGGCGGAGTCCCTGGGACCACGAGGCAGGCCCCAGGCCTACGAGGCAGCAGCCCGGGACCTGCGGGGTGGAGGCTGCCTGGAGGCTTCCAGGCAGCCTGTGTCACATACTGGAGGAAGGTCCCAGGTTCCATGGGCTGGAGGCTTTGGCTGCGGCGGTGGGCCCGGCAGGCCCCAATGATACGAGGAAGTCCTTGGTTCCAAAAGGGTTTTTGTCATGGCGGATGGTGGATGGGATCTGGAAGTACCCCCCCCCCCAACCAGGGCAGGCCTGAGTTAAATAGGGAGGGAGAAGTAGGAAGGGTCTGGGGAGGAATGCTTAATTGGCTCCACCCTCTGACCTTCATTAGTATGTAAATCCCTAGGGCCTGAGGCCTGTAGTTACACCCTCTACCTGTGGACTTTGGGAGGGGCTGTAATAGCCTACGTGACTGAACAATGTAGGTCTATGGAGATTGGACTGCTTGTTAGGACTCTGAGTTCTGGGGACGTGGCCGAACTCCTGCCGTTTCTCCCTTGGAGTCTCGGGGTTCTAGGCCCATGCCCAGTCAAGAACCAGGATACCCTTACACGGTCCCACAGGTGTGTTTGCTTCTTTTTGTCATAGAGTTTACATCTGTGTTTTAAGTTGTTAGTATGATATAGCTCAAATTTCTTTACAAAGACACTTAGTGGTGGGCACTTTTCTTTTAACATTACTTTAACTGTGCTCCATAAGTTTGGGGATGTTTTGCATTCCTTTTCTTTGAAATATAGGAAGTCTTTAATTTCTTTCTTTATTCTGCCTTGACTCCAAAGTCATTCACAGGGAGTTGTTCAGTTTTCATGAGTTTGTAGGCTTTCTGGGTTGTTTTTTTTTTTTTTTTTATTGTTGTTGTTGAATTTTACCCTTACTCCATGGTTATGGGATAAGACACAAGGCATTATTTCACCTTTCTTATATCTGTTGAGGCTTCTTTTGTGAACAACTATATGGTCAATTTTGGAGAAGGTTCCAGGAGGTTCTGAGAAGAAGGTGCATTCTTATCAGTCTGGGTGAAATGTTCTAAAATTATATATTAGGTGTGTTAGCTCCATTAATTCTCAGTTTAGTTTTCGTCTAGATGACATGTCCATTGATGAGAGTAGAATATTGAAGTCTCCTATTACTGTATGAGGTTCAATTTGTGATTTAAGCTTTAGTAATGTTTCTTTTCCAAATGTGTTACCCTTGCGTTTGGTGCATAGATATTAAGAACTGGAGTGTCATCATGATTAACTTTTCCTTTGATGAGTATAAAATGTTGTTCTCCATCTCTATTGACTAATTTTCATGTGAAGTCTGGTTTGTTAGATATTAGAATGGCTACCACAGCTTTCTTCTTGAGTGCATTTGCTTGGAAAGTCTTTTTTCAACCCTTAACTGGGAGGTAATGTCTATCTTGATATTGAGGTCTATTTCTTGTATGCAGCAAAAGAACTGATCCTCTTTTTGCATCCATTCTGTTAGTTTGTTTATTTTTATTAAGTAATTGAGTCCATTTACATTTAGCAAAACAAGTGATTAATGATTGTTAATTTCTGTTATTTTGTTGGTGGTGGTGGTAGTAGAAGTAGTAGTAGTGTGTGTATGTGTGTGTGTGTGTTTGATTTTTCTCTGTATCATGATTGTCTTTATGAAAAACTGTTATACATATAACAAAGTCTTTTTTCATTAATACACTAGTGTTTGTGTTTAAATGATATGCAGACTAATTTTTAGCAACTGTGTTATTACAGACTTTCTGGACTAAAAGACCTCTGTTAATCCTCTGTTAGATTTTAGATTTTGTTAACTCTTTCATATATGTATGCTTTATAATGGATTTAGGAGTTTGAATCCCATCAAAATGACAATACACGTATTGTATGAAAGAAAATATTTAGAAACTTTATAGTGATAAAACTAGGCAATGTTGGCCTAGAGCTCTGCAATAATGATCTGGAGTAAGAGTTTGGATGTAGTAATATGTTGTCAAACTTCTCCCTGAAATCTTCTTTCTCTAAATATTTACTTATAACAATCATGCTCATTTGTTTATATGGACCATCAAACCTAAACATGAACTGTTGGAAGCCGACTCCTAGCAGAAAGCAGCTATCATCTTTACAGCCATCACGAGCCATATACCCTGACAAGAGAATTATTTTCAACAGCCCACAACAGTTGAACTCACTCTGATAAACATCTTGTTTTTCTCACGTATCGTAGTTTGTTTTAAGTGCCCCAAGCTACAAGGTGCACGTGGTCTCCACGCTGCTAGCTAGCACAAGTGATATCCACACTGCTAGGCACACGACATAGTGCCTTCAACTGTGCTTGTCCACAAGGGCAAGGGAAGTGATAAAGGGTATAAATACCCAAGATTTCCTTTCAATAAGAGAGACTTGATCAGACCCTCTGTCTTGTCTCCATTCTTTGCTTCTCTTGCCCCTTTATCTGTGGGACTGTGTAAGGTATCTTGGTTCTTGGCTAGGCATGGGTCTGGAACCCCTAGACTCCAAGGGAGAAACAGCAGAGAGTTCGGCCACATCCCCAGAACCCTGGGTCCTGACAAGCAGTCTAATCTCCATGGACCTACATTGTTCAGTCACATAGGCCATTACAGCCCCTCCCAAAGTGCACAAGTAGAGGGTGTGAGTACAGGCCTCAGGCCCTAGAGATTTACATACTAATGAAGGTCAGAGGACAGAGGCAATTAAGCATTCTTCCCCAGACCCTTCCCACTTCTCCCTCCCTATTTAACTCAGGTCAGCCCTGAGTTTCAGGGGGTACATCCAGATCCATTCACCACCCACCATGAAAATAAACCCTTTTGGAACCAAGGACTTCCTCATATCTTTGGAGCCTGCTGTCACCAAAGCTTCCAGCCTTTGGAATCAGACCTTTCTCCTGTATGTGAGACCCACTGCCTGGAAGCCTCCGGGACTCCTCCGCTGCAGCCCTTTTCCCCACATCTATCCCCACTCTTTCTCTTGCTAGACCCTGACCCACAGACTGAAAGAGCAGAATGGGCCAAAACAATGAACTACAAAGTATATGAACTTTCACCCATGTATAATTCCCTTTAGTGCTATTTTTCTCATTGCATTTGTCCTTTGTTCCAAATTCAACCAGTTACTTGAAATCCTGGCAGTATTTTGTGATTTCTGTACATATCCTTCTTATCTTTCCTATATTTGACAACATTTTCCCTTCTTTCATAATCATCTATTTGCACTACTTTTCTTTCATGGTTAAGAAGTGCCATTATCTGACATCAATGGGAGGGGAGGCCCTTGGTCCTGTGGAGGTTCAATGTCCCTGTCTAGGTGGATGCTGTAGGGGTAGGGTGAGGAAGGATAGGTGGGTGGGGGAGTACCCTCATAGAGGCAAAGGGGAAGGAGGTTGTGAACTGGTGGCCTTGTGAGGGATAACTGAGAAGCGGAGTATCATTTGAGATTTAAACAAACTGAATGATTAATAAAAAATAAAAATAAAAGAAGAAGAGCCATTATGTACCTTTAGGCAGTCATTTCTAACAATCTTGTCCCTTAGGCTTATTTATAGAGGGAATGAGTTATGTCTCCACAATGCCCCAATATTTATTAGCATACAAATTTCAACATATAGACCTAGTAATAAACCAGTGAGTGTTCATTGGAGCCATCAGTTACTATTGCATACACTTTCACACTTTCTGATCTGATTTATGTTTGAAAATTTAAGATTAGAATAACTATTTAATGAAGGTTACAAAGATGAATTATGTGGCATTTGTGGTAAGAATCATTTCGTAGGTTGCCTAATTCATTCCATTCTTCCTTGAAATGTTTTGGGTCTTATGATCTTGACTGTCAATAACTGCATTAAAAGATTCCTTCATTCCCTGACTTGAGTTTGACTTTACTCACAGCTAGAAAATTGGGGGCAGAAGGAGAATGAAGTCAAAGGTCCCCAACTTCCTCTTTGCCACATGGCCAGAAAGTTGCTTATATCTTTCTCCAAGGTCATGGTTCCTGCCAGCTGACTTTGTCAAGACAGTGATGTCTGTGTTCCAGCAGTTGTTCTCTGACTATTCTTTTCATTGTCCACTTTTTTTTTCTTAAACTCCACCCTCAATATTGTAAATAGCTTCTTTCTTGAACTCTGGTCAAAGAATCAGCTAGAGTGTGTCAGCTGCTTCCTGCTGGGGTCCTGGCTGACCACACTATTATTAACAATATGTACCTAATAAAGAGTCCTGAAACTGCCACACCACTACTTTTTTATATTCCCATCCAGACTGTGAGTTTCTTCAAAGCTGGTATGTGGCTTGTTTGTTTTTCTGTTATCTTGTGCTGTCACACTCAATGCTTGGAAAAATAAAAACACAAATAAGCATTTCTTTGATCTACTGAACAAAAATAGAATACATATTATTCTTGCTCCTTAAATGTAAGTGGTGCTTCATATTCATCAAAAGCCTTACATAAAATAATACATGGTGGGTAGTAAGAGAGTGTCTGCAGTATGGATACAAATTTGTTCCATAAGAATTGAAGTATAAGATTGTTAAATAGAAATTTTAAACTAGTGAACAAGTCAAGGTAATTATCATATAAAATCAGCTTAGAATACACATGTTGAGTTGAGATTCTAGGAAAGGTAGGCAGTTATTACTTGGGGAATATAATGTGTTCATAAACAAATGCTTTGTTTTGAAATCTATAGAGAGTAAGTATTTAGAAAAAAAGTAAGTCAAGAGGAAAGCACTAAATAGATTATTCAGGTAAACATTTTATTTCAAATAGTATTTTCATAGAACAATTTGAGGGCTTCTATTTGGAGAAGAATTGATTATTGTACTATCACTGAGATTCATGTTTTTCTTGTTTATATAGGAGCTCTTTTTTTTTTTTAAAGTTGTATTTTATGGTACTTTCTTTTATTGAATGTTACAATCTCTTCTCCAATTCAGACATCACTGAGGGTCAGGAAACAACATGAGCATTCAGTGAAAGATGGTGCATTTCCAATGTCTAACCAAAAATAGTAGGTTCTGATGAAAGCCTGATTCTGTGATGAGAAAGAGAGAGAGAGAGAGAGAATGAATCAGACTTGGAAAATGGCTCCACAGCTACAAATACTTGCTGTCAAGCTTGATGGCTTGAATTCAGTCCCTAAGATTCTTATGGGGGAACGGGTGGTGGTGGTGGAGAACTGACTTCTGCAAGTTGTTATTTGATCTCTACACACATGTGGTGGCTTGTACACATTCACTGGCACACATATTCATGCAAAATAAATTAAAAATTCAATGTAATAAAAATTTTCAAATGCAAAAATAAAGAGAATAAGCTTATGAAGGTATTTAATTTTCCTTAGCTACGAAAATATGTCTTTTTTATTGAATTGTTTTATTTATTTACATTCCAAAAGTTGCTTCCTTTCCTGGTCCCTGCTTCACGAGTTCTTCACTCCATCCCCCACCCCACCCCTGGGCCTCTTAAAGGGTGCTATTGCATCCAAACACCTAACCTCCATCAGCATCCCTTCCCTGGGGCATCACATTTCCACAGGATTGAGTGCATACAATACCTCTAAGGCCAGATAAGGCAGTCCTCTGTCATACTTGTGCCTCTGGTCACGGACCAGCCCATGTATGCTCCTTGGCTTTTGGCTTAGTCTCTGGTAGCTCTGAAAGGTCTGGGTTAGTTGACACTGTTTTTCTTCCTATGGGGTTGCAATCTCCCTCAGCTCCTTCCGTTTTTCCCCTAACTCTTCTATAGGGGGTCCTGACATCAATCCAATGGATGACTATAAATATCTGCATTTGTCTCAGTCAGCTGCTGGTAGAGCCTCTCAGAGGACAGCTATGCCACACTCCAGTCTGTAAGCACAATATGGCATCAGTTATAGTGTCAGGGTTTGGTGTGCCACCTGTCACTGGGTGGCCTTTCTTTCAGTCTCTGCTCTGTTTTTTTCCCTACATTTCCTTAGACAGGAACAACTCCGGGTTAAAAATTTTGAAGATGGGTGGGTGGTGCCCTGCCTTACCTGGAGGCCATGTTTATCTACTGAGATAGTCTTTTCAGGTTCCATCTCTCCACTGTTAAGCATTTCTGCTAATGTCATACCCACTGAGTCCTTGGTGCCTCTCACATCCCAGGTTCCTGGAACTTTCTCGAGGATCCCCCTGACCCCCACCCCCTACTGCTGCATATTTAGGTTCATTGTCCCTGCCCTCTGGTCTTCTCCTCCCCTACATACCAAATCCTGCCACTCTTTTTCCCCCTCCACCTGCCCTATCCCACAGAGATTCCTCCATCTGCCTCACATAATTATTTTGTTCCCCCTTCTAAGTGGGTTTGAAGTATCTATACTTTGGTCTTCCTTCTTGTTTAGCTTCTTATGATCTGTTAGTTGGATCATGGATACTCTGAACATTTTAGCTAATATCCACTTATCAGTAAATATATATTATGCATGTCCTTTTTGGCCTGGGTTACCTTACTCAGGATGACATTTTCTAGTTCCCTCCATTTGCCTGCAAAACTCACGATGTCTTGAATTTTTAAGTATTCCATTGTGTAAATGAACCACATTTTCTCTATCCATTCTTTGGTTGAGGTACATCTAGGTTATTTCCAGCTTCTGGCTATTACAAATAAGGGTGCTATGAACATCATGGAGCACATATCCTTGTGGAATCATGGAGCTTCTTTTGCATATATTCCCAGGGGTGGTATAGCAGGGTCTTCAGTTGGAACTTTTTCCAATTCTCTGAAGAACCACCAGATTGATTTCTTCACAGATATGGAAAGAGAAATTCTCAACTTCATATGGAAAAGCAGAAGACTCAGGATAGTGAAAACAATTCTCAACAGTAAAGAAACTTCTGGGGAATCATGATCCCTGAACTAAAACTGTACTATAGAGCAATAGTGATAACAAAAATGGATGGTATTGATACAGAGACTGACAGATTGATCAATAGAACCAAATTGAAGATGCAGATGTAAACCCACATACCTCTGAACTCTTGATCTTTGACAAAGAAACCAGAACCATACAGTTGGGGTGGTGGGGGGGGGAGGGAAGAAAGCATTTTCAACAAATGGTGTTTGTCTAACTGGTAGTCTGCATGTGGAAGAATACAAATTGGTCCATATTTATTTTCTTGTATAAAGCTCAAGTCCAAGTAAGTCAAGGACCTCCACATAACGCCAGATACACTGAATCTAATAAAAGAGAAACTGGGAAAGACCCTTGAATACATTGGCACAGGGGAAATTTTCCTGAACAGAACACCAATGACTCAGACTTTAAGATCAGCAATTGACAAATGGGATCTCATGAAACTAAAAAAGGTGTCTATAAGGCAAAGAATACTGTCAATAAGACAAAATGGCAAACTCCAAACTGGGAAAACATCTTCAGTAACTCTACATCTGATAGAGGGCTCACATTTAAAATGTACAAAGAACTCAAGAAAATAACTCATTTAAAAAATGGTGTACATTTTCTCATAGCAGTTAAATTTTCCAGAGTTTATAGTTATGATATATTTAGTCCTTAAATATTAGAATTAGATATATAGAAAGATTAAAGAGAAACACAGATTTGTCTTTTGTAGTTGTTAATATGTATTGAAAATTAAATGGAAATTTTTCCTGGGGGGGAAAAATGATGTAAAGAAGAACTAAACAGAGAATTCTCAAAAGAGGATTCTGGAATGGCAGAGAAGCACCTAAAGAAAGAAAATGTATCAATAAACATCCATATATTATCAGAGGACAAAATGCAAGTCAAAAATGTCTCATGAAATTCACTTTAACACCTGTCAGAATGGCAAAGACAAATAACTCATACTATGTACATGTGGATATGAAGATGGGGAACTCCTCATTCTGCTGGATTGCAAACTGGTATAAATTTCACTATTTTAACAACCTGTAGAAGTGACCAAAGCAAGTATAATCACTTAATTTCAGTGTGAAAACTTACAATTGTGCTTGCATTTGCTGAAAGTTCACCACACAAGGAATAGTACCTTAAATAAATAAATAAACTGAAGTAACTTCTGAATACCAAGGTAGTTTAGCTACTCTAAACCGGAACAGACCAGGTTTTTTAACTCATATTTATTGTGCCTATTCAAGCCATCCTCATTTTTTTTGTTATTTTGTTTGCCTAGAATTTATTGAGTCAAAATCAAGTTAATGTAACATTAGAAAAAAACTACAATGAGATTGGCAAGTGAACCATTGCTTTTAATTGACTGATAGTCCAATGCAAACATGTTTGGACTCCTATAAAGATTTTCGAGATAATAATAATGTCTTCAAAATAGAACAACACAAGACCATTCTTACTTTAAATTATGCATTCATTTCCATACAAGAACAAATTTTACTTTATCATTTTGTGAGTTGCTTTGACAATTAATTTGATGACATTCAATAAATATTAATAAAAAGAAGTAAAGTTCTGACCATTTAATGAGAAAGAATAATGAAGTGAAAAATTTCAAGAAGTCTTCCCACTTCTTTTGTTCAAGTAATAATAATAATATTAATATTAATATGCAAACTAGAGCAATCTACAGCAGGACATCATGTTTTGAGCTCAAGTAAGAGGAATTGTTATATTTCCAACCAATAATAACAACATAGAAAATTATGTAACATTTCTCATAGTATCTACAGAGTTTACAAATATTTATCTGGAAGCTTTCTCACTGCTGAACAGCTTTTATGAGCTGAAAACTGCAATACAGGATACTACAAGAGAAAAGATATTAGTGGTCTTACAATGATGCTAACCTTATGAACAACAATGACAACCTGACAGGCAAAATATATGCCCTGATCCAATCGTGGCACAACTGTTTTAGAGGAAACCATGCACTCTTTGCTTGGTTTCAGGCCAAGTCCACATGATTCAATGTGGGATTTTTACTGTGAACCCAGTTAAAAACTCATAACTGAAGAAGACATAGGCCTTAGGGGAAACCTACTACTATTGGTCAGCTAAATTCATATAGCACAAAGCTGCTTTCTAAATACTTAGATTGATGCTCTAAGATATATGCTATTTACATTCTTAATCAAAGAAACCTGAAATTTTCAAAGAATAAATTTATTAAAATATTTTGAATGTTTCTTTGCAGTCCAAATGTTTTATAACTTAGGTCTGAATGTCTATTTATTAATCAAGAATTCTCTAAAGTCCTGAGAAGTTTATGTGGCTTGTAGGAGTCATCCTATAATTCTAGCCCTCCTTACTTCCTCCTACTTATTAACGCTATGTATGATATATCTTAAATTGTAACTTAGTTCTTGTAAAGCAGATTTTACTTTTGGCACTGTTATTGAAAGATGTAAGAACCAAGAAATAGTGTTTCTATTAAGCAAGTAACAGAATTTTTGTGTATTGACAGAATCAAGTATGTAATCATAAATTTGATTCATAGAAATTAATAATCTTGGCCTTATGGAATATATATATATATATATATATATATATATATATATATATATGAACTAGGACATAAAAATATTCATTTGGCATTGTGGTGGTAACATATTTTATATCTTTCAATAGCCTATGAAGATAAAATTTGAATAAAACTTGAGTATATTACATAACTAAGATATTTTATAATAGACTAACTTAAAACTAAAGCAAGGAGAGAAGAATATTTATTTTTATTCCAGAGATTAATTTAGAACATAGTCAATACTCAATGATGGCCTTCAAAACAGTCATGAAAACATTTTGTACAAAGCCAAGTTTGAAACATAAGAATGAATGCAACAAAACATAATCAGCAAATAAAACTATCATTATTTTAAACAATAATGAAATTTCATAAAAATTAAATATCTAGCTATTGTATTGTGGAAGATAAGACTTCCACAACATAGTATTAACTTGCTCTTAAAAATTAACATCAATTGCCTTGAAAACAATGAGAATTGATATGTACCATACAGGAATATTTTGAGGGTTAAATTTTTAATATTTTGTATATCTTTGCCCAAAGGAGATATCAATATTCTTAATAGCCGTGCATAGAAATGATTGTTGACTAATAGTCAGGTAAACACTAGTCCATTTTCTCTTCTGAGTAGACTGTTGTGGAGGAGTTTCTATGACATGTTTCTTGTTCTTTTGGGTCAGTTTCTTCTTATTATGAGACTTCTATGAATATTGTTTTTGCTAGGTTCTGTCTACCTGAAGTTATACTCAAAATTCTGAACAAACTCATGTTTTATTCTCCATCTCTGCCTTACTTGAGTATAAAATAACCACAAGAGGCCATCCATGGTACTGGGAAGAAGAGAGTTGGTTTTGTTTATAGATGTGAGCCATGGGAGGTCCACTACTCTTCAGGGTATGGCCTCATACTCAAGAGTATTTGGGAAACAAAACTTGGACTTAATAAGTTTAAAGTTAAAAAATAGAGCAAAAATTTGGGGATTTGTGGTTGGGGTGGATCTTGAAGGAGTTGATGTAGAGAAGGTGGTGAATATCATGAAAATATATTGCATAAAATTTTCAAATATTTAATAAAAATATTAATTTTTAGAAGAACAATTTTTAGTCTAAACTGTCAAAGTTTGTTAAATAAATATAGAAAAAAAACCTATGGTGATCCGTTCTATTTATTTTCTTCTATGTTATATTTGAAAATTTTTAAAACTTTAAAATAAAGGAAACAAATTTGTATATGCATTCAACTAGTTGTATGCATCTAATAAACACTTAAACAGCAAAACACTGAATATCAACTTTCTAATGTGAAACCACATGTTTTTACACTCAGAGGACTCAAGTTTTGTAAGGAGCATAAGGTTTACCAAGAGTCCTACTTAGAAGGGGGAACAAAATAATCACTACAGGAGGTAGAAGGAGGGAGGGATCTGGGACTAAGAAAGGACTGGAAGGGAAAAGGGGGTCAGAGGCAGTGTGGGAGGAGACAGGGGAGAAGTACAGAGGGTCAGGAAATTGAATGGAAGTGTGTAGCAGTGGGGGATGAAGAACAGGGGTAGCCACTAGAAAGTCCCAGATGCCAGAAACCCAAGAAATTCCCAGGACCCAACCGGGATGACATTAGCTGAAATACCCAGCAAAGAGGAGAGAGAACCTGTAGAGACCATATCCAGAGGTTAGGCATGGCCCCAGGTTGAGGGATGGGGCTACCCACCCATCTCAAAAATATTAATCCAGAATTGCTCCTGTAAAAAGGAAATGCAAGAATAAAGGGTAGAGCAGAGACTGAAGAAAAGGCCATCCAGAGACTGCCCCACCTAGGGATTCATCCCATCTGCAGACACCAAAATCATATGCTATTGCTGATGCCAAAAAACACTTGCTGACAGGAGCCTGATATAGCTGTCCCTTGAGAGGCTGTGTCAGAGCCTACCCAATACAGAAGCTGATGCTTGCAGCCAACCATTGGACTGATCTTTGTGACCCGAATGGAGAAGTTAGGGAAGGACTGAGGATTAGCAACCCCAAGGGAAGAACAACAATATCAACCAACCAGACCCCCCCACCCCAGAGCTCCCATTGACTAAACCACCAACCAAAGAGTATACATGTAGGGTCCCATGGCTCCAGATGCAGATGTAGCAAAGAATTGCTTTATCTTGTTTCAATGGAGGGAGAGGCCCTTGGTCCTGTGGAGGCTCGAGGCGCCAGGTTAGAGGAATGCAAGGGTGGTGAGGCAGGAGTGTGTGGGTGGTGGGGGAAAACCCTCATGGACCCAGGCAAGATAAGGAATGAGATGAGGATTTACAGAGGGGAAACTGGGAAGGGGGATAATATTGGAAATGTAAATAAATAAAATAACCAATAAAAAACAATAAATAAAAAGTTTTTTAAAAAATCATTTAATGAGTAAAGGCAAACTAAGGAAACTAATAGCATAGAAAAGCATCCCACAGCCTGTAGATCTTCACATATCCTCCTGCAGTAATGGCACTGAATATTATTGCATCAATTGAAATCACAAAAGGGAAAATGGAAGAATTCATTTTAAGGAAAAAGAGGATGAGATAATCTCTAAGACCCGAGAAAGCATGACATGTCAGTTCAATTGTAAGATCTCCTCTCTAAGACAGGAAAGTTTTAGTTGGAGATAGAGCAAGAGAGACTGTTTGGTAGAGAAGGGTCCAATTACACAATCTAAGTATATCTAATAGAATATCTATCATCTAGCTTTTTGCACTGAAAAAGAACTTCCCAGTAATGAGAACTCAATAATGATGGATGTCACGAGCACCCAGTTTTCAGTCATTAATAAGAACAGTGACTGTTCATGGTATACTTAAATTTATGTCAGAATTTATTTTGAGTGTCTGGCATGTATTAGGTCATTTAAGGTGATAAAGAACCTCATGTCAGGGTTGATATCCTAATGTTGTGATAAATAGAATGGTTTAAACAAATCCAAATTATATTCTTACTCTCTTCCCCATTTTTTATCCCTCCCCCCAAAATCAGTAACTCTAAATTTTAACTACAAATTTAGTATATCTGACTTCAACACATCAAATTTAGAATTAATGATTTTTTAATTTTTTTTTACCACTTAAAATCTACAAGGTTTTAAGAACTGTAGGAGCGGAATATTTACGGAATAAATTAGTCTAAATTCCAACTATAGAGAATTAATCATTATAAACTTTTTCCTTTAGTTGTATCTAGGCATTCAAGTAAGCAAAGCTATAATGGTAGCTAACATTTGTGTCTGAAATTGCCAGATGGCTCAGCAGTAAAAGGCACTTACTCTCACGCCTAAAGAAGGGAGTTTAATCAACAAAACCACATGCTGAAGAAAAGAATTGACTCTTACAAGATGTCTTCTAATTTCCACTGAAGCATAGACACACATTTTCCATGTACATACATACAGGCACATTGACACACACAGATACACACACACACACACACACACACACACACAAATACACATGGCCAAACTAATTACTAATTGTAATAAAAAATATGTATCATACTCAATGATAATTTATCTCAATGCTAAAAAATATAGTATGTGGAATCATTATTATTAAATGTAAGACAATGACAAAATTATAAAGCCAGACATTCTTGCAATCAATAGCAAAATAATGTATATTAGAAGCAATATTCTTGAAAATAATAAAACCTTACAAATTTTTGATAGAAAATTATATGATAGAATAGTCTGAAGTCACTTCAAGCTACTGATCAATTTTAAAAAGGCAAAAGTAAAACCAAAAGCTACCATACTCAAGTATGTTGGAATAATAAATACAGTCCTAGTTTTGTTTCCTGTTGTGATTGAAAAATTCTGTGACAAAAGCAACTTAAAGAAGAACAGTTTATATTGGCTAACAATTCCCCATCATGCTAGGGAAGTCAGGGAAGGATGAGACTGAAGCACCTATACCACATCTACAATTAGAATGTACAGGGAAGGAATGCATACTCCTGTTCAGTTTGCTTTCTCCATTTTATGAAATCCAGAATCTCATGTCTAGAGAATAATCCCATCACAAGTGAAATATGTCTCCCCCACACCAGTCATAATCAAGCAAATGCCCACAGCATGCCCAGAGGACCATCTCGCAAGTGATTCTAGATTCTATCAAGTTGACAAATAAAATAAAATAAAATAAAGTAAAGTAAAATAAAATAAAATCACAAGTGCATTCTGACAAGAGCCTGATAGACCTGTCTCCTGAGAGGCTCTGCCAGAGCCTGACATATAAAGAGGCGGATGTTCCCAGCTAACCAGTGATCTGATCATGGTGTCCCCATGGAGGAGGTAGAGAGAAGACTGAAGCAGATGAAGGGACTTGTAGCACCATGGGAAGAACGACAATACCAACCAATTAGAGCTCCCTGAGTCTAAACCGCCAGTTTGGGAATACGCATGGAGGGACCCATGGCTCCAGCTGTATATGCAGTGGGGGATGGCCTTGTCAGGCATTGATGGGAGAAGAGGTCTTCGGTCCTGTGAAGGCGGGATGCCCCAGTGTGGAGGAATTCAAGGGCTGGGAAGGGGGAGTGGGTGGATGGGTGTGGGCACACCCTCATAGAAGCAGTGAGAGAACAGGATAGGGTGTTTCTGGGGCCGGGGTAATGGGGAAGGCAGATAACATCTATAATGTAAATAAATAAAATATCCAATAAGAAAGAAACAAGTACAAAATCAACAACAACAAAAAATCACAAGTAGAAAGATAAAAGACTTTCTTAATAAGATTCAGAGAGAATGAGACACATCAATAATGTAATCCTAGGGAGACAGAGGCAGAGAGTTCAAGAATTCATGTCCAGGTTGACAACATCTCTGAAATCTTCACTCTGAACCAATCAACATCCATACATTCCCTTGTTTACTTCAACACTCTCCTAAGAGCTATTTCTCTTCTCATTCTAATTGCCTGCTCATATCGAATCTCAGCAGTTTATATATGAAAATGTTTAAATTCCCATGAGACTACGTTCAAACTGTGTCAACCCTTTTACATAGCCATATGCATACCTTACATCTCATTTCTATTGCCTTGTGGCTACAGGAACCTTAGCAGTCTTTAGAATTCTTGGGAGTGTTATGCCACTTCCACTTGAAACTTTAAGAAATCATTCTATAAAAGTTTACACTACTGCTCTTCTACTTTTTCTTTTATGACTCCTTCAGATGTCTCTTGAAATATATTTTCTCCTAGAAAACTCTCCTCACCTTTCTTGAAAATTAATAGACTACATTTCCCCCCTTAGAAACTCTTTTATAGAAACTTCAAATTTTTATTTAATTCAGGAAAACTTATTTAAACATACTTAGCTATAAATATTAAAATTAAATTGTGATAAAAAGACATTTTTGACAGTTGTGGAAACTTTACTATTATATTTGCCATAACTTCCAATTTTATCCTCAGAAAATGCCCAAGAGATAATCAGTAAATACTTGCAGTGTACTTGATGAGTTCCCAGCTATCTCTAATATAGATTGCATTAAGTCTGTCTTATGGTAGACAATTGTCAACCAGGATTGGATAGGACATTTTCAAATTCTGTAGCTTGATTGCCTGCTCATATCGAATCTCAGCATTTTATATATGAAAATGTTTAAATTCCCATGAGACTATGAAAATACCTACCAAATGTGCATCTACAGACAAGGAAAAAATTTGTGTAAAGGAATACTTACACATAGAAACCAGGACTGGTAATAGGATTATCATATAAAGAAGCTAGAGGAGTCAGTAGACTACATTGCAGAGGAATAAAGAGAACTGCCCATTTAAGAGAATCAGTGCTGTGAAGAAAATAAAGATAGCAAAACTGCATTTCAGTCATTCCTATAAGGAGGCTCTATAGATTTTGAAAATGAGCATAGGAAAGCAAATATAATCTCCTTAGAAAGCATGGTGAGGACTTTCTAAGCAATTGTCTTAAGATGCCTGATAATGGAACAAGCGAAAGAAAAAGTTGTTAATTAAGTTAAACAGGAGAAGCTGAATTCCACCTGCAATTAGATGGGAAAGTGTTACAAAAGGCCATGTGTAGCTACAAGTAATACATAAGAAAAACTCCCCAGGGGAAAGAGGTCCTGTGTTAAATCTCTTTTTGGCTCTAAGAGAAGAAAAGCAAAAAGTACTAAGCCTCCTGAATGAAATCATGTGAGAGCTTCCTTATCCCAGAGAGAGACAAAATCTCCATGGAAACTTCTCTTTCCTGCACCCACACACTGCTCTTTCTACCTGCAAAGGCAGCCTTGAATCTCAAGAATTCTACGGAGCAGTCAACACTTTTTAAATATTGAAACAAACCCTAGGGACGAAAAGAAGCAGAGCAGGCTGACATTCCAGCATCATCGGGAAAGCGAGGGTTTTCCAAGATTTCCTCAGCCCCAATGTTCAGACAAATGGTTTCCTCAAACCTTCACTTCCTTTCCCTTACACTATACATTCAGAGAATCACACAGCTTTTAGTATGAAGCAGCACAGGAGCTTCAAAGTGACAGGTGTTTCTTGACCATTCTCATTATTCTTTGCTCATGGAGCAGTGCTATGCAAACCACTCAGTAAGTCCATTATTAACTCCCAGATTTTATGGGCAAAACAATAAAAGAGAGATAGAGTGAGAATGAGAGAGAGAGAGAGAGAGAGAGAGAGAGAGAGAGAGAGAGAGAGAGAAAGAGATTATGTGTTTCCTAAAGTAGAAAGCTTTATGCATTGAATCAGTTCATCAAAATATCAAAGTAAACTATCTTTGGAATGGTCATCAAAATAATCAATACATCAAGATAATCAAGGAAAAGTATGAGGCAACTATTTTAGCCTGATTACTTTTATAAAATAAATAGGCTCAGTCAGTAGTCAGATATAAGCAATATTCTATGAGTTCTGAAGAAAATCTTTTTGCAAAATGAGTTCTATGAATGTTGCTGTACACTTACAGTCTGAATACAACAGACTTGTTTTCAGAATTCAGATGGGTTTTTGGTTTTCATACATAGGAGACGATCTATTCTTGATACTACTTCTCATTTGGAAATTCCAATTATTATTAATTTCATATCGATTCAAATAACATATCTTCCTTCAACTTAAATGCCTCACTGTGGGCTATGTACAAACTCCAAGGAAAAGTTAGTCATGTGCTTTCCTGAAGATAAAAGCTTAGTGTAAAAAGGGCTGAGAGTATTTGATGTAGGAAAGGGGAGTGGTTATATAGGTCTTAGCCAAGACATGTGATAGTCACTGTAGGGGCTGCTGGAAAAGAAATCTGTGACACTCATTAACCTATTTGAGCAGATCTTGTACGATCTAAAGGAGAAAATGTTCTTGGCTGTTTTGTACTTTCCTTCTGTGGAGTTTCCAGATCTCTGATGGCCATTTTCCTCGAGCCTGTGCCTCCTCGAAGAACTTGTTGGCAAAAGAATGCTGCCCACCATGGATGGGTGATGGAAGTCCCTGCGGCCAGCTTTCAGGCAGAGGTTCCTGCCAGGACATCCTTCTGTCCAATGCACCATCTGGACCTCAGTTCCCCTTCAAAGGAGTGGATGACCGTGAGTCCTGGCCCTCTGTGTTTTATAATAGGACCTGCCAGTGCTCTGGCAACTTCATGGGTTTCAACTGTGGAAACTGTAAGTTTGGTTTTGGGGGCCCAAATTGTACAGAGAAGCAACTCTTAATTAGAAGAAACATTTTTGACTTGAGTGTCGAAGAAAAGAATAAGTTTTTTTCTTACCTTACTTTAGCAAAGCATACTATCAGCTCAGTCTATGTCATCCCCACAGGCACTTATGGCCAAATGAACAATGGGTCAACACCCATGTTTAACGACATCAACATCTATGACCTCTTTGTATGGATGCATTACTATGTGTCAAGAGATGCATTGCTTGGGGGCTCTGAAATCTGGAGGGACATTGATTTTGCCCATGAAGCACCAGCGTTTCTGCCTTGGCATAGACTTTTCTTGCTATTGTGGGAACAAGAAATGCGGGAACTAACCAGGGATGAGAATTTCACCATTCCATACTGGGATTGGAGAGATGCAGAAAACTGTGACATTTGCACAGATGAGTACCTGGGAGGACGACACCCTGAAAATCCTAACTTACTCAGCCCAGCATCTTTCTTCTCCTCCTGGCAGGTAAGATGCAGTACATATTTAGAGTTGTTAGGAATGGTACTTCAGCAGCCACAGCTTCATGCAGGTCTCTGTGAACATTTCTGATAATGTCTCAGGGCAGAAAAAGGTATTCTCGCTAACAGATGTTGATGATTCCTGATTTTTTTCTGAGAATATTTCAAAATTGCAGTTAAGCAGATATCTGTGCTCTTATTTGTCTTAACATACAACAGTTTAGTTGGCTTTCTAAGCTGCTATAAACAAAGACTGCTTGGTCCACTACTGTATTGTTAGCACCTCTGATGGTATATGGCATAAATAGTAACTCAGAGTTATTTAGGAATGGATGAGTAACCAGATTATCTTAGTACATGATTCTGAATAATAAAATTAATATTAACAATTAAAATCTATAAGTTTACTACTTTAACATATAAATATCTGGCTGTAGCTCAGACTTATTAGTCAGGATCTTCAAGGGAGAGTGCTGAGATAATTCACTAAGTATCAGTGATGACATTTATTGCATGATTGCCTGATAAACAATGATTGCATAAGAAATCTTCAGTTGCTTTAATTGTAAAAGTTGCTGACTCTCAAATAGTTAAGTAATGAAAAGAGTCTGTTGAGTTTTTTAGAATATGTGAATACCTATTGAAAGAATTTGTTGTGCGATTAACACAAACAGATTTCTATTTTAAAGTCATAAGATACTACATAACTTGTTTAAAATGAGTTTCTGGAATGGAGGCAAAAGATAAGAAAGAAATATATGTTAATTTTTTTCCTTTAAATAAATACAAGTGTGAAATCTGCTTTTCTTCCTATCTTATAAAGTTTTCTATTGCAACTATTCTGGTTACCAGTTCAAATGGGATAAGAAGAACATAGGCTGCCCCACACTTGCAATTTTGAAACCCATATGCTCTCTATCTCTGCTGCTCGCACACTTCCAAAATGGAAACTTTTAAAGGGCCACTGTAAATTACAGCTGCTAGTCCCTGGTGGTAATTGTGCCAAGTGTTTACTAAACTTAGTGAGTGCCTTATATCATGGAGCTGCACTGAAAAGTAACACTGCTGTATATTTGCAGCCAGTCTACCTGAAATTATGAATTGCAAAACTCCCATCTAGCTTTTCACTTCTCTGCTTTAAGTTCTGTCAGGCTTGGATAGGGAATTCTCTCAGTTACAATATTTGATTTGCTATATAGTTTTACTTGATACAGAAAGATTGAAGGATTATCAAAATTATCCAAAGTTGCAATATATCCACTGAACTCCATAGAACGACATAAATTTATATTTACATGGTGTCTACAACTAGATGATATCCAGATTTAAAGGGTTTAAATCATGTTTTGGGTATTGAACTCACACTTTTTCTCTATCTCCTTTGGATCATGCTCAACTATATAACATTCTTAAAAAAAAAGCAAAAGCAAAAACAAAAAGATTAATAAAATTTAAACCACAACAGACTTGTTTGGCCTAGTAAATATTAATTTGTAACTGCTAAAATATTGCCTACAAACGTGTTTCGCATTATGAAGCTATGGAGGAACTGGACTTTTTATGTAAAGTTAGAAAGTGGAGAGGAAAAAATAACTGATGAAAGGCAAGCAAAATTTAAAAAAATAATTAACAAAAAAACAAAAAACTTTGCAAACAAACAATCTTATTTTTAAATGAGGGCAAATGAATAAAGTTTGCTCTCTCTACTTAGTTTGTGCACTGTCCAGGGATAAACAGTTGCAGACATGACAAGTAAGCTAACTCTGCTTGTCTGTTTTCTTTATTAACACAACCTTTTTTAAAGTCCTTCTAAAATTAAGACTTTTTTTCCTCCTCATTTCCCATTAGGGGAGTGTTGGAGGGTGTGAAAAAAAAGGGATATTGTCAAAACAGATGAAATGCTAAATGACTATGTTTTTATGAAACCCCATTCAGTGAATATGTGCTGAAGGAAAAGAACATATGTCATTTCAAAAGAAAACTAAATAATGACTTACAGAAATGAAGCAAAGCAATTAGAATTGTTCTGGCCTAGAAAGATTGTTCAAAATTTAAGAGCACTAGTTTTTCTTTCAGACAACCTAGGTTCAATTCCCAGCCCTCAGATAGCATTTTACAGCCACTTGTAACTCCAGTTCCTAGGGGTCTGATGGCCACTTATGACCACTTTGAGAACAAGACACACACATGGTGTACAGACATACATGTAGACAAAACACCCATAGACATTAAATAATAAATTAATAAATGAACTAATAAATAATACATGTTTCCAGTGCTTTAATTCAATTACTGTCAATATTATGATAATCTACAATTTTTGTTATTGTTCTGTAGTTGCTTGAACATCAATCATCCAAATACATGCTGGAAACAGAATCAATTAATATACTGTAAATCTCCAGTGTCTGTGCTCTTTGTCTATTTGAGGAAGAGGTTTCACACTGTAGCCCTAGACTGACTTAGAACTTACTCTACAACCTAGGCTGAGTTCCAAATCTCAGCGATTCTCCTGCCTTCAGCCTCCCAAGGGTGTTTGTACTTTTAAGCCTCTTAATGTGGTTCTAATGTGCAGCCAGCACTGAGATGCACAGATTTAATTAATATGGAGATTGTTTAGTTATCTCTTTACTTTCCTTTATGAAAATAGAGTTTCCGTAATGAACACACCATTAATTTGAATGCTTCTGTCTAAATTAAACATTTAAATTAAAAACTAGACTGTTTTTGTTAGATGAGATCAAATAGCTTCCAAGTTAAAATGAGCTCATTAATATCTTCCAAATTAGCTAGGCTGTAGCCCATTTCATACAGGCTTCTACTCTTGCTTGACTTCAGATATCTTTTTACTTGATAAAAGGGGATGTTAGAGCCTTGGTGGTACTTATCCATGCTAAGCTGAAAGCTTAGCATGAATGAAGCTCTCATGGAGTGCTCACATTTTATAAATGATAGGTCTGAAACAGAAGGAGAATTTGTCTAAAGTAACCAGTAGAGGACAGAACCCAAGTCACTATGTCTTTCATTTCCATTTATGTAAGCTGTGTTGACTTAGGCTTAAAGAGGGTCTAGAAACTAATTTATGTATGCATAATTTGCCAGGTGGTTACTTTTACTTCTTCGAGTTCATGACCAGTTGACCCAGGTGTGATTCCCAGAACCCACAGGACGGCTTGCAACTATTTGTAATGCCAGTTCCAGGAGATCTGACATATTCTGTCCAAGGCATACTCATTGTCCACGGACTTTCATTAATGAAAACACCATGTACATATAACAAAATAACACGAACCAGATAGCCTGGGGAAGACTGGTATTTCTATTTATGTCAGATAGAATTAATTTCCTCCTCTTTGATCTACACTTTGTGGAGCTTTATTGTATAACTTCTATAATACTTCAGAATATATGAATGGTTTATTAAACTTATTTCTGTCTACCACTAACAGATTTTCGAAGGTAAAAACTATTTATGAATACATTTGTAGCCATATATAGAGGGCCATGATATACTCACAGAATGAGCTTCATAAATACATGCTAAGTTAAATAAAAATAAAATAAATTTAAATCTTATCCTTGGTGGATTTCTGAGGCCTCAGCCTATATTTTACAGCACTGGATCCTTGATGCAGAAGACACAACAATGCTCACAGATAGCTCTTGTTTGAACAATACATTTTGCACAGCTCTTGCTGGTTTACATAAGAGAGAGAGAGAGAGAGAGAGAGAGAGAGAGAGAGAGAGAGAGAGAGCATGTGTACATGAAAATATATGGTATAAATCATAATACATCTAAACATGTGAGTTGATTATTACTTGACATGCTTTTTCTGACATAGGATAATATATAAAGTCATGTAATTAATGTCAATTGTTTTAGGAAGGTTTAATATGCAGTCTTTTCCTAGATTGTTATCATCCATTTGTTTGATTATTCTCAAAAATATTTTTTAAGTAGAACTATTAAAATACTCCACAGTTTGTTTTGTTTTGTTTTGTTTTGTTTGGAAGGTACTGGATGACATTTAAGTACAAAATACCTGTGCTCAACACTATTAGATATGTTGATTATGCAATCAACAGAGTACCTAACCTAAGATGAAAAAGGTGTGTCGAGGGAAACTGTCATGATAGATCAGGATGGAGAGGAAAGCATTTCTAATGATAGATATGAGTGAACTGCAGCCAGGGAATTCACTCATTAGGTGGAAAGCATATCACATGGAAGCCACAGGGGGAAGAAAAACAAAGTCACATTTCAGCAGAAAGTCATGGGTTTAGGTAACCATGACAACTGCTCCATGAACTAACAGCTTCTCTTTTTTTCTGTATAAAAAAGATTTCATGGAATGTCATATGGTTTAGGTTTCATTGTTTGTGTTTGTTTGTTTATTTTTCAGAAAAAGAACTCATATGTTATAATAAAATGTGTGCCTGAAGGCTTTTAAGAGCTGGTAGTTTATTGCTACTTCCTAAATTTAATAGAACACTATCATGCTTCACCTTCAGTACTTAGAATCGTTTTCTTCTGTCCATTTCTTTGTTTCTTTGTATTTGCATATTTGACTATGCTACTCCTAGCATATGCTAAAATCATTTGTGGTTAGAAGGAGAAACAACCAAACTTTCACCAGAGACCTAGCCTCAGTCCAATTTCTGCCACTTACCAAACACTACTAAACAAGTCATTTTGAATTTTGCAACAACAACAACAAAAACCTGTTATTATTATGTATGATTGTTTTTATGCTAATGAGAGAACTAAATGGAGTAGAAAACAACTTACTATACTATAAAAGCCATTATCTTTTGACTAACATAATCATAAGTTAGTGTTACTTTTCTAACATACCTATAAGACCGACAGGAAGTTACTTAAATATTTACAGATATTTTTGTTTTTAAAAGACAAAATTGCTCAATACAATATTACTACAAAAAATTTAAATAAGTTCATGGAAAATTGCTTGTTTAGTCTTGCTTGACATAGAGTTTTGAGTTTCATGTGTGAGAATTGCTCTAAATGATACATCGGTATCAATTATATGTTAGACTATTTGATCCCAAATAAAGCGTCTTTACGCTCTTCACTTAGAGACAGAAAGCCCTGATAGAGAGTATGGGTAAGCTGCTTGAGAGCAGGGATTTAATAGAATCTATATTAGAAACTATAGTTTTGACTATATTCTCTAGGACTGTGTGACAATGCTAAGCATTTCTCTTTCCTTGCCCCTTGCACTGAATTAAACATAGAGACAACAATTTGGAGCTACATTTTTTTTTACATTATTTCTGCAACCAGTTATTATTATGTATTACTAATGCCTCCGTCAACTGAACACTAAGTCAAATGGCAACTGGAATTTCAGCAAGAGAAAAAAAAAATGGCTTCATCCAACCTCTCTAATGTAACTGAACCTGGCGTCGTGTCTTTTCTGCCAAGAGATCTTTTGAAAGTCTCTTGGGGACTATTAGTCAAAGAGGAATCAAAATTACTTCCTCCATGGTCCTGACATGGTATCTAGACAATTGGCAATGCAAAGCCATCCAACCTGTCACATTCATAGCAGAAGCTGGACTAGTTTTATAAAACCGTTCACAAGTTATTAATATGGAAAGATTAATGAAGTAGATAAATGGTTAGAATCAGAAATTCTGTATTTATGTATTTTCATCTTCATATGTAAAGAAATAAATATTTTAAGGAAGAGAGCTGTCTAAATAAGTTCATTTATGTTTCACATATATTTTACACATATACCTTGCAGACAGTTTTCTACAATTTTAGCATACATATTTTTCCCTGCTTCTGTTAAGTGAAATGTGGAATTTTCACTTACAGAAATCAAGACATTTTATAGTTTGAACATTCTGGGTTTTGAATTTTTGGATTGGGATTCTGAGTCTGCAAAAGCAGCAGAATTTGAATAGATTTCTAGGACTGTTTCCATTCTTAGACCTTTTTGAATCAGTCATGTAACATTTTTTTGTTTGTTTGTTTGTTTTATGAAGTTCTTCCTTGGTCTTGAAGAATATGCAGGAACTTGGACTTCAGGATGTGAATATATCTGTATTTAGGCATGGGCAGAAACATGGAGGACAGAGAAACGTGAGCAGTATGCAGAGGGAAAAGGCAGTATAGCCTCACAGCAGGAGCACACAGGAAGAAAGCATGTGGGGAACACAGGCCAGTTAAAAACATGTTTTGGTAGGAGAATGGAAAACAATGTTTGAAAGAGTCTATGTGAAAAGAACAAAGGAAGGCAACGTACAAAATGAAACCCACTGCTTTTGGGCTTTAGCTGAAGACTGCTGGGTGTGAAAGTAAAGAGAAAGGAAAGATTCTTTTGTTCTAAGTAATATTTTGTGATTTATTAAAAACTGTGTTGGAATTTTAAGTCATAAACAGATGTATGTGTTTAGAATATGAGAATTTCCATGAGTATAATTTGTGGGTAGGTCATGAAACTCACTCATAAATGCAGCCAAAGAATATAAAGAGAAAGAAAGAAAGACTATGTAAACGTGAGTTCTTCATCAAGCTCACCTTCAGGGCTGGGCTGGTTATGGATTTTTTGTGAGTTTTACAGAAAAATAGACACACTTGGAAAGGGAATCTCAACCAAGTTATTTCTTCCAACAGATTGTCATGTTGGTTTCCTAACAGCAAACTTTTTTGATTGCTAACTGATATGGGAATGGCCAATCCCATCTTTGGGCATAAATCCATATATCCATTATAGCATACAATGCTAGAAATAGGCCTAAGTTTTGAGAAGTAATCAGCTTGTTATTTTTGTCTTGAAATTCTGAACAATTTTAGCTGTGAGTTTGTGTTTCATAGTGAAACCATGGGGACATGGCAATTTACTATACTAGAAGTTTCACAAATTCATTCTAGCTCAAATACTTATATAACGTACTCATTTTCATCACAATTTAATATGTAACACATAGGAAAGCTAGGTCATTAGATCTATGACTAGAACACCACCCTGGGTTTGACATTCCATCCCTTGTCCTGTAAACTCCACTGCATCCTTTGACAATGCTAAGACTGGTGATTATTCTGCTTCATGCTTTTTGGTTTTCTCATAACAGATCCACTTTTAATGTCTGGCTTGATATACAGCATAGTCTTCCTTTTAAAGTATTTCAAAACATAGCAGTTTCCCTCATTCTTATGCTACTCTCTGGCAAATCATTCTCAGTATTATTTTTAAATCACAATTCTTCATATTTTATAGGAAATATTTTAAGGAATTATGCTGTATGATATGTTTAATTTAAGTCATGTGGTAATATTCTCCATATTAATAAGTAAACTGAGGATCAGAGGGGTAAGTGGCAGTTTGAAGATAAAGGACCATGCTTCCAATACAAACCAAGTTTTTCAGCTCCAACTTTATTTTGTTCCTGTGCAGTTATTTGTTTATTTCTTTTATTGGCATGTGCATTGTATGTATGTAGCATGCATTGTATGGATGCACACAAGTGTGTGTTTACTTGTTAGTAAGTATATACATATCTGCAGGTGTACTTGCACATATACATGTTTGTGTATGCCTGTGAAGAACATGGGTTGATGTTGAGTGTCTTTCTCAGTTTCTCACTATGGTACACATTAAAGCATGGTCTCTGATTAGAGCAACACTCATTAATGTGGTTAGTTAGCCAGCCTGCTCGGGTAATTTTGTGTTTGCAGTTTGCAACCGCCAGGATACTAACAGGAATCTACTACTGGCATTCAGGAATTAAGAGAGTGCTGGTTATCTGATTTTCAGTTCTTAGATTTACATTGCAAGTATTTTACCCACTGAGCCATTGCCCTGTTCTGTCTCCATGCATTTATAACTCCTGCAAAAAGAGTTCAGCAGTCAATGTTTTTTACAGCACTTCTATGTTAATATGAACAGCATATTTCCAGTTCTTCATCTAGTTTGCATGTTTTTGGAAGTCAAGATGCAACAGTGTGAAATAAAACTTGATTATTTGAACAGAGGCGCTCTTATAATATGAAATTTGTACTTGGAAGGGGAAAAGGAAGAAAAGAAAACAAACTGGACTAAGAGGTGACTTTGGAGTGTATCTGGGAGGAAGAGTCACTAGGGACAAGTTACCCAACATCACATAAAAGAAATATGGCTCCACTTTATGAATTACAACTGTTAATAGCTCAAGGTATAGTTGGATCCTTTCTGAACGCAAATTAGACTATCAAATGCCAGTCACAATAACAATAAATGCCTAGCATGGTAGCCTAAGTTCACTTTCATCTAACTGGCAGAAACCTGAATGATAATAAAGATGTGTAATTTCAATATCTCTCTCTTGTCTCAGACATAACTCATTTAACATAAATTGTTTTTCACAGATCATTTGTAGCAGATCAGAAGAGTATAATAGCCGTCAGGTTTTATGCGATGGAACACCTGAGGGACCACTATTACGCAATCCTGGAAACCACGATAAATCCAAAACCCCCAGGCTCCCATCTTCAGCAGATGTGGAATTTTGTCTGAGTTTGACCCAGTATGAATCTGGATCAATGGATAAAACTGCCAATTTCAGCTTTAGAAACACACTGGAAGGTAATATCTTTGTGTTCATTAATTTTAATTTTTTCTTCTTATTTATAATTTCTTTTCAGAAATTCTGGGCTCAGAGATTTTACAATTTAGTATGTTGTGAGTTACAATTCTATGCTTTGAATATACCCAGGGTGATAGGAAATGTAGACAGCATAGTATATCTCACTATGCTCCAGTTTAGTGATAAAAATGTGTACTCCGCCCAGTATGGAAACAATAGAGACAACCAGCAGTTTTCTAAATAGAACAAAACAAAAATCCCAAACAACAACAAAAAATCCAGTTCTTATCTAAAATGAAGAAAAAAAAAAAGATTCTCAAAAGTCAAAAGTGAGTGACCATGGCCAGAGAATGCCGATTCAGTTTTGCAATAGTATTTTCTAACATGATAAGTGTTCTGTGAAGCTTTATTGTAACAGAACAAAGAAAATCGTAGGTCAAGAAATATTACAAGTACATCAAAGGAAATATCAGATAGGTAGGTTACAGAAGAGCCATGAGACCTAAGCTTATAGGCATCCTACATTATCTGATCCTAATCTTACCCTTTTCAATGTTCAATAGTAGGAGACTATATATAAAATATTTATTTACCCAATGCAATATATGTTAGCTTACTTACAGAGGAAAGCAATAAATGGCTATTTAATCAACATCTACACTTCATCAGAAATAGTTTCTCACATTTTTATTCTATTCCCAAATTCAGCATATGCTCACATTTTCCTTTCAATACCAGTTTATTCAGGTGCAATCAAAATGGACCCTTTCATATGTCCATTGCATTGAATTCGTTTAGAATTAGGGAAATAAATCTATCAACACACAAGTTTTAAGAGGCAAAATTAGAAAAAAAAAAGAAAGAAAGAAAGAAAGGAAGGAAGGAAGGAAGGAAGGAAGGAAGGAAAGAAAGAAAGAAGGTAGGAAGAAGCAACCCTTAAGCTCCAGATTCTACATGTGAGCAAACATTGGGTATAAGTTCTAGCAAAGCTTACAGAAATTACCACCAGCTATTATTAAAGGTTCTTCACAATCTATTATATAGAAAATCTTCATTTCTCCCACAGAATGAATGTTTTTTAACTTTCTCTTTGGTTTTTAGCATATTGTATCCTGACTTTTGTTCTTCTACTTATAGGGTGCGTTTACTGTCTCTTTTGAAAGGTCAGCAAAAGTAGCCTGACTATGGTATCTGTTCCCCAACAGGGATGACTTGTCTGGCCTTAGTGGGAGATGATGTGCCTAATCCTCCAGAGACACTGTGCACTACCATAGGGGATACTAAAGGGCCCACCCTCTCAAAAGAGAGTAGAATGGGATATGGAGGAAAGACTCTGTGAGGAGAAAAGCAGGAAACGGGAGCAATAAATAAATATACAAATAAATAAATAAAAATAAATAAATTACAAGTGGCGATAGTTCTAGGAAAGAACAAGAGGAATGAGGTTAAAATGTTTACATTTTGGCCCCAAATTTGACATTGCTAAGGGCAACCATTGAGTAGTCAGTAAAAAATTGTTAAGTGATTGAGAAACATCCTAGATGATCATTGCCTGGGTCTACCGTATAGATCAGGAAAGAAGTGAGAAAAACAGCTCAGTTCGGTTATTTTGCTACGGAAATTCTCACAGTTAAGCATAACAAAGAAACTTTACAAAAGTCTGGCTAACATTTTTTCTTTTCTTCTTTCATTTCAAGACATAATTCTAAAGATGTATACTAATAAGTAATGTAAGAAAAGAAATCCACCTTAAAGATAGACTTTGGTGACTGATTTTAAGATAAAAATTATGTATTTTTTCTCTTTCAGCAATAAAATGATGCTTTTAAAAAGTGATAGCTATGTGCCAAGCACCCTGTTAACCTCTGTGTGTGATATTGTTTCAAACTTTACAAATAACTTCTATAGATGACATCATTATGCTCAGCTGTAAATGGGATGACAGAATCAGAAACATCAAATAATGAGGCTATGCTTGGTCACTGACTAATTGGTAGCTCCAACCCTCTAGCTATTTTGTTGAAGGATATTTGTCCCATTGTATTCTGATGACCAATATAGTTCTTGAGTTGGCTGAGAATAGACAATATTGTAAATAAAATATCAGATACAGTGGTTTGGAGGGGCTCTCTGTAGAGTTCCAGATTCTTGTATCCCTAAACAGGGAATTGGATAAGGATTCATGATTAAAAGCAGAAGCACAGTTTATTAGAAGAGAAAGGCTCTCTCTATCAGAAGTGTTCCCAAGTAGAGCAAAAGCTTGGGAGCTCAACAACAATGCTACACAATGATCATGTTTCATGGTCTTTATGGCTTACTTGCATAGCATTCATGTGTTTTTTTTTTTTTGCAGCATGTTTTAACCATTACACAATGGCCTTTGGCCTATGGTGCCAGGCCCTGCTTGTTCCCAGAGCTTTATCTCCCATGCTAATTTGACATTTATTGTGAAAGAACTTCTAGATCTCACTGTCTTCCTTAATCCTTTGTCTTGCATATGAACTATGGAAATGTGTGCAGTCATAACAAAAATTTAAATCTTTACATTTGCAGGAAAATGGATGAAAATGGAAAACATTAAGTGAAATAAATCAGCTCCTAAAGACAAAACTAACAATTTTCCTCATACATCAGACTTAGATTTAAAATCATATGTTTGGGTATATTTACAAATATGTGTATTTATAGCTGTAGATGTACATCAGAGGAAACAAAACTATCAGCTTTAATAGTACAGTGAAGGAGCAGAACAAACACTACCCACATACCTAAAAGTCAGTATACATTTTACAAAAGTAAATAAATGGTTTGTTTATTTTAAAAAAAGAATGATAGAGAATGAAATATTTTCAAGAGATTTTTGTGGAAATTAAGAATAAGTGTTGAATATAACACAGATGTTTTTCTCTTATAATATAGTTAACAAATAGATCATGATGAAGTAATCATACAAAAAGAGAGTGAAAAAAATTTTAAATAGTGCTGCTATTATTTAGAAAAGATTCCCAACCAAAGATTGTTTTGTGACAAGAACCTTGAAAAGTTTATCCAGATAAGGACTCATCACAGGAGGGCCTTCCCTATCCTGAAGTATAATTTGAAAAGAGGGTTTCAGCTTTCATCATGATGAACATGATAACTATTAAGAAAAACATAACTAGCAGAAAATTTATTTCCCATTGTAGTTTTTACACAAATCATAGCCTCACATAGCTACGAGAAATAAGAGACTATAACAAAGATCAGAGCTTTTTTTTTCTTTTCTTTTTTTTTTTTTTAATTGGAACTTTTATTTACATTTCAGGTGTTTTCCCCTTACCCCCTTTACCCACTCCCTCCCAGGAACTGCCTATCCCTTTGCCCCTCCTACTGCCTCTATGATGGTGTGCCCCCACCCACCCTCCCCAGAACCGTACCTCCCCACCCTCGAATACCACCCCCCACGATGACCAGCCTTCATGGGACCAAGAATCTCTTCTCCCACTTATATATAGCTCCCTTGCATATATAGCTGGAGCCATGGGTCCCTCCCTAAACGCTCCCAGGCTGGTGGTTTAGACCCTGGGGGCTCTGGTTGGTTGGTATTGTTGCTCTCCTCATGGGGTCCCGTACCCTTTCTACTCCTTCAGTCTTCACTCTATCTTCTCTGTTGGGAACCCCATAATCAGTTTAATGGTTAGCTGTGAGCATCTGCCTCTGAGTATGTCAGACTCTTGCAGACCTCTAAGGAGACAGTAATGTTAGGCTCCTGTCAGCATGCACCTCCTGACACCCACGTCATCATCTACCTTTGGTGACTGTATATGGGATGGATACCCAGGTGGAATGGTCTGCAGACGGCCCCTCCTTCAGTTTCTGTCCTGCACTTTGCATCCATATTTGCTCCCTTGAGTATTTTGTTACTTCTTCTAAGAGGGACTGTAGCCGCTCCCCCCCCCCCCCCCCCCCCCCCCGCCACACTTGGTCTTCATTCTTCATGAGCTTTTTGTGGTCTGTCAGTTGAATCTTGGGTGTTTCAAGCTTCTGGGCTAAAGTCCAATAATCAGTGAGTGAATACCATGTATGTTCTTTTGTGATTGGGTTACCTCACTCAGGATGATATTTTCTAGTTCCATCCATTTATATAAGAATTTATCGAATTCATTGTTTTTAATAGCTGAGTAATATTCCATTGTGTAAATGTACCACAGTTTTTGTATCCATTCCTCTGTTGAAGGGCATCTGGGTTCTTTCCAGTTTCTGGCTATTATAAATAAAGCTGCTATGAACATAGTGGAGCATATGTCCTTCTTATGTGTTAGAGCATCTTCTGGGTATATGCCCAGGAATGGTATAACTGGGTCCTCAGGTAGTGATATGTCCAATTTTCTGAGGAACCGCCAGACTGTTTTCCATATTGGTTGCACCATCTTGCAATCCCACCAACAATGGAGGAGTGTTCCTCTTTCTCCACATCCTCGCCAGCATCTGCTATCACCTGAGTTTTTGATCTTATCCATTCTGACTGGTGTGAGGTGGAATCTCAGGGTTGTTTTGATTTGCATTTCCCTGATGACTAGGGATGCTGAACATTTCTTTAGGTGCTTCTCGGCCATTCGCATTTCCTCAGTTGAGAATTCTTTGTTTAGCTCCATACCCATTTTTTAATAGGGTTATTTGGTTGTCTAGAGCCAAATTTCGTGAGTTCTTTGTATATATTGGATATTAGTCCTCTATCGGATGTGGGATTGGTAAAGAACTTTTCCCAATCTGTTGGTTGCCATTTTGTCCTATTGACAGTGTCCTTTGCCTTACAGAAACTTTGCAATTTTATGTAGTCCCATTTATCAATTCTTGATCTTAGAGCACAAGCCATTGCTGTTCTATTCAGGAACTTTCCCCTGTGCCTAGGTGTTCCAGGGTCTTCCCCACCTTCTCTTCTATTAGTTTCAGTGTGTCTGGTTTTATGTGAAGGTCCTTTATCCACTTGGACTTGAGCTTCGTACAGGGAGATAAGAATGGATCAATTTGCATTTTTTTGCATGTTGTCCTCCAGTTGAACCAACACCATTTGTTGAAAATGCTGTCCTTGTTCCACTGGATGTTTTTAGCTCCTTTGTCAAAGATCAAATGACCATAGGTGTGTGGATTCATTTCTGGGTCTTCAACTCTATTCCACTGATCTTCCTGCCTGTCTCTGTACCAATACCAGGCAGTTTTTGTCACTATTGCTCTGTAGTACAGCTTGAGATCAGGGATGGTGATTCCTCCAGAAGTTCTTTTATTGTTGAGAATGGTTTTCGCTATCCTGGGTTTTTTGTTATTCCATATAAATTTGAAAATTTTTCTTTCTAGCTCTGTAAAGAATTGAGTTGATATTTTAATGGGGATTGCATTGAATCTGTAGATTGCTTTTGGCAAAATGGCTATTTTTACTATATTAATCCTGCCGATCCATGAGCATGGGAGATCTTTCCATTTCCTGAGATCTTCTTCAATTTCTTTCTTCAGAGACTTGAAGTTCTTGTCATACAGATCTTTCACCTGCTTGGTTAGGTTCACCCCGAGGTATTTTATATTATTTGTGAGTATTGTGAAGGGTGTCATTTCCCTAATTTCTTTTTCAGCCTGTTTATCTTTCACGTAGAGGAAGGCTACTGATTTGTTTGAGTTGATTTTATAACCTGCCACCTTGCTGAAGTTATCTATCAGGTTTAGGAGTTCTCTGGTGGAGGTTCTGGGGTCACTTATGTATACTATCATATCATCTGTGAATAGTGATATTTTGACTTCTTCCTTTCCTATTTGTATTTCTTTGACTTCCTTTTGTTGTCTAATTGCTCTGGCTAGGACTTCCAGTACTATATTGAATAGGTAGGGAGAGAGTGGGCAGCCTTGTCTAAACCCTGATCTTAGTGGGAATGCTTCAAGTTTCTCTCCATTTAGTTTGATGTTGGCTATTGGTTTGCTGTATATTGCTTTTACTATGTTTAGGTATGGGCCTTGAATTCCTGTTCTTTCCAAGACTTTTACCATGAAGGGATGTTGAATTTTGTCAAATGCTTTCTCAGCATCTAGTGAGATGATCATGTGTTTTTTTTTTCTTTGAGTTTGTTTATATAGTGGATTACATTGATGGATTTCCGAATATTGAACCATCCCTGCATTCCTGGGATAAAGCCCACTTGATCATGATGGATGATTGTTTTGATGTGTTCTTGGATTCGGTTTGCTAGAATTTTATTGAGTATTTTTGCATCGATATTCATGAGGGAGATTGGTCTGAAGTTCTCTTTCTTTGTTGGGTCTTTGTGAGGTTTAGGTATGAGTGTGATTGTAGCTTCATAGAACGAATTGGGTACTGTTCTTGGGTACTGTTTCTTCTGTTTCTATTTTGTGGAATAGTTTGAAGAGAATTGGTATTAGGTCTTCCTTGAAGGTCTGATAGAAATCTGCATTAAAACCATCTGGGCCTGGCTTTTTTTAGTGGGGAGACTTTTAATGACTGCTGCTATTTCTTTAGGGGTTATGGGACTGTTTAGATGGTTTATTTGCTCCTCATTTAACTTTGGTACCTGGTTTCTGTCTAGAAAATTGTCCATTTCATCCAGATTTTCCAGTTTTGTTGAGTATAGACCTTTGTAGTAGGATCTGATGATTTTTTGAATTTCTGTTGTTATGTCTCCCTTTTCAGATCTGATTTTATTAATTTGGATACTGTCTCTGTGCCCTCTGGTTAATCTGGCTAAGGCTTTATCTATCTTGTTGATTTTCTCAAAGAACCAACTCCTGGTTTTGTTGATATTTTGTATAGTTCTTTCTGTTTCTACTCGGTTGATTTCAGCCCTGAGTTTGATTATTTCCTGACGCCTACTCCTCTTGGGTGTATTTGCTTCTTTTTGTTCTAGAGCTTTCAGGTGTGCTGTCAAGTTATTAATGTGTGCTCTCTCCAATTTCTTTTTGTGGGCACTTAGAGCTATGAATTTTTCTCTTAGCACTGCTTTCATAGAGTCCCACAAGTTCTGGTATGATGTTTCCTCATTTTCATTAAATTCTAGAAACTCTTTAATTTCTTTATTTCTTCCTTGACAAGTCATCATTGAGTAGAGCCTTGTTCAGTTTCCACATGCATGTGGGTTTTCCCTTGGTTCTGTCATTATTAAAGACCAGCCTTAGTCCATGGTGATCTGATAGGATGCAAGGGATTATTTCAATCTTTTTGTATCTGTTGAGGACGGTTTTGTGACCAATTATATGGTCTATTTTGGAGAAGGTACCATGAGGTGCTGAGAAAAAGGTATATTCTTTTACTTTAGGATGAAATGTTCTATAGATATCTGATAAATCCATTTGTTCATAACCTCTGTTAATTTCAATGTGTCTTTGTTTAGTTTCTGTTTCCATGATCTGTCCATTGGAGAGAGTGGGGTGTTAAAATCCCCCACTATTATTGTGTGAGATGTGATGTGTGCTTTGAGCTTTAGTAAAGTTTCTTTTATGTATGTGGGTGCCCTTGCATTTGGAGTGTAGATGTTCAGAATTAAGAGTTCATCTTGGTAGATTTTTCCTTTGATGAGTATGAAGTGTCCTTCCTTATCTTTTTTGATTACTTTTGGTTGAAAGTCGATTTTATTTGATATTAGAATGGCTACTCCAGCTTGTTTCTTGGGACCATTTGCTTGGAAAATTGTTTTCCAGCCTTTCACTCTGAGGTAGTGTCTGTCTTTGTCACTGAGGTGTGTTTGTTGTATGCAGGAAAATTCTGGGTCTTGTTTATGTATCCAGTCTGATAGTCTACATCTTTTTCTTGGAGAGTTGAGTCCATTGATGTTAAGAGATATTAAGGAAAAATGATTGTTGTTTCCTATTATTTTTGTTATTAGAGGTGGAATTATGTTTGTGTAGCTACCTTTTTTTGGGGTTGTTGGAAGATTACTTCCTTGCTTTTTGTAGGTTGTAGTTTCCTTCCTTGTGTTGGCGTTTTCCATCAATTATCCTTTGAAGTGCTGGGTTTGAGGGAAGATATTGTGCAAATTTGTTTTTGTCATGGTATATCTTGGTTTCTCCATCTATAGTGATTGAGAGTTTTGCTGGGTATAGCAGTCTGGGCTGGCATTTGTGTTCCCTTAAGGTCTGCATGATATTAGACCAGGATCTTCTGGCTTTTATAGTCTCTGGTGAAAAGTCTGGTGTAATTCTTATCGGTCTGCCTTTATATGTTACTTGACATTTTTCCCTTACCGCTTTTAGTATTTTTTTCTTTGTTTTGTGCATTTGGTGTTTTGATTATGTGTTGGGGGTTTTTCTTTTCTGGTCTAATCTGTTTGGTGTTCTGTAGGCTTCTTGTATGTTTATGGGCATCTCGTTCTTTAGGTTGGGGAAATTTTCCTCTATAATTTTGTTGAAGATATTTACTGGCCCTTTAAATTGGGAGTCTTCACTCTCATCTATACCTATTATCCTTAGGTTTGGTCTTCTCATTGTGTCTTGGATTTCCTGGATGTTCTGGGTTAGGAGCTTTTTGCATTTTGCATTTTCTTTGACAGTTGTGTCAATGTTTTCCATGGTATCTTCTGTGCATGAGATTCTCTCTTCTATCTCTTGTATTCTGTTGGTGATGTTTGCGTCTATGACTCCTGATCTCTTTCCTATGTTTTCAATCTCCAGAGTAGTCTCCCTTTGAGATTTCTTTATTGTTTCTATTTCCATTTTCAGATCCTGGATGGTTTTTTTGAATTCTTTCACCTGTTTGGTTGTGTTTTCTTGCCATTCTTTAAGGGATTTTTGTGTTTCCTCTTTAAGGGCTTCTACCTGTTTACCTGTGTTCTCCTGTATTTCTTTGAGGGAGTTACTTATGTCCTTCTTAAAATCCTCTATCATCATCATGAGAAGTGATTTTAATTCTGAATCCTGTTTTTCCTGTGTGATGTGGTATCCAGGGCTTGCTGTGGTAGGAGAATTGGGTTCTGATGATATCAGGTTACTTTGGTTTCTGTTGCTTGTGGTCTTGCGCTTGCCTTTTGCCATCTGGTTGACTCTAGTGTTACCTGTGCTCTCTGTGTCTGACTGGAGTCTGTCTTTCTAGTTATTTTGCTTGTGTCAGATCTCCTCAGATTCAAGATGTGTCTGTGTTCCTGTGATCCTAAGCTTCCTCTGCTCTGGATGCAGTAGGTCTTCCTCTGCTCTGGATGCAGTAGGTCTTCCTCTGCTCTGGATGCAGTAGGTCCTCTAGGTTGTCTCAGGATCAGGTGTTTCCACGGGAGCAGATTAGCTAAGAGTCTGCCCCAGGCAAAAAGACCAAGCTCCGAGCGGAAGGGAGATATTCCTCTGGTCTGGATGCAGTAGGACCTCTAGGTTGTCTGAGGATCGGTGTTTCCACAGGAGCAGACCCACTAAAGGTCTGTCCCAGGCAAAGGGAACAGGTTCTGGGCAGAAAGGGGGTAGTATTCCGGAAGGGTGGGGTTTGGGTGCCTGCTCGTTCCTTAATCTCCCCTGAGTCCCAGTTGTAACTCTGGGGCGTGGGGTGGTGGGCAAGGTGTCTTACCCTCTGCTCTGGATGCAGTTGGTCCCTCTAGGATGTCTCAGGATTGGTGTTTCCACAGGAGCAGACCAGCTAAGGTCTGCCCCAGGCAAAGGGCAAGATCAGAGCTTTAATGCCTGGCATGTAATTGAATCAAATTCCAACTCTGACACAGCTAAAAGATCTAGAACAAAGCACTTAATTTTGAGTTTTCATATTATCACCTGAAACCTCATTAAACAGTATCATCTTTCCAGACTTTCTATGAGGAGTCAGTTCCATAAAAGCATACAGAAGCATATTATAGTACCAACTGTATAGAAGGACAAAGTAAAGTAATAGCAGTATCTTTTATTGTAGTGTGAGTTTATAATAAAAGAAAGAAATTGTTAAATCGGAGAAGGAATATATCTTGGGAATAGAGTCCTTGCCTAGCATATGAGGTGCTAGTTCCAATTCCTCAAAAAGTATAAATCGTGTTTAAGGGTAAAATTCTTCTAACATTGACATTTTAACAGTATGGAACACATGATATATCACAATGTTTCCCAACTTTCAGTCTTTATTTGAATAATTAATCTACCTATATCATAATGGGAGAATATTTAATGCTATGTGGGAACTGAATCACTACTGAGAGAGCAAGTTTGTAGTCTAAACTTTGCAGATCATCCACCTTTGCTTTCTGAGACTGACCATTTGCCAAGATCAGGATATGCTTCACTGTCTTAGCTACTTTTCTATTGCTGTGATGATATCACTACTAGAACAGTGTAGAGGAGACAAAGTTTGCTGGGGCTTACAGTTAGGAAAGACAGGTCCATAGTCTTCATAGCATGGAGCATGACAACAGACAGGTACACATCGAATCGAGTAGCAGATGAGAGCTTACATTGTTATTCATTACCATGAGGCAGTAAGGGAAGAGGGGGAGAGAGAGAGAGAGAAAGAGAGAGAGAGAGAGAGAGAGAGAGAGAAAGACAGACAGAGACAGACAGAGATAGAGAGAGAGACAGAGAGAGAGAGACAAAGACAGAGACAGAGACCACCTCCCTGTGACATACATCATTTCACAAAGCCTCACTTCCTAATTCTTTTTAAACATTTCTATCAATTTATTACTAAGCATTTAAATAGATGAGCCTAAGGGAGTCATTCTCTTTCAAACCAAAGAAATCACCTTGTTAAAAAATTATTCAATATATCACATATGAGCAGTTCTTGAGCAACACTCATTTGTCTCTGTATAAAGCCACCTGTGCCAAGGTCACAGGGTTTTAAATTCGAAAGACAAAGAATTATCTTGGGCAAAGTGTTGTGGAATGGTTGATTCCCCCATCTTCATTTAAAAATAATTAGCATTATCATTAGTAAATTATCAGAGTATTAGCACAATATATAAACTATGTCAAATGAACATAGCACCATTAATTCTACCAAAATTTAAGAACAGGAAGGTGAAGGAAACATAAATAAATATTCACTTAAGGAGATCTTTTCTATTTTTTGTTGTTGTATTTTTGTAGTTGATTGTTGTATAATGCAGTACGTCTGTAGTTCTACAAGCACAAAAATATAATCTTTAAAAGTGTATAAATAACTATCTTAAACTTTTAAAACATTAAACACTAAAAACATTTAACAATTAAAATAAATTTCATACAAAATTTAAATGAATATGTTGTCCATTACCTTTGCAGTGGAAGATTACATTATAGATATACTGCCAGTTTTACACAGTTATGTGAATATTGTGTATTGATAACATGTCTGTAGAATAAACAGATGTACACACAAGCACTGGTGTTATCAAATTTCCAAGAAAGTAGTCTAAGGCTTATTGTAATTCAATATTATAATTTTAGAGAACTATACTAAATCACTTACATGAGTTTATCAATATTATCATGACTTACAATAACCAGAATTTAAAAAAGAAAAGCGACCAAATCTTGAATATGCATCAAAGTCTTGGCCAGCACTTGGTTCCATGCTTGACAAGCTCCATCCCTTTTTAACTGTGTCTTTCTCAGTGAGGTTCCGAGCATCTGAGTGTTACAGGTGGTGATGCTGGATCTGTGATTACCCTCTTAAAATTAAAAAAAAAATTCATGATTTTTATTCACAGTATTTGAATGTTGAAAAACACTCCCCAAGCACTATACTACACCTGTTAGCTCCTTGATTTGTTTCCTACAATTGGACAGTTGTATTAAATCAACTTAAAGATGTTTCTATAGCAGAATAGATGGCTCTGTGGACAAAGTACTTACTGCACAAATATTAGAAACTAATGCTTGTTTAACCCACAAAAGCCAGAAGTCTTAATACCAGCAGATCAATGTTGAGACGAGAGATGCTAGGAAGCTCATGGACATATCCCTTCCACACACAGTTTCAAGCAAAATATCCTGTTTAAACAAGTCATAGGGGAAGGCCCAACATATCATCTTGTCCTCTGACCTCTACTGGGATGCATCTTTACATACTCAAATAATACCCACATGTATACACACACACACACACACACACACAACACACAAAGAAGAGAGAGAGAGAGAGAGAGAGATGAGAAAGAGAGAGAGATGAGAGAGAGAGATGAGAAAGAGAGAGAGATGAGAGAGAAAAAGAAAAAGAGAGAGAAAGAATATTTTTAAAAGAAGTTCCAATAAATAAAAATGAAAATTAATTCCATTTATGGCTTTAAAATTACATCTTCTTTGAAAAAAAAAAAAAAACTAGTAATTAAATTGCTTCCAAAATACCTAAAGACTCACTTATAAACTATACTTTTTGATCTACATCTTATATCCCAACTATAATTGATATTAATTGTGACAATAAATACAATCTTCCTAAATCATTGTGTCATTTGGAGACGGTGATGCTGTAATCCTTTGCCAAGTCTCTTGTTAGGAGAGTAAAACAAGAGAGAAGATAATCAAAGAGTCTAAGGGCCACCTAGCTCCTCACAGGCACTAAGATGAGATTGCTGTTTTGTTTTCTTCTTTCATTTCTATTTCTAAACCATTTTGAATGATTAATATAATTTAAATATTCACATCAGTTTAAATAAAACAAAAATTAAATATGCCTCTTCCTAGTGAAAATGTAGTCACTTGTTATTTCACACCTCAAAACTGAGCATATTTAGCCATGTAAGTTCAACATCACCTATGATTCCACATCCTGGAAAAAAAAAGTCTAATCAAACAAGAAAATATATGTGAAAATTCCTTTGCACTGCCTGCCATACAGTAGCTTATTTTCAAGAAAATACATATTGGCTACTTCTAAGAAATTATTTCACAACATCAATTTTCACAGTGAGATTTTAAAGGCAGAATTATTATTGGTTCTTTTTAATGTCAAAATATAGAAGAGGAAAAGTTCGTGCAAAGGATATAACATGACCAGAAGTAAATATTTTGAAGTGTAAGTTTAGGTTTAGAAAACAAAGAACAATTTAGTCACATTCAGTAAATTTCAACCCTGATTGCACATTAGAATCACTTAGGGGCTTTTAAGACTATAAGTGACTGAGTTCAATTCTAAAACAATTAAATCCAAATCTCCAGGTATCAGGGATAAACATCAATGTCTAAAACAAATAACCCAAATCTCTCTAGAGGAGAATTGGGGAGAAATAAAAGAGGAAAGAATATGGATTGACAAATTGAAACTTCCTATTGTCATTCATCTGAAATTCTTTAAAATCTCTCATAGGAATGATGCACAGAAACGTAAAGACATAGCTCTCAATACTTGGAGCGATTGTTGCTGCTCTTTGCAAAGAACTTGAGTTATTTTGGAATCTGAGGTTGCTAACATGGTCCTTACTGGCTTGTTGGATGGTCTATCCATGGGAAATTTGAGAACAAGCAAGTGCAATATCATCCTAACATCCTGCACCTTCCTGTAGCTGCTTTTAAACATGGCAAGTGTACAAACTAACTTCAAGAACACACCACAAAAAGATGTCTGAATTGTGTTGGGCAGTTCATATGTAACATGATAGGTTTTATGGAGAAGACTCTCTTTGTTATTCTCAATCTCTGTTGGATATTTTTCTTTTAAATACAGAAAGATTTGAAACTCTGGATTGTCTTATAAAAAGTCAAAGTAAATTTTTTATCTCATTTTTGAGTCATTTCTGATCTCTTTGAAGAAAATCAACTTTCTTTTTTATTAATTAATTAATTTATTTATTTAAATCAAATCATAATTTTTACTTATTCACACAGGGGTTATCAACACAAAAAGGCAGGATGTGGGGAAGGGGATGACACGCGAGTGTAGGTGTTCAGGGGGACTACAGATATCTTTCTGAATAGGACATCGACTGGGTGAAGGTTCAGGGGACAGGTCACAATGACTCTGCATATGATTCACTTGTCCTTATCTAAATTGGTACTATCCGCCAAGGTTAACTATTTACAAGGTCTATGACTACTCAGGCTGATAAATTTCCACAGAAGCTGCCTGTTTACAATAGCTTATAGCCATTTGTTTCAGTGTTTTTCCACAAAGACCCAAGACTTTGTGTTAGCATGTATGTATGTCAGGCCTGTTGCTGATTTTAGGCCTATTGGCTGATTGTAGGCCTTCAGTGTATAAGCAGGACTGCCCCTGACATCTCCTCCCTTCTCTAAATATAGAAGGGCCATGGTGATTCTAATCTTGCAAAGGCGGGGATAGAGGCCTGGCCTCCAATAATTGAAGGGGACTTTGTAATGGCTCCGGTCCTCCTGTCGTTGTCCAGTGAGGCATGAGGGCCATACCTGTCCCAATGTCTTTTTCCTGGAGAAGGAATACTTTTGACATCAACACCTATGAAGTCAGTCTTGTCCCTCAGGGAATCCAGAGATATTTTTAACTTTTATTTATATTCCCTTGCAGTGCTTAGCCTCACAGCCTAGGCAAGAATTCAGATTGCCAGTCAGAGGATGTTCTGGGTGGCCCCTCTCTGCTTTGTCTAGGGGCAAAAGTCCCCCCTTTTAGGTTGAGTGGAGATGGGTTTTGGGAACACCCTGGATAGAGTAACAACCTCATCTTGAATCTTGTGGTCCTCCATAACTAACTTATGATAATGTATCTGAATAGGTTTTGCTACCAAATTATCTATCTGTTGTATCATGAAGTTAGTCAGCCTATTTAAGGCCCAGGGACCAAAAGAAATAAGCAAAAATGACCCAATTAATAGTCCCCAAATGGGAGGAAGTAGGGTTGATAACCATGGAGAGGTTAAAAACCAATTCTTGTACCAGCTATCTTCTTTCTCTTTCTCTCTCTGTCTTTTCTCAGGGTGTTCCCGGACCTTTTTCATGCTCTCTTTAACCATCCCTGTCTTGTCTAAGTAAAAACAACATTCTTCTTTAAGGGCTGTACACAGTCAAGAGCTATACACAGTCTTTTCTATTGTAAAATAGTAAATCAAGTCCAATAAAGCCCTTTGCAATTTTTGGAGATCATTTCAAGACAGTGAAACGAGGGATTTCTTCAGATTAGTGATGTCAATCTCTAGCTGTTTGATGTCCTTGTCAATGGCCCATCAAAGGTCTGAGTAGTATAAGTCCGAAGGACAGCATCAGGATTAGAGCTTCTACCAACAGACATCACATCATGGGTGTTTCATTTTTACCTGGAAAGGAAAAAGAAGGGAATTCTCAGGGAGATTTCTCTTCCCTGGAGGTCAATTGTTATTCATTTTATTTATAGTTGGGCCTAGCTTTGTGGGGGTATCTATTTCATTAATCTTTTTGGCAGCCATTTAGCTGTGCCTTCTGTGGTATCAAACAGGCATATCAATCCTCTGCCCCATATGAGAACTGGGTCCAGGCCATTCCATTTAAGGGTAAGAGGATCCTTCCATATAGCTGTGGACTAGTTTTTATTTGTCTCAGCGATGCCAGAGGCAGTCAGCAGCAGATGAAACCCAACTTTCTATTTGGAAAAGATCATAGGTTTCAAAACAACTAGAGTTATGTTTAAGTTTTTTGTTTTTCAAATGCTAGTTGGAATTTAGATGTGTTACATTAATTCTTTAAACTGGTGTTTCCTCATTAGTAAAACTGGGATAACAACAACAATATTGACAAATGTCAAATAATCCTGTTATTCAAATAGATAATGTACATGAATGACATTTGAATGCCTGACTTTATGAAAGTATTGGGATTTTTCTTTCAGGAAAGAGTAAAATGCAACAAGAAATGACCTTGACAGAATAATCATTTCTATTTTATAAAGATAATCTCAATAGCCATAATCTCCCCTTATATTTCCAAATGAGGTTTAAAGAAGTAAAATAGAAAATAATTTATTTCCACATTACTATTATTTAAATCTCTAATGGTATTTCCCTTGGCAAATACCACATTAGAAAAATGTAATGGTCCCATATAGATTTTTATGAGAAAATTGCCTTTCTTATTGCCCTCCTCTGTTAGAAACACACAGAAAAGGCATATTTGTGGTTAGTAGCTTAGAAAATGGGCACTCATTTTTCTACTAAATCAGGTGACAGAGAGTGCTGTTATTATTACTCAGGAAACTACCACTAGTATCAGCAGATTGATGCTAGATGCTTTCATATCAGCTATCTGAATTCATCTTTAGATCCTAAGAAATATGTACAGCTATTTTGTATTATATCAATGACAAAAAAAAAATGAAGCAGAAAAAAATAGTTACCTAAATTGACAAATACTGTACTTCTTTTTTTGTAAATAACCTAGAAGTTAAGGCCAGGTTTGCTTAACACTTTACAGCAGGATCTTGAAACAGGGCTAGTTAGACTCAATGCTTTAGGCTCTCAGAAGAATCTAAAGCACAAAAAGAATGAAGGGAATTTGTCAGCCATTATTCTACTCTATCGTCATTCTACTATGATTGTCTAAAACATATCTACCTGAGAGGTTATTGAATGTCTTCTGACACTACTGTACCTCATGATCCCTCTGTATAATTATTTTTGCAAAAACTATCATTGTGTTTCCACTTTTATTATATCATTTTCTGGGGGAGGTGAAAACTTCTATGATTTCAAAAACAAAGATATTATAAACATTGGGGCAAAAGTTGACAAGTATTTATATTTATGGTATATATTTTAATATTGGTAGATATATTATACAATAACTAATACAAATTAAACATCGTGTCTGCTATCTTAAATAGTTACTATTCCTTAGTATGAATGTTTGCAACCTATTGTCTTAGAAATTTCCAAGTGCATTATGCACTATAATGAACAGTTACTGTCATGATATCTGTTGATTTCTCTGTCTTATTTTTTCCCTCCAACATGAATTTTATTTGATTAGTATGGCCCTAAACTTCACCAACCTGAAAAAACTTTACCGTAGAATTTGTAACCTTTACGTTAATAATTCTGTAGTAATAAACTTTAGCAAGCACATAAAATAAATTATAAAATACTAAGACATATGAGTCTATTTTGATATTTTGATATCGATGTGAATATTAAAACTTCAAGGTGGCTAACTTTTAGAAACTACATTATCTTTAAATTTTATACTATTTGCAGTATGTCTGAATTGTTCCTCAAAATTTATTTATATCTGTGGTAAAAATAATTAGGCTACATTTAAAAAAAAATAAAAGACCATACATGAAATTAAGTTACTAAAGCTTTTATTTGATGCTATGATTAAGATTAAAACTAAAACTTGAAGCCTATTCCTATATACGTGATATTCCTCAGTGATGTACAGTATGTTGCTACATAGGAAGACAGTAAACTATTGCTTAAGAAAGCTTAAACTCTGTAATTAAATAGGTTTCTCTTCCAATTTCTGTTTCCATACATAAACATATGTAGTTCTTTAGTGTGCTAGGCCTGTTATTTTAAATCTATAATAATACAAAGAACTAATCTGAATGATGATTCTGAATTATATGAAATCAATAATGTCAAGTTCTTAGAAAAACACATCCCTAATACTTGTAGACAAAAACGGACAGTGGAGAGTATCACATATTCTTACAGTGAATTTACAGAGAGATGAGGACTTAATTTTGCTTTTGAAATGAGTTCTAATTATCTGTGAAATGAATGTTCTCCAAAAATAAAAACATTATGATCTGATTGTCCCTTGGACAATTACAGATGAATGAATATAAGGTTGATCACAAATTTTATGCTTCTTCTAGAACCAGGATTCAAAATTTAAATATTTGTTAGAACTAGAAAGCTAGAGCATACAAAGATTCCTCTCAGGGTTATTTTTAATATGTTGTTGATATATTTTGTATACTTTTATACTATCAGAATGAATGCTGATTATTGCAAAGGTTCTTGGGACTTTGCAGTATTTGAAAAACTTAACAGAGATGTACCATTAGGGAGTCAATATTGGCCCAGCCTGTCTCACCACTTAATCTCCCACACAGTGTATCCAACCTAATACCTTTCAGTTCTGAAGAGATCTGAATGAATATTCAGAATCCAGATAACAAATGAGTTTTCTTATTGATTTTGTTTACTAAATCAGGATTTCCTCTGTAGTTGTAGGTGAGATGAGATAATCATTTAGATTTTCAATCATTTATGAAAACTAATTTTTTAAATTTCCCTTTCTGTCAACAGGATTTGCCAGTCCAATCACAGGGATAGCAGATTCTTCTCAAAGTAGCATGCACAATGCTTTACATATCTTTATGAATGGAACAATGTCCCAAGTACAGGGATCGGCCAATGATCCCATTTTTCTTCTTCATCATGCTTTTGTGGACAGGTTGGTTGACATTTCCTTGTAAATTGTGTGTTTATTGCACTTAAATGTACTATTAACGTGTGTTTCAAATGTGACTTTGTCATACCAAACCTTATAAATTATGGTGGTTTACTATTCTGAGAGAACCTAAGCTAAGACTAAATGTTCAAATGATTTATTAAAGTAATATCTACTGAAGAGAAACCAGTAAGATGTACGGTATGAAAAGGAAATAGAAAATCTCAATTTAAGCGACAATACAAGTTCAGGTGTGACATACAGCTGTATCTTGGAACAGTGTAGGGTATCTTTTATTTGATATTAGATTAGAACAAATGAATAAATATTCAATCTAATACTGGAGAGTCAATAGATACGGGTTGACTTTACACAGTGAATGCAGAACTCCCAATTACTAGTTTGATTCATCATAGGCTATGAAGCTATATGTTTCTAGTGCTGAATTTGAAAGCTTGTAGACATTTATAGTTAAGGGTAAAAACATGAATATAGGGAATGTACTGTATATGGAAGGATGAAAAAAGTGACATGGAAGAGACAAAGACACATTATTATTTCATAGGAATTTGCATGGTTTAAAACTAACATTTTTATACTGTTTTTAAAGCAAAGTGACGTGGATGTTAGAGGGCTTAGGTAAAGGCGTTAGTCATTTAGACCTTAGCGAATCAGCTGTAATATATTCTGATATTTAATGTTTCAGCATTTTCACAGAAATAATGTGCTGGGAATGGTTACTATTATCATGGATCACTGGATGCAAAGGGTTTATTTTTTTGGTGTTTAGAATTCCTCAATGAACACCATTGGGAGTTTAGGCAAATCATGGAAGTATTCTGAGTTTTCCTTTTCTTATCTTTAAATATGGTCTTTGGGAGAAGTTATGAAGAATACAGAGGTTATTAAAAACAAGCAAGCTATGAAATTAACTAAACAGATGTGTGTGAACAGTACGCAGCACATATAAGTTACTTGATGACAAACATACAGCCTCTGGGGTACATATATAATGGAAATATTATAATGATATCACTTTGGTCATAATGCTGAGTGGTAGAAGTAATAGTACTTAATGATGCCCTATATTAATGAGCTATAATATTCTTATTATCTAGCAATTTGAATAACTGTTCTTCAACAGTACATTAAAAGTTTGAATATTAAAATGATACCAAAAATGGTACTGCAAGGAACAGAGTATGCTACTGAGGTGTTGGAGATTTTTGCAAAATATTTTTAGTATTACTAGGTAAAAATATTTTGGTATATTTCCTTAATTTTATATATTCAGTAATGTATATTCAAGAAATAATTAGAATGAGTTGGGCATTCACTATACTCTCTTCATAAATGAGACTGTTCATAAGCATGGAAAAATGGTCTGTACCGATATTTAGAAGTCAAGGGTTATTTTAGGTACATTCCTCTCTATACAATTCTCTCCATTTTCCAGGGGGCTTATTAAATTACTTTACATCTTTAGAAATTTGTGTTCTTCTCTTTCCTATAGAACTTAATTCATTGTATCATAATCATCAAAGTACTAGTTTATTTAAACACATCTTGAATCATTACTTGTTTACTCAGTACTCAGTATAACAACATGTAACGTGTAGTTGAGGGAATACATAAAGGATTTCAATATGCAACTAAAATATACTAATTTAAAAATTAAATAGAGAACTGGTTGAATATATTTCCTATTGTCCTTTCACAAAATAAATTTTAGTGAGCACTTGCATGCTAAAGGAACTTTAGAGAGCATTAAAATAATGCCAATGTATCTACAATTGATGAGCTTTACAGTATTAGTTATATTATAAAATGAGGAATGAAGACCAACGATATTTACTACTTCAACTGCATATGTATCTTAATATGTATGAATCTGCTATTAATAAAGGAGAGGCAAGCATAAATAAATATTAGTGAACTAGCTCTGTTTTTGAGGATAGACACAATTTTATTAGTTTTTTCAATTTGTTAATATTTAGAAATGGATAAATATACTTTTTCAATAATACCAATGATAGAACAATTCTGAAAAATCAAGAGTGGAAGAAGATGGGCATTTATTTTCCTATAACTCTTAAAATGTATTTGAAATGTTTGTTTATTTCCTACTATTTTTTATTAGTGATCTCTGGTGAGATATTTATCTTGAAGCCTTCTCTTCATAGGTTGGTTTAATGAGGACTCTTCCTGGCAACTCAACTCAAAGTGTTGCTTAGTATTTTTATATATTACATGGTATCTCTCTAGCTTTGACTTCTGGAATGTCTTCCCATCTTGGCACAGCATGCCATGGTGGTGAGAGTTCTAAATGCAATGATCCTATCAACTTTGTATACCAGCTGGTCTTCAAATTCTCTCATGGAAACTGTCTGTGTTAAGGCTTACAAACCCATGCCTTACTTTGATGTGATTTACATTGGTAAAAATGATTCCATTTTCAACCTTTATGAAAATGATGACTTCCTCAAGAAATAATGGATTGTTGGTGGGTAGCACAGACATAGATAAATGTTAGGGATCAGAAATGAGTTTTATTAAGACATTGTTTTGCTGTTCAAGTTACAACACAAAGCTTTATATGATCAAATGCAAACACACTTCTGACACATACATCCAATTATCTATCCATTTATAAGTACCTTTTATATTCTATATATGCCATATTAGACTTGGGCAGGCATCACTGACTACATATTTCTCATCTCCATCTGTTTCCATCCAAGTTATATAATAGAAATTAAGTAACATACAGTAAAATGTAGGTCCTTTGGTAATTGTGACTTAATAGACAAGGACATTTGGGAGTAACGAAAAGAACAAGATTGAGGTGAAGATCGACAGGCATCCTCTTTAGCCTATGAGCTCACAGCACTAAAATTGTGACCACCACAAAGGAAATATCCACTAATTATGAAATATACTTATGACTGTAGACTTCTTGAAATATAGATACAATTTTAATTGGTGGCATTTGAGAGGAAAAATGTTCAGCCTATAGCTAACAAAACCTATATATAAGTTTTCAGTTAGAGAAAGTTCATTTTAGCCCCAATATAATAAAATCTACTAAAGTACAAAAAGGACAAGTAACATTTATAAGAAACTAGATGTATACTGAATCCTTTGTATATTGCATAAATGAACTCATTTCACATCTACAGATTCTACTATTGTATCAGTTAAGTCCCATGTCATTACATTATAGATAAAAAAACAGAATTAAAGATTTTAAGTCACCTACTATAAATCTGCTTCATAAAATACTTAATAGAAGGTATATGTACTAATAGACAAGGAGAGAATAGTCTTTCACCAGTGGAAAAACTGGAATTATCATTACAGTGCTTGTTTTAATGGTAACCAAATAATGTGTTTGCTACAGAAGACACTATCCAAGCAGAAAGAACTACAAAACCTTGGCAATCAGAAACCAGAATGACCAAGCTGGGTCTGTTACCAGTTCTCCTTCCCAGCTTAGACCAGCCATTTTAACTGATTCTCAAATCCTAGTCTGACATCATTGTGTACAATGGTAAGATGGTGGAGGTAGACTGGCTGAGGAACCAAATGAGCAGAGGAAAATGAACAGGATAAGACGTTCACCAGAAGTAGTTCATGCTTAAAACCCTAATTCTTAAATATTAAAAGAAATTGTGCAATAGAAACTCATTAACTCTGGAGTTAAAACCCTCGAGAAACTTCTGGCAATGCTCAGTGAATCTTATGTGACATTGGAAAAGCTGGTAGACCTCTCTGGACCTATGTCTCCTCACACACAAAATGATATTAATGAACCTTCTTCAGTATAATGTATCTCAATTTTAAAAAATATAGCACAGAGTTACTCAGGAAGACATTTAAAAGTGGCTACATAGTCTGTATTTGATATTTTCTCAGTGCTCCCCAGAACTGGTAACACTACTTCAGCAAGTCTCTGAAGCCTGCCTTTTGAGGGTAGGAAAATCCTGGCTAAGTGCAAATATGAACTAATGCATTCTAGGAATAGTGATCCTGCCTTGATCCTCAGCTACAGATAATTCTCTCTCCTGCAGTAATTTTTTGGATGTATTGCCAAAGAGGCTTTCCTTCCACTCTACTCATCAAGTGTCCCCTGGACTAACTTGCTATGTAAGAAGGCTGCCCAAACCATATACCCTCAAATCAGATGCTGTACCAAATTGTCAGCATAGTAGTCCAAGCAGAAAGGTGGCAGCAAGACAGGTCCCTGGGACTTCAGGAATGAACAGCAAATTGCTTCCTGACTGGTGACTGGAGGCTGAAGCTTGCTCACAAAGGTAGAAATATCAGGATTATGGAAGAAGGTCATCTCAGAAATCAGAGATATATCTTCAGGTCTGCACTTTCCATCAGATGGAATGTCAGAGGGAAACCTGCTCTCTGTGTGATTCTTTTACTATTGGCCTATACCCTGGTTTAAAATGCTTACTTGTTTTCTGAATCAAAATTCATTCCCTATAACAAATTGCAATGGTATCATTTTAATCATATTCAACCATATTCCCCCAGCTGCTTTTCCTGTTAGATTTAGCTCTTAAAACAGTTTGTCTTTGTTAGATTGATTCATGTGTGTCTCTCCCAGTAAGTCTTGAGCTCTCTGCTGACAGGGTCTATATATTGATCACCTCTGGCATCTAACACTGCCCATTACACCTAGAAGCAATCCACTAAGACTTCCTAAAGTGTCATGTAATTGATAATTTTGAGCAGTCAGCCACTATGGGTTATCAATAACATTTTGTTGTGAGATAAAATATTCACCCAAGGACATTGAATTGTACTCTATCTTGTGATAAAGAAATCAGTTGCTATGACAAGTAACCTTAAACATGTCCTATAAGAAAGAAAATCTCTCAACTCTTTGTAGGATCAATGTGATTTAGAATTAAGATAATTACAATATTGTTAACCCAAATATTTCACTGGCAACAGTAGAAAGAAAAATAGGTCTTCGTTATTAAATCTGAAAATAGGTCTTCACTGTTAAATCTGAAAAATAATCTTAAAATCATGTGCCAAACTCTTTAAAGGCACAAGGAGTTTTGTGTTAAACTAAGGAGGAATGCTTACTATCAGTTCCCAGGAGGTAGAACAGACTATTTAACGTGACAATAACGTATTTAACCAAGTCAAGCAGAATCAGTAGGACTGTAGAAAAGGCCCTCATCTACCATACTTAGAGAGCAAAGATCAGAAAGAACTTCTGTAACAACCCCAAATAGCAGATCCAAGAGAGCTACTCAATGATTCAAACTGCTAGAAAACAGGATCCCTGCCAATCATAAATTATATGATTAAGACCATATGATCCAGTACTATGCATGCCTGATTTGAAATTATCCGTTTGTATGATCTTTACTATGATACTTGCTATTTTCTAACCCTTCCTATATTAACGCAGAAAATGGTTTAATAATTAATATGAAGTTATAGCTTTCAATATTTTGTGTTTGTGTGTGGTATTGTGGTTAGAATTCATGACCTTGTACAATTCAAGTGCTTTATTACTGAAGTTCACACCCAACCCCAATGGTTTTGTATTCAATATGATACTTTTACTTTTTTTGTTTTGATTTGATGTTCGTTTGTTTGGAGAGGGGGTTACTTTTTCTTGTAACCCTCATGTTACAATCTAACACTAAGGAAGTTCAGGGTAGCAACTCGAGACAGGAATCTGGTCACAACATCTGACACAGAGGCCATGAAAAACTGTTTACTGGCTTGTTCCCCATGACTTCTTCAGCATGATTTTTGTTTTGGTATTGGTGTTTTACTTATTACTGATTCATTGTTAGTTTCACATTTCACATCATGCACCATAGTCCTGTTCTTCTCCCCATCCCTTCATACCTGCCTTCTATCTTGCAGACACATACACACCAAAAACAGAAAAATATCTCATTATGGAAATTGTAGTGTGTCATAACATGTCCCAAGTATATCCTTCTGTCCACACATCTTCACTTGTACATGTTCATTGCAATGAGTCATTGGTTTGAGTCAATGTCTCTGGTTTCTTTGATAGCATAAATATTTGGTCATCACCAGGACACCTGTTGTTGCCCTGGATCATAGAGATCCTGAAGCTTTGGATCAGCCCTTTGACTGATCCTAATGATTGACAGATCATACAGATTTGGGGATGTGCAAACTCAGAACCCTGGGTCTGAATCTGGGTAGTTCCTGAGGTAGTCAGCACTCTGGCTTTCCTTTATCTGCACTACAAGGGCAAACTCTCCGGCTCTGCTTTGACTTGACCACCCAGTGCTGCCATTGGCAGGAGGTGAGATAAGTTTTCCTGCTCTTATGCCCTTATTGTCTGCTCATCCACACCCTGCTACCAGGGCCATCTCCACTGTGCTGCTTGGGATAGGTATGAGACCTACTGTCCCAAGTACTGCTTCTGGTGAAAGGTGGGGCCAGTTCAAGAGCACCACAGCCAATAAATGATAGGGACAATTCTGCTCAGCCCCTGGATATCCACATGGTCACTGGTGGCTGTTTTGGCTAACTGTTTTTATACATTCCATTTTGTGATTAGTGGACTCTGTTGCTTTTAAGTATGTGGTAAGACAATGGATCATAGTGGGAATGTGTGATATAAATAACTCACTGTGCTCAGGACTAGGAAGTCAAAGTGAAAAATACAAAGGTATTGGGGTCCCCTATTACCCTTCAAGGGTATGATATTTATGACCTAAGAATCTCCTGTGAGGACCTCCTTTTTGTTTTTCACTTGACCAAGAGTCTATTTCCAATTTGAAATTTTATCTAACATTTTTATTTATTTTCATTAATTTCTTTATTCACTCACTTTACATCCTGATCACAGCACCCTACAAGTTTCCCCTCACATAACCCCTCCCTCACCCCACCCTGGCACATCAAGTCACTGCAGCACTAGGCACATTCTCTCCCACTGAGGCTAGACAAGTCTGTTCAGTCAGAGAAAACAGTATCCAAAGGCAAGAAACAGACTCAGGGACAGCCCTTACTCTGGTTATTGGGGAACTCACATGAAGACTAATCTGTATATCTGCTACATGTGTGTAGGGTGCCTATGTCCAACTCATGTATGCTCTTTTGTTGGTGGGTCAGTTTCTGGGAGCCCCCAAAGGAAAGACCTTTTTCTTAAAGGTTACACAATTTTTCAACAATGTCATTGGCTGGGTACCAATTGTTTAATATTATTGGAGTTCTCTAATAATATCTAGGTATTGACAAAATTGAGATAATTCAATTAAGATATTTCAAGTTATTTTGTTCGCTGACTCAAATAGATTATTAGAAGACAACTTCAGTGTAGATGGAATAATTCTGTGGCATTAGTTAATGCTATCAACCAGAGGTTTGATGGGAAGAAAACAGTTCATATGTATTTCACTGGTAAAGTCAACAGAAGTTATCATAATACCTTCTAATAGAATAATACAGGATGATACTGATATAACTAGAAATAATAACTTAAAAAGTAAGGTAAGCCCAAGGATACTCAAGATGAGGACCAGTAGAAGAAAGAATAATGCTATAAAAAGATGCAAGAAAACAATAGAAGTAATAAGTTCAGTGAAAAAGAAGTCATTGCTCACTTATCAATGTAGAGGAATTTTAATCCAGCAACATGGCTGCTCTGGCAAAGGTTCACATCCAAAGACTTCTAGGTCCCTGTGAGCTGGCTGGAATGCAGAAATGTCACTGACTTAAATCCCTTTGGCTGGAATATAGATACATGTTTAGCACCCACCCACCTTTATTTCCAAACAATGTAGGCAAGGTTACCTTGTAGAACGAAGCGGCTATGTTCAAAAGTGATATTTAGAGGCAGATAAAGTGAAGCATCAGAGAAGGATGTGAAAAAATGAGTCAGAGATAGGATATGTCACGCTCTCACAAGGATAGGAAAGAGAACTGTCAGTTGGGTCAGTGAGTGAGTCAGAGTCAGTGCAGTTCAGTTGAGTGCACTTGAGTTTGTTTATGAGTTCATGAAGTTCTTGAGCATAGGAAGTTGGAGTCAGAGAGAGATAGATGGCGGGGGGAGGGAGGGAGAAGGCAGTTTTATTGGGGCAGTTTTACAGAGACAGGTTGTAGAGAGAACAAGCTAGACTAGACATGGGTGAAGACAAAATCAGAGAATGAGGAGGAACCAGAAGATTACAACAGATTGCTAGAATTAGTTTCAGATCAAGCAGAGCAATTCAGTTAGAAACATAGAAAGCCAGTTAGAATCAGTCAGCTTGAAGAGGAGATTGAGTCAGAACAGCTGAAGTGAACCAGCCAGCCAGAGATCTATTGTAGAAATTGTTTAATCCTATTCCAGGGTTAAATGAGATAGGATTTCTCTGTGTAGCCAAAGCTGACCTGGATTTGTTTGTTGATTTTGTTGTTCTCAGTGTCATGTTTTATAAAAAAAGAAAGAGCCAAGATATGTTTGGTAGAGGTGTGGTATGGTGAAGTGGAAGTGGATGCCATGAGCCATAGGACTGATATAGTACAGAATAGAGTTTATTTAGTGTTAGATTATCGTGCGTAGCTTTGACAGATAACGCCAGACCAGTCGGTTCCATGAGGGGACTTTATTTAGGGCAGAGGAAAGAGAGCAAGAGGAGAGAGAGAGAGAGCAGAGAGAGAGAGCAGAGAAGAGAGAATGGAGAGAGAGAGAGCGGAGAGAGCAGAGAGGTAGAGGAGTAGAGGCTGACCATGACCACATGGAGGAGGGGAAGAGAAGGGAGGAGGGGGCAGAGAGAACCTGCAGGGGAGAGGTCAAGGGAGCAAGAGAGCAAGAGAGAGGGAGGGGGCAAGCAGCCCCCTTTTATAGTGGGCAGGCTTACCTGGCTGTTGCCAGGTAACTATGGGAAGGAGCATACCTGGCTGTTGCCAGGTAACTGTGGAGGTGGAGTTTAGACAGAATACTAACATTTAGGGCATGGGGAGGGGAGTTGAGGATGGAGTAGAGATAGAGAAAGGCAGAGAGAGACAGAGACAGAGACAGAGACAGAGAGAGGTAGAGACATAAATAGAGAGAGAGAGAAGAGAGAGGAAAGAGAGAGGAGAGGCTGGCCAGGACAGGAACATGTGGAGAGAGGGGGAAGGGGAATGGGGAGAGAAGGGACAGAGAGGATAAGAGAGTAAAAGGGTAAGAGGGTAAGAGTGTAAGAGAGTAAGGAGGAGGCTAACAGCCTCTTTTATAGTGAGTCAGGCAAACCTGGCTGTTGCCAGGTAACTATGAGGCAGAGCCTACAAGGAATGCCATCACTCAGTCTCAAAAGAAACATCACTTTCCTTGCCTTTGTTTCTTAAGCAATTGAGATCAAAGGCCTGGATTTAGTCATTCATCCATGTATCCTTAGAAACATTTATATCAGCTTCCATTTATTTCTCCGTTCTTTGATGATTAAATCTCTGTGGATAAATATACTTAGATCCCCTTTCCATTTAAATACATTAAATTAATATTCTTTTCTATATTTAACTTCATTTAAATTCCCTTCTATTTACTGTATAAACATATTCCCATTACCATACATTTGTTGAGTTTTTATGGCTTGGGTCATGTATCATGTGCCAAGCTGAGCAATTGGTAATTCTCACATGGAAGCCCATGTGTATAGAGACTGGTTGCTCATACCAGCATGATGCTCATTTTGAAGTTAAATCTCTGGTGCTGCCATGGTTCTCCTGTAGAAATCCCATATTCCAAGGAGGCAGGCTAGCTGCTCAGAGTAACATGAAACCCCACCCCTTGTTAGTTCTCATGAGCATAGCTTTTCTTTTCAGTTGGATATAAGCAAAACAATTGTGCCCCAACCCCAACTCTGGGTGCCCACACTGACTAGAAGAATATATCTTTCCTAGAGCAAAATGATTTTTCCAACAGAAAAACATTATCTTTTAATTTGAAATTATAACATAAAAACTATAACCGTACCTTCTAAATATACTCATATTCCCTTCTCTTTATATAAATTTAAGATTGATGTGTGTAATTTTTAAATTACTAAGGACCCTCCTAATTATTATTAAGCATAAACATACACTTTTAAGGAAAAATGTGTCATTTTGAATCTCAGATTATTATTTGTAAGCGCTTGTATTCATCAGTAGAGGTTACCGCCCTGACTTTATTATGTATACCAGGCTGGTCTAGGAGTTACAGAAACCATTCTCACTGTTTCCTTGCTGTTTGTTGTTACATAGAACAGACATTGTGTTGCACTTGGCCACGCCCCCACCCCTTTGTTTACAAGGAGGTGTTTCAGCCTTACAGCTGCCAACCTGGGGCTGCATTTTTGTATGCCATGAAGGCAAAAGTAATTTCCATATAATAGCATTGGGCCGACCTGCGGTGCCAAGCTTGGGAGAACCTGAAGTAACTAATCCTGCAGCTGTAGTCTCTAGGAAGTGTACATAGGTTTTGCCATCCGCTGCATTTAGCTCATGTGTAAATGCGAGCTGGTTCCTCTACCTCGGCCTTTCTGCCCTTGGGAGAAGCCCCAACTTTTATGTTTTGCTTTTAAATTTGGTAGCCGCTTTTTTATAGAGCCACTTTCCATACTCTCTCTGTAGGTTACTGCTCCTTAGCTAGGAATTGCTTCCCAACTGCTCTTTTTGTTCTGTTCTGGGAAGCTTTGGTCTGTTGATTTAAAGAGACTAGACATCCTGTGCTGCTTAGCCTGACTCCCCTCCCCCCTCCCTCCCTGGCACTTTTTTTCCGGGGCTCTTTTGGGTTGTAAGCTTGGGTTTCAACTGCCATAAATCAAATGCTATTTTGTTGTAAGAAATCATTTAATCTCAATCCAGGGATTCTACCCCACCTTTGACCATTTAGTTCCAGGATAAAAAAGAAAACACACAATCTTTATTTTTACAATAAACCTTAATCAGCACTAGAGCTTGGCAGAGATCTACCCTCTGTGCTATTAAAATCTATTTCATATAGATAACCTAGAGTTATTACTATGTTTCATCTGGGCTGCTCTTAACTCCAATTGACTGGTCCTCAGGTCCATTCTTTCTTGATTTCTAAACTATGGTGTCTTCCTCTTCCTCCTCCTCTTCCTCCTCCTCCTCTTCTTCCTCCTCCACCTTTTTCTCACTTTCCTCTTGGTCTCTTCCAACTCCCAGGCTGGGAACACCAAGCACCACCTATCTCAATTTGGCTCATCTATAGGCTGTAGGCATTTTTATTTACTAATCAAAAATAACTTGGGACAAGGTCACATAACATCACTTGGATCTATGTACAGACTCTCTCATCTATGGGGCAACCAGGTCTTGGGGATCACACTTGGCATTATTATACATAGCAAAAGACTAAACCTCAATAAGAAATCAGAAAGAACTAGAAAAGGATAAGCTTGTTCAGCAGTAAGCCTACTACAAGATGACAATTACATCAGAATTACATCAGATGAATAAAAGTTACTTTTGCATATCAATAAATGATTCATTTGGTGATATTGCAATTAGATATCAAACAATCCCCACATTTAATTGGATCATGGCTTGTGGGATTCAAAAATTAGAATGCATTTGAAAACCTATATTTCATAATATTTAGCACATAGACAATGCTTAAAAAAATAAAACAGTTTAAATTACACAGGGACTTAGTACAATAGGAGAAACAGTCCAAACTATACCACTATTTAAGAAAATGAGCAGATACAGATTAGGGAGCAGAAGGATCAACAGGGGACAAAGGAGGAAAACCAGCATATGAAGTCCTAAGATCCATTTAAGAACATGAGAAACAGAACAAACAGCACCACCACCACCACCACCAACATCATCAACAACAAAAAGAAACAAAGAAAGGATACCGACAAGCATATCTACTGATCTTAAAAGAGATATTAAATATTATTACTGGGCCTGGTAGTGACCCGTGCAACAGCAGATTTTGTAGCTGCTCTGAATACTGGAAGCCAGAATGGAAGTTTCAGAACAATTCTTTACAAAGGTTTCTAATGAGAAGTGGGACAGAGAAAATGAGATAAGGTATATAAGAAGAAGCTTTTAGGAAGTTAAGTGGTATAAAGAGACAGAGGGAAAGCGAGAAAAGCACCTCAACATGTTGAGTGAGTGTCTTAGCTACTGTTCTATTGCTGTGAAAAGACACCACGGCAACTCTTGTAATAGAAAGCATTTAATTTGGGGCTCATGGGCCCAGAGGACAATGGAGTTCATAATCATCATGGTGGGAAGCAGATGGGCCACAGCAAAGGAGCAGTAGATTTTATATGCTGTATAAAATCTTCAGTAGAAAACAGGGCCTGGGGGCTGGCATGGATTTTTGAAATCTCAAAGCCCTTTTCCAGTGATACACCTCCTCCAACAAGGCTGCACCTTTTGCAAATAGTTCCACAACCTGGTAACTAAACACTTAAATACATAAGCCTATGGGATGTTGTTCTTATTCAAATAATCACATTAATGTTTGAGGTGTGAAGACAAGGGACCAGTGAAACCCTCCTGTGAAACATGCCTGACTTTTGCACATGTAGAAAGAAAAGATAGAGAATAGGTGCATATTTGGGTGCAAATGTAGTGTTGAAGAGGTGAGGTATTTTGATTGTATTTTAGTGTTATTTCTTGTCTTTTGTTTACTGTTCCATTCAATGAGATTAGTTGGTGCTCATCACTTCTAAATTTGGTGGTTACTCATGAGGACAAGAAAGAAAACAAAAATTTATAAAAGGTTTTAGGAATTTCTACCTTTATGTAATTCAATATGTCAGTAGGTTGTTGAATTTGTTAAATATACTGGTGAGACCAATGAGAAAGTTCTACAACATAGTACAGTTCTTTACAACCTGTTTGATATCATGCAGTAGAGTTCCATATATATATGGCTATATGGATATATATGGTTATATACAAATATACATATATACATATATACATAACACCCATTATCATCCTTTAAATGTATGGATTATGACTTTTAAGATGTGTAAATTCACATTCAGAAGCTCATAGTCAGCTGTCAAGCTGATCTCTGTATTATTTGGAAGTACCATCTCCAAGGTCTGCCATTAAATCAGTTCTGACTTCAAGGATAATAAAATTAGAAATATAGCCTCCCAAGAAGCGAATTCAAATTTTTTATTGCCATAGAATAATACCATAACCTAGTGGCTTAAGAACAGACATTCATATTAATATAGTTTCAAGAATAAATGCTCCAAATCAATGTCAAGAGAATTGATTTCTCCTGAGGATTTCTGTCCTTGGTTTGGATATACTCATCCTTTTCCTGTGTGCTCATGTAGAATACTTTCTGTTTGTATCTGTGTCCTGTATCTATTTCTTCTCCAGATACTGGTCATATCTGATTGTAGCTTCCACTAATGACTTACTTAACTTAATTGCTAGTCTCTGACTTTGTCTTTAAATCCAGTAACACCATGAGGTTCTGGGGATTAGTAGTTCAATATATTATTGATTTGGGTGTGGTGGCCCATTTAATCTTTTAAGATGTCATACAATTAATTAACTGTAGATTGAAGGAAGATAGAATAGTAATAGAAAATGTTGAACTAAAGTAGATATTTTAATAATGTGATAGCAAAAGTAAAAAGAAAAATAAGTTTTAGAACAGATTTTTAGTTCCAAATAACAGGTTACTGGTGTTACAATTTATGGGAATTTTGCCAATGAAATGGTAGAAAAATCATTAGAAGTGAAGAACATCGGTCTGCTTTAAAACTCAAATTATGTAAAATTACTGGCTTCAATTTGAAACCAATTTTTAAAAGAAAAATTTCCAAATTGTTCTTAAATGAAAAATAAAGCCAACAATAATTATGAAAGTACAAAATATTCACAAGAAATGCTAATTTTTCATTTTATTTCTGATATTTTTAATTTCGTGAATTTATGTTATTAATATGATTCTAATGTCTTGTGTGTTTCTGAAAGTATCCAAACAGAATTTCTTCATGTACTTTTTGGCAAAACAGAAGAAAGCGAGGATGCATAATGCAAATGTTATTTCCATTTTAGCAGCAAGCCAAGATACATCTGTGGAGTACAAACTGTCACATAACCTAGAATAACAAAGGGTACAGAGCTGTTGGATGTGGAAAAAGACAAGTTACTATGCTCAGTAAGTCAGAGAGAAACATCAGTTTTATTTAACTGCATCTTTATTAATCAGAAGAACAATGTTTATACTTATCAAAAGAATAAGATTTGTTTGAGTGTGATTTTTCTCACAAGAAAACAAAGAGAGAGAGAGAGACAGAGAGAGAGAGAGAGAGAGAGAGAGAGAGAGAGAGAGTAGAACTCCCTTAATCTTAAAGAGAAGAAAGACAAGCAACAGAACAAAATTCAACGTTGACATTACCGTGTTTCCCTTAAGAAACCAGAAGTAAAATGTTTTGGGGAATAGAAATCACATACAATCACTTAATCACAGTGATCTCTCTTTTCTTAGTTCTGTGGATACAAAGCCATTAGAGCCCTGGGTCACTCCACTGAACTGTGAGCAAACAACTCTGTATAAATACACAGTGTAAAGGGACCCAGCAGATAGCAGAGCATCCTTAAAACGCACCTGTTGTCCAGTTCCTTACCCTTAGCATTTCCTCTCTTTTTGCTATTTTTACTGTAAGGAAGAGAAGCCATTTCACTTGTTTTAAGAAAGTGTGTTTTATACCTTTAAATCTACAGTTTGTATAAAGTAGACAAGGCTCTCTGTTCTAGAAAGATACTAAATTATCAGATATTCCACTTCGAGCTGAGGAAACAGTAGCAACTGACAGCTGGATGAGAGAGTCAGTTTTTATTAAGGGTGTGACCCCTGGTAAGTTGACTACTCTCTCATGATAGGGCACAAATCCAAGAATCTATGGGCACCTAAACTGAACTTGATGTGCTTAAAAAAATAAACATAGATGTGACACAAAGTTGTGTGGCTCTGAAAGATGAAGTGAAGTTAAATTTGGAATAGTGGAAGAAGAAATGTGGATACAATCAAAGTACTAAAAGAAAATGAGTACAAAACAATGAAAATAAATTTTAAAAAAATGGTTTAAAATGACACAAATCTGAGATGTCAAATTCTCTTTAGATTAACAGATAAAACTTTAATAAATGTAGCAATGAAGATTATTTTACATTTTAAACACATGTAGAGCATTCTCTCAAAACACTATGCTCAGGCACAATCTATACAGAGAAAGGAATTGAAAGTATCATTTATCATTACATTTAAAATTAGGACTATTCCTGTCCTTGACTATTAGGGTTTCAGTTTGTGTAATTTAATGGCTAGATTGTGACAGAAATAAAGGGCTTTGTTCCATGGCTAAGACTAAAACTCCTTTGTAAATCTGAGGTTCCTGTAAATCTGCACCCTAAGTGAATAAGAGTATTGTAAACTCAAAATCCAGTACATTAATGAAGCTGTGTGTTTCCCAAACCTGATAGATGTTTAATACTTTGAAGAACTGGAAACCTTGAATTTGCACATCATCTAATTTTCTGGTTTGCAATTAAACATAGAACTGGAAAGCAAGTTAAAACAAGTCTCAGAAACTGAAACAAACTAAGTTTCTGGGACAAATATGTTTGTGTTTATAAGGATATGATACAAAAAGGGACTGCTAAGACAGAAAAATAGAAAAAGTACCAGGCACAAGGGCAGTGCAAGGAATTTAAAACAGATTCAGAGGGTAGGCATCATTTTTGGACCTTTCCCACTGTTTTGTCATTTATTATTAGCACCAAAACTACAATAATTTATTTTAAATAATAAAAAACACAAGCTGTTTGAGAAATCAATACTGAGTATCAAACTCCACACATGATTAAATGATTGGGTGGAGGATTTAATTAGAATCTCTGACCATCACTACAAAGGTTTTTATTCTACATTTTGTTTGTCATATGGTAAACAAATCAATTATGCCTCCAACTTCAGAGTAAGCATCAGGATTTCATTTCAGTTATCTGTATTAGAATTTCTCTGAAAAAAAGTTGAAATAATAATTGGTCATTTATTGCAAATAGAACAAAGCCAGAAATTTATAGCATAAATACCACCAGGACTAAAAGTCCTTAAACATTTTCTTTTCTGTTTATTTACATACCAATGGCAGATCCTTCCTTCCTTCTTTCTTTCCTTCCTTTCACCCTTCTTTCCTTTCTTCTTTTCTACTTTTTCACTCCTTCCTCCTTCCTTCCCCCCTTTCTTCTTTCCTTCCTTCCCTCTCTCCTTCTTTCCTCCCTCCCTCCCTCCCTCCTTCTTCCCTCCCTCCCTCCCTCCCTCCCTCCCTCCCTCCCTCCCTCCCTCCCTCCCTCCCTCCTTCCTTCCTTCCTTCCTTCCTTCCTTCCTCTTCCTTCTTTCCTTCTCCGAAGCTGCCTTAACATCTTTTCCAGTGCAGACTTTATATGTAAGCATTGTATGTAGGTAGCCAAGTTTGTCAGTTTGAAATACAATTTCTTAAGGACAATTTTTTATATCTGTCTTATAATGGTATTTATTTGATTTTAAGGGGTTTTTTTGCCTAACACATTTCCTTTTTACACTGAGTCCTACCACATGTTGGTATCAAATATGTTGGCTGCACAAAATTGATGTTCTTATTCTTATTTCACTATTTTGAAAAAGTGTTCATATTCAACTGCTAGTGTCTTATTTAAATACATGATAGAATTTACCAGTAAGACAAAGTAAAAGTTTTCCTTGGAATATATCTTTCAAAAAGAAATTCAAGTGTTTGCATAAATATAACATCATTCAACTCCATCTTCTTAAATACATTTTAATAGTTTGTAATTTTCATGAAATTTCTCAATTTTGTCAGATTATAAAACAGTGGTTAAATATATTCTGTTGTTTAATCTTTTAGTGTATATGCATTTTTGTGTGACACCTAATAATCATTTTTGATAGTACAACTTCTGATTTTTTTTACTGTGACCGACTTTCTAACTTTCTTTCCTTATTTCTCTCTTTCTTTTTCTCTTTCTTTCTTTCTTTCTTTTTTTCTTTCTTTCTTTCTTATTTAATTTTAATTTTATTTATTTTGCGTCCTGACCTCAGTTTCTCCTCCTTTCTCTCCTCCCAGTTCCTTCTCTCCCCAATCTACTCATCTTGAATTTCTCTTCAGAAAAGGGCTTCCACGCCTATCAACCAGCCGTGGCATTTCAAGCTGAAGCAATACTAAGCATCTTCTCTTTCATTAGGGCTAGACAAGCGACCCAGTAGGGGGAAAAGGTCCCAAAGGCAGGCTATGACTCAGGTAACCGGAGTTTATCAGTACCTTTGATTTTTACTATAAGCTATAGCTTAAGGGTTTTTTCTCCATTGTTTTTAACCTTCAATTTCAGAACTCTTAATATTTTGCATCTCTTTCTTTACATTGAAATTTTCTTTACTTATATGTCCCTTAATAAAGAATAAACCACTTGCTTCAGTTCTTTGTCCTTAAAAATTATTTCAATACTATAAATTTATTTCTATGTGCTGTTCTGGCATATATATATATATATATATATATATATATATATATATATATATATGGCTGGAGAGATGGCTCAGAGGTTAAGAGCACTGACTGCTCTTCCAGAGGGGTAATGAGTTCAATTCCCAACAACTACATGATGGTTCACAGCCATCTGTAATGATATCAAATGCCTTCTTCTGGTGTGTCCTGAACAGAGTGACAGTGTACCCACATACATAAAATAAGTAAATGAATATTTAAAATTTACATTTAATTACATTTAGATTTACATTTTAATTAATTTAATTACATGTTTAGCTCCATTGCTAAATGAAGACTTCTTTCCACAGTTAGAGCTTCCAGATACAAGTATTTTTTTTTTTTATTATGTGATCCTTTATATTACTGGCTCGAATCAATATGAACGTTTATTTAGCTAAACATGCCCTCACTATACAGGTCTGACTGACCTGGAATTGGTTGTGTGTAAATCAGCCTTGCTCTGAACTCACAGAAATCAATCTGTCTCTGCTATTCAAGTGCTGGAATTAAAGATATGAAACACCATGTAAGCTCATATGGGATCCTAAACTTTTATACAATCAGATAATTTTAGTTCCAGTATTCAGAACACCCAGTAACTACTAACGTAGTTGGAAATACGTAGAACATCTTGAAGTTCATTTATTCTTTTCTTCTTTTCCTTCATTTCTTCATTCTTTCCTTCCTTTGTGCCTCTCTCTTGCCCTCCCCCTCTCCTCCGCCTTCTCCCCTCCCCCTCCCTCTTTCCCCTCCCTCTACCTTCTCCAGGATCTCACTGTTTGACCCAGGTTGGCCTCCAATGTTAGGTATATTTGCTTCAGCCTTTTGAGTTTGGGAATTACAGGTGTTTGCTATCACAATTGTCTATGCTTTATCTCCTCTGAAAAAATGTTTTCTTTTTTTTTCTTTTATTTTTCAGTTCTGATAAAATATCCTTGAAATGATTTTAAGAATCAAGATGTACATGTAGGGAGTGCGGGTTGAGGAGACTTTAAACAGACTTACAGCTATCATTTAATTTAATTTAATTTAATTTAAATTTTAACAAATAAAACACAATAAGATATAACAAAAACCATCATATTAACATTAACCAAGGTGAACCAACAGAAGAAAAAGAGCCTTAACAGCAGGCACAGAGATCAGAGACACACTCATTCAAACACTCAAGAGTCCCATAAAAATACCAATCTGAAATATATAATATGTATGCAGAGGACCTGGTACAGATCTATGTCAGTCCAATGCTTTCTGCTTCAGCCATCCTGAGGTCATATGAACTTTGCTCAATTGATTTAGAGGGCCTTGTTTTCTTGGTGTTCACTATCCCATCTGGCTCTTACACTTCCTCTGTGTCTTCTTCTACCAGCTTTCCAGAGTCCTGAGGCTAGGGATTTGATGGAGATATGTCATTTAGAGCCTTGTGTTCCAAGATCTACATGTCTCTCTTTGTAATGTCAGGCTGTGTTTGGCTGTGGTAGACAAGATATTTTTAATGATTCTATCACTGCTATATTCAGCTGAATTTCTCTTCTATTGATCATTCTTCATTTATTATACTTTCTAATTTTGTTTCTCAATCATTTTTCTTCTCTTCAATTTTGAAATTTTACTATGTTGCATCATCTTTCCTTGATTTTAGAAAAAAATTGAAGACTGTATCTTCAAGAATCCAATTCTTTTCTTTTATTTCCACATCTCTTCTTCCTTAACATTTCTTCTTCATCCATCTCCTTCTCTTCCATGGTCATGATTTGCCTTTCATCCTTCCTTCCTTCTTTCCTTCCTTGCTCCATCCCTTCCTTCTTTCTTTCACCCTTTTTCTCTTCCTCTTCTTACATCATCTCTTTCTCTTATTGTTTCTTCTTTCTCCCCTTCTCCCTCCTTTTTAGTTCCCCAACATCTTTCTAATTCCAATAATACAATAATAAATGAAGTTTTAATTTTAACTATATAAAAATCTTCACTTTCCATGTTTCTTCCTTCCTTTGATATGACATATATTCTAATATTTCTATTAAACATATTATTCATCTCTGTTTGATATGATGTATTTTCCTTTAGTTGTTTTGTATGATTATTTCATAGTTCCTATATGTACAGCTAAAATTTTCTTCTGATCATATATGTGTTTCTATGTCTTTCATCTTCATAGTTATTTGTTTAAAAATACTTGAAGAAGCCTATCTTACAGTATCAATATGTGGACTTTCTAAGTCATTGACTTTTATTTAATCTTTAGGGTTTGTTTGTGTTGTTATTTTTTTTTAATATTTTGACAAGGTGGTGTGTGTGTATGTGTGTTATAGTGTAATTATTTTGTAGTGTTTTATAAGTAATATATAACTGACAGACATAGATGTAAAAGAATAATCAATATTTAGGTAAAAATAACATTTATTTCCAGAGACAGCAACATGTATCTTCCTGTATTATGATATTACAGTACAACATTTAATTAATTTTCTCCAAAAATTTGTATACTATTGAGTTTATGGTTATCTCTGATAAATCACTATCTTTAAATCCTTCCAGTTATGATTTAACATTATCTTTTGAGGAATTTATCATTTGGATTGCTGGAGTATTGCAATGTCTTGGCTATAGACAAAGCTTTAAGCAGGTTATATATAACATGGAAAGAAATTTCTACCTGCATCCTTCTCGTATTTTCACTGCTATTTCAGAAATCAAAGGGTTTTAACTTCTGTGTTAGCATTTGGTTTATGCTGCCTTTGAGCATTTGAACCTCTACCCCTTCTACCTCTGTTCCAGTGGTAATAATCTTTGCTGCTTAGTACAGTGACTAGAAGGCTAATGGTATTTCTATTCTTCTTATACACAGCACTGAACATGTTGTGCTGAGTGCTTGAATGCATATTCTGCCTCATCTTTTATCAGAAGAAAGTTTTAGTTTTTGTCAATGTAGGATTCTGGAATTAAACATGGGTGCTGCTCGGGCAAGTATAAACGGCTTTGACCTCATGTCACTAATAACATGGAGTCTGTGGACAAAGTCCCGAACTTCCTACAAAGACACAGTTATTCTTTCTAGTAAAAAGGCAGGGACCCTTTTATAATTCCTAGCAGCTGATCTCTTTGCTTTATATTATAGAAAGAACCAATCTTACACCTATGCTTCATCAGTTGCGTATTAATAACCTGTGCTATTGCTGCCAAGAGTATATTGGCTTCTACAGACATGCCTGACTCTTCTTCAGATAAGAAAAGGCCAGTACATCTTCCCACTGCTTCCTAATCTTTCTCATGAGCAACCAGTAATTGTCTAAAGAAAAGCAATGCTAAGTAGTTGTGTGCTTTTCTCAGGATTGCTGTCTTCTGAATTCTAACTACTCCATAACTTCCAGTCTAACTGAGTTGGTGACATTTAAATCATTTATATATAAAATAAGTTATTTCCTTGTTTAGCTCATATTTATGTAGTCATACTTATAAAAGTTATGGGTACATCTTCTAACGTAATCACACAGCACAAACATACAGCAAACACTCTGACTCTTTGATCCTGAGTGTTATAATTTTTCTGCCTTTTCTTCTATAATTATCCCTGAGGATAGCAACAACTGGCTTTCCCAAATGGGTAGGCAGGGTCGGAAATCCCAGAGCACTCAACTTATATATAGAACTACAGGCAATTAATGAATGTTCAGATTGGGAGAAATGGTCTTCTCTAGGGGAGAGCACACTGATTGGTTATCCAATACCAAATGGTCATCCATGAAAACATATATACAAGCAACATAATACAGACTGAACAAGTTATACTTATGTTATTAGAAATGTGTGGATGTGTGAGCTTATGTGTATGAGTGTATGTGTGCATGTATGTATATGTTTGTTTAACAAAAATTAGTGAAAAAAGCCGTGAATTTTAAATAATGCCAGGTTTGATGGAAAGACAGGAAAGGAAAAAAGATGTAATTATAATCTCACAAATAAAAGAAATAATTTTAAGAAGTAAGTGATGTTGATTTAATTAAAACAATTTATGGAAACTTTATTTGTACCACAACACAATTTCACATATAGTAGGTTATATAAAGAACATAAAAGTGTTTTTCTTTTTAGTTATCTAGTGTTTTTTCCAGCTTCGCATAGCTTGAGAGAGCTTATGTATTCTATTCAACATCTGTCTCGTTTTTATTTTAAAAGCAAAAATAATTTACCGCCAAAATGTCACATATTCCTTGCTGGATAGATCAATTAGTAAGGAATACTGAAATGTTACAGGGCACAGTTTAGAACAGACCAGAACAGACTAGCTAGTTCCACGGGCGTGGATTTATTCAGATAGAGAGTGGGAAAGGAACGGGGAGAAAGATGGCTGAGAGAAGAGAGCGTGGGGTCTGTGGCTTTGCCTATTTATACGGACCGTGACGTATTCTCTTTCCCAGGTATCAGGTGAGGTAGTCAGGTGGATTGTGGGAATGTTTGGTTGTCTTAGCAATGAGGTAGAAGTCGCCATCACCTGAATATGACATCACTCACTGAGTTCTGGCGTAATAGTAACAAATGCCATGTGCAAAACTCACTCATAGTGTGATACTGAAGTAACATGTGTGGGAGTCTGGGCATCTGTGATTCTATGAGTTTGAGGATGAACTGTATTCATGCCCACAATTGGTTAGCCTGGAATTACAACCACAAAGTACAAATATGGGTTAATTCTAGGAATTCAAATAGTCCTTGATATATCATGTTTTGAACTCATTTTCCACACAAATTTTTTTTGCAAACTTAATACTAGTTTGATGTTACAAATCAGGTGCCCTATAGTATAAAGTATTTGAATCAAATCAATCATAACTTATCTAGCCTCAATATCTTCTTAAGAAGATTGACACTTTGTACACCTTTTTCTCTGAAAAAGAAAATGTTATGCAGGCAAGTTTCATAAAAGCACACTCTTAGCACCAATATCACTCCAAATACCAGATCTCATTTTAAATCAACTCCTCTTGGCTGTCATTTAGAAATAGCATCAGGAATCTGCATTTCTCTTGATTCAAGATGCAAAGCCACTGGGATAAAAGTTGGGAATAGTTTTAAGTCAAACAAGCATGATTTATATACTGAACACTACAGAAATAGTATTGAAGTAAATTTAATAAATCTCTGAAATTAAGTATTTCTTACTCAGAGATTGGAAGACCCTTGCTGTTAAAGTGATAAGATTCTCTAAAATGATTTGTTTTCTATTGTATCACAGTTAAATGAGAGGAAGTGAAATAATGTAGTCACATGGCACAAACACTCAAGGTTCTCAATGTTTATAAAATTTTTTGAATAATGTTTTGTTACTTTTAAAAATGTCATTAGACAATATCCAAGTCTAAATGATAGCTTTATCCCATAATTCTTCCTAGCCATATTTTTTCTGCAAAACAACACATCTGCTGACATACTTCTAGTATTTCCAGAAATAGAAATAAAGGACACTTACCTTCAGTTCTGTTATCAAGGACATAATAATGTATACATAGATAAAACTATGTTCTTTATGATTGATTGTTCATTTGCATGGGAAATTCTTGGAAATTATGATGAACCAAGGGTAAATATTTATCATCTTCTCAGTGAATGACAACATTCCTTCAAGCCTCAATATTCTGTAATATGTCAAATATATTATATATGTAAGAATTATCCTTCTGAAGTAAATTGCTTTTTGATAGTGGCATTTTCTTTCCATTGTTTTAAGAAAGATGGATTTGTTTCTCCCCATTAAAAGATACCAATGTGCTAAATGCATGTTTGATTGTTTTCAAGTTTCATTCATATATATCAGTCTTAAGCTCACACTTATTATATAGTAAATCCACTAGGATATTTTCACAATTCGTGACTGCTTATATCTATTCTTTCTTTACAACAAGAGAGCATCAGTCTTTTAAGCACAAACAGAAAGTGATGAGTTAGACATTTTTGACAGAACTTACATCTTTAAAAGAAAAAAAAGTTTTTTTTTCTTTTTCCCAATTTGCTTTTAAACCATTTTTATTGACTATTTTATTTACTTACATTTCAGATGTCATCCCCTTTCCCCATTTCTCCTCCCTATAACCCACTATCCCATCCCCCTCCTCCTTTTTGCTTTTATACCATTTTAATTACATGCAAGTATTAAGGTCAGTTCTAGATTGAGGAACTAGCAATACAATAGATGCAAATAGTCTAGGAACAAGCAAAACAATAAACACAGATAGTCATAGAACAAGCAAGGCATTAAACCCAATTATGTGAACACTCCCATGATCACTGTTTCTAATGGCTTATCAGAATGACCAAAATATCTGAGCCTACTTCCCTGTCCTAGCTGTGACATGACGGGCAGGAAGAAAAGCATTCCCAGGTCAAAAAGGGCTAGCATGATCAAGCTATATATGCCATTCTTGAAGCTTGACCAAAATGGAAATACTGACCTCAGGCCATGGATAATTTTATCAGCAGTATCTGCAACATCAAAGCTCAGCAGAGCAGCATTCTTTAACTTCATAATCTCACTATGCAAAGTTAAAACATTCAGAGAGGTGTTAGAATTATGCCAAATTCCCTGTAACTATCTTTAAACTTTTTCTGAATTATAAGGACTATCATTGTAAATTTTAGAAGTAACACAAATTTATTGGTATTTGGGGTGAAACGTGAGATGGCTTACTCTTAAACTCTGAACCTCCTTTCAATAATTTGAATAGGATAAAGAGCATCAATCCATTGTTCCAAAGGCCTATCTAACTCCTCTTGTATACTCAACATATTAGTAACATATTTTTGCTAAATGATTAACAAAAGTAGCTGTTTTAACTTCTTGTGTCAAAGCAATTGCAGAAGCATTGGTGCTAGCAATTAATGTAATTAAAACTGTTATTCCAGCAATAATCAAGCCCACTACCCTCTTGCTTCTGCTTAAAACCTGACTAATTTCTTCCAGTACTTGCAAGCTTTTTTCAGAATACCAAGGACCTGTAATACTCAGGGCAATAAACCAAAAGCTGGTTGATAGTCCCCCATAACAAACATGCCAGATTTCAACACACTAACACAATTAGAAAGTGTATAATCAAGATAACTTAAATTAAATACTATAGAAGAAACAAAAATAACTTTAATATGACAATTAAAAGAGCCTTAACATTTCTACTAACACTTGTTTGAAATCCAGATCCTGTCCCAACTTTATCTCTTGCTAACATAACATCATAGAGAACTGCAGCTAACTTCCAAATATGTCTCCAAAAGTGTCTAGAACCAGCTTTCCAAATGAAGACTGTTATTTCCAATATTGGATTGATTTGTAGACCAGTCAATAATTGAGTCCAAATAACTGGTCACATTTAAGAAAAATACAAGAGTCATTATAACTTCTATTTTTGATTCTCTGTTCCACAGGTCTAAAAACTTGAGGCAAGGCAGCTTGTTAAATTTGGGATATAGGCAAGTAAAGGTGGGTTGGGAACATATGTACAATACATCTTCCCAGTCACCATTGTCAGGGCACTTGGCTAGCTCACAGGTCAACATCATTCTTTGTTCCTGCATCAGCATGTTTCACCAATCATTCTTGCAACCACCATGCTCCTTCAGCATCCTGCATAAAACACGCAAACATGCCCTCTTCCCCATATTGAATACCTGATAGGGATCATGCCCTATGCCAGTAAGTGGATCCTTACTTTTCACCTAGGCATAAGTATGCCTAGTTGTAGGGTGCCATAGACACTCAGCAGGAAGTTCTTTGGCAGTCCATTTTTTAAAAAAATTAAAATAAAAAGAACCTAATTTGAATAAATTTGTGTTCTACAGGGATATACCTCTCCTTTTTTTTTTTTTTTTTATTTTATGAAGATATTGTTTTTAAGTTCCACGGGCCTGATGAAGTTTTAAAGCTAGGGGATTAATAATAATAAGTGAAATTATTATTTCTAAATGACAGAATACATAAGCAGCTAGAACAGACTTCAGACAGGAAGATCATGCCTGTAACCTTTCTAGAGGTTGTTATATGAATTCAAGGAGGGCTTTGCAAATAACAGTCATGTTGATTTTATCTTTCACAATTCCCCTCCCCCCTAAATTCCTTAGTTGTAGGCTGAATATTTCTTCATCGTTCTCTTTTCTTTGATGTTACCTAATTGGGCACTTTAAGTTTCATAAATTTTATGATGAACCACCTAAAGGAAAATAGGCAAAAATTAATAGCAACTTGAGACACTTATGAAGATTTCATAATTCCCTTTGGCTCATGTCTCTGCCTTGTCTCCAGATGATCTCCGTTGACTTTCTTGGTATTCTACCCCTGATTCATTATTTATTTTCACTAATCTTCACTTAAATAAAGATCATTTCTTGACATGATAAATAGAAATCTTTTCTTCATTGTTATATCCTTCCCATAATAAAAATTCAAGCAGAATAAAAGATTTTCCCCTTTGCTTAATGTGCCAGTTTACATATTTTAAACTCCTAATTAGGTGGCACACAAATCTTCAAGTTATTTCTGAGGAATAACTTTAGTTTTCAATTACTGCAGTTGAAAGAGATGATTAAATGAGTATAAAAGGGAAGAGAATTTATGTATAGATGAAGATCTCACTAAAGGAAAATAATGACAAGTGAAAAGATACAGAGAGCAAAACCCAGAAAATAACGTGGTTTTCAGCCTTTCATCTGTGTGTTTTTGAGTTTGTCTTTCCAGTGGTAAGAATGATTTGTTGTGATTTAAATGTCAGCCTACTGCCTGAATCAATCCATGTTCTGAAGAATGCTTTATATTATCTGTTTCATTCATTACAGTAGATTAAACACACTTTATTTTGATTGAAATTCCAATGATAGTAGTATTAGTGCTGTATAAATTATTTGTGTATTTGTATTCCATATGCTTCTATAGTTATTTACTATAAATATTCTGAGGCATGCATAGAACATTTGCTGTTAGCTAGAAAAAACATTTTAGTTTATAGTGAATTTTCTCTATATAAATGTCATTCCTGGTGTTGAAACATCTGTGAACTTCTTTACTATTTTTTTTGTTTTTGTTTTTTTTTTCTTTTTCTCTTTTGTTTTTTGTTCTATCTTTATGCACTACATCTAACTACTATTACACTTAATATAGGCTCTTGGTCCTAAACCACACCATATGAACCATAGCTCAAGCCCTAAAAAAAAAATTATACATAACATCTTTAAATAAATCTCTCAAGAAATGAATTTTTTCACACCATGCCTTTGATCAATCTACCACTACCATCCATCTACCACTGGATACAAAATTAATTCAAGGTCATCTGGCAAACATTCATAATTTTTCCTGTTTAATTCATGTCACCATTCCTGCTCTAGTTTTTAATATGAATAAACAAAATGAAAGTGTTTATTTTGTTTTTATTTTTCAACTATGAGGTGGAAATTGGGGATTTGCAGACAGGAAAGAGTATAGATTAATTGGCATGTGACCTGCTAGTGATCAAAAAAGATAAATGATACTTTTGGTAATTTTTCTTGACAAAAATTTAGAACTACAAAGAAACTACAGAATATACTGACAATGGATACAGTAGGAGGACCAATGACTATGGAATTGTTGCCTTTATGCAACAACAACTACCAGTGTCTTTGGTCTCTTAGTAGGTTATTTGGTGAAGGGCTGATGCATAATTTCTTTGGAATTCCATAAAGACATGCTATCTACTTGTGAGCAGTAAAGGTTAAATTTTACATATGAAATGTAATATGTATAGTGGTCTGTAGTAAATAGTTACCAATATAAACAAAGAGTCCATCATCATGATGAGCTTTTACATTGTAATCCTGGGTGTTGGGAGAGAGCTTAGTACAATCTACCATAATTGGAAAACAAGTAAGGAAGCTAATGATGTATAGAAAATTGATATAGTAATGGGACCCTCTGGGTGAGAATAGTGTTATTTCTGGAATTCTTTGTGTACTTGTATTATGAAAGTGGTTCTTCTTTAACGTCCATTGTTTAGAGAGAAGAAAAAAAGGTTACACATCCTCAGTGTATATACAAAAAATTAATATTTCTAATCCTCAGGTTGTTCAATTCATAGATATGGGACTTTGGATAAGATTACCTAATTATGTTTATTTTTCACATAGATACACTGGCTTTGTTTATTACTGGTCCTATCATATACTATAATAGCTAATTCAACATACAAATATATACAATGCATAGAATCAATATAACCATAATTAGAAATTTAAAATTTACGCACTCTCTCTTTATTCACCCAAGGCTCTCCAAAATCTGACTCATTCTAACCTTTCTGGGCTTACTTCTCATTGGCCCTGTATTATTCAAGTTTGCTTCCTATACTTAGCTACTTTTACTTTCCAGTTACTGTACCCCAACTTCCTTTGAGTATATAATTGAAATGCAGTCTCCATAATTTTTCTAACTGATTTAAGTCTTCTCTTCTGAGCAACTCCCTTTGTCTTCACCTTTGCTTCTGTTGGAATCTTAGAGTTTTTATCTACATGCCTCTAAGAGCAACATTAACATTTAGATTGTTGTATCTGCCTTTATCAATACACAAAATGAAGTCTGTAAAACTACAGACAATTATAACTACTCTTGGAGTTTGACATATAATGCTTACATGATGGAAAATGTGTTGAAAAATTAAATAGTGAAGACCTTAATGAGAGAGATAAGGTAAGCTTCATTATTATGATTTTACATATTGGAACACTGAGGTTTTAAAAACAAACAACATTTTTACTGAGAGACAAATGTAGAGCTAATCTCCTACCTGTATTCAGCACAGTCTGGGGTGGAGGGCTAGCTCTTTATGAACCCATTTGATAGATTTCCAGTGATCTAATGAATGAAGCACATTCCAATGTTTTTCATGTGCATAGTCTAATTAGTTTGACTTGAATTTAGTATCTACCTACCATAAAATCTTTAGACTTAATTGTACATTGTAAGTGTCTTCCCTTCCAAATTTTCCAGTGTGGTGCTTGCCACCTATATATATGCTTAATTATCGATGGAAAGGAAAATTAGATTATCACTGCTTTTGGTTTCTCAACCTTCATTCTTACTTAACTTTTCAATTCTTATGCTAAGTTCCCCCAAACTTGTTCATTACTTTAAGTGATTTAAATCTCATCTTAATTCCTTACCATTCCCCTTGAATTACTTTGTACTTTCTTTAGCTATGCTAAACAATTTTAAAGTAGGCACTTGAAATGGTGGTCAGTTGACATTGGGCTCAGTTAAAGTTCATAGTTCCTTTATGGAATTTTCATTTAAAATTACTCATGTTTGATAATATGTCCTCTTAAAATGTGAATTTCTATTAAAAGGATTGTTTTCATAAATATTTTCTGAATACTACCCCAATGGGTTCCATGATTATTGAAGAACACTGGGAAATAGAAGCAACGACGAGATACTGTAATTTCCCTTGCAAAGACTCATGTCTCCCACCCTGCCCCTGTAGTCTCCATTCAGATAGACTATTTAGTAAAAGATCACTCCTCCTAATCCCACAAACATGATTCTTCACACACTTCTGTACCAGCTAAATATGACTGCCATTCCATTGCCTAAACTCATTCTGTGAAAGTTCATAGTGTCAAGGTACCTTTTAGACTTAGTTGCTTCCTTGCAAGTACCTGTTATAGCATATGTACTAGCATAAACATTCCCTTTTCGTACTGAGCTTTATAGTCCTGGGCTTCTTGAGCTGCATTCTGTTTTGACTGCCTTTTCTCTTTCTATTACATGGCAAGACATGGCAAGTCAGTCACTTCTTGAAAGTATGTTCAAATGTCCGCTCAAACGTCCTCTTACCTCATACATCCCTCCCCAAGCAGAATCTATCTGTCCTTTCACTGTTCTCTAAATGTATAAAACATTCTGATTATTGTTTGCCATTCATGATACCCTGTGTTGAACTGTGGGCCCATCTTCAGCTTCTTGGAAGATAAGGGCAATTCTTCACTGGATTTTGTATTTCTATCACGAGGCATCAAGCTAGCCACATTGCTACCTGGTGAGGTTTAGTGAACAGTTCAGTCAGGAAGTCTTTACAATCACCAGTATATCTCAGATTTTTTTCTTTTCTCAATTTTGATCATCGATTAGTAATTCATAAAATAGTTACTTTAAATTCACTTTAAGAATTTGGGCCTGTGGCCTGGGGCGGACCTGCAGCTGGTCTGCTCCTGTGGAAACACCTGATCTTGAGACATCCTAGAGGGACTCACTGCACCTAGAGCAAAGGGTAAGACACCTTGCCCAATACCCCAAAGCCCAGAGTTACAACTGGGAGCCAGGTGGGGCTTAAGGAACTAGCAGGCACCCAAAGCCCGCCCCTCCAGACTATAACTTCCCTTGCACCGGGAGCCTGGTCCTTTGGCCTGGGGCGGACCTGCAGCTGGTCTGCTCCTGTGGAAACAACGGATCCTGAGACATCCTAGAGGGACACACTGCACCCAGAGCAGAGGAGCAGAGGACACTTAGCGGGTCTGCGCCTGTGGAAATATCTGATCCTGAGACATCCTAAAAGACCTACTGCATCCAGAGCAGAGGGAGCTTAGGATCACAGGAACACAGAGACATCTGGAATCCGAGAAGATCTGACACAAGCAAGATAACTGGAAAGACAGACTCCAGTCAGACACAGTGAGCACAGGTAACACTAGAGCCAACCAGATGGCGAAAGGCAGGCGCAAGAATACAAGCAACAGAAACCAAAGTTACCTGACATCATCAGAACCCAGTTCTCCCACCATAGCAAGCCCTGGATACTCCATCACACAGGAAAAACAGGACTCAGAATTAAAATCACTTCTCATGATGATGATGGAGGATTTTAAGAAAGACATAAGTAACTCCATTAAAGAAATACAGGAGAACACAGGTAAACAGGTAGAAGCCCTCAAAGAAGAAACACAAAAATCCTTGAAAGAATTGAAAGAGAACACAGGTAAACAGGTAGAAGCCCTTAAAGAGGAAACACAAAAATCCTTTAAAGAATTGAAAGAAAACACAATCAAACAAGTGAAGGAATTGAACAAAACCATCCAGGATCTAAAAATGGAAATAGAAACAATAAAGAAATCTCAAAGGGAGACTACTCTGGAGATAGAAAACGTAGGAAAGAGATCAGGAGTCATAGATGCAAGCATCACCAACAGAATACAAGAGATAGAAGAGAGAATCTCATGCACAGAAGATACCATGGAAAACCTCGACACAACAGTCAAAGAAAATGCAAAATGCAAAAAGCTCCTAACACAGAACATCCAGGAAATCCAAGATGCAATCAGGAGACCAAACCTAAGGATAATAGGTATAGATGAGAGTGAAGATTCCCAATCTAAAGGGCCACTAAATATCTTCAACAAAATTATAGAGGAAAATTTCCCCAACCTAAAGAACGAGACACTCATAAACATACAAGAACCTACAGAACACCAAACAGACTAGACCAGAAAAGAAATACCTCCCGTCACATAATAATCAAAACACCAAATGCACAAAACAAAGAAAAAATACTAAAAGCAGTAAGGGAAAAAGGTCAAGTAACATATAAAGGCAGACCAATAAGAATTACACCAGACTTTTCACCAGAGACTATAAAAGCCAGAAGATCCTGGTCTTCTATTATACAGACCCTAAAGGAACACAACTGCCAGCCCAGACTGCTATACCCAGCAAAACTCTCAATCACTATAGATGGAGAAACCAAGATATTCCATGACAAAACCAAATTTGCACAATATCTTCCCACAAAACCAGCACTTCAAAGGATAATTGATGGAAAACGCCAACACAAGGAAGGAAACTACAACCGAGAAGAAGCATGGAAGTAATCTTCCAACAACCCCCCAAAAAAAGGTAGCTACACAAACATAATTCCACCTCTAATAACAAAAATAACAGGAAGCAACAATCATTTTTCCTTAATATCCCTTAACATCAATGGACTCAATTCTCCAATAAAAAGACGTAGACTATCAGACTGGATACATAAACAGGACCCAGAATTTTGTTGCATACAAGAAACGCACCTCAGTGACAAAGACAGACATTACCTCAGAGTAAAAGGCTGGAAAACAATTTTCCAAGCAAATGGTCCCAAGAAACAAGCTGGAGTAGCCATTCTAATATCAAATAAAATCGACTTTCAACCAAAAGTAATCAAAAAAGATAAGGAAGGACACTTCATACTCATTAAAGGAAAAATCTACCAAGATGAACTCTCAATTCTGAACATCTATGCTCCAAATGCAAGGGCACCTACATACATAAAAGAAACTTTACTAAAGCTCAAAGCACACATTGCACCTCACACAATAATAGTGGGGGATTTTAACACCCCGCTCTCTCCAATGGACAGATCGTGGAAACAGAAACTAAACAAAGACACATTGAAATTAGCAGAAGTTATGGACCAAATGGATTTAACAGATATCTATAGAACATTTCATCCTAAAGTAAAAGAATATACCTTTTTCTCAGCACCTCATGGTACCTTCTCCAAAATAGACCATATAATTGGTCACAAAACCGTCCTCAACAGATACAAAAAGATTGAAATAATCCCCTGCATCCTATCAGATCACCACGGACTAAGGCTGGTCTTTAATAATGACAGAACCAAGGAAAACCCACATCCATGTGGAAACTGAACAATGCTGTACTCAATGATGACTTTGTCAAGGAAGAAATAAAGAAAGAAATTAAAGACTTTCTAGAATTTAATGAAAATGAGGAAACATCATACCAGAACTTGTGGGACTCCATGAAAGCAGTGCTAAGAGGAAAACTCATAGCTCTAAGTGCCTACAAAAAGAAATTGGAGAGAGCACACATTAACAACTTGACAGCACACCTGAAAGCTCTAGAACAAAAAGAAGCAAATACACCCAAGAGGAGTAGGCGTCAGGAAATAATCAAATTCAGGGCTGAAATCAACCGAGTAGAAACAGAAAGAACTATACAAAATATCAACAAAACCAGGAGTTGGTTCTTTGAGAAAATCAACAAGATAGATAAACCCTTAGCCAGATTAACCAGAGGGCACAGAGACAGTACCCAAATTAATAAAATCAGATCTGAAAAGGGAGACATAACAACAGAAACTGAGGAAATTCAAAAAATCATCAGATCCTACTACAAAGGCCTATACTCAACAAAACTGGAAAATCTGGATGAAATGGACAATTTTCTAGACAGATACCAGGTACCAAAGTTTACTGAGGAGCAAATAAACCATCTAAACAGTCCTATAACCCTAAAGAAATACCAGCAGTCATTAAAAGTCTCTCCCACCAAAAAAAGCCCAGGACCAGATGGTTTTAGTGCAGAATTCTATCAGACTTTCAAGGAAGACCTAATACCAATTCTCTTCAAACTATTCCACAAAATAAAAACAGAAGGAACACTACCCAATTCGTTCTATGAAGCTACAATCACACTCATACCTAAACCTCACAAAGACCCAACAAAGAAAGAGAACTTCAGACCAATCTCTCTTATGAATATCGATGCAAAAGTACTCAATAAAATTCTAGCAAACCGAATCCAAGAACACATCAAAACAATCGTTCATCATGATCAAGTGGGCTTTATCCCAGGAATGCAGGGATGGTTCAATATTTGGAAATCCATCAATGTAATCCACTACATAAACAAACTCAAAGAAAAAAAACCACATGATCATCTCATTAGATGCTGAGAAAGCATTTGACAAAATTCAACATCCCTTCATGGTAAAAGTCTTGGAAAGAACAGGAATTCAAGGACCATACCTAAACATAGTAAAAGCAATATACAGCAAACCGGTAGCTAACAAAAAAAATAATGGAGAGAAACTTGAAGCATTCCCACTAAAATCAGGGACTAGACAAGGCTGCCCACTCTCTCCCTACCTATTCAATATAGTACTGGAAGTCCTAGCCAGAGCAATCAGACAACAAAAAGAAATCAAAGGAATACAAATAGGAAAGGAAGAAGTCAAAATATCACTATTTGCAGATGATATGATAGTATAATTAAGTGACCCCAAAAACTCCACCAGAGAATTCCTAAACCTGATAAAGAACTTCAGCAAAGTGGCAGGTTATAAAATCAACTCGAACAAATCAGTAGCCTTCCTCTACATGAAAGATAAACAGGCTGAAAAAGAAATTAGGGAAATGACACCCTTCACAATAGTCACTCATAATATAAAATACCTCGGGGTGAATCTAACCAAGCAAGTGAAAGATCTGTATGAGAAGAACTTCAAGTCTCTGAAGAAAGAAATTGAAGAAGATCTCAGGAAATGGAAAGATCTCCCATGCTCATGGATTGGCAGGATTAATATAGTAAAAATGGCCATCTTGCCAAAAGCAATCTACAGATTCAATGCAATCCCCATTAAAATACCAACTCAATTCTTTACAGAACTAGAAAGAGAAATTCTGAAATTTATTTGGAACAACAAAAAACCCAGGATAGCGAAAACCATTCTCAACAATAAAAGAACTTCTGGAGGAATCGCCATCCCTGACCTCAAGCTTTACTACAGAGCAGTAGTGATAAAAACGGCCTGGTATTGGTACAGAGACAGGCAGGAAGATCAGTGGAATAGAGTTGAAGACCCAGAAATGAACCCACACAACTATGGTCATTTAATCTTTGACAAAGGAGCTAAAACCATCCAGTGGAACAAGGACAGCATTTTCAACAAATGGTGGTGGTTCAACTGGAGGACAACATGCAGAAAAATGCAAATCGATCCATTCCTATCTCCTTGTCAAAGCTCAAGTCCAGGTGGATAAAGGACCTTCACATAAAACCAGACACACTGAAACTAATAGAAGAGAAAGTGGGGAAGACCCTCGAATACCTAGGCACAGGGGAAAAGTTCCTGAACAGAACACCAATGGCCTATGCTCTAAGATCAAGAATTGACAAATGGGACCTCATAAAATTGCAAAGTTTCTGTAAGGCAAAGGACACTGTCAATAGGACAAAACGGCAACCAACAGACTGGGAAAAGATCTTTACCAATCCCACATCTGATAGAGGACTAATATCCAATATATACAAAGAACTCAAGAAATTAGACTCTACGCGACCAAATAACCCTATTAAAAAATGGAGTAAGGAGCTAAACAAAGAATTCTCAACTGAGGAAATGCGAATGGCCGAGAAGCACCTAAAGAAATGTTCAGCATCCTTGGTCATCAGGGAAATGCAAATCAAAACAACCCTGAGATTCCACTTCACACCAGTCAGAATGGCTAAAATAACTCAGGTGATAGCAGATGCTGGCGAGGATGTGGAGAAAGAGGAACACTCCTCCACTGTTGGTGGGATTGCAAGATGGTGCAACCACTATGGAAATCAGTCTGGCGGTTCCTCAGAAAATTGGACATATCACTACCTGAGGACCCAGCTATACCACTCCTGGGTATATATCCAGAAGATGCTCTAACACATAACAAGGACATATGCTCCACTATGTTCATAGCAGCATTATTTATAATAGCCAGAAACTGGAAAGAACCCAGATGCCCTTCAACAGAGGAATGGATACAAAAAATGTGGTACATTTATACAATGGAATATTACTCAGCTATTAAAAACAATGAATTTGATAAATTCATATATAAATGGATGGACCTAGAAAATATCATCCTGAGTGAAGTAACCCAATCACAAAAGAACATACATGGTATTCACTCACTGATTATTGGATTTTAGCCCAGAAGCCTGAAATACCCAAGATACAACTCACAGACCACAAAAAGCTCATGAAGAATGATGACCAAGTAGGGGGGGCTTCAGTCCTTCTTAGAAGGAGTAACAAAATACTCAAGGGTGCAAATATGGAGTCACAGTGCAGGACAGAAACTGAAGAAGAGACAGACCATTCCACCTGGATATCCATCCTATGTGCAGTCACCAAAGGTAGAGGTTGATGTGGATGTCAGGATGTACATGCTGACAGGAGCCTGATATAGCTGTCTCTTTAGAAGTCTGCAAGAGTCCGACATACTCAGAGGCAGAAGCCCAAGCTAACCATTAAACTGATCACGGGGTTCCCAATGGAGAAGATAGAGTGAAAGCTGAAGGAGTTGAGAGGATTCGAGACACCATGAGGAAAGCAACAATCCCAACCAACCAGAGCCCCCAGGGTCTAAACCACAAGCCTGGGAGCGCTTAGGGAGGGACCCATGGCTCCAGCTATATATGCAAGGGAGCTATATATAAGTGGGAGAAGAGATCCTTGGTCCCATGAAGACTGGACGTCGTGGGGGGGGTACTCGAGGGTGGGGAGGTGAGGTACAGGGGAGGGTGGAAGGGGGTACACCAACGTGGAGATAGGAGGAGGGGGGAAGGGATAGTGAGTTCCTGGGAGGGAGGGGGGGAAATGGGTAAGGAGAGAACATCTGAAATGTATAAAATATTTACAATAAAAAATTTCCAATAAAAAAAAAAAAAGGAAACAGAAAGGGAGATTTTAGGGATATGAAAAAATTCCCAACAAGCATCATTTTAGAAGCCATCCTTTTCAGTGATATATTGTTTCTTATGACTTTTTGGAGGATGCTCTTTTAAGCAGAGGGGATAATAACAAAACATAATGTTTTACATGTATATTTTAATGTATTTACTAAGGTTCAAAGCAGTGGGATCTAAACTCATAGCTCCTGGATTTCAAACCAGCATATGTCTTTAAATAACTTCTTCATTTTACTGACCATAAAAGTGCTGCGTATCCAATGTAAAAATAAAGAAATACTGGAGACCCACTTAAAACAAAATAACTTGTGTATTGGTTGGAACTGTTTAAATTCAAAGTAACAACAGTCAACTTTACCTTATGCAAAAATAATCTTATTAAAAGAATGTCAAGAATTGCACTGTAGGAGCTCCTTGAAGGTTAACAGTCATCCAGATCACCTGGAGAGCTGGTCAACCCCAAGCTATAACTCGGTGGGGCTTGTATAGTCCCTGCAAATCATATTTTGGCTAGCTTAGGAGATGGTAATGATTCAGATCTGAGTAGCCCATTGTAGATATCACAGACTTTTAATAGTGAGACATTGTACTGAAATAAAACTGTATAAATTTTGCCTAACAACAAATCTGAAATTGTATTTGTATCTGAATAAACACTAAATTGGTGCTGGAAAAAAAAAAAGAATTTGGAAACATTGAGGTTTTCCAATAAAATGCATAGTTTCTGTAAATTTCCTTTAAATTTTATGGGTAAGTATGAGTGATTCTAATGCCCATCTGGTTTGTGAGCACGCATTATGTAAATATATGGAATAGAATAATTAGTGCGGTGATTCATTGCTTTATTTGAGTTCTGTACATATGATATTAGACGAAGGCCTGAGAAGTAATAGTGAATGAATTTTCAGTATTAAACACATATTGAAAAAATTGCAGCAATGTAATAATTAAGGAGGAAAGAAATGATTCTTATTGAAGTTCTCATAGAGTTGGTATTTGACTTAAGCCTTGGTAGAGCAAAAGCTACAGTAGAAAAACATACATATTATAAAGTCCTGGGGAAGAAAACCTCAAAATCAAATTATAATGCTAATACCAATATCAATAACAGTAATCTTTTGTACTAGGAATTACTCTTCTTGATTACTTTCAGTCCTGGAGACTAGAAATCTGATGAAAGAGACAGCAAGGCTGTTCCTTCTAAGGTCATTTTTTGTGATGAAAGATATCTTGTCAGCTTTCCCTCTGTCTCTATCTGAGTCTAAATCTTCTATTCTCCTGAGACTTTGTTAGTCTGTGCTTGTCTCATGACTTCATTTTATGTCAATCATTTCTTAAGACCTAATTTTCTAACGTAGTCACCAAGGTACTTTGAGTTCCTTCACCATTTTAATTTTGTGGCTGAAAAGATTCATCCAATACTGTTATCTGCTTTACTGAAATGAAACTAGCATCATCACAGGTTAAATAGGTTACCCATATTCCTAGAGTAATTGTTACAATACTCTGAACCTAAACTTCCAGCTTCAGACCTTCAGAATTACTTTATAACCATCTACAAAATGCTCACCCTGCAAAATTTTATTTTATATGTATATACGTATGCATGTGTGTGTGTGTGTGTGTGTGTGTGTATGTGTGTGTGTCTGTGTGTGAGTGTGTTTCAATGCTGTGCTCCTATATGTTGAAGTTAGAGGCTGACACTAGGCATGTTCTATCTCTTTTCATCTTAGTTTCTGAGAAAAGGTCTCAATAAACCTGGAGAGTGAAGCTTAGCAAGACTAGCTGAACAGCTAGTCTTAGAAAAGGGTCTCAGAGGACATGATATAAATATATGTAAGTCTGAAACACAAGTTCCATTTTGTTCCCAGATTCTATTCTTCATAAGTATAAATGACGTGACAATTTACCAATATAATTTATATTACACTCTTCTTCAGAATGGTAACTGGGATCTGGACTCAGTTCATCGTGGTGGTTGCATAGCAGGTACTAGAATGACTGATTCATCCCGAAGCCTATCTTCAATTTTTTACTCCATTTAAAAGAATATTTTGTAGCTTTCTTTTTATTGGATATTTTATTTATATTCCTATGTTATCCCCTTATCCCATTGCCCCCACTCCAGCCAGGAACCCCCTTTTGCATTCCCCCTTCTCCTGCTTTATGAAGATGTGCTGCCACCTACTCACCCACTCCCACCACCCCACCCTCGAATTATCCCACTCTGAGCGTCCAGCCTTCGTGGGATCAAGGATCTTCTACCCACCTATGCCCAAGAGCCAACATCCCCTTCATATACAGCTGGAGCCATGGGTCCCTCCCTATGTACTCCCAGGAAGGTGGTTTAGACCCTGGGAGCTCCGGTTGGTTGGTATTGCTCTCCGCATTGGGCCGCAAACCCTTTCAGCTCTTTCAGTCTTCTCTCTCACTCCTCCATTGGGAACCCCATGATCACAGCTAACCATGGTTAGCTGTGAGCATCCACCTCAGTATATGTCAGGCTTTGGAAGACCTCTAAGGAGTCAGCTATATTTGGCTCCTGTCACCATGAACTTCCTGGCATCCACATCAGAGTCTACCTTTGGTGACTACACATGAGATGGATCCCAAATGGAAGAGTCTCCAGATGGCCCTTCCTTCAGTCTCTGTCCCACACTTTGTCTCCATATTTGCTCCCATGAGTATTTTGCTACTCCTTCAAGAAGGACCAAAGCGCCCACATTTTGGTCTTCCTTCTTCATGAGCTTCATGTGGTCTGTGAGTTATATATTGGGTACTGCTAGCTTTTGGGCCAATATTCAATTATCAGTGAATAAATACCATGTGTGTATTTTATTACTCACTCAGGATGATATTTTCTAATTCCATCCATTTGCATAAGAATTTCTCGAATTCATTGTTTTTAATGACTGAGTAATACTCCATTGTGTAAATGTACCACATTTTCTGTTTCCATTCCTCTGTTGAAGGACATCTGGGTTCTTTCCAGCTTCTGGCTATTAAAAATAAGGCTGCGATGAACATAGTGGAGCACATGTTTTGTTAAATGTTGGAGCATCTTTGGAGTCTTAATGTTCATATGTAGTTTCATTAGAATATTGTACATTACATCCAAATGGGGATGTATTCTTTTCCACATCTGGCCAGAACTTCCTGAGTTTTTGATCTAGCCATTTGACTGGTGTGAGATAAATTAGGGTTGTTTGATTTGTATTTCCCTATACTAAATGCTGAAATTCTTTAGGTGCTTTGGCCATTTAATTCCTTTGATTCTTTGTTTAGCTCTATACCCCATTTAATAGGGTTTTTGGGTGTTTGATCTAATTCTGATTCATGGATTTAGCCCTCTATTGATGTGGACTGAAAGAGCTTTTCACTCTGTTGGTATGGCTACTGATTTTGAGGATTTTATAAGTTGCTGAAGTTGTTTTCAGATTAGGATAAATGGTGATTTGGGGTTCACTTAGTATACTATCATATCACCTGCAAATAGTGATATTCAACTTCTTCCTTTCCTATTTGTATCCCTTTGACTTCTTTGTTGTCTAATTGCTCTGGCTAGGACTTTCAGTACTTATTAAATAGGTAGGGAGAGAGTAGGCAGACTTGTCTAATTCCTGATTTTAGTGGGATTGCTTCAAGTTTCTCTCCATTTAGTTTGATGTTGCTACTGGCATGCTATATATTGTTTTTACTATGTTTAGGTATGGGCCTTGAATTCCTGATCTTTCCAAGACTTTTACCATGAAGGGATGTTGAATTTTGTCAAATGCTTTCTCAGCATCTAGTGAGATGATCATGTGTTTTTTTTCCTTTGAGTTTGTTTATATAGCAGATTACGTTGATGGATTTTCGAATATTGAACTATCCTGGGATCAAGCCTACTTGGTTTGATCATGATGGATGATTGTTTGATGTGTTCGTGGATTCAGTTTTCCAGAATTTCATTGAGTATTTTTGCATTGATATTCATAAGGGAGATTGGTCTGAAGTTCTTTTTCTTTTTGGGTCTTTGTGTGGTTTAGGTATGAGCAATTGTAGCTTCATAGAATGAATTGAGTAGTGTTCTTTCTGTTTCTATTTTGCAGAATACTTTGAAGAGAATTGGTATTAGGTCTTCCTTGAAGTCTGATAGAATTCTGTACTAAAACAATCTGGTCCTTGGCTTTTTTGGTGGGGAGACTTTTAATTACTGCTGCTTTAGAACATGTTCATCCTAAAACAAAAGAATATAACTTTTTCTTAGCACCTCTTGGTACCTTCTCCAAAATAAACCATGTAATTGGTCACAAAGCAGGCCCCAACAGATACAAAAAGATTGAAATAATCCCTTGCATCTTATCAGATCACCACGGACTAAGGCTGGTCTTCAATAATAACAAAAATAATGGAAAGCCACATACATTTGAAACTGAACAACGTCTCTACTCATGATGACTTGGTCAAGGAAGAAATAAAGAAAGAAATTAAATACTTTTTAGAATTTATTGAAAATGAAGGCTCATCATACCAAAACTTATGGGACACAATGAAAGCAATGCTAAAAGGAAAGCTCATAGCTCTATGTGCTACAAAATGAAACTAGAGAGGCATACACTAGCAACTTGGCAGCACACCTGAAATCTCTAGAACAAAAAGGAGCAATACACCCAAGAGGAGTAGATGGCAGGAAATAATCAAACTCAGGGCTCAAATCAACCAAGTACAAACAAAAATAACTATACAAACTATCAACAAAACCAGGAGCTGCTTCTTTGAGAAAATCAACAAGATAGACAAACCCTTAGCTGGACTAACCTGAGGTCACAGAGACCATATTCAAATTAATAAAATTACAAAACCCTATACTCAACAAAACTGGAAAATCTGTATGAAATGGACAATTTTCTAAACTGTAGCATTCTTAATAATTAATTTTCTTGGGACCTGAGAAGCTACCCAACCTCCAGTAGGTGGCCCCACACCCACGCACATACAAGCAATACTAAATGGACTCAGTAAGTATGAGATTGGGAAGGGAGAGAGAGGTGGAGGGAGGAAGGGAGAAAGGGAGAGGAAGAGGGACAAGGACAGGGACAGAGACAGAGAGAGAAAGTGAGATAGATCAGGAAATTGGGAAAGAAAAGTGAGCACAGGGTGAGGAGTAATTAGATAAGAGAGAATGGAAGTTAGATTCTTTCATATAATATATATGTACATATAAGCATTAGATTGTTTCTAATCATTTTGTACAACGGTACAAAATAAAATATTGTTTGAAAAAACATTCTTCATCTTGTCCATAATATATGAAATATAGCCCAGATCCAAAATATGGAATGTTTATTTCAAAAACATTAATATTGGCTCTCTTATATGAAGTAAAACGGGTAGTTTCTGCTATGTAAAAGAATAGTCGCAACTAATCTGTTTGGGTGCCTAATCGAATGTCTAGGGTTCATTGCATGTTTAGTCACTGTTTTCTCACTACCTTTTGACTTTTTATTAAACACACTTTACAGTCAAGGAAACTGAAGTTAGGAAAAATAGTTTTTGTTTTTCACACATACATAACACACACACACAAATTTGATACAAAACTTCCATATTTGTCACTTCTCTCCATGTTCACAAACCACAGAGCACATATTTTCTTCTCACCTGTTCATTCTGTAAAGCATTCTTTCTTTTAATAGACCACATTGTTATTCTTTTCCTTAACTCCTTCCAGTCACACTATGTGCTATGGCTATGGACTGTCTAGAAAACACTCAGCACTTGTGAGTCACTTCAGGAACACTTACAGGCCTCCTTACAAAGGAATTTTAAGCTACTCATTAGAAAATCCCATATCAGTATCGATCTCTGCAACTCACTTCTGTCTACTGAATTCTGGATCCCCATGGTACAAAGAGGAAAATTGAGTTTCAATTATGAACACACACACAAACATACACATACAAACACACACACACAACACACACACAGAGAACACACACATACACACCTTTAGACTTTCAACATCCTCATTTCATCTCTTTTCTACAATCTGGAATATATTTTATGATTAAAAAGTCCATTTCTTATATAAAGATAAATGACTGAAGATGTTTAGTTTAGACTTTTAAACCACACAAAAATAAAAAATGTTTTCTACCACTTGGATAAACACTAAAGTTTTAACTGTCTGCTTCAATTCTTAAGTGCTAAGCAATTTCTTGCACTTTTCCAGAAAAGTATTAAACTTAGGTACAGCTATACAGCACAAAATCAAATATGAAATCCCAGATAATTTTAGCACATTCCAGTTGAGTACATAATAGCCAACATTACACGTTACTTCAACATTCTATTTCAAAATTCTAGAGAGATTTCTTATGTTTAATGGAGAATTCCTACTAAGATATTAACACCTGAAATCCATCCACTGGTTTTCCAGAGTTCTATTTCTTTGAGAGTGAAAAATCTTTTGCCCAGAAGCATTGGGATAATATGTACAGTCGTATGTAACATCTCACCATTCAGTTGTGATTTCTTGCTTCTTACACCTCCCCTTTCTTCTTAGACATAGATTTCCTCTCTGATATTTTTTTAAACCTTACCCATATATGTGTATCAGGTTTTCGTATATGATTCAGTTCATTATTGTGTTAAAAACAGAGTACTTGAGACTGGTTGATTAAATAACACATGTGTTTCTTACAGTTCTTATGGCTGTGGGTTGAGGGACTTTTCTTGAATTGACATCCAATGGAAGAGATACAGTGGTCAAATAGCACAAGAGAACAACAATTAAGAGAGGACAATTTTTCTTTCATAACAAACAGTGACCTAGGTAAATTACCTCACTCCAAAGACAACAAATTAATCCATTCATGAGGGTAGAATTCTGGTGACCTAGTCTCTGGTTATTGAGCTTTGACATTCAATACTTCTAGATTGTGGGTCAAAATTCAATATAACTCGGGGATACATTCAAATCATAGCATCATCCTTCATCCATCATCCACAACATAATCTGTATAATCTGTCAGAATGCTTATTTTTTATTGGATATTTTATTTACATTTCAGATGTTATCCCCTTACCTCATTCCCCCCTCCCAGGAACTCCCTATCCTATCCCCCCTCCTCTGGCTTCTATGAGGATGTGCCCCAAACTACCCCCCTACTACCACCTCCTCACCCTCGAATTCCCCCCCACACTGGGCATCCAGCCTTATGGGACCAAGGATCTCCTTCCCACCTATGCAACAAGGGCATCCTCCCCTATGTATACAGCAGGAGTCATGGGTCCCTCCGTATATGCTCCTCACCACTGCGAATTTGAAGAGCTACTTCCTAATGTTCATGGAAGGAAAACAAGCAAAAGTCTGTCACACAACTTCTGCTACTCTTCATGGCTGAAGCTGAGGATTTTTACTCCAATATCATCTAGAAATGTCCCCTCCTTGACCCTTATGGACAAGTGTCTCACATACTTAGTGCCTGTGATTTGCTATGTACCTGTTCCTCTTCATCCTTTCCCCTGGATACTCATTCTTCAACTCTGAGCTTGAATATACCATCAAAATTTTTTCTTAAGTTTGCACACTTAGACAATCCTATAACTATGAATCAGGATATCTTTCTATAGAGTTCTTTTGTAGAATTTTCCAGTGTATAATTACAAAAGTATTTCTAAAATTACTCTTTAGGATTTTTCAATCTACCACTATACTCTTAGGAAACACTGGGCATAGAATTTCACTAATGCTTTGACCAGAAAAACAATTTATTATAAATACTCAAAACTTAAAAAGTACTCATCTATTTTTAAATAAATGAATTCTAAGAATAAAATGTCTTATATTTGTATATACAACATTTTGTTACATTTTGTTGTTACTGGTGAATGTTCTAAAACAAATTGATTCTTAAATACTCAACTCTTTTAAGGCCCTTCTGTTAATTTTGTTTAATAAACCTATGTTTTGTTTTTAAAATAATTTCATTAATTAGATAAAATACTAGGTTTTGGCATGCATCATAACTGCTTATTGTACCAATAACATCTTACAAGGTATTGGATATGTTGTCACAGTTAGGAAACCAACACTGATAAATTACATAGACAAAGTTCATATTAGAAGTGACCCTGTGTTGCTCTTGTACTGCTGGCCTGACTAAGATCCTGTATTACCACTATTCACCAAGCTTTCCTATTCTAGTCTATGATAGTTTTCTCACTTTCATTTATCGATCTTGACATATTGGAGTTCTACTCAGGTGCCTTGTATAATGTCCCTCAACAGAACTTGATTCCTATTGGATACAAGTTTTGTATTGTAAGAATATTTCAGAATAAAAGCACCATTCGCTTCATATCATATCATGACATATAATGAGCTTACCACTGTTAATATTAACATATATTGTCTGGTAGAGGTGGGTTTTGACAGGTTTCTCAAACTGTTAAATCTCTCTACTGTCTAATAATGCACATCGGAAGGAAGTCTTTATACATTACCTGCAAACAGAAAACAAAGTGATTATTTGAGAGTATATGACATCACAAATTGCCCTACTTATACCTCATTTATTTTATGTTTGGATTATAAACTAATACTCCTTAATATTTTAATTTAGAGTGTTCTATATTTAGCAATTGGGAACAATATCAGTTTGTTCCCTGTCCTAAAATCAATCTTTCTCTCTCCTTGCCACCCCCTCTCTCTCTTTACATTTGGGTTTGAGAAGTTTCTACTAAACATCTTTAAGTTTGTTAATTCATTCCTCATCTATATTAAGTATACTGATCAAATTATGGAAGACATCTTTCATTTCTATTATAGATTATTTTTTATTTTTGATGGTTTTCTTTGATTCATTATTAGAGTTGGTACATCTGCTTACATATTTCATCTTGGAGTTTTTTACATTCCTTTTAGAACTCAGCATATTATTAATATAGTTTGTAACTTTATGTTTGATAACCCCAAAAATATACATGATATTTGGAATTTTGATAATAGCTTTGTGTCTTCAGATAAGTTTTCTTACTCTGGAGATTTTTTAAAATTCAATTGTAGTAGTTGAGATAAATACAATGTTAGTTTGAAGATTCATGTTTTTTTATTTTAAACATCCATTAATCTTTAATTGATTTATTGTAGTTATAGATGGCATAAGTTTCAATTTTCTCTAGTACCTTTGATAAGTTTTCTTTTGGTTTTTGACTTCCCTGTATACCTTTCTTAAGGACAATATATCTTGTTCCTCAGAAGACTGTAGTTCCTTTAGGTGTAATCTCTGGTTTTGACACCGTACTTTGTTGGTGTGATGTTACAGTATGAGAGCCAGGAAGTCATATAACATATCTGAAACTTTTGTAACTTTTAGAGTACCAATGTCTAGGTGCTATAGCTACAGATTGTGTTTCTCTAAACCCTTTTAACCCTATAGATTCTCTCTTCCTTCCTTCAGCACTGCAAAAATCATTTTCTGGAGGCTTTGGACCTTTTGGTCTCCCCCACCCTCAACACTGAGTAAGATAAGAACAGAAGATAAATTGAGAGAGATCCATTTCTCCAGTTAAAACACATTTTGGATGTTACCTAAATTGGAAAAGGTTCTCAACATATTTTACAATAATTGCTTGCATGGACAGAGTTAGACAAGATCTTGTATCTTCATCCTGAAAACCTTGTAGAATTCCTGGATGTAAAGTCATAACGTGTATTGTAATAGCCATGAGACTGCTACCTTAGAGGTTTGTTACTATTACCCAAGTCTAGAATAAATCTTCAGGTTTTCCTGAAATGTTTAGGTGTTCTTATTTTATGAATCCAGCTGCATTGGCTCCTCGTAGATAGATTTTAGCCATATTCTTTAGGGTACATGTATACCTACTACATTAGTGTCAGAAATTTGTCCTGAAACCTCGATTTTTCTTCTGGGTTCAAGAGAAATTGCCCATTTTCCACATTATCTTTTTATTATTGAATAGACAATAGCAACCAAGGACTTTATATTAGACTTGAAACCAAATTGTCTATATTAACTTTATCTTTAAAACATATCACGTCATCTCTCTTTGGTCACTTTTTCTTAATTCTCAATACTCTCTCCTATTTCTCAGACTTTCAGAAATCTGTCCAGACTCAGCACATATGAGATTTTTTTATGAGATTGTCCCCCAAACTGTCACCAGGAATATACAGTTTACCATTAGTATTTCAATAAAATCCATACTCTAGACACAGTTTCATGAAATTAGCTGAAGATGAAAACTACCACTGAAGATTTTAATTAAGACTAATGCCTTCATTTTTATAAGTTGATAAAATAGTAAGCAAATTAATGGTCTCATCTATTAAATCTGGAGCTAAGGATTGATGCCCTTGTCCTATTAAGGTAAGTACTTTGTTTTTATTTCTTGCTAGAAACAAGGTTATTTATAAATTAAATTATAATAGTCATTTTTCTCAGATGAAATCAAGTACAAATTTTTCCTTCAGCCTCTGCATACTGGCCTGTTTCTATATCAAAGTGTAAGAGGGTTTGGGAAAGGACCAAAGACTCTGCATATGCCTAAAATTAATATTTATTAGTTGAAAATATAAGGCTTTAAACTAATAAAATATCACACACACACACATATATATATATACAAATTAATAGTATGATATTCGTATGTTCAAGTATATATGGAATATTATACGTACACATCTTAAAACCAAATATAAAATAATTACATGTCATCTTTTCGTGTTTTGACTTGTTTTTATTTTTTTAACAATTAACATGTAAGGGTTTTTTTTTTTTGAAGATAAAAGCACAAGCTAATATTTTTTAAAAGTCATAGAATTATAAATCTTACAGACTTATTGTCTATAAACCAGTTCTAATCTTTTTCAATTGAAAAAGCTGGCAACAAAGAAAATCAATCCTTTTGAAGCCTCTTTTTTCCTAATTCTGCTTACCAGAAGAATAGCAATATTAGAGAGCTGGCTCCAAACATATGGCCTTCATTTCTGTCATAGCACATTGCATTTTCCTTACCAACTATATAGTTCTCCTAGTGTACTGATAATAAGACGAAAGATGATCAGCAAAAGCGATCAGGAAAAATGTTACTACTAGCAATTGGTGTGTGATGCCATTTTAATCTACATAGTATCTTTGTGCCATAAAAGTTATTTCCATTTTGAATTAGAAGAAATTGACATGTAATATATGCTTAATATATATTTAATAATAAATCAAAATTTAAAAAATGTTGGTATTTGTTGTCAATATTTTCATGTTTCATGTTTACTTTTAATTACTGGTAAAATATATTGACTAGACTAGTGACTGAAATCCAGATCTCAAGTGACAGAATAGCTTTATACCATAGAAAAAAATATTGTTTTTTTTTTTTTTACTTTTTTGTTCTGTTTGGTATAATTTAAATTGAAATTTTTAAAAAGTCATTCAAGTTTTATCAGTCTCCATTTTATATAACTTGCTTTCTACAATGTACTACCTTCTGACTTTCTAACTTAAAATTAGCAATGACTTATTTATTTATTTGGCCCTTCATAAATAATGTGTTATTAAAAAGATAAAGATATATAGGATATGTTCTATGGATGAGTGTGATGAGGTATGGGGGAAGGGGATGTCTCAGTGGGACGCATGCAGGGCATAGGAAAATCTCCCTGAGGGACCAGCCACACAAAGGTATAGTATAGAACTGAATTTATTCAGGGAATGGGGAGGGAGAGAGTTAAGAGGGTAGTAGAGGCAGAGAGAGGCAGAGAGAGGGAAAGAGTAGAGAAGTAGAGGAGAAGAATAGAGGCTTGCTGTGGATATCCCCAGCTTTGTATTTTGATCCTAGTTCCACTTTCCTAGAGGGGCTGCAGAGGATGACTAAATCTGTACACAGGTGACGTCTTGTGAACCTTCTGTCCAATTAACTTGTAAAATAAAGGCTAGAGCCAGTGATTGGGCAGAAGGTTCACAAGAGTCGTCACCTGTGTACAGATTCACTCATCCTCTGCAGCCAGTCCCAGGAAAGTGAACTAGGATCAAAATACAAGGCTGGGGCTATCCACAACAGAGGCCTGCCATAAGCATGTGGAGAGAAAAGGGAAGGCGAAAGAGCCCTAGAGGCCAAGAGAGAAGAAGCAAAGGCAAGAAAGCAAGAGAGAGAGAGAGAGAGAGAGAGAGAGAGAGAGAGAGAGAGAGAGAGAGAGAGAGGAGGGGGGCAAGCAGTCCCTTTAATAGTGGGCCAGGACTACTTTGCTATTGCCTCGTAACTGTGAGGGGGAGCACACCTGGCTGTTGCTACATAACTGTGGGGATGGAGTTTAAACAGAATGCTAACCATAAATATTTCTAACATTGGATTTTTTGGATCTCTTGGATTATAAGGATTCCATGTCTTCAGTAAATTTAGTATTTTTAATCATGGGAGATTCAAACCTAAAGGTAGTGCTCAAGGAAACTTCATCAACTCCACGTTTCTTGGTTTCTCGTTCTTCCCCTGTTAATCAGTCTTGTAACACAAACTGATTTCTTTGTCATGCTTTTAAGAACTTTCTATAAATTCTCTTACTGTTTGAGAATTCATTTTTCCAAATCTTCTGATGCATTTAGTTTTTGTTTTTTGCACTAGTTTTTATTGTGTCTAACAGAAACTAACATTGACTTATTTGAATAGGAAAGTTCCAAAAGGTATTTAGCTATCTTAGAGAAGTATTATGAAATAAACTCAAGGGCAGATCAGATCAGAACAATAGGGTGAACTCCTGAGCAAACATGCTTGAGAACAGATTAGTGAAGAATAGATTCCTTTCAGGGTACATCTATCTTTTGCCAAGGACCAGCCTCAGCTTTGAAGGAGATTCTGAGAGAAGGGAACAACTCAAAATCAATATTGTGGGGTCCAGGCTGGTAACCTATGTTCTGCTTGAGATAGCTTTCCAGATTGTTTTCTCTCTGCTCTGTTTTCTCTGGAGATCCCCAGACAGAAAGCTATCTTTGTTTTAGGCAGTTCACGAAGCGGTTCTCTCTATTTCTCTGGTATAGTTCATGTCTTATGGATCATAAGTCTAGTCTTTTATTTTACATATCAATTTAGTCATTTACTCCAGGTTCCCTTTTGATTATTCTATGAACTAGCACCCTATGACACTGCCCTGTGATTCTTAGCAGACTACAAGCACATTTTTCTTTAACATTTCAAAAGAATTCAAAGATCTACCTGTCTCTGTTAAGAACAGATGATAAATTTTCTGGGTGAGACCCTCTGAAATTACCATTTCTACCATGCCTGGGCCTGGACCTAAATTCCCTCTGTCTCAGGCTGGGCTTGAACTCAGGAATCTGTCTGCCTTTGTAAGCATAAACAAAAACCTTAGCAGGGTGGGATCTCCTCCCTAAATCTCTTTATCTCCTTCCTTACTTTCTTTCTTACATGTTGACTCAGAGTGCAGTGGATTTTGTTCTTTTAGATTCACAAACTACCCACCCCATTCAATTCATATTATATCCTTATATTTTGCATAGCTAAGAGATTATATATTTTCTAACTCATGTTTTAGAGTTCTCTTCCACAGCTTTAAGGGCTGTCCTGAAGGTTCCAATGTTTATAATTTTGGTGAAACATTAGCCACACCTTCACCTGCCAGACTTGTGCTGTCTCTGATTATCATGGAGTCTTTAATGTTAACACGGAGGATAGTCCTTGAAGGAATGTGAAAATATGTACATTATTATACAAACAAGCCTTATGCCCACAGCAGCAAATGACACTCATGGAGGCCCATACCCTGCTGGACCTGTTCCATGGGCAGGAACCATGTCATTCTATCTCTATCAAGTCTGTGCCTGACCTGACAATCATTGCTGCTCATTCAAAATCAGTGCTATTCCAAAGACTATCATTGCTCACTGTTAGGATGGATTTCTTTTGTGTGGTATGTGTGTGTGTGTGTGTGTGTGTGTGTGTGTGTGTGTGTGCGTGACTTTTCCTATTCCTAGGATAATTTTGTCTTATTGCCTGAATAATAATCATGTGGTCACATAAAAGATTTAAGGGAATCTGGAAATGGGCTGTTTCATTTTATATTATTAAAGGTGGGCTCTACCTTAGAAAATATGATCTTTCCCAACCATAAGACCAAGATTGAAATAGCTGATACTCATATACAACAACTAAAAAGTGATAAGTTCTAGTCCTTTGTCAATTTAGTTTTATACATTTTTTTCTTTTGACTGTCCTTGTATTTTTAAAGTTATATTTAATTTATGATTATGACTAAATTTCATGAAACCAAATGTTGAATTTTGAAAACTATACTATCTATAAAAGTTTAACTTTTATAAGGAAAAATTTGAAGTTATCCTCACACTTATTTCTGATGAGTGACCTTCTTCGGGACATGAAATGATAACTTGCTAAAGTTTGAAGATAGTCAGCATTTGACCAAGCCTTGTGATATCAATAATTGTCTTTTAAGAACTTAAAATTTAGACTTTATAAATAAAATGTCCCTGAGTCTGAGTAACTCTTCCCTCTTTAGTATTTTTGAACAATGGCTCAGAAGACACCGCCCTCTTCTTGAAGTTTACCCTGAAGCCAATGCACCTATTGGCCATAACAGAGAATCCTATATGGTTCCTTTCATACCGCTCTATAGAAATGGTGATTTTTTTCATTTCATCCAAGGATCTGGGATATGACTACAGCTACTTACAAGAGTCAGGTAAGGCTCAGTTGTCTTCAGATGAACTATGGAATCTAATGTGGGTAACTTCTTTTGGGATAGTAAAAAAACATCCATTGTATATTCAATTTTTTTCCAAATGTTTTTAAGAAATTAGATTATACTAATTTATAATCATGTGAAATAGAACTATATTTCAAGGATTTCTAAATTTATATCTAGTTCATCTACTATAGGACATTTTGTATAGTTAAATTATTAAAAATATAGGATTTGGAAACTTTTGAGCCATCATTCTGTCAGCTATTTTATGACCAAGGAATATTATTTTAATTCTTTGAATCACATTTTATTTGTTATATATTTAGATAGAAATAACTGAATGGATTGTTCTGAATCATGTTAAAGAATTCAGTCTGTGCAGGATGATATGGAGTTAACAGTTTGTGATCTTCTACTGTGAGACTCTTGGTAGGATTACCAATGCAATAATGACAACTTTCAAAACTAACTAATAATGGGCTTCATAATACATCTTTAATATTAATTATTATGCCTTTGGCTAAAAGCATAATGTAAAGCCTTCAGACAGGAAGTACCTATGGGCTTTGGTCTTCCTAGTCAGAACTACATTAATATATTCTTGATGAGGAAGGAATAGGTGGTAATGGAAGCCTGGTCCATGCAGGAACTTCCTATTATACTAGTCTACTTATTTGTTGTAATGACAAATGATGGAGAAACACAAGTTAAAGAAGTGATTTTCTCCTGGTTTCCAAGGTTTCAGATCATGATCAACAACAGGTTTCATTGGTTTGTACTTGAGGCAAGATAGAAATATCATGATGTTAGGAGTAGGAACAAAGAGGGAGTTATATTCATGATATATCCTTCAAAGACAAGCTCCCAGTGATTTAATTGCTCCAATCAGGCCCCACTTCCTACTCCCCAGCACATCTCAATTAGTGAATCATATTGGAAATCCATCAACTGATTAATCCATTGATGTAGCCAGAATCCTCATGATGAAACTTGTCAAACATATCAGCTGGCAGCTAAGTCCTTTAAACATCAGTTTTTGGTGTGTGGGTATGTGGGTGGACCCTTAATATTTAAACAATAACTATATACATAATTTAATATATTATTCACTAGATAGGTATTATTTTCCATAAAAGAGGTAACAATATCAGGGTAATATAATTGAAGTAACTTCTTTAATGTTAAATAGCAATATATGGAGGAAGTAGGTTTTGACAGTTCCCTTAGCACACTATGCTTTCACTATAGTATACAAAGGCTTCTATATAAAGGATAGAAGAAGACAATGTAAAATTACAAATGGTTAAATGAGTGAAACATGAATAAATTCATTAGATAAGGAAAAATGAACAAATGTGTGAACCTCACTAATTCCTAACTCTTATGATCACCTTTAGTTCTGGTGAAATGACTAAATGCAGTTTGGATCTCAGTAAGCACCAAATCCAATTTGGAACTCTATCTTAGTTAGGGTTTTACTGCTGTGAACAGACAACATGACCAAGGCAACTCCTATAAAGGACAACATTTAATTGGGGCTGGTTTACAGATTCAGAGGTTTAGTCCATTATCATCAAGGTGGGAGTATGGCAGCACTCAGAAATGCATGGGGCTAGAGGAACTGAGACTTCCACCTCTTGTTCTGAAGGCTGCTAGGAGAAGACTGGCTCCCAGACAGCCATGACAAGAGTCTTAAAGCCCACCCTCACACCTACTCCAACAAGGCCACACCTCCTAATAGTACCACTCTTTGGGCCATGCATACTCAAACCACTACAAAGTCCAACAGACTGCAAGGAAGTACAAAGAAGGAACAGGACATTTTCCAAGGATTCAGATAGGGAATCGTGATTTGTACATAATTCATCCTTGACAATGCTTGAAGATTTGGTAGGCAGCAGATAGAAAAGAGCAAAAAATACTCTAACTTGAAAGAATAAGACTAAAAAGCAAAGATGACCACTGTATTTATGGAATATTGAATTTGTCTATTGGGTGTTTTTGAACAAAGAAAACAACATTGAAAAGATTGAGCTATTTTGTAAAAGTTAGCTCAAATTGTATGCTTCTCATGACTGGGGCATTTTCTAGGTGTGATCCATGAACCAGTTTATTCCTCATTACATTTTTAGGACAAAACTCATAGAAATTGGCAAATAAGTTATATAGTGAGTGAAGAAAAAGGAGATTATAGCACCCCTTTGAACCTTTTTAACCTGTGAAGCAAATTATAAATTATAGTACAATTCAAGGATTCATTTAACAATAATAAAGGAAGGGCCATACACAATGGGAAGTCCATGTTTTGGTTATGATAGAATGATAAGATATAAACATCATGGTAAATATTTCTCAGTGCAATATGATAGATACATAGACTTGAAGCTCCAAACAGGTATCTAGGCCTTAGATCTACATGAGATAGGAGAGTCAAAAAAATCCTAATAGAAGGTGGAATATTTTTTTAAGTATGTTAAAATAAAAGAAATTAATTTGAAATGCTTTATTGATTAACTATGTTTTCACAGCTATGAAATTTTGCATTTAACTTTAGAGAAAGTTGATTTTTAAAACAAATAATAGAAAATGCCTATTTTCTATCTTATGAAGCATTTTTCATTACTGTTACTTTGTGCATTCAAAGTACTTAAAATTCATTTCTATTCATTGCTAAACTTCAAGATTTCTAAAAAAAATACGAAATTTTTTAAATAATTCATTTCATGAGGTTCATTATTCATCACTCAAGTATTCATGTTGATAATTCCTAAGTATTTTGTTGTAGAGGGTAGCTAATATCTGAATTTGTCAAATATTTTCTCTTGTAATCATATTTAGTGAATTTTCTTTTCTTCCCATGGAGGAAACAGCCTGAGAAGAAGAGGTTAACTTTCCCCAAGCTTTTCTATTTATTAAGCAAAATAGCTGGCATTCAAAGCCAAGCATCTTAACTCCTAAGTAGCATGTTAAAATTCTGCTGATGGTGCTGGTGAATCCATGAAAACAGCATTATCTCTTTCTATTTCAGACACAGGCTTTTACAGAAACTATATTGAGCCCTACTTGGAACAAGCCAGTCGTATCTGGCCATGGCTTCTTGGGGCAGCACTGGTGGGAGCTGTTATTGCTGCAGCTCTGACTGGGCTTAGCAGTAGGCTATGCCATCAGAAGAAGAAGCAACCCCAGGAGGAAAGGCAGCCTCTCCTCATGGACAAAGATGACTACCACAGCTTGCTGTACCAGAGCCATCTATGAACATCCTAGGAAACAGAGTGGGACTAAAAGGTCTGACCTCACTCAAACTATTTGTTTGTGTTTCTAAAATTTTAAATGAATATTAACCATAGACTATAGCTGTTTGTCTGACTGGTTTTTGTTCAGAGCCATGGTTTTTCCCAAGCCCTAGTTTCTAAGGAAAGATTGGTATTCGCTAGAAAAATAACTTACTTGTATCTAAATAAAATTTCTCTTACAACTAATTGGGCATTTTTTATGAATCCATCTTGATTATTTAAAATAAAATCACAATAAAACTTTAATTGATTCCTATGAACTCGAGGCACATTTTTGTTTTACTTGCTTCTTTGTGAATTTCCAAGAAAATTCTCTCTCTCTCTCTCTCTCTCTTCTCCTCTCTCTCTCTCTCTCTCTCTCCTCTCTCAGTGTGCACACATGTGTGTGTTAACTGATTCAGACAATTTTGAAAAATCTTGGATAGATAGAAATGCTCACTTATTTCTGAACTTATTTCATTAATGATTAGGAAAGATGAATAATTATTAAATTAGGAACAGAGAAGAACATCTGCCAGCTTTCATTAGTTGTCATAGTTAATCTATCTATCTATATTCTGTGACTGGTGGAAAAAATCAGGCACAATGGGAGTGTACTACCTAATAGAATGGTGGCCTCTGGGAGAAGTGAACTACCACTAGAGATGATTACCTGAAGTTTATCCATAGCTAGAAAAAAAATCAAAACAGATGACTACAATAACATCAAAAGCTTCGAGTCAGTGTGACTGTAATCTGAAATGATCAAGCCCAAGGACCAAAGGAATGGCAACAGTAATGTGAAAACCCATCTGAATCAGATTCTGGTGGGCCAGTGTCAGAGGCACATCCAGTCGCAGGGCTCATTACTATTGCTCATCTTTGAGACCTTTGCACCTGTATGACTCACCAAAATTTGCCATGAATGTAAATTTTTAGTGAAAAGTAAATTTTACTTTAGTGAAAGTAAACTTTCAGTTTTAGTTTTTAGATTAGTAAAATTTTAGAAAGCAAATTTTAAGTTTTATAAACTATTTTTTTTCTAGTACTGGACATCAACCCAGGGCATTGTATATGCTATGCAAGCATTTTCTTGCACTCTTTGACCTAGTATTTATATATAAATCCATCCACAAATGTTCATCACAATTGACAGGGGTCTTTATAAACTCAGTTTTCTCTTTTGTCACAATATAATTTCCTCCTCTGCCACTGCATGCCGTTATAGAATATTGTTGTTTTGTTTTTTATTTTCTCTAGAGGCTCAAGGTATGTGTAGCAGTCTCACCTTTGATAAAAGTTACCTTTATTCTATATTTATTCTCATTATGGCAACAAAATTATATTATAAATATTTCAATATATCTGAAAGTTTCATTAAATTCTCATCAGCATTGTATATTTTAGCCTTGCTTACTGTGTAGCTTATATAAACTGCTTCATTTTTTTCCTGAAATTGTCCTGTTGCTACATCATTTTGCTAAGAAATAAATAAGTGCCATTGTTTTTCTTCCTTTCTTCCCTCTCTAGGTTTTATGTTTTAAAAATTAATTTTCATACTCTTTTTTTATCAAATCAAACATGTAATTCTCTATCTGTAGAGATTAATCTGAGATGGAAACAAGTAATTTTAGCCAGTGTCTCTACAAGAATGATAACAAGCATAAGTCATTGATGTTCAATAGCCTTTCAACGTTTATATAAGCTTTCATTTATGAGAACAGTTTGGCAGTTATACAATAGAATGTAAATTAAAAACTATTAACACCATCAAAGCCTTAGACTTATCCAGCTGTTGCAAACTACATATGAACAGCTTTAATATTTTTAAAGTTCTATTTAAGTTTTATATACCTCAAATTTATTATTTTGTGGCCTTTGTTTTTATATAGCAACGTTCTAGGGTGGAGTGGAAAGAGACTCCTTAGCCTCAACCCCTAACTGATGCACTATGGGCAGAGATGGCTTCTGTTTGAGGGAGATTTGGTTTTCCTTTACAAGTCCTGGTAGAATCATCATGCTCTAGTAGAAGGATCCAAACTCAGTAGCATATGTACACCATAAATTATAGTCAATGAGTTATTAAATTAAAAAAAAGAAAAAGACATGAAGCTAAGGAGGAAGTGAGGTAGTGGTGGATCTGTGGAGAGTCACATGGAGAAGTGGAGGGTAGATATACATTGCATCAAATTTTCAAAAAATAATAAAATATTTATTAAATATAATTGAATGAACAGCATATGAGTTAAAATAAAAGCTCATGTAGAACTGTCTTCAGTCACTAGATCTGACTGAATGTGAATTTATTATTAGCCATTTACACTAGTAGATTACACTAGACTTACCTTAATCGTTTGGCTGCCATCTTTGGGCTTACCATTGAATATGGCTCCTACAAAGTATCTTAAAAATTCATAGTAATCACCTTCATTTTTCTTTTTCCTAATTTAAAATGTATACATTATCTTTTGATAAACATCTCTGCATCTTGCTTGTCCCATAGATAAATAAAACAATACAAGACAATAGTATGTTGAGTAAATGTGAATATATTGTGAAATATAGTTCTTAATAAATTAGTTTTACTAAAATTATTTTTACTTTCTTAGTGAATTTTGCAAAATTAAAAATAAATGTACAGAAATACAAAATATTATTTTCTAAATCAGTGATCTATATGTTGCATAGACTGGTTCCTATTGCTGGATTTTGTTGGCTCTCCAGTAACAGAGAGGAGTCTGGATTACAGGCAATACTGAAAGGATGAAAGTGGACTGTTTTAATGAGAGATACTTTCAAGTTCACATGGAAAAGCCATTTCTATTATGTTAGGCCAATAATCCAAATTTCAATGACATTTTATAATGGGTGCTGAGTTAACTATTTGATGCTGAAGTTAAACAAAAAATAATGTGGTCTCCATATTTGCACCCTTGAGTATTTTGTTACTCCTTCTAAGAAGGACTGAAGCCCCCCTACTTGGAGACACAGTGCAGGACAGAAACTGAAGAAGAGACAGACCATTCCACCTGGATATCCATCCTAAGTGCAGTCACCAAAGGTAGAGGTTGATGTGGATGTCAGGATGTACATGCTGACAGGAGCCTGATATAGCTGTCTCCTTAGAAGTCTGCAAGAGTCCGACATACTCAGAGGCAGAAGCCCACAGCTAACCATTAAACTGATCACGGGGTTCCCAATGGAGAAGATAGAGTGAAGGCTGAAGGAGTTGAGAGGATTCGAGACACCATGAGAAAAGCAACAATCCCAACCAACCAGAGCCCCCAGGGTCTAAACCACCAGCCTGGGAGCGCTTAGGGAGGGACCCATGGCTCCAGCTATATATGCAAGGGAGCTATATATAAGTGGGAGAAGAGATCCTTGGTCCCATGAAGGCTGGACGTCGTGGGGGGGGGATACTCGAGGGTGGGGAGGTGAGGTACAGGGGAGGGTGGAAGGGGTACACCAACGTGGAGATAGGAGGAGGGGGGAAGGGATAGTGAGTTCCTGGGAGGGGGGGGGAAATGGGGTAAGGAGAGAACATCTGAAATGTATAAAAAATTTTCCAATAAAAAATTTCCAAGAAAAAAAAAAGAAAAAAAAAATAATGTGGTGATCAAGAACCACAAAACAAAGTAAAAATTCATTACCTTTTAAACATCTAGTATTATTTTTTCATTAACTAGATAACAAATGTTGAGATGCTTAAAAAGAGATATTTAGCAATATACACAATAATTGATTAATTTTAGTTTAGATTTTAAAATATTTTACTCTTTCTGAATTACAGCTACTTTATGATCTGGCTCATAAGGAAAATCAGTAGTAGCTTTTGTAGCATATATACCCCCAAAATCTAAATCAATACACGTTACAGTTACAGTTACCAGAACATCTATTTATTACAGGGATACTCATGATAGCTAGGTTGTAGAGACACCCCAGATGTCCATCAACAGAAAAATGGATACAGAAACTATGGCATATATACATGTTGGAGATTTGTTCAGCCATAAAGAAGAATTAAATTATGTTATCTGCAAGAAAACTGTGCATTTATAGTTCATGGTAATGAATGCAATAGGTCACACTAAAAAAATCACATTTTCTTAATGTATTTGTGCTATATTTATATATACATATAAAGGTTTATACTCATATTTTCAGGAGGAACTATTGTAGTTTGGGTGGCATCAGTATGAGGAAAGGACATGTTATACATGTATGAAAATGTTACAATGAACACATTATAACATTTATAATATGTACAACAAATTATACCAATATATTGTACAATAAATATATGCCAATTATAAAAGAAAAAACTCCAAGTAGTTATAAAGAAAAAATTAAATGAGCTTTAATTTAGCTAGCAGAAATTTTGCTAGAATTTGGAGCTATCAAAATGATTAAGACCCATGAACCATATGCTACACTGAAAATGCAAATAGAGGTCATAGGAAAGTAGGTAATTACTTATGAAATTATGGTGGAAATATAATCATTCTAGAGTAATATTCTAAAACACAATTTAACAAGTAAGGTCATAAAATAGAAAAATAATTACCTATCTCCATTCTAATGCATAATTTTTTAGATTGGATTAATTTCTTCTTTAACAATTATAATAGGATCTTTTAATCATTTATATACATGTCTAAGCATTACTTTATATAATTTCTGCTTGTCATATGAACATTGAGTATAGATATATCATTTTATTTTAATGATGAAGAAGCTTGAATAACGAAGACATTCTAAGAAGTCAAAATATCCCTATCATACTGGCTGAATCATAACATTTAATTTATGCCACCATGACTTCAATCCTTATTTCTCATGCAAAGTCATATTGTTTCCATGACTTCCACACGTCTTTGATTACTTTACTATAATTATCATCATTACTAATAACACTGGGATTTATTTTGTGTGACAGAAGATCTGACATATGTTTGCACATACATCATCATTCCATGGGTAATGGAAGTTATTGAGCTGAGGGTATGCTTAGTGGATAAGAACACTTGATGTGAAAGTAAAAAAAAAAAACCTGAATTCAGATTCCAATATCTACATACAAAATATGACCATGGTTACATGCTCACCTGTAACCTCTGTATGTGCAGGAAGTGTGATTGAGATGTAAATAAAATCATTTGAGTTTCTGTCTATCTGTCTAGCTCCAGCCTCATTGAGAAGCTCTATCTCCAGTGAATAGGTAGAAATTGAGATAGAAGGATATTGGAAATTCTTCCTTTGCATATATATACACACAGACAAACAGAGAGAGATACAGAGACAGACAGAGATGAAGACAGCAGAGATAGAGACAGATGAAGAAAATGAAACTACAAATGGAAATAATTTAATTTATAAGCTTTTGTAGTTCAAATTGGCGGAAACAGATTTTTTACATTAGCTAGTATGATTTTAAATCCAAAGTTTGTCTCAGCATGTAAAAATAACTACATTGTACAGTAAGTTCTGGAATTCTATAGATCCATAAAGACACGAATTCAAGAAAAATAATACTGATAGAAATAAGTAATTATAGATAGAAAGATATTATCCTGCTTCATATTAACAGTAATCTGAAAATTCCTAGATAAACACCCACATTGGAACTATAACTATCATGTCAGCTGTTGTTCTAAAACTGTTCTTGGTAGAGTGATTCTACTGTGTAGGGGTGAATAGTTGATATGCTTTTAGCACCCTCCCTGCAGGTCATCATGCTTCTAGCCACCTACCAGAGTCCTCTGGACTTGCAAATGAAACACACACACACACTCACAACACACACACACATCAGATTAATTTTCATATGGCTTGAATATCTCAATGTCTGGCCACTTCCAATCCTACCCATAACTAGCATACACTCCTCTCCAGTATTCTTTAGTTAACACTTTCTAAGTCAATGTTTTATCTTTGCTGTCCCAGACCCAAGTAGGTGACTGACCCAAGCACCCATGTTGGCTGGTCTTAATTCTGAACTCTCTGATTCTTGTCATGGGGTGGTTTGTCCTATGCCCCTTTCAGCATGGGATTCCTTCTTGAGGTTTTTTGCCCAGAAATCTTAAAAGTCCCGCCTCTTTCATCATTCCCAGCCATTGGCTATGGGCTCTTTATTGATTAATCAAAACCAATTGGGGATAGGAACCTTCAGAGTTTGGACATGGAGAATCCTATGCTGATTTAGAAGCTGAAACACCCAACAAAGGGGAGAGAAAACATGTAAAGACCATGTCCGGAGGTTAGACACAGCCCCCGATTGAAGGATGGGGCCACCCACCCATCTCAAAAATTTTAACCCAGAATTGTTCCTGACTAAAGAAAATACAGGGACAAAATGTGGAGCAGAGACTGAAGGAAAGGCCATCCAGAAACTGCCCCACTGGAGATCCATCCCATCTCATCTGCAGACATCAAACCCGGACATTATTGCTGATGCCAAGAAGTGCTTGATATAGCTGCCTCCTGAGAGGCTCTTCCAGAGCCTGACCAAAACTGATGCGGAGGTTCATAGCCAACCATCTGACTAAGCACAGGAACCCCAATGGAGGAGTTAGGGGAAGGACTGAAGGAGCTGAAGGGGCTTGCAATCCCATAGGAAGAACAACAATATCAACCAAACAGACAACCCAGAGCTCCCAGTGACTAAACCATCAACCAAAGAGTACACATATAGGGTCCTGTGGGAAAAAACGCGGGGTGGGGGGCCACGGCCCCAGGCCTCCCGCATGGCTGAGGCCTGGTCTTCTGCAAGCCACGAGGGGTTTGGGCCCTTAGGCCGAGGAAGCATCTCACTCATGGGGCTTTTCCCACAGCGTTGGTTCCCACATGGTTGTCGCAGAAGATGAAACGGTTTAGAGTCGCAGATGTTAAAAGTAGGCCAGAGAAGACACGTAGACTGAGTTTCTATGAAGTAGTTTTATTGACAGGAAAGATGAATCTGGTGCGCTCCCTGCCAAAAGCCTGGAGGAACTTCCTTATATTGAAACTGGGTGGGACTAGGGAGGAGAAAATTAGCTATGTCCCCTGGCCTCATTAATATGCAAATCTAAAAGGCAGGGCTTAGTCACACCCCTACCTATGTAAATGAAGCAGGCCCCAGGTTTTAGAGGCGTGGCCAAATACCTGCAATCTCAGGGTTCCAGGCCCT